>BSBK01003968.1:0-1200000 GCA_027943335.1 Chamaecyparis obtusa | reverse complement strand
TTTTCTGAGCTGGGAGAACCAAGGTCACTTGATGAAGGCGCCTCCGGTGGAGCAATGCTCCCAGTCATCCTGGTTTTCACCTTTTTTGAGTGCATGACCGGACCATACGCGGTGGGGCGCTCGTGGTGATATACAGTCTCGGGTTTTAGAGGGGCAGCCCCTTTAAATTGAGGTTCCAGTATCTTTTCCCCCTTCTTTCCTCGAGATGATTTCTCGGGGAGTTGCTTTATAGGAAGTGGTTGCATAGGAAAAGGACGAGCAACCCACGACCTTGTCAGCTTGACCACATGTCGAACTCTGAAGTCCATATTATCATTCTCATCCCGATCTATTTCTGCATTTAGGATGGCCCTGTTATACACCTTATCCATGTT
This sequence comes from Chamaecyparis obtusa, assembly GCA_027943335.1. NCBI lineage: Eukaryota > Viridiplantae > Streptophyta > Pinopsida > Cupressales > Cupressaceae > Chamaecyparis > Chamaecyparis obtusa. Next base: position 1,199,626 of record BSBK01003968.1, on the reverse strand, counting down.
ATATATAGAATCCATGATTTTATCCGAGTCTGCATCTAATGCCTTCTGTGGAATCTTCAAGGAAAGGGCACCTTGCGCCAATTCTATGCTCATTCGGCAATAGTCACAGATTCTCACCTCATAATCATCCACACAATTGGCCTAACGATCTTCAACATGCGGCTCATGGACATAGTGTCTTCCCATTATGTGGTTGTAAGTACCAATGGGGTCGAAATGCGGCCTTGCCAGACTGTAGGTTGCCAGTGGGAATTCATCCCATTCTCCGACCAAAGACTTGCAAACTTTCATGTCTGAAACACAATGGGGACCGACTGAAATAGGGAAACTCCAGCAATGTTTCTTCTTATGCTTGATATGCTCGTGAGCATCAGACAATTGCCTAGCTATCTCCAGTAGAACCACCCTATCAGGAGGGTATCTTGAGAGCTTCTTGGGTGCTAAAGTGCTTCCTGCCACCCGAATGTATGTGAAAGTTCTAAATTGAATGTAAAATGCCCCAAGGGCCTATACTTTGGCCGCTGCTTCTATTGATAGCCTTTTGGCAAAATCACCCTCGATGGAGCGGATGATTGCAAAAACGAAGGCATCATTAACTATCCTGAATTTTGGGCTATTGTGTGCAAGGAAGTCCTTTCGCACCAGTTGAGGATACAATGTGAATGGCCAAGTGTTTTGTTCCCCAATGTTACCGACCTTAGTCAACCCTGGATACACTGCCCTGGCGGCTAGTAAGTACACAACATAAGATGTCATATAAAAATGTGGATCCATCTTTACCCGAATCAACTGTTCATCCAACTGGTTGCTTAGAATAGAGGCCCAATCGAACCTTGCTTGCCTTTCTTTAATCTTTTGGATGAGGGAGATCATCCAAAGTTCCAGCTGATGGGACTTGGGCAGGCCATACACCCTGCTTATCATTGCGATAGCGACCTAGATATCTTCTTTCATATAACCTCTCCTCATGTCAATTCTATCCAGCCTGTTCTTGGGCAATGGCTGCATCAGGTATTCATTGTTGACAATGTTGTGTGCCCTCTGGGTATCTTTGTTGTAAAATTCCATCCCCTTGTTTATATTGAAGTTGAAGAACTTGTCTACCCCCTTGGGTAGATGGAAAACATCCTCGATATTGTTAGGCCTCAAGTCCAGGACCACTTCTCCCATGCTATTTCTAACCATGCGTTCGTTTGGCACATAGCGACTGGCAAGTGTATTTATGAGCTCTGCTGACTGGATAGAGACCAGATGTGCTGCTGCATTCACCAGGGAACAATGGACCAATGACGTGCAATCTTCTGAATAGCCCACCGGTTGAGCACACTTGTTCAGATATTCATTCCAGCTTACATTCCCGATGTCAGTATCGATTATTCCGGTGTGCAAGTCTGTCACTTTAGAAGGCGGGTGGTATCCTTTAAATTGGTATTTCATTGCTGGTGATGCGAGTACTTTCTCAGCCATATCTGCAAAGAGTACAAGTTTGGAATCAGTAACATAACAGGAGGAGAAAACATCAGGAAAGCAAAACCAAATGCTGAAACTATGCTATTAAAGCAAACACCAGACATTTCGGCCCTTTTGGCCTTTCGCACTTATCAGACATTATCAAATCCGACAGAACCGAAAAGGCCGAAAGGCCGCAGAGCACGGAAAAACAAAGGCCAGAGCGCTGCTTTCGGCGTTTCGGGGGTACGTGATGTTTCGGTGTGCGAAAACACCAAAACGCCGAAAGGATTCCATACTTGAAGTTTTTCGTCGACGTCGGTGTTTCGGGGGCGCATGACTTTTCGGTGTGCGAAAACACTGAAGCGCCGACGGAGATCTGCACTTAGCAAAATCTTTGATTCTTGATTGTGCCTCGGAAGTTTCGGACCCCGAAGGTCCGAAACTAGGGTTAAGGGCCGGAACCCGAAAACGGGTTCGGTGGCGAGATTCGACCACGAACTCGCAGAGGGACGCAAGGGGACTGCCTTGCCGATCCCAAAGGCCGAAAGAGGCCGACTAGACAAACCAACAAACTGACGACCAGGCCGAAAAGGGCCGGAAACAAAACCCTAAACCTAAGACAACACCCAAAAAGGCAAAAACAGAGAAAGGGAAGCAAACCAAAACAAAACAAGAGGGGGACAAGACGCCTACCACGGAGACAACGAAGACGGCGACAACCAACAGGAAGACGAGAGCAAACCACGCAGAAAAGCACTCAGACGGCAAAAACGGTGAGCAACAGGCGCAAAAAGGTCGGAGGAGCGAGAAGGCAAAGTGAGGGTTTAAAAAACCCTCACTTCCTTTTATAGGCTCACAGGGTTGCTGACGTCAGCGACCCCGTGCATCGGCCTTTCGAATGTTTCGACGTTTCGAAACTCCGAAAGGCCGACAACGCCGATAGGTCCGACTCGGCGAGAGGTCCGACTCGGCAATGAGCCGACTCTCGCACAAACTTATCTTTCGAACACTGACTATGTCTGAAAGGTCTGAAAGGCCCTTTGATCTACTCCCCCTATTCTTCGCACTTTCAGTCTTCCAAAAGTCCAAAAGACACACAAGGCCGAAAAGGCCAACAAACTACAAAAACTAAAGACACCAACCCAAAAGACGACAAAAACAAGGCAAACAAAAAGCAAAAGGGGGGCCCCTGAGGCCAAAAAGGGCCACGAAAGGGGAGCGTGGTTGTGGGACCACAACAGGTAGAGTAGGAAGAGTGTGATTCAATTGGGCTTAGTAGGAAGAGTGTGCATGATTCAAGGAGATTTCAGCAGCATAAGGATACTCCCTTAGTTGACTTATTTAGGGTCACCTATCTTGTCACTCTCAAGATATATGATGACTGCCAGTCTTGGGATTATGGGATTCGCATGATGGGTGGAATCCTTCCTAGGATGTTGCAACATGATAATGTGGTTGATGATTGGTATGGGATCCTAAGATTGGTATGGGATCCTGGTATTCCAACTGGCATACAAGTGCACATAGCATTTGGTTTGGTATGCAGATGCAAATTACTTGAGGGAAAGCAATCTTTGGGATGGGCGGATTGTAATGTCCCCATTTTTGTGCCTTCTTAAGCATTAGTTTTTTCAAAGGTTGGCCTATCATCAATGCCCCAAGTAGGTTAATTTGGTGATTAGGGGGGCCTTTGAGAGTGATTTAGGGTTATTCAGCTAACTCTTTGGGTGTCTATTTCAATACTCTCCATCTCAGTGCATCAAATTATTTGTGATTTGCCTTACATAGGTCTTTTAGGCTCTGTTTATACACACTATTTTTAGTAAGACACGTGGAAGTTTGGGTCACTACTATTTATGGTAAGTCAACTGGTTGGTCAAAGGACACCACAGTTATATCCGAAAAGTTGGTAGGATTAGTTGTTGGTTTGATATTTGGTATTTAATGGAGCTTAATGATTTAATTTAATTAATCAATCTAATCTAGAATAGACTTTAATATAATTAATTAAATTAAATATCTTAGTGATTAAAAGGGATATAAGGGGTCAAGTGTGCATTTAATATATTAATGTCATAAAGTATTTAATTATTATGCCAAATGGGGTGCCAACATATGAAGGTATAAGGATATTATTTACCATATGCAAGTTAAATATTAAATTATTAAAAGTGAGAATTTTAAATAGGGTTTCCAGAAACTTCATGAGAGGAGTATAAAAGGGGATTTGAGAAAGTCATTTGATATACTTGGTTTATTTCATTTTTCTCTCTAAAAAGTTTGGGAGCTTGGCTTTCAATGCACGAAATCTAAGGACGAAAACCCTTAAAGTTTCTCTGTGGTTTGGATGGAAATCCAAATCCATCTTTGCTGTGGATTCATCCAGAATTCACCATTGCACTCAATATCAAATTGCTGGAATAAATTTTTTATCCTAGTTGGAATATTTTATGAGATTTTGGCACAAAGGTTTGCATATTTTGGAAGGGTTGAACAAGGTACAACTAGAATTTGGAGGACAGTGATTGACATCAGAACTTCTGAAGACAGTTGCTTCTGTTATCAGCCATTGTGAACATCCTTTGAGGCAACCATACCATCTACAAGTTGTTGTGCTTCCATCCTTGCTTCTGGGTATGTGAGGATTCATTGTGATTTCTAATCTTCTAGGTATGTGAGGATCCATTGTGATTTGTAATAAACCTCAAATCTGAAGTAATCTGTTTTCTGTTATAACTTTATCAGACTTATATCAGACCTGATTTTAGGCTAATAAAATGGTTTTTCATTGATAAATTTGTTGTTTATGTTTTACGCATTTCTTACTCTTCATTTCTACATGTTCTCTAATCACTTGGCATTCACATCAAACATCAAAGACAAAACAGGAACTCAGAAATTAGAAATGAGACCTTGCATGCAAAGTGTTTGACAAAATGTCAAACATCCAATACTAAAAAAAACAGGGCAAAGTAAGGGATCTTACAAAGGATTTCTTGTCATCTAGCAGCAAGGTGGAGTCATAGACGCAATCATATAAATCAAGTGAGAAGCCACAACTAAATGTGGGGACCAAACCCTCTACTATGAAACTTTTCACTAGAATGGGGAAGAGGAATTGTAATTTTTTTTAAGTTTTTTACTTGCTTAGATATGCAATTATGATGATGATTTTCAATGACAGTCATCATAAATTCATAATAAATATCAACTAGCTAGTGTATCCACCTCCACACGATGATGTAATTTTGTACTCCAATTGTATTCAAGAATCAAATCTAATAAAAAACACTTGCTATGGTGTTTCAGTCTCATTTGATACATTTTGTAGCTGAATTTTGCAACAACAAAAAGTGTCTTGAAATTTAGGTACTTCAAGTTGCAAAATTTTTACCAAGCCCGAGTCTGCAAACTATGGTTCATAATGGGTATATATTATAACAAATATAAATACTATCAATATTAGTTTTGATATTAATATGGTATGCATAGTATACTACTAAAATAGCTTTTTCAAATATAATCTAAAAAATCAAAAATATTATTGTGTGGCACTGCTAAATTTTCAAGAGAGTTTTATAAAAAATTAATATAGTATTAATATGATATTGATATAGTATAGCTTTTAGATTGCAAATATGTATATATTTATGATTTTTATATGTTTTTTGTACAGACATACCCAAAATGTACTTAGCCTCCCCAAGACAAATTTGTCTCACTGGCAAACAGCATTAACACACCTGCACTCACACTCATACCTGATTTCAATTTGGTAACTTAGATAGCATCAAAGTAAAATGAAAATCTAATTTCTAAGAAACGCATGCTTTCCCAACAAAATATGGTGACTGTTATTGAGCCCCACTATTACAGAAGGCAATACACAAATAAAGAATGTCATTCAGAGAAGTATCATAATTAAATGAACATTCTATCAAATTCTGGTAAAGTTAAAATGGCTGCAGAAAAAAATAAAATAGTTGTGATAATTAGTAGCACAAATGTGTATTGTATAATTGAGTATACTGCCAGTTGTTCACATGGAATAATTCACGTGTAAATGTATGTCCACTGATATCAGCAAAACAATGCTAACCTCAAGATTGTTACTCCCAGATCTGAGCTTCTAGCATAATCTCTTATCATCTCCTCTGCCATTTTCTTTGCCTTTCCATAGGGATTAATGGGCACCTTAAAAAAACAGCACAATCTCCTAATTACACTACAGCTCCACATCAATTTTTCATAATTGGGAAAAAAATGTTTTGCAATCTGGCAAAGATGCTATGGGCATAAATATCATAGAAGTAAACCATATTGATGGGATCCCCTCAAAATTGAATCAATAGAAGACAAAAGCGCATATGCACTGAATCTTGATAAAAACAAAAACCAGTAACATGTGCAATCACAAGTAGAAAAGAAAGTCATACATTGTGAAATAAGCAATAAGTCAGAAACATACTTGAGGTGTATCCTCAGTTATTGGCATCGTCTTAGGCTCTCCATATGTTGCACAGGTGCTGGAATAAATAAGCCTATTTACATTATTGGCAAACATTGCCTCTAATAGAGTCAAAGTATTTGATGAAATATTATGATAATATCTGCAATGACAATCAGACAATTATTTTACATTTAAATCAAAACCATATTAATACAAACAACTGCATTTCATATGATTCAACATATTCAACCTGGTAAATAAGATAAATGAAATAACAGTGGTGTCATTAAAAGCTCAACGCACCAAACATTGGAGATATTTGTTTTGGCTCCCTAGTTGAAAAATAAGCGTTTTGCAAATAATTCCAATCCATAACATGTAAAGGGATAGAATAAAAATACGCATAAATCAGAATATACCTTAATGGGTCAAGAGTACTCTCTCCAACATAAGCAACAGCAGCAAAATGCATGACTGCATCAAATGCATTGTTTTTAAATATTTTATCAACCTGACTTTTATGTTAAGGGTTCTCATGCTGAATCATAACAAATGATGAGTTCGATAAACGGTACTCTCTTCAATTCAAATGAATCTAAGAAAGTATCACTTCTAAATTTGGATACAGCCCTTTTGTCACCCAAGTCAGCATTTATGAAACGCAACTGGTTAGAGTTTGGAAATAATTGCTGTAATACACGTATAGCTCCTATATTTCCCCGAGATAAATTGTCCTGCAATTTAGTAAATATTAAGTTAAATCCTCCATCTTAGATTACCTGCAAATGGCAGAAAGTCTAAATAAATAATACAGAAAGAAGATGTTTTTCTGCTTCTGGATTTAACTGTGCTTGTTTTTTCCTTCATCAATGTTTCATATCACAGAAAGAAGATGATTTTCTGCTTCTGGATTTAACTGTGCTTGTTTTTTCCTTCATCAATGTTTCATATCACAGAAAGAAGATGCATATTAAGAAGCTAATACAATAACAAGGCAGCCAACATGCGTGCCCAGGAATTCCCAGTCAAGGGATCAGATAAATAAGCCAAACACCTCTGAAGGAAACCAATACAATAACAAGCTAGCCTACATGCATGCCCAGGAATCCCCAGTACACGGGTCAATAATAAATACATCTGCAATCTGATTATCAGCATTCCCCATATGCAATATCTACAGTGATTTTAATGGTGCAGAAAAAAGAAACCTGAGTTCAGCTTGAGCAGGATGAGTCCTACACGAAGACATTAGGGCATAATAGCTTGTTACAATAGAAATTTCAAATTTGAAAACCAGATCCAATAAGATGGCAGAGATTAAGGCAAAGAATACAAAACCTAACATAGCACTACACTTAAATAAAAAAACAGATCAAATGGAGGAATTCTGGCCTTAATAACCAACAAGATGGGAGGCTTTGACCTATGTTGATGCACCACATGAGAATTAGAGGTCTACTGGGAAAGCCTAAAATCATTCTATCTAGTTTTGACAATATATACTCCTACCATATTCGAACGTAGCTGAAAATGTCTGTAGACAATCATGGCAACTTTGTGGACCTGTGGTAAATCAACAAGTCAATTCAGTTGTTTTAAATACTATAGTTTTGGGCCTAATAAAAAATGATGTTGAGGGATCGGATAATTCAAGAATCTGAAGTAATCTTTAAATCGACTTTATTTGATGCGTAATTATGTGGCAGAATTACTAGCCAATTTAAAGGCCCAAACAAATGCATTTGCAAAAGTAAAATTGTAAAACGCAGCATAGTCCAGCTTGTATCAACTTTCTTATATTGTGATCTAAATGATAAGGTATGTCAATTTTGAAAAAATGAATTATCAACATAATGCTAAAGTTCAGAGCGATAGCATGAAGGGGAAGACATGCAAAAAGTAAGGAAAAGCGTATAAGGCATGAAAGACATTGGGAAAATGAAAGGCAAGCAAATCATTTAGTCTGGGAAGGAAAACTGGAGCCAGAAGTTAAAGCTGCAGATTGGCGACCCAAAATTCAGTAACAGACTGGAAGATCAAGGAAGAAGGAGATATCCTCGAATCACATAGAAGAGACACTGTGAAAGAATCGTTGTTGATTTTAAAGAGCTATATCCAGAACCTAGGTCCATAGGGATGAGGGTAACCATATACGAAGTAGAGGCATATACAGTGAGGTGAACAACTGATAACAGGATTAATTAAACTCCTGACATTCAACTCATGCTTGAAAAGTTATAGCAATTGAATAGAGAAATGCTCAAAACATATGCTTCCAGCATGAAGCATAACAAATGGGAAAAAAACAGTTGCAGAAAAAATTGAAGAACTCCAACAAGGACAGATATCCATCATCGAACAGATAAAGAAGTTGAAAAACAGATATTTGATAAATGTGGCATCCAGATAAGAGATAGAAGCCTGCATAGTAAATAAGTCCTGCCTTAAACATTGCTATCCTGGTGATTGTCAAACCAGGAGTTTTCTTATTTTATCAAAGTATCTGCAGTCTTAATGTGCCCTTTTGGAAGTTCAAGCTTCCAATTCTTGTATAAAATCATTTTGTGGTATGTCTAGAGAGGGTTTAGGTCTGAATCTCTATACAAGCAATCTACTCTTATCTTAATAACCTCTACATATCTCCTGAATCCCTGCAGCACACACAAATCTCTATACAATATACTGAGGTTTTCTCTGATGAGGCTATTAAACTTGGAATTACCCAACTCTTAAAAGTTAAAGCTAAATACATTGGGAAATATTGGAAGCCTGGTACTTGTTTTTCATATCAAATACATTTTCAACAAGCTGTCATAAAGAAATTCCTTAAAAATGAACAGTGAGTTTATTTATTTGATTTGTCAAGTCTTGAAGCTAAAAGAACCCAGCCAACTACCAAACCATTATCTTGGAAGCTTGATCCTTGTTTTGCATATCAAACACATTTCAAGTAAGCTATCATAAAGGGGTTCCCTAAAAATGAACAGAAAGTATATTTATTTGATTTCTCAAGTCTTGAAACTAAAAGAACCTAGCCGATATCAAACCATTATGACTAGCTCCACTATTAGAAAGATTCTATGGTTTAAATTTAGTTTAATTAGGTTGCAGTGTAATTGTAATTAGATGATTTTTAAAGTTGAGTGGCAGGCTCACATCCCACTCAATGTTAAGATGGCCTACCACCCAATGGGCTTCTCATTGATTGTGTACCATGTTATTAGAGCTAAATCTGTGGGCGTATCGAAATGTTCCAATGCCCACTACTAGAAAGGTGCCATGACCAAGCTAGGGCTCAATAATGTCCCTACTTACCATCAGCAAACAAAAATTCTAAAGTTCAACCTTGAAAGAAAAATCAGCTACAAGATTCAGGACAATAATGAATTCAAATAAAAGAAGAGCTAGTTATTAAAGGTCTAGTACCAAACTTGGTATATCTTTTGTACTGGCATTAGAAAACTAAACCAAACTTGGTATATCTTTTGTACTGGCATTAGAAAACTATGTAAATTTTTCAAGGTATCATAGCCTTACAAATTATAATCTTATGCTCTTATCAGGAAAAAAAATGCGTGCCCAGGAAGTAAAAAACTAACCACTATCGTGACCATATAACCATCTTCCAACAATCGTAGAGAAGCATGTGACCCAATATATCCTGCTCCACCAGTGACTAAAATGTGTTGAACACCTTCTTCAAGCTTAGGTAACTGCATGAGAAATATAGTTTTAAGATAGCTTTTACTCCAAAAAAATAACAAAAGCACTCAAAATGTATTCAACCATTATCATGGCATGCTTTATGCAGAACATTTACATTGCACTTGTCTCAAGAATCAAGATGCACTTTGATGTACATTAGTTTACAGTGTTTGGATCACAAAGATCCAAATCCAATTTTAAGATCATATTGATGACCTTGAATACTTTGTGACATCTTGATATTTAAAGTGTACTAATGTTCTGAATTTCTCTAAAGACACACATAGTGACAACTTCAAATTCCACATTAGAAAAAGCACTGCATGAATCCCAAATCTATTGAAAACCATTATGCTCCTAAAATAGTAAAATCCAAACAGCATATATCTACAAGATTTTAAAATAAGTTTTAAATGCATGCCAATGCTATATATCAACAAGATTTTGAATATTAGATATACAGAAAGTTAATTTATCACTTGGAGGGGATAAAGTCCCATCCTAAACAACTATACCCAAATATAGTAAATTTTTATGAAGTTACGTCATAGTGATAGCTTTTAGAATCATTTAAGCATAATATATAGTTTAATCCAGTAGTCACAAGCTTATTGCAGGGCATAGAAAACCTCAATCTCCGGAGACCAAATTTGATGCATTTGTATTTGATTGAGAATTAAAAGAATGAAATAAGGTTGGTGTCCATGAATTATCAAACAATTCAAAAGAACTAAAACTACAAAGTTCGGAAGAAACCGCAACAGAAGTGCAAAATAACTCCTATGAAAAACTTGAAACAAAAGAAGCAGAGGGAGGGACAGGTAGAGATTCTACAAAAAGGAGGGGAGAAATATAACACATATCCTAAATCCCTTGACACGACCATGACAGTTTTCATACAAATTGACTTTTCTAGAGTGTAATAGTTTGGGGTTGACCCAATTTCTTCTTCTCATTGTATTGCTTCCTACCTTTAGTTTTAGATATTTTGTTTTTGGATCTTGGTGGTTGGAGTTGCTTTTAGCACTCCTGATTAACTATTACAGCTTGCTATAGTTTTGAATCCCATTCACCAAATTTAGCAATCTGTAGGCATTCATATAATATCTTTCATCCTTTCTTTCTGAGAATGCCATTGGGGGAATGAAACAGGCAAGTAATACATTAAGGATTCCTTGAAAGCATCACATGGCATACCATATATTAACATAATATAATATAAGCTAACCAACCATGACATGAGATTATGTAGATGATAAGAAGGATTTGGTTAAAGCCCAATTCCTCGTGGGATGATGGCGATGAACATGAATGGAAACCATTAAGGATTGACAGGATAGATTGGTGATGACCACACTCCATTTCTTGCCATAAGGATTCAATATGAATATTAATTCATACTTTACCTTTAGTGCTCAGGCTAGATCACACTCCACACTGAACATATGTGCAGAGATCTTACAGTTTCTATACATGCACTCGTGTGAAGGGAAGGAATAATGTATAGTTCATGGTGCAATTAATATTCTGAAGGATCACAAGCAGTATGTAGCACCTGAGATTTATCATTAGATATTTGGAAAAAAAATGTCCCTCCTTAGTGCTTTGATGTCTCACCGAAATCCTAGGCTTGTCTCTATTGGAAACCATTTCCTCTCTGGTATTACAGTCATCAACTGCTATCTACTAATTTAGCAGAACTGCCAAGAACAAAAATTAGTTTTGACAACATCAAAGAACAATTAATGCACGTCATGCAACTGAAGCTTGTTTCCGATACAGCCTTATCGGAATTTAATGCAATCATTGCAGTGAAACATTCTTGAGTATTTTGGGAATGACCCATGTAAGAGGTTCAAAAATATCACCAGCAATAATACTGAACCTAATCTAGAGGTTGACAACAATGCCCAACTAAATTTCATGGCCTGCAATAACACCAAACCATGCTCACTGGTCTGCAGAGATCTTAAACCCGCTCCAACAGCCTTAGGTACCTCCAAGGTCACCATTCCACCTTCACCAGACATCACACAACAGTTCCAGTGGCATGGCACATTATATGGAAACATGAGTGTGAAGCCATTAGAGCAGACATCAAACCTGATACAGCTTACGCCATTGGACATGACATGGTCTCACTCATTTACACGGCAAACCATAGAATTCAACTCTCCAAGCATAGTACTGTCAGCTACCAATAGTGCTAGCATTCTCATGGTCAGTGGCAGATACTACATTTGGTGGGTACATTTTGGCATAGCTCTGCCTCAACAGACAGAAGGCGAAGAATCAACTGTATAAATGCAACAGTTTCATCTTGTTCTCCATAATGGTTCTCTGCCTTCTGCAGCATTGTACCATCACGCATTTGTAACTAGATAGGCAAGTATAAGCACTCTATCCTATAAACATATTTTTACTTTTCTATCCTACACTCTCTCTTCCTGATGATGGATCACGGAGTGTGATCCGAAATGTCGATGCTAAAAAATACACACAATCGAATCCAGAAACCTATATTGTATCATAATGGATTGTGGAAATCTGATCTTGTTAAGTATAAGTAAGATGAATATAGAGGAAGCTAATAGTCATACATCTTCTTCAAGAGCATCCCATGTACATAATCTTCACATAAATAAAGTTTTCTGTTCCAACCCTTATATCTCTGTGGATATCACTCTACCTTTTGTCTAATACCTGCTTTTTTATATAATGCATGTACGATCTACAAATTTAGAGTGGTGTTCCTCAAATATCTTCTGGGATCTGGATCATTAGAGGAATAAAAGATCAAACATAGATAAGATTCATATTTAAGAAGCTTGTACACATTTGCAAAAAACTCCATAGTTCTGAGAATTTCGCAACCTTGATAATAAAGACACATGACCATATATCCGACCCTGTGTTTATTTCATAAAGCCTTTCATCTGCGGTAGATAAAATCTACTCCTCAATTCAGGACATCAGCACATAAAATTCATGGTTTGTGAAGGCCGCATGAAACCTAAAAAATACAAAATGCAGGAAATGGCATACCTCATTATGTGTGGTAGAAACAGTGTGGGAGGAATGCTGTAGCATGATCATGCATAGCACAGTAAGAGAGACTGCTGCAGCAACTTTCATCGTGGTGTTAGTCTTTGGCTTTGACAGACCATAGTCCATTCCTGAGTCAAATAAATCAGAATATCACCCAAAAGTCGAAGCAAAAAAAAACATAACTTATTCCTTAAAATCATTTGAATCGGATTTGAATCAGAATCAACTGCGCCAAACTTGATGTACGATCATGAAATCATAAAAGATTCTAGTAGAAATGCACAGTGCCCTAAAATCACTTGAAAACACTGCAAAAAATAGACTCAACTGACTCTGAAATTAACAGGTGACCATCAAATTAAAAAAACTCTAATAAAAATTCTGTTCACAATGCCGCAAAAACATTTGAAACCAATGCAAACAAGACTCAACTACACTGGAAATGACGTGTGATCGTGAAATCAGAGAATCCCCACTAAACACAGTGCGCAGTGCTTGTGCAGAAGTACAATTGAAATCCAACCGATCAAACACAAACCCCTCAACTGAAAACATGAAAGAGAACCCCAACTATTATGCACAGAAAAAACACAAACATGAAGAGCACCCAATGATGCTTTCCACAGTAATTTAAAATCCCAAGCTGGAGAGTAATCGAAAGAGATGACTTATACCAGACCCACTTTTCTTTATTCGGCCTTTTCCTACCATAATTAGGCCTGATCTCTTCACATAAGTGACACTAACACAAAGAGATTCCACCGCAACTTAAGCTACAAGAGGCAACGACTAAATTTCCTACAAGTTCAAATCCTATCAAGATAGCATCTTGAATCTTAAAACTACCTACCCAAATGAGGCAATAAAATATCAATTTGGGTTTGCTGAACTGGCAGCCAATTGCTTTAGAGACTACCTTAGATCCCAAAAAGAAGGAGAAACACAATCAATAATATGCTTTACATGAAAACATAGTAAAAAAATGACAGCTTAACCTTTTCGAGAGGGACCCTCCTGACGAATCTGCAAATTTTTACAAGACTGAATTTGAAATTTAAACTCCCAGGTATATACTGACTTGCAAAACAATTATTGGGTCTGAAGTTTACCGGCTAGCGACCAGAATCGATTACTCCTCCGACGAGTTGCAGGGGCCCCGGGCATCTCAATGATTTCGCTTCCTCAAATGTTGTGCAGAGATTTGTCTTTTCATTTAAACACTTGAAAAAGAAAAATCAAAATAAATAGATTACCGTAAAGAACACCGAAAAAAAATTAAAAATTCCCAACTACCAGATCCAGTTCAGTTTCCTTCACTGGATCTGCCGTTGTTTCTTCTGGTATAGCGACTTAAACACCGGCAATCAATTAATTATGTCGCATCTAAACACCTCCATTATTAGCGGGAATTTTAGTGTAACTAACTTTCTACTAAGTTTTAAGCTATTTTGCCACGATCTACTATGATGACACAAATCCTGTTCTGTGTTAATACTTTGTCTTATTGGGTCTTTAACTGCGAGAAACATATTATTTACGAATCTAAAATGCCAAATTTAACAATTCCGCGTTAAATTCCTCTGTCACGCCTGTAATCTCATGGTTGTCGAATGTTTTTCAATTTTAGATTGTATGTACCAGTATAAAAAAAATTGTAGACCGTATAAAAAAAAATTTCGGATGTCTCCGAAGAGACAGAGATCGTATAATTTGGTTTCCTCTATATTTTTTTATTTTTTTAACAAAAGTGGGCGGAGCCACGATATAATATTTACTAGCACTTGCACTAAAAGGAAGTAGGAGGTGCAAGGATGCGCTAATAGGCATTTAAAAGTAAGTGTTTAAAAAGTGTTTAAAAGTGTAAATGTGAAGGCAACATAATAAAAGCACACCAACTCATAAGGCTATACAATGTATAGAATCGGACAATACTGATTGTATGAGCCCCAAATAGGTAATTAGCAATGATTAATCTTCAATAGAATTATGAAAACATATACAAAATTATTGTTGTTGAAGCAAGACAAAGTAAAATGATATGATATCTCATGCACCCAAAACAACATGGGCAGCTTCTCATGATAAAAGATAAAGTAAAGGTCTACGATGTGGAAACAAAACATACAAGCACCTTAATAAAAGGAAGTGTTTTGAAGTGTTGTTCTACAAACGTGCTTCATGGTAGAAGGAATTATTGTATATAAGAGAATTGAATGTGGAACAGTTGAATGGAAAGTATTGGTGGACTTTTCTCTCTGTAGGTACCCAAAAAAAATCGTTGCATCAAAATGAACTGGAGCACATTAGGAAATGTTGTATTTGTAGCAAACAATATTATTTGTTTCTTTTTGTTGGAGGAGCGCCTATGAACCTGCAAAAGTGAAAAAGATAAAATAGTTAAAAAACAAATGGTTGGCTGAAATGAGAAAAGGGAAAAATGTAAATTTAAGTATTTCAAAAGAGGGGGTGAAAGTAACATCACATACACAAACTCAATGCAAGAGCAATAGTAGGAGAGCTTCTTCTTTCTTTCTAATAATGTTGTATGGGCTCTTTTTCATTTTGCAAAAGTGCTCCAAAGTGAAGGCAGGCTCAATGTGAAGGCCTTATAGGGATTTGACTTCGAAGACCGTTGTAAATGTGATACCTTGTCTTTAAGATTTACCTATATCAATTGTGACCATGTCTAGTGTGAGGCCTTGTGATTTGTGCATAGTGATTTCCCATGTAGTGGTTAGTGGTAGTTGTGTATGGTTGCCTCAGGTTATCAGTTGTATGGGGATAGTTTTTGGGTTTTGAAAATCCCAGGGTGGACCATTGTAGTTATCAAAATTGATTGTAACATATGCTGGCAACTTTGGGGGCTTAGAGGTAGAGGGATACACAATATCTTTGACCTCTCCAAGAGATCCATTGACAAGAACAACTTCTATCCATGATGACAACAAAGCAAAAGACTACTTGCAAGATTTTGAATTTACGTTTCAGGAAAACCATTCCAAATGACAAACATATTTGAGCCACTTGAGGGGACTGAAGCCCTGATTTCCGGGGAACTACTCAAAATATCAATAATTTGATTTGGTTGTTGATGATTTTCTATATGACCAAAAAATAGAAAGGAAAAAATTAAATTTGTGGAAGAAAATTGCAATCTTTACCAATTCACATGCACAGAGCCATAGTTCAATTAATGTTTTACCCTATAGAAGTGCAACCTTTACCAGTTGACAATCATGGTACACTATGTGTCTAGTTATATAAAGGAATCACATTGTAAGAGGTAGATCACTGATGAAATGAGTTACAATCAGACACTCAGTCAATTAAGTTATGTAGCAGAGACAAAAACCCACAGCTTAATGGAATCAACAACATTCTTCATTAATTCTCAAGAACACATTAAATCAAATACTCTAGCAGAATTCCATCAATGCACACCACTTTCTGCGTATATTCAAATTACAAATACATTCTAGTCATTGACAAAAGAAAAATAGATAACAAGTTTGCAAGGTATAGGAAGCACATTGCGAGAAGATCTTTGATTATGTATTTGAGTGTCAAATGAATAACTAAGAAGTTATGAACCACTAAGTTGATCAGAGCACATAGAGGAAACAAAACAAAAATGTTTATAGTGGAATCAATAACATTCATTATGAATTTTTAAAAGACTCATTATACAACAAATACTTTCATAGAAATACAGTAGCACACACTACTTATGTACGCTAATTATAATTACAAACACTCTACTCTCTAATTGAAATGAGGAACGCACTTTGATAACAATTGAAAGATCAATCATGCACATTGCTAATAGTGGAAAGATCATAAACACCACATTAGCAGACCTATCAAAAGTCAAAAAAAATTATCAGGCTGGAAAGCATGTCTACTATTGATAAATTCACAGACAATGAGAAATTGTCCTTTTACAAAGCTAAATCATTTCCATGTTGCAAGAAACAAAAGTATTCCAATCATTTAAATTTCAGACTTATGTGTTTATTTCTTGAAAAAATAAATTTTTACTTATAATGATAGAAAATAAATAAGGCATTTCCACGAACATAGTTAAACCCAAACCCTCACAAATTTGCCTCAAAATGTTAACGCTTACTATCAAGTTCCAGGATAACCAAATTTAAACTACACATTTTCAAAGGAAAATATTAGATTTGACCAAATTAGCCAATTATATGCACATTACTAAGCTCCAAATAAACATCTGAAGATTTTCCATACCTAACTAAACCTACCTTTAAAACCTCATACTTGGTATTTGCTTCTAAAAGAATGGAAATTTATAATCATAATTTTATTAAATAGCAATATAATTAACATATTGAGCCAATTATGCACATGGTAAAGCTTTGAACCCTCTGATTTACATTAGAATGTAAAATTTCCTACATTTTACGAGAAACTAACTAAATCCCACCTTTAAAAAACCAGCATCAATGATTGCTTCTAGAAAAGGCAAAATGAAAGAACAAATAAACACCTGGTTTAAGAAAAATTGCTAAAATGATAAACACATTTCGGTTCCAAACACTCAAATTTGCCACAAAATAATCATTTCAATGGCATGCTAGAAGCTAATGCGAGCAAGTCTTTAAAACCTTGTACTTAATGCTTGATACCAGAAAACATCAATGTACTCAAAATTTTCAAGAGTACAATATATTTAGCGTGAATAATTGAGTGCTTGCCTCTATGAAAACTTGAATTCATCCAATTTTTATAAAGGTATCAATTTATTTGATATAAAAAGATAATTGTGATGCATACAGTAAAGCTTCAAACTCTCTAATTTACCTTAAAAAGTAAGCTCCAATAGTTTACTAGAAACTAAAAGAAACTATCATAAATATATTATATTTAACATTTGCTTCAAGGAAAAAGTAAATACACTCCAAAGTTTCACATGGTCTATTTGATGAACTGCATATAGTAAAGTTTCAAAGCCTTAAATTTGATTCAACCAGTAAATATTTCAATATCTTGACAAAAGTTATCCTTAATGTATACCTTTTAAAGAGCATGAAACTATGATAACAAGCTTGGGTAAGAAATCTATTGCTACAAAGGTTTCGATCTTTCCAAAAATGATACTTGAATTACTGAATCTGCATCAAAAAAATTTAAGTATTGAATAAAAGATGGAAAAGGAAATCAGGAGTTTAACATTAACTTGTTAATCAGCCCAAGCAAAAGAAGAGAAAACTTGATCGTGCACTTGCCTGAGAGAAGTCCAAAATGTGATCAAAGTTGCTTGACTACGGATGTTGAGGAGAATAATATTTCATGTCGTGTTGAAGTGATTTGTGGGTTCTATGAGAGTAGGGTTTGTTTTGACTTAAACATTTTTGGAAGGGCTAAATGCAAGTGGAAAATAAATGTGGGGAGCTAAAGAGTATAGACTGCTTTGTACACTTGATGGTGGCTCCCCATACAAAAATACAAATGTAGATGAAAATTGAATTTGGGTAGGTGAGATGGGGTATGATTAAAGGAATAGAGGTATGGGAGACCCCATAGGAAGAATGATGAAAAAAACCTGCAGATTGAAAGGAACAAAGGTATGGGAGGCTCAACTAGAAGAATGATGGAAAAAAAATCTACAGACCGAATGTTAGAGAGAACGAACTATAGACATAATGACAGAGGTAAAATGACAACCCTAAATTACATAGGAAAACTACCATTTGAATTTACAAAAACCGTTCGCAAACTAGTTTCGGGCATGAGACAGTGCGAGGAATTTTTGAGAGGGTCGTATGCAAGCTTCCCCATAGGGGAAGCTTATCGGCTTAATTAATTAATTAATAAGTTAGTTCGATAATTCCATAGGGAAAGAACTAGCAAGAAAACCCTACTTCCTCGTTCAATTACATTCCATATATGAAAAGAAGGAAAGAATAATCTCCTAATAAAGCTTTGGAGATGCAAATCAAAAGTCCCCCAAATGATAATTACATCAAACTATAGTCAAAAGGCAGCGTGAATCCCACCAAATGACCAAGGCCCTAAAGATTATGCAATATAACTTTAGGGACAAAAATATTTCCCCAATGCACTGATATGACTAACAAGTCGATGTCAAAAAAGAGCATAACGATCGACTAATGAAAATCATGCATTACAAGCATAGTGGCATCACCCAAAATGGGGATCGAACTGGCAAGCATAGAAAATGGCACTTAGAAGCATCATGAATAATACGGTTATGGTCATGAAAACCCTCAACCACAAACAATCTGTACC
The DNA here is from genome assembly GCA_027943335.1 of Chamaecyparis obtusa. Taxonomy (NCBI): domain Eukaryota; kingdom Viridiplantae; phylum Streptophyta; class Pinopsida; order Cupressales; family Cupressaceae; genus Chamaecyparis; species Chamaecyparis obtusa. The sequence continues at coordinate 1,180,698 of BSBK01003968.1, read as the reverse complement.
AATTGGGATTCTGCTACATCATCTTCAAATGGAGTTCCCTCTGGAACAAGAAATTCAAGATGTTGGCCATCACAACCAAGATTTTCCAAATAGTCTGCTACTTTATTACCTTCCCTGTATATGTGGGAAACCCGACAATCTTTGAAGGAATCCATTAATTTCCAAATTTGATTTAAAATGTATGAAATTTTCCAATTGATGGAGGATCTTGAAATACATGCATTGATAATTATCATTGAATCACCTTCAATGTGCACCTTCACTAAGCTCATCTTCTTTGCCAAGATCAAACCATCAAAAAGAGCATGAGCCTCAACCAAATTGTTTGTCCCCGAGGGTATAGGACTTTCTTTAACTACCAACATTTTCCCTTGATGATCTCTAATGCAAGTTCCAATACTTGAAATTCTTGGATTACCCCAAGAAGAGACATCAAAATTAACCTTGGAGAAACCTTTGGATGGAGGGATCCATTTGATCATTTCCCTATCCATAATGCCTTTGGTCTTCATACTAGGAGTAGATCCCATCGGAATATGGATGTCTTTCCATTCCCTGATAATACTACCATCCCAAATTGAAAAATAATGATTAAACCTTACTATAGACAATGTGGGATTCACTATTTCTGAGATAGACTTCTCAATTCGCTCTTGCACTTTATTCACTTGTAAGAACTCATGATGAAATATTCATTTATTCCTCTCCCACCAAAGAGCACATACTAGTACTGAAGGAGCACATTTCCAAATTCAATGAAATAGTGAGTTAGAATAAAGAAGAGGCCATGACTGAAACAGGTCCCATATGTTATTTGGAAGTGGCATCATGAAATTTAGTTTGTTAAGCACATGTAACCAACAATGTTGCACAAAGGGGCATTGTAACAATAGATGATCACCTATTTCAATCATCACACAAAACACAATTAAAAGGATGAGCAATCTGAAGTCTTGTAAGTTTATCACTTGTCAAAATCCTTTTTTTTAAGGCAAGCCTTGCAAAACATCCGGCCTTGGGAAGTACTGCAGTATTCCAACAAAAAGTGAAGGCCCGATGTGAAGGTCTCATCTCGTCCATTTGTTGGAGAGCCCTATAACCTTCTTTGACACAATACTTACCCTCTTTTGAAGGGGCCCATCTTATAACATCCTCCTTGTGGGAAAAGAAAATGACTCTCTCCTCAAAAAATTCTGCCAAGAAAGATCTCTGATTAGTGTCAAGAGGCAAGCCCGTTGGATCCTTCCACATAACTTTCCCTAAGAATAATTCAACAACATCAACAAAATCTACTAGCTTTCTAACCTAGCACTGTCAGGTGATTTGCATTATGTTAACAACAATAGGAAACTTTGTTATGGGAGGCATACCCAACCAAGAATCCGTCCAGAATGATACTCTCATCCTATTTTGAACTTCCCACGTGATATAATTTGATACTACCCCATGAGACACCACCATGAAGTTCCACATAGATGAACCCTTAGGTGGGTCTAACACTGTAAAAATGTGTACAGGTTCATCATTATCCAAATATTTCTTTTGCATGATAGTGCACCATTTTCTGTTAGGTTTTTCATACATAAGCCAAACTAGTTTTCCCTTGAAATCTTTGTTTCTTTTGGAAAGCTCGTGTAAACCTGCCCCTCCATTAACTTTTGAATGAGCCATCTCATTTAAGGAGATGAGCAAAATCTTTTTCTCCTCAGACAAATTACCTTTCCAAAGAAAGTCCCTGATCAGTTTTTCAATCTGATTAATGACTGAAGCAAGCACTCTAAGAACATCTAAATAGTAGTTGAGTATTGCTGACAACATTGTTTTGATTAGTAACATCCTACCTGATAACTAAAGCCATCTTGCTTTCCATGCTATGATGTGACTTTTAATTTTGTACAATAATAGAAGTCCAGTATGAAGATTTATTGGCCCCCACAAAGAAGAGGATACCTAAGTATGTAGATGGAAGTTCATCCACGGAGAAGCCCAAAATGCTCACAATTTGATTGGCTAACAAAGAGTTTATATTGAAGAGATAAATCTTGGATTTTTGTTGATTGACCATCTGGCCCGAGGCTGATGAGTATAATTCAAGACTCTTCTTTATTTGTCTAGCTTCCTAAATTGATGCCAAACCAAAAAGTAATGTGTCATTTACAAACAATGAATGAGTAACTGACACATCAGGATTAACAAGATAGAAATAACAATTACATGCAAATATAACCAATATCAGAAAATAATAAACCACACAAAAGAGAACACAATACACAAAGATTTAACGTGGTTCACCCAATCCCTTGGCTACATCCACCAACAATGAGTCCAATATTATTATTATCCAATGATTACAACCTGATTACAATCCGTAATCCATTACAGCTCAATTCCATAGCAAGTACTAAAATCATACATAATGAAATCCCTAACCCTAAGCCATATTATACAATATTTTGCCGCTTTAGGGTTATAATGAGTTACAATATGTTGGCCCAAAAATAGTCAAAAATAGCCCCGAACCCCGGTGAGGTCGAGAGGAAAAGTGTACAGTAATTTCCTAGATAGTACTTTCTTGATTAGTCACCACAAGTTAACATCTTGAATTGATGCCAAACCAAAAAGTAATGTGTCATTTATAAACAATGAATGAGTAACCGACAAATTAGTGCCCACAATTGAAGCACCCTACCATAAACTTTGTTCGTGTTGAGATTTTATGGACCTATTAAGAGCTTCAACCATTAGGATAAAAAGAATCAGAGACAAAGGATCTCCTTGTCTAACCCCTTGTGAAGATAAAAAGAAGCCAGTCGGAACTCCATTAATTATGACTGAAAACCATGCCCCAGATATACATGCTTTAACCCACTTGCACCAACTAGCAGAAAATCCAAATTTGGAAAGCAATATGAATAAAAAATCCTAGCGAACTCTATCATATGCTTTCATCATGTCTAACTTGATGACAAAGTTCGAGGATCGATGGATATTGATAGAATGTAGGACCTCATGTGCAACCAACGCACCCTCCATAGTCTCTCTACCAAGCACAAAGCCACCTTGCTCTTATGAAATTATGTTAGGGATTAAATTCTTCAATCTAAGATATATGGCCTTAGTAAAAAATTTATAGATTGTGTTGCACAACAAAATAGGATGGAAGTCCGCAAATGTTTTAGGCTCTTTTATCTTAGGAATGAGAGCTATATTCGTAGTATTAAAATTTCTCAACATTGACTTGTTTTTCCTTGACTCTTCCAATGCAACCAACAAATCCCAACAAAGAACATCCCAACACTTTTGATAAAAAAGAGCCATAAATATGTCCAGACCCAGGGTCTTATCAGGTGGAAAAGAAAAAACTACCATATGTAATTCAGTCATAGTGAAGGGAGACATCAACCTAAAGTTATCTTGATTTGACACCAACCTTGGAATGTTGTGTAGAAGTTCATTTTCTTGCTGATGTGAAGGCGAATCTACTGCAGGAGGATCCAACAAATTCTTAAAAAATTTAACACCCTCTGTCTGAATGTCATCTGAGTTTAAAATTGTATTGCCTAATTCTGCATCCCTAATGGATAGGATAGCACTCGCAACATGCTTTTGCACTGAAGTGTGAAAGAATTTTGTATTCTTATAACCTTCTCTCAACCATAACTCTCGGGATTTCTGTCTCCAATATTCCTCTCATAAACAAAGATCTTCCCATTCCTCCTGAAGTTGCTTTTGTTGCATATAGGACTCATTTTACATACCATGATGTATAATATGATTATTTATCTTATACAATTTTTGCTTAACCATATCTTTTTGGTGGAAAATATTCTTGAAAACCTTTTCATTCCAGCTCTTAATCTGACTTTTCACATTTAATTTTAAAACAAAACTGGAACATCTTAGTGCCATTACATGTCGGCGCACTCACCCACCATTGTCTTAATAGCGAGAGGAAATGAGGATGCCTAAACCACATCCATTCAAACTTGAATGAGGGTTTATGTCTGTGTGTTGCCAATGAAGAATACATGTTTATAGAAAGACCAATTAGAATATGATCAGATCCTGAGAATGACAAAATATCATATGTAATAACATAATTATGAACTCTCCACACCTGTGAAATCAAGAATCTGTCAAGTCTCTCCGCTATTTGAAGAAACCCCAAATGCTTATTGGTCCATGTAAAAACACCTGACTCGGGCACAACATCTATAAGATCATTATCCAGGTAAGAAATATGAGAAGTCCTGGACTAACCTAGCAGGCGGACAAATACCACCAGTTTTTTCATCTGCATTGAGGATGGCGTAAAAATCCCCACCCAAGATGATATTCAGACCCTATAACCTATGAATTATGGATGTTAAATCTTCCCACAACCTTCTTTTATCATTGGTGGAAGTTGGGCCATACACATTTAAAATGTGAAATGAAAGTTGAAAATGGTGTACCTTTATCAACTGCCAGTTAGTAGCGTGTCCAATCAACTGAGCTTGAATAGATTTAGGATTCCACAAAATGTTAAGACCACCAAATGCCCCTATACCCTACGCATGAACAAAATTCCAAAGATTCCATTTCCGAATAGTCTTATCATAACTTTCCTGAGATAATTTAGTCTCCTACATCAAGATTATATCTTCTTGTGAAGAATCAAGTTGTTTCTTGATCCTATTTCTCTTGTCAGAGGTATTTATGCCTCTGATTTTCCATGATATGATCCTCATGGCTAGCAAGGAGAACAATTTGTTCTCCTTGCTATTCGTTTAGTTGTTAGAAAATTCCCATCAAGGGTTGTTTGTATCCCTTCCTCTACTTCTTCTCTGGCCTTCACACTCTTTGGTTTTCTACCCCTTGTTTTAAGAGTCTTTTTTGGCATCAAGATAGCTATGGGTGTTTGTTCTAAAGACAAAGTCTGATTGAAGTCATAAGAAACCATAACTTTTTCCCCTTCTTGTATATGATGATCATTTGCAACCTCTTTACTACCCCAATTATCTTGAAACTCTTGTGAAGAAGAAGCATCTCTGTCTCTGTCAATATTACCAATATCCATACTAACATCTGAATTCAAAAGGGCATCAAATAGCTTCAAAGGTTTGTTTGCTAAATTTTGGGATGAAAGATGACAATTAAGTATTTCTTCATTATGATTTATTTCCTCCATCAACAAAGGGTCTTCTTGATGAACCAGTGAATCATCAGTGGAGAAATCATCATCATGTAACTCTACGTCCACCCTATTTGGCATGCCTTGTACAACACATTGACTATCAATAAAGGGCTCATCCTCCAACTCCTCTTCCTTGAAACAAACCCCTTCTTCTTGAGCAATCTCGTGAATCATATTGGAAGCCAATGACTTTAACATTTCATTAGCCATACCTTCTATCTATTGATTAGACATGTTGCACTTGTTACCAAACTGCCTAGCTCGAGACATTTAAAGAGGCTTATTTTGGAACATTAAAGCATGGACTATAGCATTCTAAAATTGGACACGAGGAGACTGATCTTGTTGAGGATCTAAAGTAAGTAACTTAATGGTATAGTTTGCTGCAGTCAGACACTTGAGATTTTTCCTTCCAAATATAAAATAGCTCTGTAATGCCACATACAACCCACATAGAATTTCATGAGTGGCTATTTCCCTTGTCTTTTCACTAACATAATTATTATGTAGGATGTCCTCCCTTCCTCCATTAGAGTTTGAATCCCCCAAGTCATGTAACCCTACCTTAGAAGATACTGCAACATGTGCATGAGCATTAGCTAGAGAGCACTTCATGGGATCTATTGCAACATCCATACAAACTGCAGTCTCCTGTGTCAAACTATTCTGACACTGATAATTGAAATGACCAAGCTTATCGGCATACCTATCAACCATAGCCTCATCTTGAATAGAGATGCCTTGTTCCCAAACACCTGACTTGGACTTAAAATGAAACACTTTGGGAAGTGGCTTGGTGTTATTCACTAATAGGCATACACAAACTTCACGATGAAGATTTTCGTATGGGATAAGGTCATGCTTTACAAATATGCCCAAATTCTTGGCAACTATTTCTACGATGTCTGAATCTCTATACTCCAAAGGTAAGGCAGGAAATGAAATCCAAATTGGAACAAAAGGACATAGAAGAGGATCCGCTTGAAAATTAGGTACCCAGGATAGAGTCACCAATCCATAACCCCTTTGTAGAACCAGGCCTTGAATCTATGTACTCAATCCCTGTGGTCTTTTGATTTGAATAAAAGAACAACAAATGAGTGATTTGAATCGATGAAGAAAGCGTCCTTAAAACCTTTCCAATGGATCTTAGCCCAATTTAAAATATCCAAAATTTGAAGAGATGAATTAGAGAAACAAACAATAAGGGTCATTTGCTTTAACAATGAGACATGAGGTTGGATAACATTATCTGGTAATTTAATCTCCACCACTACTTTCTTTGAAATCCTAGCTTTTGAATCTAGGTGGTTGGTTTTAAAATTAGTCATTGGAGAAGCATTATTTTTGTTAATTGGTGTCTCAAATCTTCGGTTGAGAGGGGCTCTTTGAGGTTGTGTATTTCCAATTGGAATATTATTTGGGAATGTCCCAAACAAGGGTAATATAACCTCATGACTCAAAGATCTTTCATCATTTTTGGTTATCTTGACAGGGGACCTAGGAGGTGTTCCATAGCAAATATAAAAAACTAGCTGCTTACCACCAAGCAATCTAGGATGAGGTCCCCGGTTATGAAATTTTTTCCTCACACTGTGGCCTTTATGAGCACATATCTGAGACATTCCCTGTCAATTTTCAGCTAATTCCTTATTATCATTGTGCAAGGATTTTTCCCACCCAAAATCATTTTGAAATTTGGGCAAAGAACGATTACTACCTTGAGGGCCCTACTTGTCTTTATCTTTCAAATACCTTACCTCAGACAATTCTCCAAACTCACAAGATCGGATACCGTGGAATGTGAAGTTGGGATCAATGGGTTTCAACACCGCTCCATGTTGGAGGACTTTTGGGGTCTAGGCATGATCTGTTGATGCACCAACTCCACCATGCCTAATAGGTTCGAAATGTAGAGATCTCGCATTTTTTGAGTGACACTTCATGTTTTGAAATTAGAATCAGGGGTTTATGAAGAAGGGCTTAGTTGGTTGTACTGTCACTTTACCATGAAATTTTTTGCTAAAGTCTTGAAAATCTTGCGCAAAATCCACCTGTTCTGTCAATCTGCTCGTTGGGTGTGACCCACGATCCACTGAAAACTTTTGAGCAAACAAATGTTGTCGAAATCTTCCTGCACGCTTATCTCTCATCTTCACGCATGTTTTTTTTCCTCCTTGGTTGGTTTCCTCTATTTTTATATACTTGTATATATAATATATAATATCCAAAAAGATTTAGAAAGATTGAAACATAATTTATTTATTTTTTCATGTTTTGAGCTTTAAAATTTTTTAATTTTTTAATATTTTTAATATCAACTCAGAGTTAAACTTTAAAATATTTTAAATATCAATATATAAATATATTTATAGTTTTATATTTCTAAAAATATTTAAAATTAATTTGTATTTATATTTTATAATTTTTTCATATTATATTAGAAAATAATTTTAATATATTATATATTAAAAATAATGTAATAATAATAAATTATTATTAAGATATGACTATATTGTTATGTTTTAATATTATATTTTACAATTTTACATTGTATCATTCAACTTAAATGTTATTTGACTTTTTAACATTTTCTATATGAATAATTTTAGTGATTCACTTTAAATTAAATTTTTATTTTAAAATTGTAAATATTTTATTAATATTAAAAACTACATTATATGGTTTTATCAATATTAAAAAAAATTAGCTATATCTTTTTTTTAAAGATTTTTTTATAATATTAGATAATAAATTTTCACACTAAATTCTTAAAAATATATTGTATGCACATCTATTCTAAACTACTTTAAAAATAATTATTTATGTATTTAAAAAATTAAGTTAATAATTTGTTAATAATAAATATAAAAAAATAAAATTATTATTATTATATATACACACACATACATTAGAATGTAAAATTATACACACACATATATATACATGTGCACGCACACTTACACACGCATATGTGCATGCGCATGTACAGACACATATTCATACATTCATACATACATATATACATGTGTGTGTGTGCGTGTGTGTGTGTGTGTGTGAAGGATTTGAGCAATACAAATCTACAAAACTCGAAGATCACCTACATACAAAAACTTGTCACAAGAAGGTAGAGACAAGAAGAGGGCAAGGGTTTGACTCAGAAAAATATGAATAATATATTTCTTGAATGAAAATGATAATGAAATATACAAAGGATCAATCCTTATAAAATGAGATCTAATCCTACTAGCATGAAAGTGAAAGAGAGAAAAGAGAGAGTGGTTACCTCGCCCAGTAAGATGCCCACCTTACCACAAATCACCAAGGAGGGAGAGCCCAACAAGTAGCCAAATCTAATAGTTCACGCATAAACTATGCTTTATAGTTGTAATGTGTCTTCTAACGGCTTTTAGAATACCCATAGATCCACATTCTTGTATCACTATGGAATATAAAATGTGTGTCTCTTCAGGATTTAGCAACTTATGTGTGTTACCTTCCGAGGATTTAGCATATTTGAAATTGAAAATGTGTCTTCTTCAGAATTTAGCAACTTATGTGTGTTACCATGTGAGAATTTAGCAAAAATGAAAATGTGTGTCTCTTCAAGATTTAGAAATTTATGTGCATTACCTTCTAAGGATTTAGCATGTTGTAAAATGCAAACTATAGTATAAGGAAGACCCTATATATGCCCCCCTCCTTATCATGGCTACCCAATAGACAGGATAAGGAAGAGAAGGAGGATACCTACTTCATAAAGTAAGGAGATATCCTATTAACAACAATGTACACTATATTCTTACTAGAGTATTGACCCTTACATCGAAGAGCATAGATAATCGTGAAAAAGGATATGTCACTTATGGAAAAAGGATCCTCAAAGAGAAAGAGATCTTATCAACAAGACCCCCACCATAGAGGGGTGCTTTGGATAAAATATCATCTTTTAAAAAAAATAAAGAAGGGATCAAAGATTCAATAAGCAAGCCCCTTGTGATCAAGAGGAAGAGGAATCTTGGAACAAAGGAAGAAAACTCTAACCCCAAAGCAAGGGAAAGAGTTTATAAAGAACATAATTTGAAAAATAAAGAAGAGGTGATGACCTAGGACAACAACCTCTCACATAAAAGGATATCCATAGCCAAAACATCAGTCAGTATAAGGAAATAATGTTGTAGAATAAACAAATGCCACTAAGCTGAGGAAAGTAGATCCCTAGATAGAGAGAAAGAAGGAAAACCTTTCCCCCCAGGGATGAAAGCAAGGGATATACCAAGATATGCCATAACAAAGAGATATATTTGCAAAACAAATGTCTTTAGAAAAGATATCATGAATACTAGAAGAGAGCTATGGATGATTATGAGCAAAGGAAATATATCATAATACAAAACCATAGGGATAAAATATAGAAAGAATAACCAATTAAGCTCAAAATAAAATACATGCTAAGAGCATAATGGATCCTAGAAAAATGAAGAAATACCTCTTGCCCCCCAGTCAAGAGACAAGAGGAGAAAAGATATATATTATAGAAGAATGAGGGGTATTCCTTGTATGAAAATTATGAAGAAATTGTAAAATTGCACGAGAGTGAGATATAATTCCTAAAGCAACTCTTTCTCTAACATACATCTTGAAATGCACACAACCAAAAAGTAAATGTGTATTACTATAGTGAAAAGGACATTTGTACTTGGAGAGAGCATCTTTCGGCATAGGTTTAAAGATGTCTTTCTTAGAATTCATTAACTGAACATAAACCTTCTTAGCCACATCTTGAGGGGTATCAGGATAATCTAAGGAAGGTGTTGGAAGAAGAACATGAAGAGGAGGGTGACGATCAAAATCAACCACCTTAAATTGAAATAGCAGAAAGCCAAGACCACACATATCTTGTTTAGGGGATAGATGAACCAAATATTTAATACCTTATTCATTAACACCAATCCCTAAACCCTTATAACCTTGTTTAGCCATCATATTGTATCTTGTAGTGTACATATCTTGTAAAGCTTCTGCAGGAGGTGATTGTTTACAGTGATCATGAGAAAATGTTGTGTAAGGTGGAATGATAGGTTTAGAAGAAGTTTCTTTTCTCTTCTGCAGGAGGTGATTGTTTACAGTGATCATGAGAAAATGTTGTGTAAGGTGGAATGATAGGTTTAGAAGAAGTTTCTTTTCTCTCCCCTTTAATATCATCATGGGTCGGATAAGAAGGGGAAGGTAAATCAAAGAATTCTTGCACATCTACATCATGAACCATAGTTTGAGCCCCATCATAAGTGTGGGAAGAACTAGGAATAGTAGATGGAGAAATAGGAATGGGAATATTAGGAAGGATAGGATTAGGATTAGGAAGATTAGGAAATGGTGTATCATCTACCAAATTTTTAACATAATCCAAAAGAGTAATAAGTCCACCACACAAATTTTTAATAAAAGTTTTGAAAGTAGGAAGGATAGTATTTTTCAATCTCATAATAGCATAAGGAAATGAAACATGAAGAGTAAAAAACATAGTGAAATGGATGATACTCTCATAAACATCATAAGTACTATAAAGAGATGCTAAGAGGAGAATAACGAAGAAAATAACCACACACCAAAGCATCTTAAGGATCTTCATAGTGAATGAAATGCAAGAAATGTTTTTGTATTTTGACGAGTATGTAGATTTTTTTTGTTTTTGTATTTTAAAATGCAAGATCATAAAAGAAAACTGATCTAAGCTAGTCTTAAGGAAAAGAGGCAAAGCATCCAACACCAAAAAGAAAGAGTTGTCTATCACAAGTTCACCAAAATGTAAGATATAAAATATGGATAGGGTTTAGAACAATGGGGGCTTGCACATAAAAGAGACCCTAAACCAATATTTAACACATACATGAAATTCTAATGATAAGAAATATAAATCTAGAAATGCTTGCAAAGAATAATGAAATATATACCTCATAACATAACATATATGGAAATACCTATTTTCTGGTGCCTATATCGTGTTTTTGGAAATTCTTTAACTAGATCTGGAATAGAAACACAGAGATGAAAAAAACCAGAAATCTTTTTCTTTTATGAGCCAGGTCGACCTTGACCCAAATACGGGGGCACAATTGTGCCCCTTTATGTTGACCTTGACCTGCACTATTTCGATGGAAAATCTGTTCGCGTATCCTGAAAGTTTTCCGAAAAGGGTATCCAAATTTACTCTGTAATTCGTTGTTTCATACCTGTTCCTACAAGAAAAATGGTTTTTTTTTTTGTTGGGGGAGGGGTTTGCCTTGGTCAAACCCCAATTTAGGAATTAACCTTGAAATCAAAACTGAAATGGAGAATGCTAGCAAGTAGTAGAAGAAGATCTAACAATGAAGCTATGATATTCAATAGATATGCAATTGTATTTGAAATGTAAACAAGTATGTTAATATGAAAGCTTAGACTCAACATTAAAAACCATAAATATAAATCAAAACCTCCATGATTATATTCTTGGAATCCACCTTGAAGGAATAATGAATAAATCTTGAGGAGAAGACTTGAAAACCTTGATTGAACACTTGGATGCTTGAAAGTAGATGACAGATTATGCGTAGAATGATCCTCCTTCCTCTTTTTCTTTTTCCTCTCTTTTCTTCCTCCTTTTTTTTCCCTCTTCCTTCTTTCTCTCCCTTTCTCCCCCTTAAAATGAGAGGAGAAGGCTTCCTTATATACTAGTCTAGGACACCAACTTCTAGAGAGGCCGACATATGAGAAATAAATTCCAATTAGGCTCATCCCCTTAGAAGTGGACCTAAATTAGATATCATTTAAGAGTCACCACTTCGAAGCCCAAAGTAGCTGACCCAAAAGTGAGAAAAAGAACATTTGAGTCTCCCCCACATCTAGCACACTTTCCAATGAAAAAGGGGGACCTGGGTCAAGGTCAAGGTCAACCCTGACCTAGGTCAGGGTCGAGGTCAACCTTGACCCAGGGGGTTAAGACCCCTGGAAAATATGCCAGGTGGGGAAAGTAGTGCCCACAGAGGCCCAATCAGGGTCCTAAACAGGCACAAAAGATGGAAAAGGGGCAGAAATTAGAGGACAACATGATAATGGCCCAAAAAACCCCTAAGAAGGGCTAAACAGTCTTAACATGGAAGTGCTTCCATTTTAAGATGATACAATACACACACACACACACACACACACAGATATATATATATATATATATATATATATATATATATATATATATATATATACACTCTTAATGTTCATTTCCCAAGAAATATTGTCATCTATCTACTCTTTTGTTATATGGAAAGATGGAGTTTGCATTGATCTCTTCTTCACAATTTTATCTCTTTATGGTGGCTAGAAATTTCTAGTAATGGATATGTTTAGCATTGGACAACACTAATGACCAAGGCATCAGGTTGAAAGGGAGTTATGGAAATGTGTATCCATGGATCTAGTAGCCTCTTATTTGGTCATTAATCTACAATTAGTTCCTTTACAAATATCTAGTGAAATAGAGTCAAGAGATTATGAGTATCTATTTTATTTAGATCTACAGGGCTCTAGTTATTAATGAGAGTTTTGGGAAGGCTATTCTTCTTGATTATAATAGTGTTCAACACTTCATTATAAATTTGGAATATTAGCCTGTGTTTGTTGGTAGTATTAGATAAAAAGTGATAGTTGTACAGGTTATTTTTTGCTAGCTAATAATACTCATGGTCTTAGAAAGATTTGTGTTTGATTGCAGTCCTCAATTTTATCTTTAGCATATAAATCATCCAGAGATTTATGGAATGATCATCAAAGATTGATGGACTAATTTATATGGATTAGTTACATATATTGATATTTTATGAACATTAAGGCATTATGGCTCTCTTACATACATAAGGAAGCAGTTTAGTTTTAATAGTCAATTATAAACCTTTTTTTCTATGTTTTGACTCAATAGAATAGATTAATTTCATATATATAGGGGATACTAACATTGATCTTGGTTGGGTGTAAGAGGAAGAGTATTTGTAGGTATTCAACATTGAGCGTCTTCTGGTCAGAACATGAGAAACATCAAATATGAAAGTCTAATTTTTTGGTCAAATTGGGCCAGGAACAATGGGTTATGAGACTCATAAAATAGTACAATCTCCAACAACGCATAATTGCCCCTAGGACGGGAAGAAGAAAAGATACATATAAAGGTGAAGCAAATGGTTTATGTTTTCAATGCCTCTAATACAATTTTTAATGATAATGAATGCAACTAACAAACAATACACAATGATATCAATGAAACAAATAATTATAATATGCAATATAGCAATGAAATGATCAATTAACCACCTAGTTAAGCAATATGATCTAAAATGATGATTAATCAATGAATGCAAGCACATAAAAGATGAATTTAAAAACTTAATGTCTTTAGAAATGGAAATTTTATGCAATTCACTAAAATGAATTGTAGTGAGGAAAATGAGAGCTCGCTAGCTTAAGAATGCAAATTGAGAATCATTTATAAACCTTATTTCAATAGGAAATAATTAGGATCGAATTTAATCCTCTAGGAGAGCATTTCCCTTTTTGAATGATATGATTAGATATGATTATGATAAGAAATGATGCAAAAACTAGGTAAAATTCTAATAATTTGAGAAGATTCAACATAAACAAATAGAAAAATATCATAAATATAACAAATAAGTATAAAAAAAAATGGAGTGAGAGCGAGAGTGAGAGGGAGGGGGAGAAAGAGTGAGAGGAAGTTTTTTGAATTCGAGGCAAGACGAGAAGCTGGAAGCACTTGGAAATTTTGTAGATTTCAAGTCTAAACCTGGAAATGCTGTAGAATCTGAGCCAGGGTTAGCCGGAAAAGCTGAGAGACCAATGTCAGATGAGGGGGAATTCATTGGTGGGTCAAGCCTGGTCCAACCTAGCAAGGACAACAGTCCTGTCTTGGGACCAAAGGTGGAAAAGGTTGAAACTACTGAGAAAGTTGAAGGGACAACAAAACAACAAGAAGATTCCTCACATGGTGGTGACTTGAACCAAGGTAAGCGGAAATGGTCGGGCATTTTTGGTGTCAAACCCACCGGTAAATCTTCTTTCCCTAAGGTTGACATTGTCTCATATCCAATTAAGGGAGACGTAGGTACTAACATACCTGACCAAATCATGGACCATATTGTTTCTATTATGGCCTCTACAATGATAGGAAAGTTTATGGGTCCTCGACCGAATATAGATCTGGTGAGATCTTTCACACACCATAAATGGAATTTCAAAGGACAGGTGGATGTAGCAGCTATGCCTAAAGGTTTTTTTTCCTTTGAATTCTCCAATGGAGAAGATCTATCTAAAGTGTTGTGTGATGGCCCTTGGATGATGGGTAAATCCTCTTTATCTCTGCAGAAATGGTCAACAAATATGGACTATAATGAAAGTTTATTCATTTTCGCATCTGTCTGGGTATGCCTGCCAGGCTTCCTTTGGAATACTAGCATGAGGACATATTGGTCGCTATAGTAGGCTCCTTTGGGGAACTACTAACTATAGATCTGATGACTACAACCTGAACCAGACAAGTGTTTGCTAGAATCTATGTTAACATCCAATAAGACACTGAGCTACCCCAAATCATAACTCTTAACTCAAAGGTAGGTAAGTGGACACAAGAAGTAGAATATGAATCAATACCTTTTGCTTGTTTCACTTGCAAGAAATCTGGTCATTGGGCTAAGTATTGCCCTCTGAAGCCTCCAACAGACAAGAAAGAACAAGAGACTAAAAGAGATAAGAAATGGGAGTAGAGAAAAAAAGAGAGGATAACTAAATACCTCTTGGAGACCAGAACCCCTATTCTAATCCTACGGAGAAACATGAAATCCTAGAACCTGAGAAGGAAGTAACAGGAGAACCAAAGGAGGTAGCAAACCAAGAGGAGATGATCAAGACTCAAGATCTTATCAGCTCAAATAATAAAATAGAGGAGGCTCTTGATTCTTTAGTAGGAATAGACCCTAAGTTGATCTCAAGAGTGGAAGATAGTCTGGACTCCACCCTAGAGAATGGATCCTAGATAGGTCAACAAGGGAATGTTGATGACCTGAGAGCTTATGCTGGAGAAGATCAACTCAGTAGTGGAGCTTCAAATGCTAACCTTTATGACTCAAGCTCGAGGCAGGAGCAGATAAAAGGTAAGAATGATGATTATGAGTCTGTTGAAGTTGAGCAAAATAAAAACCCCTGGATTGAAGTCAAGGAACGTAAAAAATCCCCAGGCGGGAAAGGATCTGGATCTGGATCATAAAGACTAGACTCCTCTCTTAGGAAAAAATATTTCAAAAGTCTCTATAGGATGTTCAACATCTAAATCAAGCAAAAAGAGTGGTCAATTCAAACAAGGTGGTGTCCAGACAAGAGGCCAACAACAAAAAGCGGACATAGGTACACCTAAAAGAGAAAGAGGAAGAATATCTAAAAAAGACTAGAGGGAGCTGGAACCAAAACATAACATAGCGAATGGAAGATAGCTTACCATCGATCATGTTTGTTCCCCAATCCTTAAATGAAGATTTTATCATGGAACATAAGAGGTCTTAATGGACCTCATAAGAAAGATGTGGTTAGGAATCTAGTTAGAGATACTAAACCTGATATTCTTCTGATTCAAGAAACTAAGATGCTGAAAGATAAGGTTGCTAAAATTAATGTGCTTAAAAAAGGGGGGAATTTTGGAAGTGATTTTGATGGTGCTTCAGGAGGTCTGGCCATTTTCTGGAATTCTAAGTGTTATAATTGCTACCTTTTGAGAGAGGATAAGAATTTCCTGGCAGTTAAAGTTAGCAGCATTAAGGATAATTTCTCATGGATCCTAATTAATGTGTATGCCCCTAACACAAAATCAGGAAGACTTAAGCTTTATAAAATGCTTCATGACTTCAGGATATCTTATCCTGATGAGATCTGGATGATTATGGGAGACTTCAACACCCCCCTAAAAGAAACAAATAAGAAAGGTGGGAATATAACTCAAGTGGAAAGTAGGGTCGATTTAATGGAATTCATAAGTAATGAAGACTTGTTGGATGTTGATCTTGAAGGAATAAACTACACTTGGACTAATAAGAGAGTGGGAGCTGATCTTATTCAGGTTAAGCTTGACAGGGTTCTCTTATCTCATGAGTGGTATGCAAAATTTTCTTGCAATCTTTCATCCCTCGACCATATTGGATCATATCACTATCCTATATCCTTTTCAGCTAATCCTTTCAATGGCAAAAGAAATGCTCCTTTCAGATTTGAAAAAATGTGGCTTGCTCACCATGACCTTGAAAAATAAATAAGGGACTGGTGGAATATCAAAGTGGAAGGAAAAGCCATATTTCAAGTGGCAAAAAAATTGGCAAATGTTAAAGGCAAAGTAAGACAATGGAATAAGGATGTATTTGGTTATATTTTCCAAATTAATAGCAAGATTTAAATGGATTTAAAATAAAAGAAAGATAAGATCCAAAGTATAGGATTGACTAAGGACCTGAAAAAAGAGGAAAATCATATCCTAGCAGATTATCACAATATTATTTTGAAAGAAGAGACTTACAGGAGGCAGAGATCTAGGTCTCTATGGCTAAGAGTGGGAGACAAAAACACTAGATTTTTTCACCTTACAACTATGAAGCATAAAGCTATGAACATAATTAACTCTCTAGTTACTATCAGGGGAACTATATCAAGAGAGGAGGAAATAAGGGAAGAAATGATGGGCTATTTTGCCTCTCTCCTTTCTAAAGAGCTGAATCTTAAGTAGGAGAATCAGAACACTCTGTTGCACTCCATTCCACCTTTTCTGGAAACTAAGGACAATGAATTCCTCAAAGATACCCCTAAGGATGAAGAAATCAAAAGAGCTATTTTTTCTTTTGAAGGAGAAAAATCTCCAGGACCGGATGGGTTCCAAATGTTCTTTTTCCAAACCTTCTCGAGCATCATTGGGAATGATGTGTGTTGTGTTGTGAAAGAGTTCTTTGGATCTAAGTCTATCCTTAAAGAACTTAACTCTACTTTTATAGCTCTTATTCTAAAAAGACCAGGAGCTAATGTTGTTGATAGCTTCAGGCCTATCAGTCTCTATAACTCTATGTACAAGATCATGTCTAAGGTCCTTAATTCCATAATCTTAAAACTTCTTCATGATAGCTCTCCTCAACATAATGGCTTTGTCCTAGGGAGGCAAATTTTGGACTCCATAATTTTTGTGCATGAGAATATCCATTCTTTGGAGAAATCTAGGAAATAGGGTTTCTTGATGAAGCTGGATTTGTCAAAAGCCTATGACAGAGTGGATTGGAAGTTGTTATCTAAAATTCTCCAGGCTTTTGGTTTTGATCAAGGGGTGGTTAAATTTATTATACAATTGGTGACTATGGTCTCCTCCTCTATCATTGTGAATGGGGGTTCCTCTTCCTTCTTCAGACCCTCCAGAGGATTGAGACAAGGAGATCCTATCTCTCCTATCCTCTTTGCAATAATGGCTGAAAGCCTTGGGAGATTTATTAAAAGTTTGGTCATTAATGGGTAGATTTCTGGCCTTCAACCTTCTTCCTTGGGCCTCAAGTGTTCTCATGAACAATTTATTGATGACATGATTCTTATGGGTGAATCTTCTATTAAAGAAGTGAGGAATTTGAAAAAGGCCCTCAATGTTTATTCTAATGCTACCAGTCAACTTATAAATTGGGAGAAACATTTTCTGTACTTTTTTAATACTCCTGAAGAAAGAAAGAACAAAATTTCTTCCATTTTAGGTTGTAAGATAGGGACGCTCCCTGCTCCTTATTTGGGCTTGCCTCTGTGTTTGAAACCTGAAGCCTTTTTTTGGAGTGAAATCCTTGATAGATTCAACAATAAACTGGCAGGATGGAAAGGGGCAACTCTAAGCCAAGTTGGAAAAGTGCAATTGCTGAAGGCAACTCTTCAAAATCTTCCAGTTTATGCTCTCATCTTGTTCAAAATACCTCTAAAGTACATCGAACTTATTGAAAAAATCCAAAAAAGATTCCTTTGGACTAGGGTTGAAGAGAAAAAAAGACTTAGCTTGGTTGCTTGGGAGAAGGTTTGTAAACCTAAGAAATTTGGGGGGCTAGGCATCAGAAACATTACTAATACTAATAAAGCTTTATTAGCTAATCAATGCTAGAGGATCTTTGAAGATGACAAAGAATGGAATTATATCATTAAAAGAAAATACCATCTGACCTCTCTTGAAGGAATTCTACACTCTCAAATTGACATTCAGGGATCATATGTATGGAATAGTATCAGCAAGGGAAAGAATCTGGTTAGAAAAGGTGTTAGATGGAAGCTGGGAAATGGTAGGAAGATCCAGTTTTGGAATGATAAATGGCTGATGGAAAAGATTCTTATTGATACCGAGGAATGGCAAACAGCGATCTGGGAATGTAAAGAGACTATCAGGGAAAAGGTGAGTGACTACTAGATTAATGATGAATGGATTGATCTTGGTTTGAAGGATAATAGATTCAATGAGGTGAATAAACAACTTAATAATTGGTTTAGCAAAGAAAATGTGCCTGATGAACTGATTTGGGGTCCTGATAACATTGGCAAGTTCTATGTTGCCTCTGCTTCGGCCCTCCTCATCCCTTATGAAAACTAGCCCCTTTTCTCTCAAGTATGGAACAAATATCTTATCCCAAAAATTAACATGTTTTTTTGGTTACTTGTTCAAAATAAAATCCTCACTTTGGACAACCTCACTAGAAGAGGATTCCAAATGCTGAATAGATGATTCTTGTGTTGTGAAGAGGCTAAATCCTGTAATCACTTAATGATCCATTGTTCCTTTGCAAGAGGGTGTGGGACTCTATCCTCGTGACTTTGAATCTGAAGTGGGTTAAGCCTCAAAACTTCTAGGATTTTGTTCAGCAATGGCATTTCCCTTTTCATAACAAAAATGATAATTATCTTTGGAAACTTGTTCTCCCTCACTTCACCTGGAAAATATGGAAGGAGAGAAATAACAGAGTCTTCAGAGAAAAAATAGCACCTTCTCATAAGATTGCTAACTCTGTGTGCAGAAGCCTTATGGAAAACTTTAGAAGCATAGGTAAGAAAGACTCTTTATTGTGGAATCCTAAACTCAATAATGATAACACCATTTCCTAGGAAAACTTGAAGAGCATAACAGATCTGAATCCTAGAGACAATATTATGTGGACTACTCTGCCTATGGGATGGTTAAAAGGGAACTTTGATGGCTCTGCTAGAGGAAACCCTAGAAGGGCTAGAGGGGGAGGCCTTATAAGAGACTGGGCTGGTAATTGTCTAGGAGCTGTAGCGACTCTGTTGGGAATTCAAACTAACCATGTGGTAGAAGCTGAGGCAACACTCTATGTGGTGAATTTGGCTAAAGATTTGGGATGCTCAAAGCTTTGGCTAGAAGGTGATTCTCTCAACATAATTAATTGTATTAATGGTAAAAATGTGAGCTCATGGACTATAGCTCACATAATCGATAAAATCAAGATGATAATCCAAACTTTTGAGGAAAGCCATGTCACTCATATATATCGTGAAGGTAATAAGCCGGTGGACAAGCTGACAAATGAGGGGGCCCAGAATGATGTCATCAAAACATGGATAGGAGAAGCAAATCTAAAAATTGAGATCATAAGTCTAATCACTTATGATAAAATTAATCACAAGAAGGGAAAAGCCACTCAAAATAATGATGACAAGGATGAAACAATTATCGAGGATAGATGCATGTAAGGTTAAGTGTGGGATCATTATTTCAGAATTAAGGAGACATGGATTCTAGGTAATTTTAAGAGCTCCGAATAGCAAGAGCAAGCAGAGCAGTGAGTCTTGGAAAATTGGTAAAATTCAAAGCCAGAATAGCAACAACATTTAGAAAATGGGAGGTGGTCTAAGAAGGGAGGAGCCTTTTGACTGCGAGAAATGGAGACAAGAGAAGAAGGTTTAGAAGAAATTGAAGACAGGAGGGGTCACACCATATATTGAAAAGCTTCATGGCTATGATAAATAGGTAACTACTAAGTTTGTTGATGGCTGGGTAAATGGCAAAGTTAATTTATCGGGCAAATCTTTCCTCCTTACTCTTACCCTTATTTTTGAAATTACTGGTTTATCCATGGATGGAATGCACTTTTATAGGGACAATAAGCATTTAGGTTCTAAAGCTTTTAAGATTTTTCCTAAAACTATGGATGAAGAAGCTCTGATGACTAAAAGAAAAGGGGATTTTGTAGATATTACAAATATTAAGGAGTTTTGGGCTAAAATTTTGAAGGTGTTGATTGAGTATTTCACGTTGGATGGGTGTTACTCTAAAATCTATAATCTACACTTTGTCTTGGATAACCACTTTAGGCACGGCAAGAAGATCTCTTTCTCATACTTTTTGTTGAGTTCTTTGAATAACAGTATTATGAAACACATGAAGAAAGCAAGTAACCCAGTGTTGCATGAAGGATTAATTCTCCTCATTGCAAACTATGCTAGGGACATTATTGCAGAGCCTATTCCTAAAAGGGTCACTGGAAAAAGAAAGGAGAACAAAGAGGTTGAGAGAAAGGATGAAACCCACATGAAGGGAAGGAGAAACAAGAAAAAGGCTAGTGATAGTGGTGATGATGTTGGAAATAAAAGTGACAAGGAAAAAATCAAGGACAACGGTGACGAGGCTAGTGACAATAGCTCTTTGTCTCAGGGAAAGGGAAGCATCCAAGAGGATAATGCCGAAGAGGACTCCGATAAAGAGGAGGAGGCTCAGGAAAAAAAGGGCCTGAATCCTGAAGAAAATGAACAGGAGGAGGCCATGAAGGAAAAATGAAACATGGATGATGTTGAGGAGGAAGAAGAAGGGGGTGAAGAAGAAGAAATTGAAGAGGAAGAAATTGAAGAAGAATAACTTGAAGAAAAGGAGGATGATGGTCTGGAAAACCCTAAACTAGAAGAGAAAGAAGAAGAACAAATTGAAATAGAGGAAGGGAAGGGCTAGTCGAGCTATGAGGAAGGTGAGAGCCATAAGGAGACATCTTTACGCTTCATGATGGATGCTACAATTCTAGAGAAGGTTAAGAAGACTGAAGGTCATGGTATTCACTTGGATAAGTGGATAACTCAGGAGATGTAGGAAATGAAACACCACCTTCAGGCCATGGAGGACACTGTGAACACCCTGACTACAAAGCTAGAAAATCTGGAAAATAAGTTTTTGGATAAGGTAAAAAACAATAACCCAAATGAGGATATTACTATTGAAATCAAAATGATGGTTGACAACAAGTTTAAAGAATTAATGGAAAAAATCAGTTACAATGGGTACATAATAAATGAGATCTTGAAGCACAGTAATGAGGGCCTTAATGCCTCGATTATGACCCTGAAAATGATGTACAACTACCTAGAAAAAAGTTTGTTGGAAAAAAAGACCATAACAATTGATGATGAGGTTGGGAACGCTGGACCGAGAACAAGAACTAGGGGTTGCATCCAGAGGAAGGTCCCTGAAATTCCTAAGGGAATGAAAGACTTAAAAGAAGCCATTCAGAAGATGGAGGACCTGCAGAAGAAGGCGGAGAAAACTATCAATATTAAGTAGTCTGTTCTGGGTGGTTGCTGGTAGTTGTGCTAGTAACTGTTTCTCTTTGTTTTTGTTGTCTACTGTCAGGTTGTTTCGGGTCCTACTTTTGTCTTTGTAGCAGGTGTCTCTTTTTGTAAAAGCTAAAATGTTTTATCTTACTGCTATATTGTAAATGGTTTTGGGTTCCATTCAAAACTTGTTTTTACCTTATTAAAAAACAAAGAAGTACAAATATGGAATTAAGATACAAAAAGAAACCTATCACTAAAATTTGAGCCTAAAAATACAGGATCAGTGCACTAGGTACCTTAGTCTTGGAGCTGATTCCATATGCCAAAACTTTGGACTCTAGATCATGATGCTCTATAAAATTCAACCAAAAATGTTGAACAAGTGTGCTAATTGACATAGTCCATAAGTGTTTTTCTATTCAAAATCTAAGACTGTATGTTTTAATTGTCTATGTGCAATCCCACAACTTTGATTGTTGAATCTATAACCTGCACAAAAAAAGAGGGAATTTTTTGCATTGTATAGGGGCTTTTGTAAGTCAAACCTCGGGTAGGAGTTAACCTCTACCATAGAAATGATATATGTGAGAGAGCTTAAATTTGGTAGGGAAGAGGCTAAGAACCTTAAGCAAATTCTTTAATTGGCATATAATACCTTTGATATGAACTTGTTTCCTTGAAACCACACAAAATATTGATGTTCTATGATAGGAGTTATGTTAGAATTTAATATTTCCTTGGTAATATATGTATTTAAAGGATAAACCAAGGTATCCTATTGTATTTGTCCTCTAGTCCAAGTAGGAGGACATGTCACATATTTGTAATTCCTTTATTAAGGGAAATAGATTTTCCTCCTTATGAGGAATCCTACACTTGTCTCACACACTAGTGAAATGTGGCATACATATAAATGGGAGTTACAATGTAACTCCTTTCTCACATCTCTATTAAAAGAGATGGCTCTCCTTCTCTCTTCATTTGAGATACTTCTTCTTCTTGAACACTATTGTATGAGCTAAGCTCTCACTCACTCTCTCTCTCTCTCTCTCTCTCTCTCGTTCTTAGGCATTTTTGCCATATTCATTATATCATGGGGTTTTTTTTTATTCTTTTCCCCCTTCAAAATATTGTCTCCTTTGTTGCTTTTCTCTTTGGTGAATGCTCCTAGTTTTGTGATTATTCATGGTAAATCTTCTTATTCCTTGCTCATTGCATTAAACAATTTCTTATCTCTCTATATTTTGTTATTATTTTAACATGGTATCAGAGCAAGTTGGTTTAATCATGCTTTGAGTGTGTAGGTAAAGAAGCTACCATATCTTGGTGCACTCCAAATTCGGAGATATTGTTTAGAGAGATTTGAATCTCATTTTAGTTCTTACAATTAGTTCTTTGCAATTAGTTTATTTATCAGTTCATTTATATTAATCTTATATATTTCAGTTCATGCTTTACTAATTTAGTTGGTGAAAATATCCAAGCATCATAGAATATTAGAATAGGTTTTATTTTTCAGTTCACTTATTGTTTCTAAATTTACATTTTTTTCAATCATTGCATTGGAATCTTGCATTGCATTATTATTGCTATTCTTGTACTGTTGTTAATTCATGGATGAATAAAAATCATTATAATTTCTATTCTTTCCGAACCCTAACCCGCATTTTCCTAACTTGCCTTTTTTGTTCATCAAATTAAGGATTTTGGAAAGTTCAGAGTAGCTCCTTTATCTCTGTGTGCGTCCTCCTTCGGTTCACGATTTGTGGATGTTTTTTGCTTCTGGTGTTTTTTTTTTCTTACATGTTAGCACTCCCAATTTTGAAAGGCTCTGTTGGTTTGTGACATTAGCTAGTTCTTGATATCATTTTTTATGAAAGAAATTTAATGTTTGATATGAGTCAGTTTAACGAAAGTGTTAATCTAGATTCTATTTATGTTTAAGTGGCCAATCCTGAATGGAATGAGGGAACAGTGAATTGGGACTAAGAAAGATTTCAAAACCAAGGATTCATCATTGAATTCGAACATTGAATGGTTATCAAAGAAATCAGTTTGTTTGTTGGGAGCAAACGATAATAAAGGACTTGGTTTTTTATTCATATGAATCAGGTTCCATGACTGTTATAATCTAGGATCTTTTTTGTTTATGTTTTTTTTTGCAGTCCTGAATGGTAACAAGTTACGGTGATAAAGAAATGATCTAAAGCCGAGGCTTCCTAAGTGAGTGGATTCCATTTATTAAACAGTTTACCTTATGCTTGTTATTTTTAATTGAAGAAATGTGCCTACCTGTGCTTGTTATATTATCCTAGCAGCCCAAGTTTCTAGCACTAGCCTAGGTCATTTGTTTTGTTTGATTCAATTCTTTTGCTTTTCGATGGGTCAGTTTTTCATAACGGGTCTTTGGAGGTGCTCAAGTCGAGGTTGCTGCTATCCGGACATGATATTCTGCTGCATGTTAATGTTCTCAAGTATGCCTTTGATGCGCTCAGATCATTAGTCAAGACTCCAAAAAATAAACACACGGGTTTTGACTATTCAAAAGTCACTCGGATGGACCATAGTTCATCAGAACATTAGAGGGTTATCGTCGGTGGAGCTGGAGTGCAGTGTCGTCAAATTTTTTGGGTTTTGATTCTTTTATAGTCATTAAAGGAGGTTAATCTCATTAGGCTTATGATGTCACAGGTTTGCTAAATTTTTGGTAGTCAATAGCACAACGCACAGTAAATATTGTTTCTCTTTCCTAAGCTTTGGTGCATTCTTGATATCCAGCTCATTCAGTGGATAATTTGCTTTGGTAGTCAACATAGTGGTAAATAGGTTTATTATTTCCTATCTTGCATCTGGGCGATTCCCCTAAGCGAGGAATATTTGTTCTTAACTATTGAGGAATCTTTTCTATTGAGATCTTGCATATTATGCATTCTACTAATCTCTGTTTTCAGACTTGTCTAAATGTGGTGAAATGTTCAGGAAGGGACATAAATTAATGTGAATAGTAGCGATCTTCTCATTTCCATGTAGTCAATTTGTTTAGCTATATTTTTTTTAATCTGGTTGTGGTATTCATCTCATTTTTTGCTCAAGTTTTAGCTCAAGTTATAATGATTAATTCTCAATTTATTAATTCTCAACTCATTTTTTATTCATGATTCTAATCATCTCCGGCTCTTTGCAGGTAAATGGGCTTCCATATATTTAGTTCATTCTCTCGTTATTTTAATCGTTCAATAGATTTAGTTCCATTCTTTGGTCTGATTAATGATTTGTTTTGTAGGATTGTGTCGCCTTTCATTATTATTAAGGTTATTTAGTTTTTTTTCTCTCTTTGTCTCCTCTTTGCATGCGTAAGTGTATAAATTTATCTTTGCATGCAAGAGATTCTTGTTGTTATTTGTTAATCAATAATAGCTTAACAGAGATTTGTTAAATCTTAAGTGTTCTTGCTTTCTTTCAGTTTTACCTTTGGTAGTTTTTTCCTTGCATGCCACCTTGGCGTAAGCTTTCATAGCTTTCTGTTGTTGCATGTGAGTGTATAAAGTTTCTTTTCTGAGTTCTGTTATGGGTTTTCTTTTTTTCTCAAGTTTAGGTGTTCTTTACATTTAACCATGACCACCCTGATGCCAGAAATAAATTTAACTAGTATAAATTATCATGCATGGAAAATGCACATGACCTCCATCTTTAGATTCAGACATATTTTAAATATTGCTACTAATGCCAGTTCAAAACCAGTAACCTCTGCTCCTCAAGCTGACCAAACTGCTTGGCAGACTAAAAATGAGGAAGCACTTGGTTTAATCAGGATCTCTTTAAGTCCTCAATTGTATGTCTTATTTTCTACTTGTACAGAAGCCCATCAAGCTTGGGACATCCTGAAAAATACCTATGACAGTGCAGACGAGAATCACAAAATCTAGCTTCAAGACCAACTTGAAGACCTCAGGTATACTGATTTCAACTCTATTGATGATTTCTTGCTCAAGTTTGATTCAGTTAAAGTTTTACTAACTGATTTACAAGTTTCTCTCTCTGATTTAAGGATAATCCACATAATTATTCATAAATGTTTTCCTAGACAGTTCCAACAGTTTATTACAATTATTTACTCTTAGTTAGCTATTCCTTCTTTAGCATCTCAATTAACTTATGTCATCTTTAAAAATATGTTGCGTCAAGAGGAAGCAAAATTGATTCAATTTGGTATAATTAAAACTCATGAACATGCCTATGTCTCTCAAAGTCACAATAACAATAGATCTTCTAACACTAATCAAAATAACCAAAATTATCAAAGATCAAACAATACTAATAATTTAAATAATAACTAAGGCCAACAATTTAATGATCATTACAATTCTAGGCCTTTCAATAACTATCATAATAGTATTCATTCAAATAGGCCACATTGCACCTACTGCGGTAAAGATGGTCACTCAATACATAACTGTTTGAAGAAACAAAAGGATGATCAACCTAATTCTCAAAACTACTCAAATGGAAAATCTAATGGAAATCAATCTCGTTCTGCTTTTACTGTTTGTTTTAATGCTTCTAAACCATGTGAATTTATTATTGATAGTGGTGCATCTCAACATGTTACATCTCATAAGGAAGTCTTTGATTCTTTGCGCCCTGATTCTATGAATATTCCTATTTCTTTAGCTGATAATTATTGCTGTCAAGTTGAAGGAACTGGTAATGTTTCCGTTCCAAATGGTAAATTACATGATGTGCTTTATGCTCCTGATTCGAAAGCTAACCATATTTCTATTCCTCTTGTTTCTACTCCTAACATTAAGGATAATACTAATACTCTTCAAAAGGATAATGATGAACATAAAGATAGTAATGATTCTCCTAATGATTTTGTTCCTTCTAGTAGTAGTAGTGATGATGATGATGATGATGGTAATAATCTGTTTACTCCTCCTAGTAATATTTTTTTTAATTCTAGGAGAAATCCTAAATGGTTTAAAGATTTACTTAATGAAGGTGATGATATGTTTGACCAAGAAGAGGAAATTATATTTAGCTTTCTCAATGTTACTTTGCAAGATATGTTTATTACTCAAGATGAAATTCATGATGATAGTACTAATCCTATGATTGTTGTGGAGGTTAATGATAATGATGCTTATATTAATTCTCCTCTTGATGCTTCATATTATGATGAATACACTACAGATTTGGTTTATGCAACTGAAGATTGCATTTATGATTCTATGACCCATGATTCACAATATGTTTTTTTTCAAAGTGTTACTGATTCAACACTAGGTGATCCCAATGATGGGAACTCTACTAGTGATTTTTGCCTTATTGCAGGCTCAAGTATTGATTATGCTCCACCTCTATTTTCAAATGGCAATGAATATACAAAATGCATAAATACATCTCAAGAATCTCAATGGTCTCTTAAAGATTTGGGCTCCCCTCAACATGCTACTCACAAGCTCCAAAGCACAAGTTGAAGACATGCAAGATGATCAAGCCAAAGACATCCTAGTGAAGACTCTTTCAAAAGAAACATCTCAAAATCATTGTAAACATTTGGGTTTGATACCTATTGATGTAATCACCCCAAGTAAAGATTAAAGGGGGGTGCTAGAATTTAATCTTTCCTTGGTAATATATGTATTTAAAGGATAAACCAAGGTATCCTATTGTATTTTTCCTCTAGTCCAAGTAGGAGGACATGTCACATATTTGTAATTCCTTTATTAAGGAAAATAGATTTTCCTCCTTATGAGGAATCCTACACTTGTCTCACACACTAGTGAAATGTGGCATACATAGAAATGGGAGTTACAATGTAACTCCTTTCTCACATCTCTATTAAAAGAGATGGCTCTCCTTCTCTCTTCATATGAGATACTTCTTCTTCTTGAACACTATTGTATGAGCTAAGCTCTCACTCTATCTCTATCTCTCATTCTTAGGCATTTTTGCCACATTCATTATATCACAGAGTTTTTTTTATGCTTTTTCCCCTTCAAAATATTGTCTCCTTTGTTGCTTTGCTCTTTGGTGAATGCTCCTAGTTTTGTGATTATTCATGGTAAATCTTCTTATTCCTTGCTCATTGCATTAAACAGTTTCCTATCTCTCTATATTTTGTTATTATTTTAACAAGTTAATGATTGCCTACATTCATAAAGGAACAAATAAACTTGATCATGATTGTTGAACTTGAATGCCTAAATACTTGACTTCAAATCTCTCCTCAAATGCCTTGAATATGCCTAATTTAAATCCTCGAATGGAAATTTTCTTGTGATAAAGAGTTGTTCAAATTAGGGTGAGGAAGATGTATTTATACACAACTCACGTATTTTAGGTTTAAATTTTGAATAAGGCTGACATCAAGGAACACTTTCCTGCTATACATTTTCTTGGCCATTATAGGTTCAAGTTTGGGCCCAAAAAGGTTGGACTAGGGCTCTAAGCAACATAATCTTGTATTTTTTAGACAAAACCAAGGTTAGTGAGCTCAAGATTGTGTTGGGCTTCTAGATTTGGTCATGGAGTGAGCATGATCATACATGAATGAAGGGTAGAAGGGAAACCAACCAAAGTGATCCCAACATGAGTGTGAAATTGTAGAGAGATATGATTTATGACACTACACATAAAAACATTTTAGATCTTAGATACATGAAATTGATCCCAAAACATAAAATGATAATTTTAAGGTGTGCAATTTTTTTATACTACACATCAACTTATTATTAACCACTAGGATGAGGATGACTTACTAGATGGTATGTGAAATTAATATATTTCTTTTTAAATCTAGAGGGCCCATATTATTCCCTAAGAACATGGATAAAATAACACCATAATATTTTTATTTTGTTCTATTTAGTCTTATATCATTCTTCCTATTTATATTTCTATGACCTTATATATTTTAGGGATATTGTAGAGTATTGAGACATCACTACCTCCACCACGTTGACTCAAAACATCTAGGGAATGTGTAATCATCTCATTTCTTTAAGGATGATGTGAAGTGTTTAATCTCTTATCTTACAAACCATACCAAACTAATTGAAAGTCTCCTTGTAAATCATTTGTATACACATTTTTTATTCTTTTATAATTATATAATAATAATAATAATAATAATAATAATGAAAAGCAAAACTATATGTCTCCCATGTAATAAATATAAAACATGTTGACCCTAAAATGTGTATATTCCAATATTTGGTATTCTTATTATGATGTTAATCCCTCCCATGTTGCATTTATTATTCTTTCCTTATGTCATCCTATTGTCACAACTTCAAAGAGTAAGAACCATTTCATATTTTACGAATATGCATTAATTACTTTCCCTATCTCTATCCTTGGTCAACTTTAAAATTTACTTTCTAACATTTACATATAAAATACGTGTTTAGTTAAATTTGTTGGTGTATAAGTCATGTTTGGGTGGTGCTTAGGTGTCATCTTCCTTATGCATAAAGTTGGTTACAAGGTAGGTAGAAAATTTCTCCTATTTATGTACCTCTAATTCTAATGTATAATAACTCACTAAATCACGAACCTTCATTTTTTCTTATAGATATCTTTCATTTTTTCTCATTTTAGTGGCAATTTAAACATGTTATCAAATCCATTTCTAGTGTAAATGGATATGCATCAATTTATTTGAGTTGTATTTATTTTAGACAGGAACTCTCTGTGTGAGATCATGTATTTTTCACAGAGTTTTAATTTTTTTTGTCATGAATATTGAAAAACTTGATGCGAGTTATATAAATTGTAAATAGATATTTTCTCGAGCTATACAATGTCTTGACCTTGTGTATCCTTGTCACCAAGACATAATGTAGTCTCTCTTTGACTTTGACTACTTATTAAACTTGTTTTGGATACATCATATTTCACAATTGAAATAATGGTTTATGGACTTCCTTTGACTCGTGATTATTATACAATATTACTATTGTTCTATGATTTATTCAACTTTAATACTATGTACTTAGGCCTCGTTTGGCAATGGGAACTAGACTAGAATTAGCATTTTCTAATGATGAATTAATAAAATACGCAATTTGGTAATGTCAACTAAAATTAGAATTGACCATTTTGAATTCCCATTTTGGCCCATTTTGGGAATTTGAATCTTCCACTTGAAAAGGTGGAATTGGAATTACAAATTCCAATTCCCCTTTTTTTAAGCCAAAATTACTAAAGTTTTCGGGTCTGGGCATGCCCATTGGTAGAAATTGGGAACATTTTATTAAGTTTTTGGGTACGTGTATGCCTGTCATAATAATCAACAATTTGTTTTGTTTGCATCAGTGTGTATGCTGGAGTAGGTTTTTCGACCATCTAATCATAAAAGTAGAGAATCTTATGGTATGTGGTTGTGCAACATTTTCATTTCATTATTTTGTTTGCATATGGGGTTTTCGTCTGTCTGCTAGAGTCTAGTTTGCGTCCTCTACTAGACATTGTTTCATCCATCTAGTGGAGTTTGGTTTGCCACCATGTCTTTCTTTTGCCATACTTTGGTTTGTGTTCATCTATTGGTGTTGCTTCTATGAACATGCTGGAGAAATTTGTAAGCTTTTCTCTATATGAAATCTACACTCTGTTAAGGGAGAATAAAAAATATAGCGTTGAGAATAAATAGCATACATTCTTGAGGTAAAATATGATATTATGAAGTGGAAATAGGGTTTTATTTTTAGTTTTGTACTATTTAACATGTAGAACAGAGATATGGATACACTACATTGTGCTAAAATTTTGGATTTACTCAGTCTCTATTTAGTTGGTCAATACTAATCCCCACCTTAGTATAATTCTTGAGCTCCTCTTGAGTAAATTATTATGGTAAGAGACCCAATTCTTCTTCCTACACGACATTGATTTAGACATTTTTCAAAAGGCTAAATATCAACTATAATGATATATACATGATGTTCCATAGTTTGTTCTTAAATTATACAAGTTTATCTCTCTAGCTACAAATACTTACATTTTAATTAATATATGTTTTACAGTACAAAATTAAAAATTTTAATAGATATTTTTAAATTATAAAACTAGAACAAAGCCTTCTTCTACAAATGAACATGGTAAACCTAGTTAGGTTCAACACAAACAACCTTGCTAGTGGGTTTAGCAATTGTTTGTGTCAAGTTTGACATACCACATACATCAATACATCAAAATGGGCTATCTAATGGTTTCTCTACCCACATCACCATTGATGATTACAAAAAGGTTGAACTTTTATCAACTCCACTTATATATGATAACACAATTCTAATACCGATCTTTCTAATCATCAATGGTGGTTTGGGCAAAGCAACCATTACATTGTCTGCATGGCTGATTAGATGGTCTGCCCAAATCCACATTCATGGTTACAAAGATAGCTTGAATAATTATTAGGTCCATTTCTACATGATAATAAAGTTCTTAAATACCTATCTTTCTAATCATCAATGGTGATTTAGGAAAATAAACCATTAGATTCTCTGCATTTATGATTAGATGGCTGAAAACCTTACTCTAGCATACACACGAACACAAACAAAACAAATTTTTGTTTATTATGACAAGCATACATAGACTCAAAAACTTATTAATTTTGGCTTTAAAAAGGGGCATTGGAATTCCACCTTTTGAACTGGAAGATAGAAATCCTAAAAATGGGCCAAAATGGGAATTCAAAATGGTCTTCCCAAATCACCATTGATGGTCACAAAGAAACGTTGAACTTTTATCAGATCCACTTATATATGATAACAAAATTCTAAATTACCCATCTCTCTAATCATCAATGGTGGTTTGGGCAGAGAAACCATTACATTCTCTGCATGGTTGATTAGATGGTTTGCCCAAATCACCATTCATGATTATAAAGATAGGTTGAAGAATTATCAACTCCATTTATATATGATAACAAAATTATAAAATACTTATCTTTATAAGCATCAATGGTGATTCAAGGGCATTAGATAGTAATATAGAATGATGTCAATCATGAATAGTATACAATCATCGACCTGTAGATAGTAATATCATCATATGTGAACTATCAAAACTTTTATCTTGTTGGGCTTATGATCTTTATCACTTGGTACTCCTTGGTGTATTTCATTTAAATCCAGTTCCATTTGTAAATGATAACAAAATTCTAAAATACCTATCTTTCTACTAATCAATGGTGATTTGGGCATAACAACCATTACATTCTCTACATTTATGATTCTTGGAAGGTTTTCCCAAATAACCATTGATGATTACAAAGATAGGTTGAATAATTCTCAGATCCAATTGTATATGATAACAAAATTCTAAAATACTTATCTTTCTAATCATCAACGACGATTTGGGCATTAGACAATAATATCGCTCCCCTCTCAATTTCCCTTTATACCTATCTCGCATCCACGTTCAGCTATTAGCTATGAGCCCTATAGATAGTAGGGGGTCGGGCATGCATTTATGTGCTTCTTGCCCATAGAATTTGAGGGCTCGGCTCGGCCTTAGATGCTTGGAAGGCATATTGATTAATTAACTATAAACTACTCCTTACCAATGTTGTCGCAACTATAGTTCCTTGGTTAATCTACCCATGCTTACTTTCCACCCCCAGCCCTTACACGTCATAGGGGGAGCCCCTATTATTAGATTATTCTAGCAGGTTGATGCCATGGTAGTGGGGGGCTAAAGGAATCAGTTCATTAATGCGCTCATAACATGGAACAAATGATACCAATCACAAATAGTAGACAATCATCATCCATTAGACAATAATATCAACATATGTCAGCTATGACAACAATTTATAAGAACTAAAAAATGGACAATTCTTATACTTTTCCATTAGAAAACATGATTTAAGTATGAGCATTACAATAGTATAATTGATCAAGCATAATTGATCAAGTATAATTGATCTTCATCATTTGGTACTCCTTGGTGTATCTCATTTAAATGCAACAGGGCTAACAAATTAAAGAGGTGTAGACATTTACCATGGAACAAATCATGCCAATCATGAATAATATATAATCACCATCCATTAGATAGTAATATTAGCATACGTGAACTATCAGAACTTTTATCTTGGCGGGCTTATGATCTTTATGACTTGGTACTTCTTGGTGTATTCCATTTAAATTCAAGAGGTATATACATATAACATGGAATATAATTATTCCAATGACCAATATAACTTTGTCTAAAAACCTAATGCAACATGACTGACTAATGTTAAAATTTTGATCAAATTTGAGTCTTAGACAATTTTTATTGCATGGAACATAATGATGGTGTTACATTTTTTATGTTCTCTTTCTCTCTTGCTACCCATTAGTATCTCTTTCATCTATGAAATATTCTTCTTTGTCCATACTAATGGTTATTGATAGATTTTAGTGACAATATAAATGTTCAAGGATGCACAGTTAGGAAGATCAGAGTCACTCATCTTAGTTATTCTTGCTTTCCTTGTGGTAGCCAAAGTAGTTTCTGCACAAGAAGCGAGAAGACAAATGCGTAAATGAAAAAGAGATGAAATTGCTTTTTATAAATGCATTATTCATTCCAATGAGGTGGATAGTCATGACCAAATTCGCATGAGTAGAGAAGCCTACTTTCATCTGGCCAATATTCTAAGGCAAAAAGGAAGCATGACAGATACAGTAAACATAACATTAGAAGATCAACTAGTGATGTTCCTCCATACCCTTGGCCACAATTTGAGAAATTGTAAGAGTGCTCATAACTTTGGGAGTTCAAGAGAGACAGTAAGATGGTATTTCCACAAGGTCTTGATGATTGTCTTAGCACTCCATGCAGAATATTTTATACCACCTGGTCCAAAAAATCCTCCAAAAATTAGTGGGAAGGACCGTTTCGATTCGTACTTCAAGGTATATCTCATACTGGTATAAATTTATTATATGAATGTTCATCCTTATCCTATTGTTGTTTGAGTGTACATCTGATTATCATATCATTTCCTATAGGGTTGTGTTGGAGCAATTGATGGAACCCATATACTAGTCACCATCGATGTTGACATATAGGGTAAATATAGTGATAGAAAATGCAACTTGTCATAAAATGTTATGGGTGTTTGTTCATTTGATTATAAGTTTCAATACTTCCTTGCTAGTTGGGAAGGGTCTTCTATAGATAGTCGTGTTCTAGCTTCAACTATCTCAAGATCAAATCTAGTGCTACTTCCTCCCGGTAAGCCAAATCACATTGTATTATAGTGAATAATACGTTAATTGTTTCACATTTTAACAATATACTTTTTTTAATATAGGAAAATATTATCTAGTCGATGTTGGATATCCAAAAAGACCAAGATTTATCACTCCTTATCGGTGTACGCGTTACCACCTGAAGGAATTTTCAAGAGCAAACCTAATAAACACTACACAAGAGTTGTTTAACCACCGACACTCCTCACTTAGAAATGTAATAGAGCATACATTTGGGATTTTAAAGCTATTTTTTCCTATCATGAGGCATGCAACATCTTATCCAATCATGACACAAGAGTATATTGTTTTAGCATGCTGCATAATACACAACTTCATTACAATAGAGGATGGTGTTCCATCTAATGTAGCTATTGAAGAGGAAGATGATCAGGATGGGATAAATGTACCAATTCTTGAGACATATGGGTTGAGTCAGCGTGATAGAGATGATATAGCAAGTAGGATGTGGGAAGACTACATATCTTGATATTAGTTGTAGTTTGTATCTTTGTTATGTGTCAATGTGTTTTATTTGTTTACATTGATGTAAGTAGATACAATGATATACGTATTAAAACAAATTGATACAATGATTACAATGATGTATGTAGATACAATGATATACATGATAGTTTCCTTGTTCTTTTTTTGTATCTTCATTTGTAGCTAATTATTGTCTATACCTCTTAATTTGTTAGCCCTATCGCATTAGGAAATCATTCAAAGTTTATAAGATTGTAATTTAAAGTTAAATCTCTTTAAATTTAAATGGAATGCAACATGGAGTACCAAATGATGAAGATCATAAGCCCACAATACAACAAAAAAATTGTTGAAACAAATTAATTCTGATGATACTCCCTGTTGTATCCCATTTAAATTTAAAGAGGTTTAACTTTAAATTGCAATCCTATGATTACTTTAAATTTCAACTGTTTATAGTTTATATCTACTTTTTGCTTGGAATCATTCTGTTACATGTAATATGTCTATACCTCTTGAATTTTTTAGCCTCATTGCACTAGGAAATCATTCAAAGTTTATAAAATTTCAATTTAAAGTTAACTCTTTAAATTTAAATAGAATGCAACAAGGAGTACCAAATGATGATCATAAGCCCATAATATAACAAAAAATTCATTGAAACAAATTAATTCTAATGATACTCCTTGTTATTTTCCATATAAATTTAAAGAGATTCATCTTTAAATTGCAATCCTATGATTCCTTTAAATTTCAATTATTTATACCTACTTTTTACTTGGCATCATTTTGTTACATGTAATATGTCTATACCTCTTGAATTTACTTTATGAACAGCAGGTGTAGGCAATGTCATACACAAAACTCATGATGAGCATGGACGACAAAATTCATGTGAGACATATATCTTCTTCTTCTTCAAAGAAGATTATATAGACACAAGAAATGGAACACAAGTTTCTAGACTTGCTCCATGAGCAAGTTCAACTCAAAAGAAAAGGTGAAGGGGGATTCAAAAAAGAAGCATGGACCACCATTGAAAGGAGGTTCAATGGGGATATGAACGTCAATTTGTCAAAGGAAAATTTCAAGAACAAGTTGAAAACATGGAAGCAAGCTTATATGGTTATGAAAGAGTTGAGAAATACGAGTGGTTTTGCATGGAATGAGACTACTCAATGCACATGGATGTTGATGAGAGGGTTTGGGAGGAGATGTTGAAGGTAGCATGGTCTATCTAATCTTTTGATTTAAGTAATATTGGATTTTTATTAAATTACTAATAGAAGAAAAATAACTTAATTCATTCATTATTCCTACTTGCGGACAAAATAATTCAAAAATGCTAAAGGGTAAGAGGCAGCCCTTCCATTACTTTAATGACTTAGCCTTCATTGTGGCTAATTGTTAGGAATAAGGTGTCTCAACCTTGTATATTTCCTTACATTTTTTATTTTCCAAATGTCGACACTTTGGACAATGTGTAAGGTGATCATGATTGAAACAGTTATGGCAGTCATTAATATTTGTAAGAGCTAATTGTGAAAGATTCATTGATGGGTGAAGACATGCAAGAAATGTGGCAACTGATAAAGTTGAGTACTGTACACTCTTCAATTTTTTCGGGTTCCTATTTTCTCGAAGAATGGTAAAACCCTAATACGACTGTTCTTTGGAAGTTGCCCTAAAAAGTGAAGCACATGATATAAGCATTTTTTAGGGTTGAAAATTCTAATGAGAAGCGAGTGTATTGTTGGAACATTTTATGCTGCCGAATTTGTCTTCAAGTGTTTATGATCTTCTGAAAGAACTTGCATTGCAAGTGTATTGTAAACTATAGCAATTTTGATTAATACATTGTGCAAGTTTTGGAGTGCTGGGGTTTTTACCGAAAGGTTTTCCCCAGGGTATATCTTTGTGTCATTCTCTTTTTCTATGTATACATGTTATTGTAACAACATCTAAGATAATTGTATTATCATTCTATAATTGATAAGGGTTAAATCTGAATTTGCACAATCCTCTCCTTAGGAGTTTAGCATAGGGAACTATTTTTTGCACACTTAGTTTCCTTTCAGTAATGACATAGCTGAAGGTACCACAAATACAAAAACTCCAAGAGACAAAATAAGTTCACCCTATGGATGAGGGTTTTGATTGGGATTGTGAAGAGGATATCGCTATCGATACACCTCTTGAGAGAATAACTGATTTGGATGATGACATCTATCATTCCAATCAATCTAGTGCAAGTAGTAGACAAAATCCTTCAATGTCATCACCAAGGAGGGAAAAGAGGAAGAAGTAAAGCATGACTAGTTCCTTGGATGTCATATGTGAAACTATAAAAAAAGTATAAGTGGGCCTCATTCTACCTCAACTTATCAAAGTTGATAAATCTGATTTGGATAATGTTTTAGATAGTGTGTCTAACTCCCTAAAAGACATCCTTGAAATGAGTCAAGGTACCATGTTGAAGGCATATGACACTTTCTTGGTTGAACCTGAAAGAGCCAAAGGGTTCTTGAGAATGAGTGAAGAGGAGAGAGTCGAGTACATTCATATGAAATTTGGACAACTCTAGTGTATATGATGAAAACCTACCCATTGGGAGCGAACTCAGACATGCAAAAATTAGAGATAAAAAGAATATTCAATACTAATCTAACATGTTCATAAACTTGAAAAACCAAAACAAAAAGCTTCCACCATAACCTCCAATGAGCATGAAGCAAGTGCACCCAAGACTTGTTTGATTTAAGTTCTTAGAGATGGTTGTGGTTGTTCTCTCCCAACACAATATATTAAATCCCACTTTGATTAAAAGAAAATGATAGATGCAAGACACTAAATGTAAACTAGATGAAAATGGTATTGAATGAACTCAAGAACTAGTTATAGTGAACTAGTCTCAAGAATTCAATGTCTATATGAGGAGTAGGAATGAACTAAATGCAAGCTATCTACCATTATGGATGCAAACAACTACCAAAAAAGCTAGTAAAAAGTACTAAATGCAAGAAAATAACTCTAAAAATACACTAGCATGATAACTCTAATATACAAATGATGGATGATTTACTCTTGGCAAGGCACCTATTTATAGGATTTTGGAGGGTTGGGGTGAGGTGGATCCTATGTCGCATCCACATAGGCTCCACATGAGGGACACATAAGCCATGCAAGAGTCTAAGCTTACTCACACATGTGTGAGAAACTTGAGATGTGATGGGTCAATGTGTACTTTAAGTACACATGTAAGAGATCTTGTCATAGTTGTCACAGGTTTAGTCCAATGAAACATATTTGGCAAGTGTAAGAAAGTGTCATCAAGGTTTTAAGAAACCTTGTTTAGACATTTTTAGAATTCTTTGAAAAGACAATTTTTAGAAATTTTCTCACACGTGTGAGAAAATAATTAGGACTAATGGGTGTAGGAATCTAAAAACTAGATGCCTAATTAACCTTAGTTAATTAGTAAGTAGGTCTATATGTTGAGAGTTATGTGGGTAGGGTAGGATCTAGGTCCATATTTAAGATCAATCTAATAAAAAAATAGACTATTCATGGTTTAGGAGAATAATAGAATGTGAAGGGAAATAAATAAATTAAAATTTATTTAAAGAGGGATTAAATGAAGGAAAGGTATTAAATAAAATTTAATACACTTAAAGAGAAAGTATTTAAATTAAATTTAAATACTATAAATAGTAAACATAATTTAATTAAATAGGTAGAAGAATTTATCAAATATAATTAAATAATCATAATATAAAGGGATGATTTTAAGTGTTTACATTTTGCCCCTCTTTGATGTGGTGTCAAAAATGATATCGCGTCAGAAAAAAAAGATGTCCTAGAGATAACAGAAGGTCCTAAGGAAAAAAAAGATAAAGGAGTGTGCCCCCTCGAGAAAATAATGTAAAAATGACAATTTTGGGTAATTTTCTCAAAAAGAGGTAGAAGAGAAGGAGAAAGGAATAATTGCATGACTTATGAGGGGATTAGGAAAAAAAAAAATAGGGCAAAAAATGAGGTTTAGGATGAAAAATGGGGTCCAAGGGGCCTATAAATAGTCCACAAGGAGCTAGAAAGAGTCACTTTCACCCTCAACAAGCAAAAAAATGAAGTGAAGAGTGTATGCAAATTAGTTGGATACTATTCTGAATGATGAATTAACTAATAAAAGGTTAATAAATCTATCTAATAAGCAAAACTACAATGAAGAATGCAATAACAAATGAAACCAAATTAACAATTTACCTTCACCTATAAATGCAGCTTGTCTCCATTGTCCGCCTAGCCTTGATTTCTTGAAGATGTTGAGCTCTCAGATTTCCAAATGAAGCTCTTTCCCAAGATGATTCCAAAGTGTGGAGATTGAATGAAATGAGTGCACAACTAAAACTTGATTATGCAAATATGGTGGATGAAATGCAAATGATGGGATGATAATATGGATGCTTGGTTGCTTGATTTCTTGAATGCTTGGATGCTTGAATTCTTGTTCTCCAAAAATACCTATTAGCTTTCAAATGGAAAATGAGGCTCCTTTTATAGAGTTTTGGAGGATCTAGGCCTAGGTGGCAGAATCTTACGGTTGAGAATGAAAGGTGGAAGATCCTAGGGCTAGAATTGACTTGGATGAAGGAGTTGAGAAAAAGGGGGATGTAGTTGGAATGTGAGAGGAAGAATAGGGATGATGTTCCTCTCATGTTGACATGGAGGAGAAGAAGGTGGAAGGGAAAGACATGTGTCAAGTGTCTCACAAAGACCAAAGAGAGAAAGAGGGAAAGACCTTTTCCTCATGAGGACTCTTTGCACAAGTGTCCTATGACTCACTCTTGACCCTTAGAGGTGGCTTGAGAAGCCCCTTAGGAATAGGGAATGTCTCTTGACTTGGTTGTTGAGAGGACATGTGGTCATGAGACCAAGTCCTATGAGGCCACATAGCCCTTAAGAATAGGACATGTGTGGGTGAGGATAAATATGAATAAATAATTAATAATAATTATTTATCTTAGCCAAGGTGATGTGTCAGGTGACTAGGTGGATGAAGTGGACTAGGAGACTTAGTCATATTTAGGTGATTGTGTATTTAACTAAATCACTTTAATAGACTATTTAGAAGACTTAGGATATAGAATTAGACTATAGTGAATTTATTAAATAAATTGAATAATTTACTTAATAAATAGAAGAAACAAATATTAATTAAATAATAAATATTTAATTAATTTATCAAGTCAATAGTAATTAAATAATAAATATTTAATTAATTAATGAAGCCATTTTTAAGTGTATACATTTTGCCCCTCTTTGAAATAATGTGCTGGTCACATTGTTTCAAAGAAAAATCCAGCATTTTTGCCCCTGCCCAGACAATATCTCAGACGACCTATGCATGCCCCCTCGAGAGATTGATTGACAAAAAAATTATTTAAATTGTGTATTGGATTTTTATTTTTATTTATTATTATTATTATTTTTTATTGTACAATCAAGCTCATGAAAGAACGGTAGAAAATATGGATGAAAATAGGGTGGAATGGAAGAAAAATGGGAGATAGGGTCCACACACCAAGCACACCGGGTCCACAGGCTACAAATAGGGCTAAGGGGTCCACAATAGGCTCATTGTGCACACTTGTCACTTGGAGATCAGAGCGTGAGAGAGAGAAGAATAGAGCCACCAGGATGTCATTCCCCTTATCAGATCACCGCTTCGAGAGAGTTAGACGCTTCCAGCAACCACCCGATTTGGGTGAACCGGTAGGTGACTCGATCCTACTTTGTAATTCCATGATTTGATGCATGTTAGATTAGATTTTGAGCATGTTTAGGGAAGATGAAATGATAGATTAGATTAGAAAATTTTAAGTTTTCTAGGCAGAGTATGAATGCACAGTTTCGGTGCATCAATGCGCAGCAACTTGTGACGTTTGCGCAGAAATTCAAATTTTCTACGCATTCATTAAGGATAAGTGCGCATTCATACGAGGAGAATGGCAGTGTTGCGCAAGCATGAAATAAAAGTGCGCATAGGTACTTGCTGCACATGTGTTATGAAAAGCTGCGCAAATGGTCAATAAAATAGAGCATACGTTTAAAGCTGCGCAAATGTTGGTAAATGTTGCGCAAATGCGGAAGAAGACTGTGCATCGATAAAAACCTGCGCAAATGTGAAAGAAAGTTGCGCATGCATGTTTCAATGCTGTACATTTGTTTTAGGTGGTAGAAGTTGGTCATAATAGATAGTCAATGAGGTCAAACGTGATGTCGATAAGCCGATTTGATCTGTCAGTGGTTGATTGTGATCGATTTGAGCAAGATTGGTAACATCGTAGCATGTTCGCTAGTTAGCCAGTCTGAAATAGAAAATTGATAGAATCATCTATTGAAACACGTGATAAACATGTTTGAAATTGATATGATATGATATGATAGGATAGATAGATTGATAGATCAGTTTATCAAAATCTGATAGGTTGATTGTTGTTGACTTGAATAGGAGGATATTACAGATGTTCTGATGTCATGGGAGAGATATCCCGTCACACAGAACCTGAGACTAGCATTATCGAAGACAGAGAGATTGGTGATAGGAGCGTCGGGACTGTACTATGTGATTTACACACCCGAGATTCAGGTGAATCTCAGCATGATGACTGCATTAGCTGAGAGATGACACTCGGAGATGAGTACTTTCCATCTTCCGACAGGGGAGATGACAGTGACACTAAAGGATGTATATCGCATCCTCCGGCTTCCCATCACTGGAGAGTTAGTGCAGTATGATCGACACAGCGGAGTCACAGAGTGCAGAGCTGTCTTTGGGGATGATGACATAGAGGATGGGGAGATTAGCTGGGAGGATATGGTCGACTTGTATGACCCACTTCCAGTGGTTCTAGCAGGTGCGATTGGGGGATTCGTATGCCCTGATCAGAGGTCACATGGATTTGCAGTTGGGTGGGGCCAGACATTATAGCGGGTGATGGAGGGGACCCAATTTGCTTTGGGGGTGTGTTTATTAGCACACCTATACCATGATT
Source organism: Chamaecyparis obtusa (assembly GCA_027943335.1). Lineage (NCBI taxonomy): Eukaryota > Viridiplantae > Streptophyta > Pinopsida > Cupressales > Cupressaceae > Chamaecyparis > Chamaecyparis obtusa. Next base: position 1,139,086 of record BSBK01003968.1, on the reverse strand, counting down.
TACATCAGGTGGTGTACCACGGGAGTGCATCTTTATCAGCAGGGGTGACACTGCTCCATGTTTGGGCATGGGAGCATATTGCAGTGACTAGGCCATTGGTGATTCGATTCTAAGGTGCAGGGCAGCCCTATATTCATTTATACACCTCAGTTTTGTCTCAGGCAAAACTAGGCCATTTAGAGTTTTGGTGCTATACTTTTGATACACTGGACATAGTGACATGGAGACCCTACCTAGGGTGTGAGTCGTGGGATGATGAGTGGCAGCTAGGATTTTGTTTTGAGGTGTGATGGCTGATAGGGCGGATGCCCTTTATTATTGAGAGACAGCTGGTTAGCCAAGTTCTGCGACAGTTTGGCAGGATACATGGTATGCCCCAGGGAGTGACCGAGTTTGCACGGACACATCAGGAGAGATGGGATTGGGGGCCCATGGCATCATTTGATGTTGCACGACAAGAGTTTTTGGATGCACCATTCCAGGCATGGTCCATGAGACAGACAGTGGTTAACCTTAGGATGACTGTTGATTTAGAGCAATTTTTGAGAGATCATCCGATGCCACGGATTACAGATCCAGTAGCGAGACCTCCAGAGAGAGATCCAGCAGACAGACATTTGGGGAGGTGGCAAGGTCGAGATAGGAGGGGACGAGGGAGAGGAGGAGATGGAGGAGATGGAGGTGGTGGAGATGGTGGGGGAGATGGAGTTGGGGGAGATGGAGGGAGAGTTGGCCCACGAATGAGGGGAGGTGGAGTGAGGCAGAGGGGACAGGGATGGAGGCAGCCTCTAGTATAGCCATCACAGCCAGCTATAGGAGTGCCATTATAGGTACCAGTCACTTAGGTACAGATACCAGTCACTACAATACAAGCACAGGCACAGGCATAGGCACCACAGGTACAGGCATAAGGGCAAACACAGGATGAGGCAGACATTCTATTGGCCCAGGTTGGTGTGGCACAGGGTGGCATACAGGATGAGCCAGATGTGGAGATGCCAGATCTACAGGCACATGATGAGTAGGTGGACATGGACATCGGGGGATAGGATCCCTATTTACATAGAGAGGCTGCTGAGGAGGAGCCTGATATTGATGCACTGCTAGTTCGACTAGTAGCTATCCAGGTAGAGGCAGACCGGGTTCCAGGTCTAGAGAGATAGATTGAGAGGATGGGCAGATAGATGGATGTGCTGCAAGCAGAGAGAGATTCAGCTGTTGAGAGACTCAAGGTCAGAGATGCTATTAGATGAGTTATAGAGGATAGAGGACCTAGGTCCCCATGGGGATATCATGAGAGCCATGATACATGCTGAGAAGGAGATATCCTACTGGCGAGAGGCATACAGACAGGCAATCCCGAGGGATCAGTGGATCGGGAGCTATAGAGAGAGCTCAGTTGGCATCAGATCAGCAACATATGAGTGACAGGCACCAGCTAGCAGTGGAGGGGTATCATCACGTCCTCCCAGAGCACCAACAGGTTCAGGAGGTCAGGGTGGATCCTCAGCATCAGGGAGTGCAGCAGCACAGGGCCACATTGCATCCCGTAGATAGCGACATACAGAGTCTGGAGGCAGTGGTTCATAGATGGTGAGAGAGCATTGTATACACTGTTGTACCATTATGATTCATTGTATCATTATATTTTGACTTGACAGACACTGACTATTGGACACATTGTTATTGATTTATATCATTGGACATTCAGATATTTTTGTTGTTCTATCATGATTTGCTTTGATGATTTAAATACATGTGCGTACTGACATATGTAGGATGTGATGATTTACTTTCATATGCATAAAATGTATGTCTTAGAATGCAAAATGATTTATATGCATGATTTGATATTGTTGATGCTTAATGGTTAATAATCATATGATGGTGATATAAATGCATGTCTTAAATGAGTTTACTAATGCTATGTGATTATCAATGCAATATTGTGATGAACAATGTGGATAATGAATAATAAATGAATGATATAATGCAAATGATATCTAATGTAATAAATGATAATGTACTTAAGATGATTAAATGTAATAACTGATAACATGATAAAAGAAAATGAGATGAAACGATAGCTATAATAAATGACCAAATTATACATAAATGAACACCCCTAATGAAGATAACATATGTCTCTAAATGATTTAAGTGTTAAATGAAAAAAATCATAATATGTTTGGTTATCCAAATGTCCTCAACTTAAATAACAATGTTTTTGACATAAGAAAAATGGATTAGGAGAATCAGATAACCTAAAAGATAACCTACAAATCTCTATAAAAGGAGCACTGATATGCAAATTTAGGAGATGGTATAATGCAATGCAAAATGAAATATGAAATGAGTATCTCCACAACTTCATGTAACATCTTAGAACTTCATAATAACTGGAATTTGATTTTCATCATTGAGCTCGTTATGTTGCAAGAAAATGCAAGCATCATGGTATAATTAAACCAGGATGACCTGAGCACTTCTTGCATGGAGTTTAATATTGCAAACTTGACAAGCATCTAGGTATAATTGAACCGAGATGACCTGAGTTTCGTTTGCATAACAGACAAGGAATATTTCCCCCTCTCCATCGGGGAACAAATATTTGGAGTCGAGGTATGCGATGGCGTATCACCATAAATAGCATTTGTTAGAACAACATGATTTTGTATGTTGTCCATACTACGAAATGGATGAAGGCACTTATACACAGACACCCAAATTACTTGTTCCTTCGATTTCATCAGAAAATACCCCACAAACAACAATCAAAGAAAATATCATGCCCCATCCGGGCTATTCTAATCAATGACATATGAGAGTTTCAAACTCATGTCAAAGATATCCTGGAATAGCATAGGAAGCATGATAACAATGAAATCTAGATATGAATGCATAAGTTATAACAAATTATTCTATCATGCCTGCCATGAATATACATTTCTTTTGCCAAAAGGATTGATTTAAGATATGTTAATCAATTCAAGTGATGATGTATAGTCAAGATGTATAGATAAGCAGTCACAATTCGAAAGATAGATCATAGATTCTGATTCAGCATGAAGATACCATTGTGCAAGAACATTTGATTGCATTTTGCCTTGCCTGGTGAAAATAACTCCATTATGTCCTCTAAGAGTCACGACTATCATAGATCCACTTCCAAAACTAGGTCAAGGACATGCCCCTAGCTAGGTGATGGACTAAATTATTATGGATGAAGAAAGACACAACAAGACTAGGATGAAGACCATGACAAAAGATCAAGCTATGATGGGATTTTATTATGATATATACATGGTGGGGATGAGGACTGACTAACCATTTTATGGTGGATATATACAATGAACGGACACACTAGAAGAATCCTAATAGATAGAGGAGCTAACTTGTCACATATAGCGCCTGTTTCCAGGTTTTCACCACATGCTTTTATTGCAGGTTTTCTTTTGATTTTGTGATTTTTTATGTTTTTTTATATTTTTGACTATATTTTATTTACAGAATATATATATACATCCTATATAAATGCCCCTTGCATTGGGATTTTAGGGATAAAACTTCTTGAGATGGATATTGTTAAGAGGCTCATCCAAGGGATCCCCTTTAGGTGTAGATAACTGATAAGCTCCAGAACCATAGACTGCTGTAATCACAAAAGGTCCTAACCAATTAGGTTCGAACTTACCCTTCTTTTCACAGTGCTATTGATTCTTTGGATTTTCTTGAAGGACTAAGTCACCCAACTAAAAGTCTCTGATCTTTACCTTGTTGTTGTACTGACGGGACAGACGCTGCTGATAAACTTTCAAATGATCATAGGCGCGCTGACGGTGTTCATCTAGGAGGTCCAATTCAGTCAAGCATGCAACTTTATACTCTTCATCAAGAATTAAATCTTTAAGAGTAACATGAAGTGAAGACAACTCGACCTCGAGGGGCAGGACTACTTCAGATCCATAGACAAGGGAGTATGGAGTGGCTCCAGTAGGAGTACGGATGGAGGTGCGGTAAGCCGATAAGGCAGGATTAAGTTGGAGATGCCAGTCATGGCCAGCGTCATTGACAGTCTTTTGTAGGATTTTAACAATTATTTTGTTTGACACCTCAGCTTGGCCGTTTCCTTGAGGATAGTAGATGGTGGAATAGTTGTGGGTGATGTGGAATTTGGCACACAGTTCATCCATGTCTTGATTTTGGAATTGTTTCCCATGATCAGTAATGAGATACATAGGTATGCCATATCTATAGATGATATAGTTTAAGATAAACATGGATATTTGTTTCCCTGTGGCAGTAATTAATGGAATGGCCTCAATCCATTTAGTGAAGTATTCTGTGGCAGTGAGGATCCATTTGTGACCGTTGGAAGATGGAGGATTGATAGCACCCACGAGGTCGAGTCCCCACCGACTGAATGGAAAAGTAGTTGTAAAAAGATGTAACTCTTGTGCTGGAGCATGGATAAGGTTTCCATGTATCTGACATTTCTTGCATGACCTAGCAAAATGAAAGGAGTCTGCTTCCATGGTAGGCCAATAATAACCCATACGCATGAGTTTCTTAGCCAAAGAAGGACCACTTGAATGTGTCCCACAAATACCTTCATGCACATCTCGTAAGGAAAGTTGAGCTTCATCATGTTTGAGACATCACAGGAGAGTACCGTCAAAACCTCACCAATAAAGGGTGTCAGATACTAAGATATAGCGGGAGGTTTGGTGAAGAAAAGTTCATTTTTGATTGCGGGATAGGTTGGGAGGTAAAGTGTTATCTTTAAGGTAAGAATAGATCTTTCCATAGGTTGGGGAGTCATGTCTAATCAGATGACATATAATACTTGTATCAGGGTCATCATATGCAGGACAAGTCAGGGATTCCACTAAGAACTCAAAACAGGCCTTGGTATCTTCTATATCAAATAAAGAAGCAATCGTTGCCATGGCATCAGCAGCCTTATTTTCATGCCGAGGAATCTGCTAAAAAATGATGATAGAAAAATAATTTTTAAAGTCATCAACCATACGTTTATATGGCAATAACTTATCATCTTTGGTCTGGTAATCATCATTAACCTGGTTAACAATTAGCTGAGAATCTCTGTAGACATTTATTTCAGATACGTTCCATTGTAAAGCCATTTTTAACCCAATCAGCAAAGCCTCATATTCTGCTACATTATTAGTGCAAGGAAATAACAACTTGAAAGATTTCAGAATAGTGTATCCTTGTGGCGTGATAAAAAGTATACCAGCTCCTGAACCCTATTGAGTGTATGAGCCATCAAAGTACAATTTCCATGTTTGTGTAGACAAAGCTAAGATATGAGCATCAGGAAACTCTGTGTGTATAGGATGGTCATCCGTTAATGGAGCATCAGCTAGTTGATCTACGATCACTTGACCTTTGATAGCCTTCCTATCTACATATTCAATATCAAACTCTCTAAGTAGCATGACCCACTTAGCCAACCTGCCTATCAATGCAGTCTTGCTTAACAAATACTTTAATGGATCAATCTTTGCAATAAGCTGAGTAGAATGTGACAACATGTAATGTTGCCACTTTTGTGAAGCAAAGACAATAGCCAGACATGCTCTTTCAATAGGGGAATAGTTTAACTCATATCCCACTAAAGTGCGACTGATGTAGTAGATGGATTTTTCTTTTCCTTCATGATCTTACTGAGCGAGAAGAGCACCTAGTGAGACTGTCGTAACTGAAATGTAGAGCAAGAGTGGCTTGCCTGGAATTGGTGACATCAGAGTTGGAGGATTCACTAGATACTGCTTGATTTTGTTAAAAGCTTCCTCACATGTACCATCCCATTGGAATAAGATATTTTTATGCAACAAATGTTGAAAGGGATGACTGCGATTTGCTAGTTGGGAAACAAATCTTTGGATGGGTTGTAGACACCCCTGTAAAGATCTTAGTTGACTAATGTTAGTGGGGGAAGCCATCTCCAATATTGCTTTAACTTTTTTTGGATCTACTTCGATTCCTTTAGCTGAGACAATGTACCCTAATAGTTTGCTAGATGTGACCCCAAATGCACATTTCTTTGGATTGAGTCGAATCTGATATTTTTCCATCCGGGTGAATATTTTATCTAACACTCTCAAATGACCAGCTCTGTCTTTGGATTTCGCTAAAATGTCATCAACATAATCTTCCATGATGGTATGCATCATGTCATGGAAGATCGTGGTCATGGCTCTTTGGTAAGTTGCTCTAGCATTTTTCAGGCCAAAAGGCATTACATTCCAGCAGTATGTACCCCATGGACAAGTAAAAGCAATTTTTTCCTGATCTTTTGGTGCAATCTTGATTTGGTTATAGCCAGAAAATCCATCGATTAATGATAACATCTCATGCCCAGCTATTAGGTCAACAATCATATCAATATTTGGCAAAGGGAAGTCATCTTTCAGACAAGCTTTATTAAGATCTCGAAAATCAATACAAACCCTGATAGACTTGTCTGGTTTTGAAACCGGAACAATATTTGAAATCCACTTAGCATAATCAATAGCTCGAATGAATCCAACATCTAGGAGCTTCTTCAATTCTGCTTTCACCATTAGAGCAATGTGAGGATGCAGTTTGCGGAGCTTCTGCTTAACTGGTTTTACACCTGGTTTGATAGATAGATGATGCATAATGAGATTAGGGTCCAAACTAGGCATATCAGCATAGGACCAAGCAAAGTTGATTTGTTTTGTTCTGAAGAATTTTGCAAAAACTTCTTTCTCTGATTCTATCAAGGATGCTGCTACTCTGAGGATGCGGGGAGACTCCTCTGTTCCAATGTTAAGTGGTAATGTTGGTTCTATAAGAATGGCAAATTGCTCTCGATTGAGATAGTTGGGAAGAGTGTCAATCCTTCCATCGTCAGGTGCCTCATAGAGGTTTTCACCATCAGATGCATCTTTTCTTTTTACTATTTTTGGATCTAATAGTGCCACTGAGTGGTTTTCACCATTAGATCTGCTGATTATTTTTATATTTTTATGATTGAAAGAATTGGCACTCTCTCCAAAATAGGCCATGTCATTGAGTTCTATCGGAAATCCTGACTTGTGATCCCCTGGTGGTAAATGATCCCTGATACCAAGATAGTCAATGATCACATCATCATTATGGAAGACATCAAGTTTTGGGTGATCGGGAGAATCCCAATCAATAAGGTCAGGACGGACAAGGGGCATTGGAGCATTTGGGTTGGTTTCAAAAGCAGAGATGGTATTGATGGAAAATTTGTCAAGCTTTATGATAGTATCAATGAGGTCTATTTCCATACTCTCATTCGAATCATCTGTCACAAGATAATGCTCACTTTGCTCACGATCAACATGAGTAGTATTACGTGGGACCAATCCTAGTGAGTCACTCATTGAACTCTCACCCTCATGGTAATTGTTACTATATTGATGGACAACATCGACTCCTATTTCTTCAGTACCATCAGATAAGGAATCCCATTCATAATCATTAGAATCAGAATCATCATTATCTTCAAGTCTATCAATGATTCTTTGAGCTATCCTTTGTTTCTCTGGATCTACATACATACCATGCTTTCTGAATTGTAAGGCAGGAGCTTTAGATGTCTCATGAAAAGGTGGTATTTTTTCTTTTCCTTTTGTTTCTTGTAGTCCTTCTCCTTTATATCCTAATCCTATAGTGTCTCTTTGATAATTGGGATTTTGCAAAATTAGTTTTATAACACCTTCTCTTTGTAACCCTAGAGGTCTAGCACCTTGATATCCCATCTTTTGTAGCAAAGTATACCCTTTTCCATAGACATCAGGTGATATATAATCATGTTTAATATCCTCTTCAATCTTCTGTGTCTTAAGCCAATAATTTGCATTATGCTCAGCTGCCTCTTTGGATATTGTGCCCCCACTTATAAATGTGTTATAAACAAATGTGGAAGGGGGTTCTGATTGTTGTTTAGTGATCAAAGACCTACCATATGATTTGGGAGATAAAGGTAACTCAATGATACAAAGAGCTTGACCTAAAGTATATTCTCCCATACTTCTTTCTTTGATATCTATCTTGATCCCATCTGATTTAGACGTTGATGCTATATTACTAGGGTCACCAGGTGTAATTGCAGAAGATCCAGTATGATTATAGGGAACCAAAGAATCAAAAATCTTCACATTGCTACAATATTGAAAAGGATTAGAATCTCCTTTGATAGTGATCTCCTGACCATTATGAGGGAATTTTATACATTGGTGATAAGTTGATGGCACAGCATGCATGGAATGAATCCATGGTCTTCCCAAAAGAATATTATAAGCAAGATCCATGTCCAGGACTTGACAAGATACATCTTTGACAATAGGATCAATTCTAATTGGAAGAACAACGGATCCCTTGGATGATCTCTCTTCCTCATCATAGGCTTTTATTGTGATTTTCTTCTTTGGATCAATGACATTCTCAGAAAATCCCAATGCAAGGACCAACTTTAACGTGTAGATATTCAAGCCAACTCCCCCATCTATTAATACTCTTTTAATCTTGTGATTTTGAACAAGGACTTTGATATGTAAAGGAGCATTATGAGGTTGGGTAATGGCTAAATCATCATTTTTAGTAAAGGATAAATAGTGTGGGGTCATTAAATGGCCTACCATAGCTTGAAATTGATCAGGATCTAGAGTTGTTGGAACCTGGGTCTCTAAAAGAGCTTTTTCAAGGATATCTTTGTGAGATGGAGAAAGACACAAAAGCTCTAAGATGGATATTTGTGCTGGTGTCTTTTTGAGCTATTCCAAAAGATTATACTGGTTGGAAGTATTGGGTATGGACTTTGGGACATAAACGGACTTGTTCTGAGTAGTGCTTGGTTTAGACTAAACTCCTTGGAGAGTAACCTTGGCTTGAGCACGAGTAGTAGCATGGATTGGTTGACTCTCTGATTTTCCCTTTATGGTAATAACATTGGCATAATATGCAAAAGGATGATGGTCAGAAATGTTACCAACATATCTATAGGGTGTGTTATTATAATTGGCTTGGTTGTCACCCTTATTGTTGGAAGAACCTCCCTTTTCATGTTCAGGAAGTGGATCTTTGAAGGCCGTATGTGATTCATTCGAGACATGTCCGTCAACACTAATTTCACCGCTTTCGATCAAGTCTTGGATCACATTTTTAAGCCATTGGCATTCATTGGTTATATGTCCTCTTCCTCTGTGGCATTCACAATAATCATTTCCATTCCACCAAGAAGGCTTCACTCTAGGTTCATAGTCTTTCGGTTCAAGAAGCGTGATGAGTTTCTTGGTGATTAAATTCCGTAATGCTGATTCAAGAGATTCCCCTAAAGGAGTAAATTTTCTTCGAGGTGAGATAAAAGGCAATCTTGGTTTAGATTAATCCTTGTTGGTATTTTGATTTGCTGACTGATTGTTGTATGTAGCTTGAGTAGCGTTGGTCATACTTGTGAGATTTAGAAGAGGTTTTGTCGGTTGGACATTACGATTATCAACAATTCCATCATTGACAATGTTTTTGTTTTTATTCCAATATTTCGATTTGTCATTGTTGGAATTGGAATTATAAGTGTTGGAATTCGAATTTGAGGATCCAGCATTGTCTTTGGAATAAAGTTTTATCTCACCTTTTCGGACCATAGCTTCCTCAATCTTGATACCATTTTCTATGAGTTTATTGAAGTTTGGTGGACATTGCAATTGTAAGCTATAGCTCATTTCTGGTGTAAGGTTATGCAAAAAAATATCAATCTTTTCTTGTTCGGGAATCATTCATGGATATTTGGCAAACAATTGACGCCATCTTTGCAAAAAAGTAAGGAAGGGTTCTCCATTCTTTTGATGCGTATTGCAAAGATCAGCATAGTGACTTTATATTTGATGTTATATGAATAATGAGTCATGAATTTGTCCAAAAGCTCATTGAAAGATTTAATGCTGGGGGGAAGTTTGGAGAACCATTCCATGGCTTGTCCTCCTAAACTTCAACAGACACTTGAATCTTATGCTAAGGAAAACACACAAAGCAAAAACATGTAGTATTTTAAGCCCAAATGAGATTATAGTCTATTTTGCAAACCCCTTGGCAATCTACAAATCAAATTGTTAGAAAAATGTTTTTAGCAATGGGGTCTTCAAAAATTACGTCCTGCAAAACAGCCTAAAAATACTACCAGAACGAACAGACACTTGTCAAAATGTTAGCTAAAAACAAATCAAATAGAAAATTGAATTTTTCTACAGAAACTGATAAATGCACAGAACAGTGATATAGATGCGCAGTAAGTATGGATGTATGCGCAGGAATGATGTATGTGTGAAACAGTTTAATGAATGCACAACTTGGTGATATGTATGCGTAGTTACTATGTATGCACCGTGAAAATGGATATATGCACAGGAATCATGGACAAATGCACAACAAATATGACAAAGAGGAAAATACAAAAAAATGGATGCGCAACAGAAATGAACAGATGCGCAGGAATCATGGACAAATGTGCAGAAATAACATGTAGAAAAACCTGCACACGGAAAACTAAAAATTGAAAGTGAAAAGCCAGCCAGTTGGGCACTCCTTCTAGCACCAAAAATGTATGCAAATTAGTTGGATACTATTCTGAATGATGAATTAACTAATAAAAGGTTAATAAATCTATCTAATAAGCAAAACTACAATGAAGAATGCAATAACAAATGAAACCAAATTAACAATTTACCTTCACCTATAAATGCAGCTTGTCTCCATTATCCTCCTAGCCTTGATTTCTTGAAGATGTTGAGCTCTCAAATTTCCAAATGAAGCTCTTTCCCAAGATGATTCCAAAGTGTGGAGATTGAATGAAATGAGTGCACAACTAAAACTTGATTATGCAAATATGGTGGATGAAATGCAAATGATGGGATGATAATATAGATGCTTGGTTGCTTGATTTCTTGAATGCTTGGATTCTTGAATTCTTGTTCTCCAAAAATACCTATTAGCTTTCAAATGGAAAATGAGGCTCCTTTTATAGAGTTTTGGAGGATCTAGGCCTAGGTGGCAGAATCTTACGGTTGAGAATGAAAGGTGGAAGATCCTAGGGCTAGAATTGACTTGGTTGAAGGAGTTGAGAAAAAGGGGGATGTAGTTGGAATGTGAGAGGAAGAATAGGGATGATGTTCCTCTCATATTGACATGGAGGAGAAGAAGGTGGAAGGGAAAGCCACATGTCAAGTGTCTCACAAAGACCAAAGAGAGAAAGAGGGAAATACCTTTTCCTCATGAGGACTCTTTGCACAAGTGTCCTATGACTCACTCTTGACCCTTAGAGGTGGCTTGAGAAGCCCCTTAGGAATAGGGAATGTCTCTTGACTTGGTTGTTGAGAGGACATGTGGTCATGAGACCAAGTCCTATGAGGCCACATAGCCCTTAAGAATAGGACATGTGTGGGTGAGGATAAATATGAATAAATAATTAATAATAATTATTTATCTTAGCCAAGGTGACGTGTCAGGTGACTAGGTGGATGAAGTGGACTAGGAGACTTAGTCATATTTAGGTGATTGTGTATTTAACTAAATCACTTTAATAGACTATTTAGAAGACTTAGGATATAGAATTAGACTATAGTGAATTTATTAAATAAATTGAATAATTTACTTAATAAATAGAAGAAACAAATATTAATTAAATAATAAATATTTAATTAATTTATCAAGTCAATAGCAATTAAATAATAAATATTTAATTAATTAATGAAGCCATTTTTAAGTGTATACAAAGAGAGAGAAAGATGGTTGACCTACAAGATCATATGCAGTTTGGAGAGCGCATTCGGTTCTACCAACGAGTAGTGGACGCAAGTTCACTGGTGAGTACCCTAACTAAGCTCAGTCAAGCTCATTTATTACATTGGTTGCATAGTTGGAGGGCCATTAATAGGGGAAAAGGAGTGTCAAGGTGAAGATGATGATCGACCAATTATTGTTTGCGGAGACGGCAGATCTGCGATCATCATCTCCGGGGATGAAAGGGGAGGGATGCAGACAATAATTTATCTTTTCATCTACATGGGTGAAAGCTAATTGGGTTGATTGGGGTAGGCAGTGGAGGGACCGACCATGAATCAATGTCTCCATTGATTAACATTAATGTAGACCATCGTCTGCATACAGAAATTGATGTCTTCACTGATTGTCCCAAAAGATGCAGGACAGGAGGCCGAGGAGGGAAAAGCATAGGATGGGAAGGAGTAGAGGATGTCCTAGACTAACAACATGGATTTCAATCTCGAGAGAGCTAGTCAGACACGATGAGCTTGGTGGACCAGCTGACACCAATAGAGTGAGGACAGGTTGCACTATGCATCCTGGAGCATGTACACTTATGGTCATTGTTGAGAGTGCATAATGCACTCATGACCACATTAATTGAGAGGTGGCATATCCCTACCTTGAGTTTCCATTTTCTGATAGGAGAGGTGACCATCACCCTCTCTGATGTTTGGAAGATATACCGCATCACCATCCAGGGACTAATCCCAGAGTACATATAGGAGAATGTAGAGCCCTATGCAAAGGTAGTGTTCAGGTGGCCATATGATCAATTGTCTACTATGGGGTAGTGGTTAATATGGATAATGTGATGGTGACACACTTGTGATTGCAATGGGTGGCCCTATATTTAGTAGGGCTGATTGGAGGCAAATTGATATCAGATCATGCAGGACATGGATTTCCCTTGGGATGGTCATGATTACTGAGTGCCATGTTAGAGGATGAGGTGGAGAGATACTAATGGGATACACCATCCTTAGACAACTATACTATGACTTACACATGTGTGCCTACCAGAGAGGTAGGACATTGGGAGTAGGTGCGACTCTACTACTGGTGTGGGCATGAGAGCATATTGCAGTGGTACACCTCATTAGACTCCATGAGACACATGCGACCTATGATTCATATGCTTGCAGGTATCGACAACTGATTTGCTAAGTCCACAAATTCTATTGGTTACTGGCAGTGGTGACTGGATGAGATGAAAGGGTTTGACTGGACACCATATGCAAGGTGTGAGACCTAGGGACACTGGGTCTCATAGTAGCAGGACTATATAGAGGATGGTTGGGAGGATTTTTATTACCTCAAGTTTTCACAAAATGACTATTGGCTCATTGGGAGGAGAACATATATGATCACCTGATATATGCCATCTAGGGTATTACGATAGTTTGGTCAGGTTTAGGATGTCATCCCAGATTCTTTCCTACATTTGTTGCTCACATGGGAGATAGGAAGCCTATGGGGGATCATAGTTAGAGATGGAAATGGTGGCATGGAAATAGGGTAATATTTAGTCTAGGATACAAGAGTTACACCGACATGTGCTCAGTGGTGGGTGGGCCATAGGCCTAGTAGATTGACAGTGCCCAAAGTTGTACCTATAGATGAGTAGCTAGCATGGGGGGGATGGTACTGGGGAAGATGGGGATGATAGAGGGAATGACAAGAGAGAGGGAGGAGGAGGAGTAGGAGGTCACCTGAGGGTGGTAGCAGTAATACAATGAGGGGAAGTACAAGTACCCATGGATAGAGCCCCTCTAGTGATACCCATACAAGCATAGGTATGGGGTCAAGGACCACAACCAACCCAAGCATAGATACAGGGGATACCTCTAGGATATGTAGAAAAAGATGTACATGACATAGTTGTTGCAAAGTGAGACAGTTTGTAGATAGAGGTGAGGAGGATCTAGGGACTCCTACCTACAGCTAAGGCATCAAAGCTCAGTTTATAGGCATAGGTAACTAGGGTACATGAACTATTGGTCGGGGAGTGAGCACAAGAAGATAGTGCTCAGAGTTCTCTAGATAGATTACAGGCCTAGGTTGACAACATAAAGTTTACCATTGTTGAGACTCATACATGGGGTCAACAAGGCAACAATAGATGCAACAAGAGATAGATGATTTGAGATCAGAGCTACAAGGGGTCACACAGGAGATGGATACTTATCAGTGTAGGCTAAGGAGTATATGGGACAACTAGAGATCACTCTATAGGCTATGACTAGACCTGGTGTGATGCAGGTTGTTTAGGAGACCTTTTCTGCCCATAGACAGGAGACTAGAGCTATTTGCGAGATGGAATAATATCACAAGCTATATTATGATGTCATTCTTGATGACCAAAGATCTGTCATATATAGTGAGGGATCAATATCACATAGCATAAGTGAAGGGAGTTCATAGGCCTCAATAGGGATGATACCTCCTCAGGATAGAGGAGGAGATGGGATAGGAGGGGTTGGCCCATCCACTCGGCCAACTTCATGATCCATTCTGGCTATTTTGTGAGACACATGTATTTTGAGTATTACAAATGCATAACAACATTTTGATGTATATGTTTTGAAATGGACATTGATGTATTGATAGACTTAGACACTTTATTATGTGATATATACATGATTTTGATGGTCCTATGTGATGTGTGTGCTTTTGATTCCTATATGCATATGTTAATGGATGATGATTTTATGGACTGACGTGTGTGATTATATGAGGATGTTGACATATTTGTGATGCAAGGATATGTGATTTATTATGATTATGGATGGGTAATGCTTAGATGTGATTTGATGGATTTATTTATGGGATGTATATATATGATGCAAATGATGAATGTTATGGAAAATAAATTATTAATGGGTTTTATGGAAATGGATTTGTAATGATTAATGTAATATAAAAATGGAAGATAATGATTAATGCGATGTATAAAATGTAATGATTAATGTTACGATTAATGTAAGATAATGATTAATGGATAATAAATGTAATATGAAAAAAATTATGATTAATGCTATGATTAATGGATAATAAATGTCTTAATGAACCTCCAATGTATCTAAATGAGTATGATTAGGTGATTATGATGACATCAAATTTGAAGTCAATACTTAAAACTCATCACCAAGATAAGAATGCAACTAATGCAATGAATTAAATTATTTATGTGAATGTAATTAATGAGGATGTGAACTAGGACAAGTGTGTCAATCATAACCGATAGGATCATTTAGCTAGCCTTGGGGGGAAGGGAATAAATAAGAATCTTGCCAAGAGTAAAATGAAATATGACTTTAACTAAAATGCATCCTATCTACATGACTTTTGTGGGATTATATTGTGTTTATGTCAGAGAGAACACCTTAGTTTGATCTTTTAGAAGGAGGTATATATCATGTGTTATAAAAACATAGATGACATGGTTCCTTTGTGTGGACTAGACTCTCAAAAACACTAGATGGCTTTAGGAACATAGATGTAGATGTCATAGTCATGAGGGAACCAATAACATATACTTACTGGAGAGGTTTGAGCATATCCAAGTCTTTTAAAGGATGTAAATATGCTAATCCATTGCCCCCTGGAAGATATACATAATCACAACTTATATATAAATAAAAATGCTTTAAAGTATCAACAAATAGATCATACTGCAAACAACACATGTATCAAGTTTCACTAGTCACTATATATGAAGATATGAAAGATTGAGGTAATCATGAGTAGGATCCATTGACACAAAAAGATAAAATCAATAAAGAAGTCCTCATGACCAAGTAGTCATTTGGTCCACAGTTCTTTCTATGAACAAGATTGGATTGATGAATTTAATTTGAGCCGACTGAGGAAGGATGCATCCTGTAGGGCAATGAGTGATTGACTAATAAGGTGAATACACACTGGAAATAGATGTAAAAGGAACAAGATCTCAGAGATTTGATTTCAATGTTGATTTTGATAATCACTTTTGCGGTCATTGTGTCTGGGAAAAGCTCAGTGTGATGGGGTTTCATTTGGATCTTTATTGTGATACTTGGAATAGGAGCGTGGAGTGAAGACTAGGATGAAGACATGATGCATTGGTGAGGACATGGATATGGACAAGGAAGGAAATGGATCCAAATCTTCTAGACATGGTGTCAGAAACCAATTTTCACCATGGTACTTATCTAGAGTGCTCGTTTGCCAAGTTTTCACTGCTGGATGATTATATTGATTATTCTCTCTCTCTCTCTCTCTCTCTTAATCAAAGTGCCTGTTTACTAGATTTCCACCAAGATAATGATTTTTTCAGGAACCTTTTCTATTGTTTAGGATTTTTTTTCTTTTCTAATTTTAAAGCTTTTTTCAGGATCATATGTATTATTTTTGGAATTTTCTTACTTTTTGATGTTTTGAATATTTTCTCAGGATTTTTTCTAATTTTTGGATTTTTGTTTAATAAACACTGTATAGGAACTAAATGTTGATCTACGCATAGAATCACTTTAGATGCAAAATATTTACAATTTTAGGGAGTGGATTTCCCTTAGGTGTTGCTGCCTGATATGCGCTAGAACCAATCTTGGCAATAACAAAAAATGGACCCAACCAATTGGGTTCAAACTTTCCTTTCTTTTCTCAGCTCTAGAGGTTCTTCATGTTGTGCTATAGGACCAAATCACCAACCTCAAACTCATGAGGTTTGATCTTCTTGTTGAACTAGAGGCATAGGCAATTTTGATACATGTAGAGGTGGTTGAGGGCATTGAGGTGTCTCTCATCAAGGAGTTACAAATCTTGCAAGTAGGCAACTTAGTATTTTTCTTTACACATCAGGTTCTTGAGAGAAATCATAAGAGAAGGGAGCTCAATTTTGATGGAATGGGAAGGACAACCTAAAAACCGTAGACAAGATCGAATAGAGTGGTGCTAGTGGGAGTTTAGATGGAAGTGTGGTAGGACCAAAGGGAAGGATTGAGTTGTAGGTGCCAATCATGGGCAACATCATCAACAATATTCTTGAGGATTTTCAATATATTTTTATTTGTAACCTTAGTTTGACCATTTCCTTGTAGGAAGTACTTAGATGAGTAATGTTAGCTAATGCCAAATTTCTTACAAAGGTCAGTGACATCCTTATTATTAAAGGGCGTTCCATTATTAGTATGGATATCTTTTGCGATGCCATAGTGACAAATGATATAGTTCAGGATAAACTTGGAAATTTGTTTACCGGTAGTGTAGGTGAGGTGGATTGCTTCAACCCACTTGGTAAAGTACTCAGTGGAAGCTAGGATATACTTGTGACTGCTGGTAGAATTGGAGAATATTTGGCCCACAAGGTCAAGACCCCAACGAGAGAAAGGCCAAGGTGTGATAGTGGGTTGGAGGGATTAAGTGAGGATGTGTATCAAATTGCTATGCTGTTGACAAGGAACACATTTCTTTACAAAGTGATATGCATCCCACTCCATTGTCAACCAATAGTATCCAGTGCATAGCAACTTTTTTACTAAGGTAAGGCCATTGAAATGGGCTCCACAGATTCCTTTGTGTACCTCTTCCAAGGTCGTTTGTGCTTTCTCTAAATTTAGACATCAAAGAAGAGTTCTGTCAAAATGTTTGTGAAATAGGGTGTCTTTGAGGATTATTTAACGAGATGTACAATAGATGGAGGTTTTCTTTTGGTTAGGCATAAGAGTGAGGGGGTGATCTTATCATGAAGGTAGGAAAGGATTTCTTGGTACCATAGCGATTTAGGACTGATAATTTCACAAACTGTCTCAAAATATGGTTGGTCATAGGCAAGGACCATGAAATTATTGACAAGAAATTTGCATTGTGTACTTGTCTCTAGCATAGATATTAAGGAGCAAATGGTAGCCATGGTATTGACTGCTTTATTGTTTTCTCTAAGAATTTGCTGGAAAATGATGTATGTAAAATGTGGCTTAAGATCTTCAATCATATGGAGGTAAGGCAATAGTTTATCATCCTTTGTCTGATACTTGTCAGCAACTTGCTTGATAACCAATTGAGAGTCACCAAAAATAATAAAACTTGTGATATTCCATCTGACATCTTGGTGAAGCCTTGTCACCAAAGCCTCATATTATGCTATGTTATTGGTGTTAGGAATAGTCCCAAGAGATAACTAAGAGGGGGGGTTGGGGGGGGGGGGTGAATCAATTATCTACAAGTTTCAATTATTTATCCAATTAAGTATACTTAAACATAAAGCATAAACACAATGAAAGAACACTTGAACTCAACACAATATTTTGGTTACAGGGAAACCCAAATAGGTGAAAACCCCGGTGGGGATTGACACCCACTAATATTCTACACTAGTGTATTATGATCCTTGTTAGAAGATCCTTAACCCTGTTAGGAGTTGCTTTACAATATATTTAGTATAGTAGACCTGGTCAAGGGTCGGACCCTATTAGGAGTCTTTTACAATTGTCCTTATTAGGGGAGAGGATGCACTATCCAAGAGCTCATTGCTCAAAGGGGTGAAGGCTACAACCTTCTGAATAATAGATACACACTATATCTAGATCTTGGTGAACTGCACTTTGACTTGTTGTCTGGATCAGTCCCAATGTGTAGCACAAATACTTTACTTGGTCACATAGACCTTCTTCTAATGGCTCAACACTTCACACACTCTGCTATGCTCTGCTTAATCAACCATGAACCACACTCAAGCAATCACAAATGACTGCCTATAAATATCTTTCCTCTAAATGATATAATCAAGTCAGCCTATTAGAACCACCTCAAAATCATATTAGAGAAATCATAAAAAACTTTGATAAACATTATGTTGGCTCTACTATGCATGTAACATAATCTGGGACCTGTCCAATAAGATAATTGTAGACGCACACTACACATTGTCGGCTCTACCAAAACAACTAGATCTTTCTCCTCAAGTTGAATTACTTCATGCGCTCTTAACCGAACATCAATAAATCTTCTCTAAGCTTAAATACAAGGGTGCATACCCAAAATATAGGTGCAACTTTAGAACCAAGAAAATCTTTGTCAGCTCTTTTGAATAAACACAAGAAACTGCTACTGGTGAATAGTGACTGCATAACTTCACTTCTACTAAATATCAGACTATGTGTCCATGACCGAAACATTACTAACATGTCTTCAACATAAATCCAAGTGCGCAAGGCTCCATGATAATTGTATAGACAACCATACACAGAACGCTGCCTGTTACTTTGTCAGGAACACTACTGACACAAGCTACTATATAACTATCTGTACTAACAGTTAACCTCTACATCCATGATATCATGTCCATACTTCATATATAGAAAACTTACTGCATAAGATTTCCACACATGCTACTTTCCATATGTTGTCATCATTGACAAACATATAGTCAGAACTGGCCTGTTGGCAAATCTCCAACAATCTCCCCCTTTGGCATTGATGACAACATGTGGAATGAAAAACCACCACCAACCCAAATAAATATTTCTATTATAACATTCTCCATTTCCTCTTCAAAACTCCCCCAAAGATGAATCCTCCTTTTGCTATATTAATCTTCAATATTCTCCATTTCCTCAACTGAACTGCCTCCAAGACTAAATACTGCTCCCCCTTAGTATACTACTCCTCCTTTTTACTTCTATTTTTCATGAATCTGTATATTACTCCTCCTTTGACATCAATGGATTGGGGCACCATTCATTTTAAGCACCAGTACTACTCCTGAGGTAGAGTAGTCAACCTTTCATCAGTCCCTAAGGGTTGATGCCTTTCCTTCTTTCTTCTAAGAAAAATCAAGGAAGGGAATTACTCCCAACTTCTCCCTGAGATACTCAAAAATATCCTTAGGAAAGGTCTTTGTGAATATATTTGCCAACTGATCTTTAGTGCTCACATAGTCCAACTTGACTTCTTTCTCTACCACTTTCACTCTTAGGAAGTGATACTTGATCTCAATGTGCTTTGTCTTTGCATGCATCACAGGGTTCTTCGACATATTGATAGTGTTAGTTTTATCATAGTGAATAACAATAGGATAATCAATCTGAATTCCAAAGTCCTTTATCATCTATTTGATCCAAACAATTGTAGAACAATTCAAGCTTGCTGCAACATACTTCACTTCTACTATTGACTGAGAAATACAATTTTGTTTCTTGCTTATCCAAGTGACAAGTCTATCACCAAGAAACACTGCTCAACCTGATGCACTCTTTCTGTCATCAACACATCCTGCCTAATCTGCATCAGTGTACACATGAAGCTCAACATTTTCTAAATTAGGATACCATACACCATAATCTATAGTGCCCTACAAGTATCTAAATATTCTCTTTACTGCCATGAGGTGACTTTGCTTAGGTTCTGCTGCAAATCTTCCAACTATGCCAACTGCATTGGAAATATCAGGTCTAGTCTGAGTAAGATATATGAGTTTACTAATCATAGACTTCTACAATGTTGTATCCACTACTGGTGACTCATCTTATTTTTTAAGTTTGCATCGAGTGATCATAGGTGTTCCTACTGGGTTGCAATCATCCATCTTGAATTTCTTCAGTATCTCTTTCACATATTTGGATTGATTAATGAAAATTCCTTTTTCTGTCTGCTGCACATTTAGTCCCAAAAAGTATTTGATAGGACCAATGATACTCATCTCAAATTCATTTTGCATCTCCTTAGCAAATTCAGCACTAAGTTTGTCATTACCTCCAAAGATAATGTCATCAAAAAATATAGCTACAAGTAGTAGACCTTCAGATGTCTCTCTAATGAATAGATTACAATCTGCTGCTCCTTTCTTGAATCCAATCTTTGTTAGATGTCCATCTAGTCTCTCATACCATGCTCTAGGGGCTTTCTTAAGTCCATAGAGGGCTTTCTTCAATCTATATACCATATCAGGTCTGTCTGATAAGGTGAATCCTTCTAGCTGCTCAATGTATACTTCTTCTTTCAAATCTCCATTCAGGAATGTTGACTTCACATCCATTTGATATACTTTTAATTTTTTGACCGTAGCATAAGCTAGAAATAACTTAATAACTTCTAATATGCTCACAGGTGAAAATGTTTCTAAATAGTCAATGCCTTATCTTTGTGCATATCCCTTACATACTAACCTTGCTTTATTTCTTACTACTGTACCAAATTCATTCATCTTGTTTTTGAATATCCACTTTGTTCCAATCACATTCTTATCACTAGGTCTTGGGACCAGTTCCCAAGTGTCTTTATTAATAATCTGATCAAGTTCTTCTTTCATAGCATCATGTCAATCTGAATCATTACATGCATCTTCAACACTTAAAGTTTCAATCTGAGATAGTAAACATACCACTTCACTGCTAGCTGAGTTCTTTGCTTGTGATCTTGTTAAGACTTTGCCGCTCTAATCTCCAATGATGTCTTTCTTGGAATGGTTTTTAGATGTAAACTTTGGAATTTTAGGTGATGCTGACTCATCAGCCTTAGGAGTACCTTCTTCACTTGTCTCAAGGTCATTGAATAACACATCAATATTGTCAAACATTTCTTCAATAACTATCTCACTAGTGGAGGGTCTGGGTTCTTCTTCAATCATGGCTGAGTAATCATGATGTCTTTCTTGAACCATAAACTTTTCATCAATCTTAACATGAGCACTTTTAATGATATTTTTCAACCTTAAATTGAAACATCTATAAGCTTTACTTTGAGTAGAGTAACCAAGAAAAATACCTTCATCACTTCTTGCATCAAACTTGCCTACTGCTTCATCCCACTTGATGTAGCACTTGCTTCCAAAGATTCTAAAGTATTTTACTGTGGGAACATTACCAAACCATAGCTCATATGGTGTTTTGTTAGTGCTAGGCCTCAATTGAATTCTATTGATGGTGTAGACTGTTGTATTGACCGCATCTCTCCAATAGGTGTGTGCAACTTTTCCTTCTATCATAATGGTGCACATTGTATCAAGGATGATCCTATTCCTTCTTTCTGCAATTCCATTTGGCTAAGGGGTTCTAGGTGAACTTAATTGTCTCTTTATGGCATGTTTTTCATAGTACTCATAGAATCTGTCAGAGGTGAATTCTCCTCCTATATCCAATCTCAAACATTTTATCTTTAGTCCAAATTCATTCTCAACCTTAGCTTTGAATATTTTGAATTTCTCAAATGCTTCTGACTTATCTTTCAAGAACACAACCCACATCATCCTAGTATAATAATCAACAAACAAAATGAAATACCTTTCACCATAGTATGATCTTGTTTGAGTTGGAACACATAGGTCTGTATGATTCAGATCCAACTTGTTCTCTACTAAATTTTGTTTGCTCTTGAATGAATTTATCACATGCTTTCCCATCACACATTCCCTGCATATAGTATCAACTGGCTTTGCTATGCTAGGTAGACCTCTTACTACCTTTACATTTCTTATCTTTACTATGTTATCAAAATTGATATGACATAGTCTTTTATGCCATAACCAATTGTTATCAACTTTAGCAACAAAACAACTTGCTTCTGAATTGAGTTGGAAAAAATTACCTCTTATCTTTGAACCTGATGCAATCATAACACCATCCTTATTGTTAACGATGCATTTGTCATCTTTGAACTCCAACTGATAACCTTTTCCAAGTAACTGTCCAACACTAGGAAGGTTATGTTTCAAACCATCTACATAGAGAACATCATCAGTACTATTCTTTCCATCCAAAGTGATGGCTCCTCTACAAACTATGGGTTTAGGAGTATTATCTCCAAATCTAACCATCTCACCATTGTATTTGTCCAAATGAACAAACTTGCCTTTATCACCTGTCATGTGATGTGAACAACCACTGTCTATAATCCAGTCTGTCCTTATATCAGCTTGGGAAATCAATGCTAGCTCTAGTTCCTCTTTCTGATCTTTATGATTTGTCTTATTATTCATTTTTTCTATAATAGAAATGAATCCAATTTATTCTTCACCTGATTCATCATCTGAAACTCCATCTCCAGCATAGTAGCATTCCTTAGAGTACTTAGGCTTGTAATCCTTTTTGAACTTTCTAGCTCTAGTAGGACACTTAGATGCAAAGTGACCGATCTTATTACATGAAAAGCACTTAAATGGTAATTGACCTTCATATTTTACCTTTCCTTTCTTTTCTCTTTTGGAAATCATAGAAATGAAATAATCTAATGTTTTCTCTTCATCATCATCATCAAAATTACCAGAAGTGTTTGCAGATTTCTTACCATGAACTGTAGCTTTGAAGGCTATCTCACTTTTAGGTTCTGTCTTCAATCTTGAAATCTCAAAGGCTAAGATTTTTCTGATCAAGGTCTCTCTTTTGAAATTTTATGTAAGCTACATGGTCTCATCAAGGATGTTGATCTTTCTTTCATATTCAAGAGTGAGAGTAGTCATTAACTTGTCCATAATGTCCTCCTCTGAAATCTCTGCACCATTGTTTCTGATTCCAGCAACTGCTTCATTTATCCTTTGATTGTAAGCTCTGATATTTTCTTCAAGCAACATCTCTAATGCATTGTATCTTTTCTTCCATGTCTTTCTGCATGCATCCTTTTCTTGTTTGTCTCCTTCAAATATGTCTTCTAAGTGCCTCCATATTTTATGGGTTGTATCTACCTTTTTTATTTCTAAAAACTCACCATCAGATAGAGCACTGATAAGAGCTTCTTTGGCTATTGCATTATGATGAAATAATTCATTTTCCCTATTAGTAGCATCATCCTTTGCAAGGTATTCTAAGGCAGGAATCTTGGCTGCTTTGATAGTTACATCAAAAACTTCAAAAGCAATGCACTGCAAATGGGTCACCATCTTGTTCTTCCAATCAAGATAATTCTCTCCATCAAACTTAGGACTTTCTTTCCTGAAGTATACCATATGATCAACCTCAAGCTATTAAAATTTCTCTCTGAGGCACTTGGCTTTGATACCAATTGTTAGGAATAGTCCCAAGAGATAACTAAGAGGGGGGGGGGGGGGGGGTGAATCAGTTATCTACAAGTTTCAATTCTTTATCCAATTAAGTATACTTAAACATAAAGCATAAACACAATGAAAGAACACTTGAACTGAACACAATATTTTGGTTACGAGGAAACTCGAATAGGTAAAAACCCCGATGGGAATTGACACCTACTAATATTCTGCACTAGTGTATTATGATCCTTGTTAGAAGATCCTTAACCCTGTTAGGAGTTTCTTTACAATATATTTAGTTTAGTAGACTTGGTCAAGGGTCGGACCCTATTAGGAGTCTTTTAAATTGTCCCTGTTAGGGGAGAGGATGCACTGTCCAAGAGCTCATTGCTCAAAGGGGTAAAGGCTACAACCTTTTGAATAACAGATACACACTATATCTGGATCTTGGTGAATTGCGCTTTGACCTGCTGTCTGGATCATTTCCAATGTATAGCACAAATACTTTACTTGGTCACATAGACCTTCTTCTGATGGCTCAACACTTTGCACACTCTTCTTTGCTCTACTTAATCAACCATGAACCACACTCAAGCAATCACAAATGACTGCCTATAAATATCTTTCCTCTAAATGATATAATCAAGTCATCCTATTAGAACCACCTTGAAATCATATTAGAGAAACCATAAAAAACTTTGATAAATATTATGTCAGCTCTACTATGCACGCAACATAATCTGGGACCTATCCAATAAGATAATTGTAGATGCATGCTACACACTATCAGCTCTACCAAAACAACTAGATCTTTCTCCTCAAGCTAAATTACTTAATGTACTCTTAACCAAACATCAATAACTCTTCTCTAAGCTTAACTCCAAGGGTGCATACCCAAAAGATAGGTGCAACTTTAGAACCAATAAAATATCTGTCGGCTCTTCTGAATAAACACAGGAAACTACTACTGGCGAATAGTGACTGCATAACTTTACTTCTACTAAATACCAGACTATGCATCCATGACTAAAACATTACTAACATGTCTTCAACATAAATCCAAGTGAGCAAGGCTCCATGATAATTGTATGGACAACCATACATATAACACTGCCCATTACTCTGTCAGGAACACTGCTGACACAAGCTACTATATAACTATCTATACTAACAGTTAACCTCTGTATCCATGATATCATGCTGATATCATGTCCATGCTTCATATATAGAAAAATTATTGCATAAGACTTCCACACATGCTACTTTCCATATGTTGTCATCAATGACAAACATACAGTCAATACTAGCCTGCTGGAAAATATCCAACAATTGGTACATGAAAATGTCAATTTATATGATTTAGGGATCAAATCCCCTTATGGTGTAACAAAAAGACTACCTGCCCTTGATCCTTTCTAAGTGAAAGATCCAGCAAAGTAGAGATTCTAGTGAATGTTAGGGGTGACAGTCATGATGGTTTCATCTAGAAAATAAGTGATAATAAGATGATCTCCTAGAATGGGAGCCTCTACAAGTTGATCTACAATTTCTTTCCCTTTGATTGCCTTGCATTTTGTACAAACAATATCAAAATCATTGAGTATCATGACCCATTTTGATGTGCAACTGTCAGAGCAGCTTTAGATAACAAATACTTGAGGGGGTCAATCTTTTCTATCAACTGTACTTTATGATTGAGCTTGTAATGACATAGTTTTTGAGTGCAAAAGACTACAACCAAGCAAGCTCTCTCAATAGCAATATAGTTGAGATCATAACCTAATAAAGTCATACTAAGATAGTATATAACACACTCCTTTCCATTTTTGTTGAGTTGTGCTAGGAGTGCACCCAATGCTACTATAGTTGCTAAAATGTATAGGATTAAAGGTTGACCTGGAACAGGCAGGACTAACACTGGTGGATTAACTAGATATTCCTTGAGTTGTTCAAAGGCCTTTTAATGCAAACAATCCCAAATGAATTTGATATCCTTTCTTAGCAAATGGGAGAAAAGATGCACTTTGTTTTCCAATTGTGACACAAATATTTAGATGGACTCAAGTCTACCTTGTAAGCTCTGTAGTTGTTTTAGGGTCTTAGGAGGTGGCATCTCCAAAATGGCTTTTAATTTTTTAGGATCCACTTCTATTCCTCTGCGAGAGATAATGTAGCATAAAAACTTGCTTGATTGTACACCAAAGACACATTTGTTGGGATTCATTTGAACCTTATACTTCTCCAATCTGTCAAATATTATGGTAAAGATAACAATGTGTGATTCTTGTGTCTTGAATTTTCCTAAAATATCATCCACATAGTCTTCCATAATTACATGAAGGAGATCATGGAAGATAGTTGTCATGGCTCTCTGATATGGAAAACCTACATTTTTTAGACCAAAGGGCATGACTTGGTAACATAACGTACCCCAAGGTGTGGTGAATTTAGTTTTTTGTTGGTCCTCCATTGCTATATGAATCTGATTATATCCATAAAATCCATCCAAGAGGGATAACATCTCACGCCGAACAGTCAAATCTATTATGATGTCAATTTTAAGAAGTGGAGAATCATCCTTAGGACAAGTGAGATTAAGGTCTCTGAAATTAGTACAAATTTGGATGCCCCCAGAGGGTTTTCCTACTGGTACAATGTTGGAGAGCCACTTAGGATAATCTATGGGTCTAATGAATTCTACTTCAAGAATATTTTATAGATTAACTTTGACTAAGAGTTCCACTTGTGGATACATCTTGTGTATTTTTTTCTTTATAGGTTTAATTTTCAAATCCACAACCATATGATGTACAACTAGATCAGTATCTAGCCCGAGCATATCTTTGTAAGTCCATGCAAAGCTGATTTGTGCCTTCTTTAAAAATGCGGTCATGGATTCTTTTTCTTGTTCATTAAGGGAAGTTACAATGTATGTGATCTTTGAATCCTCTTCAATACCAAGATTGACTACTACTATGTCTTCTATGAGAATAGAAGATTTCTCTGGTGGCTACTATGTCTTCTATGAGAATAGAACATTTTCAAGGACCTCTTTGTGGATATGAGTTGTATGGAGGAGCTTTAGGATGGATATCTATGTAGGAGTCTTCTTCAAATTATAGGAAAGTAGGTCATAACATGATGCAGGTTGTGTCAATGTTGATGGTGCAAAAGGTGGATTTGTAGCAGGTGAATTTAAACCGGCTTGCACGGTGACATGTGGACAATGGGCGGTGACATTATAATTAGCACTCTTTAGAGTTAGCGTGTTTACATGGCCTTCAAATTGTTTGATGTGGCCACATAATGAGTCAAAACCACAAACATCATTTTCCTCTAGGATATTGCAAGTGCATTCATCTCCTGAGATCTTGCTTGTGGTGTAATCATAGGGAAATCCTTTGGATGATGAGGCATTGTTTTGATTGTGTTCTGGAAAAGGCTTAGTATACATTTTTAATTAGGCATTGGAGGTAAAGGAATTTTTACCTTGTACCTTGATTTTCCCATCGTCAATCAAACCTTGAACAAAATGGAAAAATTTCATACATTTCTTAATTTCATGCCCTTTGATGCGATGATAATCATAGTATTCATTATCCTTATACCAGTTTGGTTTTGGTTGATTATCATCAAAAGGCCTTGTGTTAGGATAGAAAACCATTCCCTAATTGACTAAACACCAAAAGATAACATCAAGGGAGTCTACTAGTTGTGTGAATTGCCGTCATTATGGTGGTCTATTATTATTGTTGTTGTTGTTGTTTCCATTGTAACACAAGAACTGTTAGAAAGTAAAGTCCACCAAGATAACTGAGAGGGGGGGGGGGTGAATTAGTTATCAGATAATTATAACTTTAATCATCTTCAACAACATTAAACCATATAAGCAATATAATTACCAACCATAGAAAGATATTCATACACAATAACACAATGACACAAGATATGTTGACTAGGGAACCTCTTGATCAAAGAGTAAACCCCGGTGGGAATGATGCCCACAAAAGATGCACTAATATGAATATTCCTTGTGAAAGGATGGACTTTGTTAGGAATCTTATGAAATAAATTCAGTACATATGAATCCCTGTTAAAAGATTCTAACCCTGTTAAGAGTTATGGAAGACAAAAGGACCCATTGCCCAAATAGCTTCAGGGTAAGATCACTGAACACACTATCCAAATAATCTTTGCATTACTCAATAGAATAATATGTTACCTCTTCTCTAATTTTTCTAAACCACACTCACTATTACATCAGATCTCAATCTCAGATCTCTGTACTTTGCATGTCTTCCTTCACAAATTCGCTTTCATACTTAGCTCTTTTCTTCACTTCATGCATACAACATCACACACAACCACTGAAACTTCATACTTACACTATTTCAATAAGGAAATACATTCCTTCATTTATACCACACTCAAATAATTACAAATGAGTCAGCATACAATTACAAAATAAAAGTTTCCACACGCTACACCAAAATTACACAAAACTGTCAGCTTCTAAATACAATAAATCTTCACTCATGTGACCTCGAAGTCTGCACTATAATCCACATCATTATCAATGTGTCTTCAACTTCCCTTTAATTGCACAAAACTAGATTCCATCCCGATTAGGAGATATCATCCAATTTTCACAAACCGCTACTCAAGAACACTGCCTGAATACTGCTTCCACCAAAATGATCATAACTTCCATGAATAAATGAATTACTATCTACACTCTTAAACATAGACATATAACATATCAAAGAGTATAACCTCAACATCACATAGCTCCAAATGCAATAACCCACATGCACTAATCCAAACTTTGTCTGCTTCTCTGCAAGTCTTCGGTAAATCACTATGTTGACATCAATGACAATCATAGTCATGAATGCAACAAAAAATGCTACAGAATGGATGCCAAGCATTTAGCATTCATTCCTAACAATCTCCCCCATTGGCATTGATGGAAACATAGATGAAAAACATCCAATGTTCCAAAAATCCAATACTGCAACACTGCTTCTTGAAATCCTCTTCATCAATCAAATCTTGCTTCATTATCCTATTCAGTTCTCTCCAACAAATGTCTCAGATGGTTTTTCATGTATACTTCTCCCCCATTGACATCAATGATAGAAATTTCATCACTATGTCAACAACAACTCAATGTCAAAAGACACTTTTCAGAAAATACATTTACTAGAGTCCTCATGACTCAGCTTAGATACACATACTCCCCCATAGAGGAAGTACCAACATCTAGTCTAGAAGAAAGATAGGGCTCATATACCACTAGATGGATGCAACCAACTACATCACTTCTCAAAAGTAGGCTGGGGCATAACCCTAAGCATACCTCTCAGATACTCAAATGTATCCTTAGGCAAAGGCTTTGTGAATATATCTTCTATCTGCTCCTTTGTACTTATGTACTCAAGTCTGACTTCTTTCTCAACAACTTTCTCTCTTACAACATGATACTTAATCTCTATATGCTTTGTCTTAGAATGTAATACAAGATTCTTAGACATACTAACTGTACTGGTGTTGTCACAATGTATGACAACAGGCTCAAAATTTTTTATTCCAATATCCTTCAACATTTGCTTCATCCAAATTATCTAGTTACAATTGTTTGCTGCTGCTACATATTTTGCTTTTGCTGTGCTTTGTGAGATACAATTCTTCTTCTTGCTTAGCCAAGAAACTAATCTTCCTCCAAGGAAAAATGCTCCACCACTGGTGCTTTTCTTATCATCAACACTGCCTCCCCAATCAACATCTGTATATGCACATAGGGTAAAATCATCAGATTTTTCATACCATAGTCCATAGTCCATTATGCCTCTTAAATATCTCAGTATCCTCTTTACTAATGCATATTGTGATTCTCTAGGTTCAGCTTGAAATCTTACTACAATTCCAACTAAAGGTGCTATATTAGGTCTTGTATGAGTCAAATACTGCAATCCTCCAATCATAGATCTGTATTTCTTTTATTCTACTACAGGAGTCTCATCTGTGCTAGATAACTTATGTCTAATCACCATAGGTGTTCCAACTAGTTTACAATTCTCCATTCCAAATCTTTTCAACAAGTCATTCAAGTACTTTGTCTGACTTACAAAGATACCATCATTGTTTTGTGTTATTTGTAATCCCAAAAAGTATTTCATCTCACTAATCATACTCATTTCAAATTCAGTCTTCATTTCATCAGCAAATTTGTCACTAGCTTCATCTTCTCCTCCAAAGATAATGTCATCAACAAAAATAATTATAACTAACAAACCATTTTCAATTTCTTTTGTGTACAGATTGCTATCTTCTGTTCCTTTTGTAAATCCCAATTTTAACAAATACTTATCCAGTCTTGCATACCAAGTTCTAAGTGCTTATTTAAGTCCATATAAAGCTTTCTTCAATTTACATACCATGTCTCCTTCTTGAGTTAAAGGAAAACCTTCAGGCTGCTCAATGTAGACTTCTTCCAATTCTCCATTCAGAAATGCTAACTTCACATCCATCTGATATACTTTGAATTTATTGTAAGCTGCATAAGCCAAAAACATTCTTATTGTTCAATTCTTGCAACAGGTGCAAAGGTTTCTTCATAGTCAATTCCTTCTTGTTGTGAGTAACCCTTACATACCAATCTTGCTTTGTTTCTTACTACTTCTCCTTGTTCATTCATCTTGTTTCTGAATACCCATTTAGTTCCAATAACATTCTTGTCTTTAGGTCTAGGGACCAATTCCCATGTCTTGTTCTTTCCAATATGATCTAGTTCTTCTTTCATAGCATTAGTCCAACTTTCATCTTCACAAGCTTCATTAGTAGTCTTAGGTTCAATTTGAGAAATCAAACATAACTGTTCTTGTGCCTTATTTCAAGTTAGAACTCCTCTTTTGATGCTCCCAATAATTTTTTCAAAAGGATGATTCCTTAACAAACTCTTGCTAGGTGTCATTGTCTCAGATCTCTCTTCAGATGTAGGTTCTTCAATAACTTCACTGTGGCTTTCATTCAACAAATCACTGTTAGTTTCATAAAATAATTTAGTAGATCTAGTGTTAGGTTTAGGATGAGCTTCTTCATCAGATTCATAATCAAGCATTCTTTCCTGAATTTTGAACTTTTCATCAACTTTAACATTTGCGCTTTCAACAACAGTCTTAGTTCTTTTATTGAAACATCTATATGCTTTTCTTTTCAAAGAATATCCAAGAAATATACCTTCATCACTTCTAGGATCAAACTTTCCAATATCATCATCTCTCTTTATATTTTTCTTCCAAAAATTCTAAAATACTTAACTGAGGGTGCATGTCCAAACCATAATTCATAAGGTGTCTTGTCTATGTTTGCTCTGATTTGTACTCTGTTCATTGTATACACTGTTGTGTTCATTGCTTCTCTCCAAAATATCTTTTCCAAATCATTTTCAAACAACATAGCTCTTGCTGCTTCAGTCACTGATCTATTTTTTCTTTTTGCAATGCCATTTTGTTCAGGTGTTCTAGGGGCTGAATACTGTGTTTTAATGCCATTTTCTTCTCAAAAGGTGTTAAACTCTCTAGAAGTAAATTCTCCACCTCTATCAGATCTTAAACATTTAATCTTCATTCCAGATTCATTCTCAACTTTATTCTTAACAATCTTAAACTTATCAAATGCTTCAAATTTTTCTTTAAGAAATGCAATCCACACCATTATTGTAAAATCATCAACAAGAATCATAAAATACCTTTCTCCATAGAATCCTCTAGTCCTGGTAGGACCACTCAAATCTGTATGAACAATTTCTAGCTTCTCTGTAGATGTAAACTTCTTACTGGGAAAAGAACTTCTCTTCTGTTTAGCCATTACACATGCTTTGCAAATCATGTTAGTAGGCTTCATAATTTTTGGTAAATCTCTTACTGCAAGTGTAGTACTTACTTTCACAATGTTATCAAAGTTTATATGACAAAACCTTCTATGCCATAACCAACTATCATCAATCTTAGTAATCAAGCATGTCATCTTAGTAGGATTCAACTGAAATACATTACCTCTGGTTCTAGATCTAGTTCCAATCAGATTTCTATCTTTATCCTTTATCACACAAGTTTTCTTAGTAAACCAAACTTGATATCCCTTATCAACTAACTGTCCAACACTCAAAAGATTATGTTTCAATCCATCCAAAAAATAAACATCATCAGTATTAGTCTTTCCATCAAGAGTAATAGATCCTATACCTTTAATCAAACAAGGTGCATTGTTTCCAACTCTAACAACTCCTCCATCATATTCATTCAACTTTATGAACTTTTTCATGTCTCTAGTCATATGATGTGAACAACCACTATCTATAATCCAATCAGCTTTCTTTTCAACTTGAGAAACTAAGGCTTTTTCTTCCTTAACATCAATTTTAGGATTCTCTTCTTTAATGGCTACAAATCCTATGTCATCATTATTTTCAGTATCACTTTCACTTAAAGTTCTTTCTATACTAGCTTCAAGATCTTCATCATTAGCATAATAACATTCCTTAGATCTTCTAGGTTTGAAATTGTTTCTATACTTTTTAACTCTCTTAGGACATTTAGATGCAAAATGACCATATTCTTGACAAGTCCAATATTTAAATATTTTCTTACCATTTGGTTCTCTTTTCACAAGCAAGGCAATACCTTCTTCAATCTTCTTGTCTTCTTCATTTCTAGATTTGCTGCTGCTAGCATAATCTCCTCTCACACTGATGCTTCTTGACAAAGTAGGGCGAACACTAAGAGCACTGAATGCTGTCTCCATTATAGGTAAGTCTCCTGATAATCTCAGGTTCATTTCTGCTGCTTCCAATCTTCCAAGAAGAGTCTCTCTTGTAAAGTCTATTGTACAAGGTATGACTTGTTCAATCATCTGTGTTGTCTGCTTAAATACATGAGTCAATGTCCTCAGAATTTTCCATATCACTTCATTCTCTATCTTTGTTCCTCCATAAGATTTTATACCTGTAATGATTTATGACATTCTACCAATATAAATTCTAATAGATTCATCTTCCAACATTCTTATATCTTCAAATGCACATATCCAATTATGTAATCTAACTCTTTTTGCATGTTCATCACCTTCAAAAG
Source organism: Chamaecyparis obtusa (assembly GCA_027943335.1). Classification (NCBI taxonomy): domain Eukaryota; kingdom Viridiplantae; phylum Streptophyta; class Pinopsida; order Cupressales; family Cupressaceae; genus Chamaecyparis; species Chamaecyparis obtusa. The sequence goes on along the minus strand of BSBK01003968.1, from coordinate 1,106,158 downwards.
TAGAGTCTAAAGCTTTCCAAATTTCATGAGACTTTTTCAAACATTTTACTTAACTATACTCATTCTCCGGAAGTGCTATCAAAAGTGCTTCTCTTGCAAGTATGTTACACATGAATAGATATCTTTCATCTTCATCACATGTTTCAAGATTGTCCTCTTCAATGATAGTCTTATCATTCTTTGTAATCAACCAATAACCTAGTCCTAAACATAGTAGGTGTGTCTTCATCTTTTATTTATAGCTGCCAAAATTTACTCCATCAAACTTAGGGCTTTCTTTCCTGAAATTTGCCATGGATCTCATTAAGCTATTAAACTTCTTTTTCAAGGACCTACCGCTCTGATACCAATTGTTAGAAAGTAAAGTCCACCAAGATAAATGAGAGGGGGGGGGGGGGGGGTGAATCAGTTATCAAATAATTATAACTTTTATCATCTTCAACAACATTAAACCATATAAGCAATATAATTACCAACTATAGAAAGATATTCATACACAATAACATAATGACATAAGATATGTTGACTAGGGAACCTCTTGATCAAAGAGTAAACCTCAGTGGGAATGATGCCCACAAAAGATGCACTAATATGAATATTCCTTGTGAAGGGATGGACTCTATTAGGGGTTTTATGAAATACATTAAGTACATATGAATCCCTATTAGGAGATTTTGAATCCCTGTTAAAAGATTCTAACCCTGTTAAGAGTTATGGAAGACAGAAGGACCCACTGCCCAAACAACTTCAGGGTAAGATCACTGAACATACTATCCAAATAATATTTGCATTACTCAATAGAATAATATGTTACCTCTTCTTTGACTTTTCCAAACCACACTCATTGTTACATCAGATCTCAATCTCAGATCTCTGTACTTTGCATGTCTTCCTTCACAAATTCACTTTCATACTTAGCTCTTTTCTTCACTTCATGCATACAACATCACACACAACCATTGAAATGTCACACTTACAATATTTCAACAAGGAAATACATTCCTTCATTTATACCACACTCAAATAATTACAAATGAGTCGGCATACAATTACAAAATAAAAGTTTCCACACGCTACACCAAAATTACACAAAATTGTCAGCTTCCAAATACAATAAATCTTCACTCGTGTGACCTCAAAGTCTGTGCTATCATCCACATCACTATCAATGTGTCTTCAACTTCTCTTTAACAGCACAAAACTAGATTCCATCCCGATTAGGAGATATCATCCGATTTCCACAAACTGCTACTCAAGAACACTGCCTGAATACTGCTTCCACCAAAATGATCATAACTTCCATGAATCAATGAATTACTATCTGCGCTCTTAACCATAGACATATAACATATCAAAGAGTATAACCTCAACATCACATAGCTCTAACTACAATAACCCACGTGTGCTAATCCAAACTCTGTCTGCTTCTCTAAAAGTCTTTGGTAAATCACTTTGTTGACATCAATGATAATCATAGTCATGAATGCAATAACAACTGCTATATAATGGCTGCCAAAAATTTAGCATTCATTCCTAACAAGAAAATGGAACCATGATAACCATATCCTTGAATCTGATTCTAATTATTTGAATTAGTCCGATTTCCCTAATTATTCTAGTTATTGTTCTGATTGCGGTTATTTTGATAAGTGTTATTATGATTAACTTGGTTGTTATTTTTGGATTGTTGAACATTTTGGACATGCTTAAAATCTATCACTCCACCATTAACAACACCCTTGTTCTTAGACCAGAACTTGGGTTTATTATTGTTGTTGTTAGATGAATTAGAGGGATACTGTTTAATGACCCCTTTCATAAAAATTCCATCTTCAATAGATTTTCCCATTTTAATGAGTGCCTCAAATGAGTTTGGGCAACCATTTTCATTTGGAATGACATTTGTGTAACCAAATTCTTATTGAAAATATTGATGAGGTGGGAATCTGGAATTTTCCAAGACATACGATTTGCAAGATGTCACCATCTTTGAAGAAAGTTAGCAAAGGTTTCCCCATTTATTTTCTTTATGTTGCATAAGTCACTAAGTGATGCTTGGTGTTTGATGTTGTAAGAGTATTGCGCAATTTTTTTTTTAGCGAGATCAAGGAATGTCGATACAAAGCCAGGAACAAGATTCATTAGCCACTCAAGGGCAGGGCCGCCAACACTCCTAGTGAAAAGTATTTGAAGGAAATTATCATTGTGGGCAACTTCTTGAGTTGCTACATAGAATTTTTTGATATGTTGTATAGGGCATGACTCTCCCTTGTATTTATCAAATTTAGTAATCTCAAAATTGGTGGGGAATAGTTGGGCACTAATTGATTTATCAAATGGATGATGACATATCTCTATGAAAGACAATTCTTTCTTCCCTCCTTTTTGCATATTTGTCATCATGCTCTTAAGCTCATTGATTTGTTGGACCAACTTAGGAGGATTTTTGTTGATGATTGTATGGCCTTGAGTTTTTCCTCCCCCAAATGATGTGTAATATCCCACTAGAGGTGGAGGATTTATGTTATGTCCACCGAGAGGAAGCTTGGTGTTGTTAGTATGTGAAGAATTTTGATTCTTCAAGACCCCACTAGGCTTAGACAAATTTAAGCGGAGCATTGCCCTGATGACCCTGTTGTATGTTCAGGTTTGTGACCTTTGTTCAAGTCATTATTGGTAGCTCCATTATTTATATTATCATTTGAGTTGGGCACGTTTAGGAGTTGTCAGATTTGTTCAAGCATATGCCAAGAAGGTTGATTCGTGTTATCATATGTTGAAGGTGTAACGGGAATGACCTTGCCTTGGTTAGTTTTAATTAAATTATTTTCAAGAAAGGTCTCATAAAAATTATCAGGGAGCATGATTCCCTTTTGAATAAGATTCAAGAAGATATTAGAATTGTTTTCTTGGATTAAATCTTCTACTAGAATCATGTTGTTAGGATCATCGAAGAACACTTTGGCTCATGGATTTGCATTGACACTTTTAGGTATGACCATGTTAGATTCCATATGTGGTTCCTCATCTTCATTGAAGTCTTCTTGATAAATGGTTTCTTGATCATTATCCATGGTGATAGTGTTGGGATAGGAAAGATAAAGTACCGAGAGGGGAGGGGTGAATCGATACCCTCAAAAACTTTTATTGAATCAACAATCTACAATAGTAGTGTCTATCTAACCAACTAATTCCATTGTTTGCAACATACATTCAAATAAATTGTAAATGTAAAGTGCATGAAAACAAACAATAAATCATTCATGAAATATAACACATGACACAAGTGTTGGAAACTGAATTGAAACAATTGTTGTATTGTCATTGATGTCAAACCTTAATTGGTAAGACTGTTGCTACTTAGGAAAGTACCATATCTATTTGAGTGTTGCTAAGAGGGCTAAGCAAGGTTGGTAACAATAGCACCTAAGGAAAGGTTGAGTTATCTTGATACTACAAAGTGTACTTGACTATGTTGCACTATGATGAGATAATGTATTGTTTATCTTAGTAAGACTAAAGACTAAATTGGTAGGCTTAACCGAGCAAAGAATGGAAAAATTATGTTTAAGCCGAGTAATGTTAGTGTCGATTGAGTTAGTATATGCTGAGCAAAATTATAGTGTCGACTGAGCACCAGTAAATTGTTGAGGAAGATAGTGCAAGCTGAGGAGACAGTTTTAGTATTAACTGAGTGATCTACATGAAGACCAAGTGAACAATCACAATATTTACCGAGCACCAACAATTTTATATTTGAAGAGAATTTAATTTTGGAGCCGACATTGTTGAATTCTTGGATTATGTAAAACATGTTGACTTTATTTATTGATTGTTTGGAAGCATTAAATGTATTGTAAAATGTTTTATTGTAAATCTTTAAGAGATTTGAGATGATTCTAGAAAAGGAGCGGAAGAACATAAAGCGGGTAGATTCAATGAATCTGACCTAACCCTAAGATCTACGAATGAGATTGAGCAGAAAAAGATGAGTTAACCTAATTGAGGAAAATATAAGGGAACTTGAACATTGTGATATGTATGCACATGGTGAACAGAGAATGATGGAAGAGGAAAGTTTTATTGACTGAATAAGCAGAAAAGGCTGAAGGAGAATGGTGGTGATTGCTTGAAGAAAAGTTTCAAGAAGATCAGAGATGGAAATGGAAAAGTTTCAAAGTCAGTAAACCAACATTAGTGTATGGAATCAGATTTGATATTTGCTAAAGTGAGTTGTATATTTTTCAGATAATACTGCTGCTACTTTCTAACCATTGTAACAGTTAAAATCCTTTTAACAGAGGTTGACCTAACAATCATATGTTAAATCCTTTGAACAAGGTTGCATTCTAATGGAGTGTATGTAAGTCCTATGACTAGGCTCACTTTTAACAGGGTGATTGAAATCCTTTAATCGGGTCACATTTGACAGTGTGTATTGTAACCTTTGACAGGGTTGGCTCTTTACTGAGCTCACTTCAGAAGAATGAAAATAATAGTAGCATGTTACAAAGTGGTTTTTCCCAAATTGGGTTTCCACTATAAAACCTGGTGTTTATACTTGTGTGAATGTTTAGATCTGAACATTGCTATGTTTTACAAGTTAAGTTATAGCTAGGTAGTGGATTGCATTGTTAGATGTTTCTATTATTGAATCAGTGATGACCGAGTTTGTTTTGGTTTTGGATCTGATTTAAAGATAAGTTTATGAGATTGTTTTATACATTAGGACCTAAGAACAACTAATTCACCCCCTGTCTCTGTTGTTCTAAATCATATTAACAATTTCTATCAGAGCTAAGTTGCTTATTATTAGTATTGATAGATATCAAGTTTAAAGGGGCTTGAAGAAAATGATCAGGATGTATAAGAAGGAGGTACCAAAGCTGAATAAAGAAAATTTCCCTACATGGCAAAGCTTGATGAAGCTGCATCTGGCTGGTATTGGTGACTCTACAAAGTACTACATTAAGAATAGCTATGTCTCACCTGTTGCACCTTTGACTGCCAAAGAAATGAGAGCTAAGCAAGAACATAATCAGGCAATGCTAAAAATTGCATCTGCCCTAAGCTATCCAAAATTTGAGGGCATTAAGGACTACATAAATACAAAGGATATGTGGGATACTCTTGCAAGGATCTATGGTGGTGACTTGAATGTGCTGAAAGCAAAGGCCGAGAGTCTTAGAGGTAAGTTTGATGAAATGAGAATGCAAGTAGGTGAAAACATTGCACAATATTGTAGTAGAATAAAAGAAGTTGTGAATGCTATTAGAGGAGCTAATGGGACTATTGATGATGAAAATATAATAGGAAAAGTATTAAGAACCCTGTGTCCTATATATGCTATTAAGATCTCAGCTATTCAGGAATCTAGATGTAACTCTACTAATGTGCTTACTTTGGAAAGTTTGGTTGGTAAGCTGACTGCTTTTGAACTCTCTAAATATAATAATTTCACTGTTGGAAGTATTGGAAATGTTGAATCTACTTTTAAGTCACAACTAGTTCTGAACAAGCCAAAGAAAGAAAAAGAAAGATGCATCAGTGAAAGTGAAAGTGAAAGTGATAGTGACACTTCTGATGAAGACCTAGAAGATCTAGAAGCTCTTATGGCTAGAAGACTAAGAAGGGGAAAAGGAAAGTATAAAGGTAAACTCCCTATTATATGTTTTGCATGTAATAAAGTTGGTCATATAGCTGCTAGATGTCCTGACAGAAAGGATAAATATGATGAAAGGAAAAGCAAACACAAAGATAGAAAAGATGATAGAATCTACCGATGGAACATAGACTACAAGGGAAAAGGTAAGAAATCTTGTTACATTGCTGAAAAAGAGACTGACACTGATAGTAATAATTGTGAAATTGAGGTAGTTTATGTGGCAATGAAAGATGAACTTGATGAGGATGAGAAAACTGCATTGATATCCTATGTGAACAAGAAGGATAAATGGATTATTGATAGTGGCTGTTCACATCACATGATTGGTGACAAAAATAATTTTGAGACTTTACATCATTACCGAGGTAAAAGTGTAAAATTTGGTAATGATGCACCATGTCCTGTTAGAGGAAAAGGTTTGATTAAACTAACTGATAAGATATCTTGTGGAAATGCATATTGGGTTGAAGGTCTTAATTACAATTTGCTAAGTGTTGCTTAGCTTAACAAAACTGGTTACCGAGTGAAATTTCATCACAAGCAAGCTAAAATATTTAATGCTACTGGAGAACTGATTGGAAGTGAAGATCAGACTAGAGGTAATTTGTTCTATCTTGACCTATCCGAAGAAATATGTTTGATTGCACAACTTGATGACATTTGGTTATGGCATAAAAGGCTGTGTCATGTTAACTTTGACAATCTGGTAGAGATAAGTAAGAAGAAAAAGGTAAGAGGTCTACCTAGATTGAAGAAATCTGAGAATGTGATGTACAAGGAATGCCAGTTAGGAAAAATGACAAAGTCAAGTTTCAAGAGCAAATCCTTTACTTTTGAAAACATTTTAGATTTGGTTCATACTGACCTTTGTGGACCTATGGGTGTACAAAGTTACTGTGGTGCTAGATACTTTATCTTATTTGTTGATGATCATACTAGGATGATGCATGTGATGTTTTTAAAAGAAAAATATGAAGCTTTTCAATATTTTAAGTGGTATTTGGCTAAGGTTGAAAAGGAGATAGGTAGGAACCTGAAATGTCTTAGCTCTGACTGAGGTGGAGAATTTACATCAAATGAATTTAATTTGTTTTGCAATGATAGAGGAATTAAAAGACATATGTCTGCACCTAGAACACGTCCATAGAATGGTATAGTAGAAAAAAGAAATAGATCTATCTTGGATTGTTCAAGGACATTGATGATTGAAAAGAATGTGGCATAGAAAAATTGGAAAGAAGTTATAAGCATTGCTGTCTACACTCTTAATTGAGTACATATCAAGAAAGGTACAAATTTGACACCTTATGAATTATGTCATGGACATGCACCAAGTGTTAAATACTTTAGAATCTTTGGAAGTAAGTGCTATATATTAAAAGACACTAGGAATGGAAAGTTTGATACTAAGAGTGATGAAGGCATATTCCTAGGGTACTCCACAAAAAGTAAAGCCTATAAGTGTTTAAACTCTAACACTAACAAAATTGTGGAAAGTGTGAATGTAAAAATTGATGAGTATGCAGAAAGAAATGAAGGTGATAGTAAAAGAGAACCAGAAGATTATAGATCTTTTGTGTACATTGAAGAAGAGGGAGAGGCAAGTAACAGACTTACATCTGATGCTGAGTCTTAGGTAAGCAATGTCGAGCAATAGACATAAGTGAAAATAGTGTCGAGAAAGAACAAGAACATGTCGAGCTACAAGAAAATGCTGTTGAGTATCAGGAAGAGGTTGCCAAGCATTCTGAAGTTGAATTTGACAATCTTATTGAGGAACATGATGAAATAGAGGAGAGAACAGCTGAACCTATTTTGGCAAAATATGTGAGAAGACATCATAAGCCTAAATAGATAATTGGAGATAAAGATACTAGAATCCAGACCAGAAGTAAGACTAAGGATCCAACATGTCTACTATGTGAATTTGAACCAAAGACAACTAGAGAAGAATTGGAGAATGAATACTGGATACAAGCATTGAATGAAGAAATTGACTAGATTGAGAAGAATGATACTTGGACTTTGGTGCCAAGACCTGAAAACAAGAATGTTATAGGAACAAAGTGGGTATTTCAAAATAAGATGAATGAAAATGGTGAAATCACTAGGAACAAAGCTAGGCTGGTATGCAAAGGCTACACATAAGAAGAAGGAATAGATTATGAGGAGACATTTTCCCTTGTAGCTAGATTGGAAGGAGTAAGAACTTTGCTTACATATGCTGCTTATAAAGATTTCAAGGTATATCAAATGGATGTCAAGTATGCATTTTTGAATGGTATACTAGAAGAAGAAGTTTACATAGAACAACCAGAAGGTTTTATTGATCCAAATAGAAGACACATGGTGTACAAACTAAACAAAGCATTATATGGATTGAAGCAAGCACCTAGAGCATGGTATGAGAGATTGCACAACTACTTGATACAGATTGGATTTTCAAGAACAAATGACACAAGCAATCTGTACATGAAGGATGAAGAAGGTAAAGGTATCTTGTTGGAAAATTTTTTTGTTGATGACATTATTTTTGGTGGACAAGATGCATTATGCAAAAGTTTCTCAAATGAAATGCAAACTAAATTTGAAATGAGTATGTTTGGTGAGATCAAATTCTTTTTTGGTTTACAAGTATATCAGAGGAAGAATGAAATTTTCATTACACAGTCCAAGTATGTTAATGAAATACTGAAAACTTTTGGGATGGAAGATGCTAAACTAGTAGGAACTCCTATGGTTACTGAACAAAAGTTATCTAAGAATGATGATGCTACAAAAGTGAATCAAACTCTGTACAAATCTATGATTGGAAAACTGCAGTATGCTGTACATAACAGACCAGATATTGCATTAGCTATTGGGATTGTGGCAAGATTCTTTGCTAATCCTAAGGAAACACATATGATGGCCATGAAAAGAATTATGAGATACTTGAAAGGAACTATTAACTATGGTCTATATTATAAGAAGGATGACAAATTTGAACTCTGAGTTTATACAGATGTTGATTGGGCAGGAAATGTAGATGACAGAAAGAGTATGTTGCTGTTGTAGTGAACTGTTCAAACTTGGTATGGATAAAATAATTGTTGATAGGCATGAAAGAAGAAATCACTGAACCTGTTGTTATTTTATATGACAACACAAGTGCTATCAATATTTCTAAAAATCTAGTGATGCACACTAAGAGCAAACACATTGCAATCAAGTATCACTACTTGAGAGAATTAGTACAAGACAAAGAAGTCCAAATGGAATATGTGAATACAAAAGAACAACTAATAGACATATTCACTAAAGATTTACCCAGAGAAGCTCATGAGTATTTGAGAAGTCAATTAGGGGTTCTTCCCCTAACTGAGGCTGTTTAGACAAGCTAGGAGCACTGCATCAAATGTGCTACAACAGAACATTTGACAAATTGATGCAGAAGATTGTTAGACTTTAGGGCTGGCCTAGAGTTGTGAAGAGAAGCAAAGACAAGAAATCAGTCATAAGCAAGATGATAGAGGGAGAAACACAGAGCTGCAAAGATATTATCTACATCTGATGGATGTAAGTTTTCATTGTTGCTTTGGCATTTTTGTCAAAGAGGGAGAATGTACTGATATGATAAACACATGAGATATGATAACACATGATACTAAAAACTAAGAATTGATGAACTAGAATGTAGAATCAGGATAGAGGGAGATTTGAATACTTCTGATGGTCACAGGAGTGAGGCTTACAAGATTTTGAATTAGAATGAAGCTAAGGATATTATTGTATACACTTAAAAATGGCTTGATAAATTAATTAAATATTTATTATTTAATTGATATTGACTTGATAAATTAATTAAATATTTATTATTTAATAAATAATTATTCCTCTATTTGTTAAATAAATTATTCAATTTATTTAGTAAATTCACTATAGTCTATTCCTCTATCCTAAGTCTTCTGATTAGTCTTATTAAAGCGATTTAATTAAATACACAATCACCTAAATATGACTAAGTCCCCTAGTCCACCTCACCTACCTAGTCACCTGACACATCACTTTGGCTAGAATAAATGATTATTATTAATTATTTATTAGAAATTATCCTCACCCACACATGTCCTATTCTTAAGGGCTATGTGGCCTCATAGGACTTGGTCTCATGACCACATGTCCTCTCTTAAACTAAGTCAAGAGACAATCCCTATTCCTAAGGGGCTTCTCAAGCCACCTCTAAGGGTCAAAGGTGACTCATAGGACACTTGTGCAAAGAGTCCTCATGAGGAAAAGGTCTCTCCCTCTTTCTCTCTTTGGTCTTTGTGAGACACTTGACATGTGTCTTTCCCTTCCACCTTGTTCTCCTCCATGTCAATGTGAGAGGAACATCATCCCTATTCTCCCTCTCACATTCCAACTACATCCCCCTTTCTCTCAAATCCTTCAACCAAGTCAATCCTAGCCCTAGGATCTTCCACCTTTCATTCTCAACTGTAGGATTGTGCCACCTAGGCCTAGATCCTCCAAAAATCTATAAAAGGAGCCTCATTTCCTTTTTATGAGCTAATAGGTATTTTTGTAATAGGCATTCAAGTAATCAAGCATCCAAGCATTCTAAGAGAAAATCAATCCATATTATTATCATTTCATTTGCATTCCATCCATTAGATTGCATAAGCTATTGTGCACTCATTTCATAAAATCTCCACACTTTGGTAGCATCTTGGGAGAAGGCTTCATTTGGAAATCTGAGAGCTCAACCTCTTCAAGAAATCAAGGCTAGGAGGACAATGGAGACAAGTTGCATGGTAGGTGAAGGTAATTGATTTAGTTTCATCATTTTATAGTTACTTTGTATTCTTCATTGTGTTGCATTAGATTGATTTATTGGCTTTCAATAGTTAATTTATCATCTCTAGTTATTAGACATCTAATTTGCATACAATTATAAATAAGTTTCTGATGGATAGATAAGTTTTTTTTTGGATTGGTTGGTAATCCATGTGTTATTCAGATGATATCATATGGTGTTTCCATCAATGCCAAAGAGGGAGATTACTAGAAACTAAATTGAAACAATTGCTATATTGTCATTGATGTCAAACCTTAATTGGTAAAACTGTTGCTACTTAGGAAAGTACTATATCTATTTGAGTGTTGCTAAGAGGGCTAAGCAAGGTTGGTAACAATAGCACCTAAGGAAAGGTTGAGTTATCTTGATACTACAAAGTGTACTTGACTATGTTGCACTATGATGAGATAATGTATTATTTATCTTATTAAGACTGAAGACTAATCTGGTAGGCTTAACGGAGCAAAGAATGGAAAAATCATGTTTAAGCCAAGTAATGTTAGTGTTGACCGAGTTAGTATATGCCAAGAAAAATTATAGTGTCGATCGAGCACCAGTAAATTGCTGAGGAAGATAGTGCAAGCCGAGGAGACAGTTTTAGTATTGACCGAGTGATCTACATGAAGACCAAGTGAACAATCACAGTATTGACCGAGCATCAACAATTTTATATTTGAAGAGAATTTAATTTTGGAGTCGACATTGTTGAATTCTTGGATTATGTAAAATGTGTTGAATTTATTTATTGATTGTTTGGAAGCATTAAATGCATTGTAAAATGTTTTATTGTAAATCTTTAAGAGATTTGAGATGATTCTAGAAAAGGAGCGGAAGAACATAAAGCGGGTAGATTCAATGAATCTGACCTAACCCTAAGATCTACAAATGAGATTGAGCGGAAAAAGATGAGTTAACCTAATTGAGGAAAATATAAAGGAACCTGAACATTGTGATATGTATGCACATGGTGAACAGAGAATGTTGGAAGAGGAAAGTTTTATTGACTGAATAAGTAGAAAAGGCTGAAGGAGAATGGTGGTGATTGCTTGAAGAAAAGTTTCGAGAAGATCAGAGATGGAAATGGAAAAGTTTCAAAGTCAATAAACCAGCATTAGTGTATAGAATCAGATCTAATATTTGCAAAAGTGAGTTGTATATTTTTCAGATAATATTGCTGCTACTTTCTAACCATTGTAACAATTAAAATCCTTTTAACAGAGGTTGACCTAACAGTCATATGTTAAATCCTTTGAACAAGGTTGCATTCTAATGGAGTGTATGTAAGTCCTATGACTAGGCTCACTTTTAACAAGGTGATTGAAATCCTTTAACTGGGTCACATTTGACAGTGTGTATTGTAACCTTTGACAGGGTTGGCTTTTTACCGAGCTCACTTCAGAAGAGTGAAAATAATAGTAGCATGTTACAAAGTGGTTTTTTCCAAATTGGGTTTCCACTATAAAACTTTGTGTTTATACTTGTGTGAATGTTTAGATCTGAACATTGCTATGTTTTACAAGTTAAGTTACTGCTAGGTAGTGGACTGCATTGTTAGATGTTTCTATTATTGAATCAGTGATGACTGAGTTTTTTTTGGTTTTGGATCTGATTTAAAGATAAGTTTATGAGATTGTTTTATACATCGGGACCTGAGAACAACTGATTCACCCCCCCCCTCTCTGTTGTTCTAAATCATATTAACAACAAGTATTTTGGTTACGCAGAAACCCTTGTTAGAAGGTAAAAATTACGGTGGGGATGCACCCACAAATTCTTCAGTACTGCAGTAAATAAAGTATGCTGATTAAGGCTACAAGTGTGATCACTTCTGGAAATCTTACCCTATTAGGAGTAACTTAAGATCAATTAGATCTACCTTGTAAAAGGATTTTAGCAACACCAAATAAGTGTGCACTCGGTTAGGATATTTACAATAGACGGTTAAGTCTACTCTATTAAGAGGTTTTCAATCCTGCTATAATGGTCAAAAGATAACAAACAATATCTGCAATTGACAAATTCAACTTGTTTGAATCAGATCTATGAAATACTAAATATATTTCACCTCGATGTGTAGTAGATTACTCTATGTACTTCTAGGTAGCCTTATATGTTTCTAATAAAACTGAATACTATTTTTGATAACTGCTCACTCATGTAAAACCCTTGTTTGAATTCTGATGTCCTGTAGGTGGCTACTCCTTCATGAACTCCTTGTCATGTCCTTCCCCTTTCTTATATCAAAATGACATCAATGTACAATTATATAGCAAATTGTTTTGACCTAATTAGGTTTACATCATCTTAGAAAACCTAAGATCTACCGTGTACAAAAATAATCTAGATCTAACTATTACATAGGAATCATCACAAAAATTAATGATGACATCCAAAATAAATGTGCCTCGATCTTGGTAAAATATTTATAGATCTGTGTAAACTATTTGCATAGAGATATGTGCCATTATTGATTACTATGTCATTTCTTGAATAATTGATATTGCATTCTCTATTCAGTGAATAACCTGATGCTCGATGTTCACTGACTCTGTGCTCGGTATACTCTGATTCTTGGTAAACATACTCAGTTAAACCTTTATCCATTTAACTTTCAGTTCTGCCTTGAGATTGCTTCGTATGAAGGCTTTGTAAGTTCAACTGACTAGCTTCTATAGCTTCTTATTTCATCTTTTACTAACTAATCTTAGTTGATACTAATGAGAACACTTAATGCTCAAATAGAGATAACAATCTCCCCCTTTGGCATTAGTATCAAAACCATAATGTATATGTGCTAAATCTCAAAAATTTTCTAACTCCATATATACATATATACCAAAATTTATTGACTCTTCTACAAAAGCTTCCCCTTAGTGCATGCTCTTAGTATGTGTACACACTCAAATGGTACACTTCTCTAAGTCATTATATCCAAGGGAATCCATCAATAGGAAACCTTAGAAAGTGACCTAGAGCTCTATATGCATGGAGTTGCAAGATTATTTAAAATTTGCTCTCAGCTAGAGCTATTAAGCTAATGACCTTGCTAGTCAACCACACAATGAGAGATTGAAATGAAGACAAGGGAAAGAATGCCAATATCCCCAAGAATCACTATGAAATGCAAATGCAAACTAGATTAAGATGGATATGCAAGCTAGACATGAGAGGTGCAAGCTAAGCTATGGAAATGAAAGTACAAGCTATGCTATGAAAAGGAAAGTAGAAGTATTACCAAGCCTTCTAATTAAGCTAGATGAAGTAATCTAAAGCATAAAGGAAACTAAGCTAATATGAAGCTATGAATGCTATGACAATGAAAGAAATGAAACTATGATAGCATGTAGATGCAAAAGCCAAGAATGCTCCAAATCTTCAAAAGCTCCAAAGTGACCTAGAAAACTTGCAGCATAACATTAGCATAAAAAGATTGATATGCAAATGAGGAAGAGAGCTCTTCTTTTATAGGAAATGAGAAAGAATGGACCATGGAGATTAAGAGGCAAAAGATCTAATCAAGGGTGGAGAAATCCATGTGCACAAATATCCTCCAATGAGAAAATAAGAGTTGACTTTTGTGTCCGTATAAGACAAAAAGTGCTTTTTCTCTTTTTTTATAAAATAAGAATAATGTTTTATTTGTGCAACTTAGGATAAGAGAAAAAGTGGGGGCTTTTTATTTATTAAAAGGGAAGGAAACTCCTTTTAATTAAATAAAGACTTTGGATAAGATGGTTAGCCCAAGACAAATAATAAAAAATGATAAAATAGGATTTGATCAAGGAAATTGATATAATTGAAAAATGCTGATTTTTGAAAATCTTGATTCAGGGATTTGATAAATTGTTGAATGGGGGCCCAAAGTCTAGGTGACCATTTTAGGGTGCATACATTTGCCCCTCTTTGACTAATGTGAGGTCGAATTGGGATCACATGTGGTCAAAGAATGGAATTGAAGTGTGAGATCGATTTGGGATCACAAAACAACCCAGATGTGTGTTCGATGGATGGGAACACATCAGGACAAAGATTCACTGAAAGACAAGACCAACACCATTGCTATTAAGTGATAATCAAGTCTAAAAATAAGAGATAAGAATCAAAAGACAAGATTAACACCGTTGCTGTTAAGTGATAATTAAGTCTCAAAATAAGAATCTCAAGTTGAACTGAATGATAAGCTAAATAACAGATTTGAAGCTGATAGGTACTGCCCCCTTAGAATCAAAATTGAAATTAGGTAGAGGAGAACAAAAAACTGATAAACTTGATCAAAGCACTAGAAATCATAATTGAAGATGAAAGATGATAGAATAACCATCCAGCAGTGAAGATATGCCCTAGTTTAACTATGAAAGATATAGGATAAAGATGAAGTCAAACCTCAGATAGATGAAGTGAATGAAGGTGAGTGAAAGACTAGAAGTTTGAAAGAGATGGGGATGAAGAAATGAATTTGCCCTAGCAAAGATCGAAGGATCAGGCCTCAAATGGTCAGCCAACTACGCAGAAGAGGGTGAAAATTTGAAATGCAATTTTGACTATCAAGATTAACTTAGATTTTGATTTCGAGTCCAAAAATGGATCTAGGATGTTGAAATTAGCTAGGGGTGCAATTTTTGCGCAATTCTGAGGAGTTTTGGAAATTAGGTCAAAAAGTCAAAATGCTATAAAAGGGGTAAAAAGGTCATTTTCAAAATCATTTGTCTTTTAGTGATTTGAGAATTTCAAGAGCTTAGAGAGAGAAAAATAGCTCAGCAAGCAGTAGTTTCAGTTCATAGGCATTAATTTGAGCACTCCCGATTGCACAACCGGCTTCCACAGTATGGTGCCCCGGTATGTTTTCAGAAAAACTTGCCCTTTTTTGAGTCATTATGAGCATTTAATGCATTTAAAACATGTTTTAAAGATTTTTGAATTTTCAAATTTTATACTTAGGTGAAAAGTCACATGATACTTTACAAGTATCACCCCCTTTGAGAGTATTTATCGCGTGATACTTCGTAGGTCCATATAGTATCGCACGGGTATATAAGCCAATATCGCACGATAACTAGTGAACTATTGCATGATCCTATGTGAAGTATCACCTGAGAAGATATTATCACACTGTTATTAGAGAAAGTATCACATGATACTTTAGCAAAAAATAGTATCACCCAGTGTAAAATTTTGACATGTTTTAGTGTGTTTGAGCAAAATGACATGGGTCTAGACAATGTTTACTTTTTAAGATGCTTTGTACTGATTTTTAGACATCCATCATGATATGTGCTAACATCTGGCTGGGGTTAATGGTTTGCAGGAGCAGTTTTCAGTGTTACACATTAGAGTGCCGAAGGTGACAAGGTTACGATTTGTTCAAGATCTAGATGATCCAGGCAAGGTAGATCTGAGGGCTATGGGCTTCGGGTACTTGCTATAGTTACCCTACATTAGAGTTGATCATGGGTTGTTGACTGCACTTGCCAAGAGATGGCATAGTAAGCACAACACCTTCCATCTGCCTACTAGAGAGGCATCGATCACACTGGAGGACGTCTATCAGATTCTCTGAGTGCCTAGCCATGGCGATCCTGTAAGTATAATCATGTTTATAGATAGTCATAAATGTGAAGTTTCCATATACTAGAAACTGACATGATTGTTTGATGACATAGGTATACTATGATCAGGATGCTACCGAGGGACTGCAAGCTATCCAAGGCATGTTCCAGGATGTCACCATTATAGATAGACATGTCAGCTGGGATCGATTGATGGATGATTTTGGTAGGGACTTCCCAGTACCTTGCATTATCAATTCTATTATCGCGCAGGCCCTTATCACTGACAGGAGTCAGAAGGGTTTTCCATTGGGATGGGGCAGATTGTTAGTGGATCTAGTAGCACACCCATGTCAGATGGCATGGGGCCTGGCCATATTAGTAGACATGTACCATGAGTTACATGAGATCGTCTACCGTGACAACAGGACATGGGCATGCAGTGCTATCTTAGCATAGGTGTGGGCATGGGAGCACATCACTGTGGTGCACCCCCAAGTACAACTGAGGGAGAGGAGACATCCCTTCATATATAGGTATGCAGGATTCTTATCATAGCCTCATAGCGGGGATGTGACATACTATAGGAGGATACTAGATGAGCTGAATTCATTCCAGTGGAGGCCATACAAGCTGTGGAGGTATGGGGAGATGCAGAGGATGAGCTTAGTTATATGCTATGTAGCAAGCCAATGGTAGGTCATCATACAAAGATCATTGAGAGATTTGTCATCACTTAGGTATGGCAGCAGTTTAGGTGGCAATAGTGAGTATCCATTGAGACTACTACATACACCTGGGCTAGGGATGAGGAGGGTCACGATTGGCTGCTGATGCTGGATTACCAGCAGGTAGTACAAGATACAACCATGATCAGGAGAGAGCCTTGGGAGTACCTCCCAAACATGGTGGACGTAGGGGCTGATACAACCTATAGAGCAGAGTGGTGGAGGGTTCCATTCCCTTGATTCACAGTTCCTAATGTACAACTAGCATTTCAGGGGGATGATGGTGATGATGGCGGGGATGGAGGAGATGGTGGAGGGAGAGGGAGAGGGAGAGGGAGAGGGAGAGTGAGGGAGATAGGGGAGGGATCTCGATCAGGTGGCCAAAAATGGTCATGGGGATGGAGCTTTACTGATGAGAGTGAGGATGTGGCAAGATTAGTTTGTCGATAGGTAGAGGATAGGTAGGATCAGCCTGCAGGAGGAGAGGACCTAAGAGCTAGGATATAGGCTCTAGAGATAGAGATGCAGTAGCTTAGGATCATGATAGCTATTAGAGAGTAGTAGTTGACTAATCTGAGAGTGGAGAGAGATCAACAGCTATCTGATCTTAGGGTAGAGATATCACGCCGGGAGAGGTTAGCATAGGTGGATGCACTAGAGATTCGACGGGAGGTAGCGAGAGCTGCATACTATCATGGGCTCTATCTTCAGGCTGTTCTAGAGGGTCAGAGAGCACCAACATACTTTTAGAGGGTAGGGATGTCAGATATGGTACCAGACAGGGTAGCGGCACCACCTCCTCCACCAGCTCCACATGATGGTGCTAGTGAGTCCTAGGTTTAGGGCTCAGGTGTTAGATGTTTGACACATATCATGAGACTTTGATCCAAATTTTGGGATCCCATATTTTGTATATTGTACTATGACATTCATAAATGAGATTACTGGATTTGTGATGTATTTGTGTTATTGTCTCACTTGTGATGGATGTATCAATTTTTATATTGTCTTGTCATATTGCTCAAAATATATGTTTATATGCTCATGTATATTCTCTCTCATAGATGTATGTTTAATTCTCATGTGTATGATATAGACTCATGTTTCTGAAAATGATCTCTTTTTGATAAGATTAACCCCTTGTGATGATAGAATAGGATGTGATGTTAAAGACAAGGAGTGAAAGACATGATCAAGAATAGGAAAGGTGAGCACAGTTGACCAACTAGTCCATGAAAGATAAAAGGAGAGCTCTCTCCATGTGCAAGATGAAAAACTAATCTAACATGAACCTAGAAATGCAAGCTACTATGAAAAGTGGTTGACTTGCAAGGTCACAATGCCAATAGACATCTAATAATCATCATCGAGCTTTATTGGTAGCATCGCAAGATCATACAATACACACTAGTATGACTATGGGTATATGAATATGATCTATATCAGATGAAATGTGGAAATCCCACCTAGGCACCAAAGACATGTAGGTCAAGATGACTAGTGCAGTGAGATTACCTAAGTTTGTTATAGTGAGATTATGCTTGCATCAGGACATAAGGAGGTCAAGATGGCTATAAGCATGCACTCGTATAAAATAGTCAAAGATAATACCTTGTAGATCTTAGGTGTCAAGTGGATCAAGCATAAATGCTAATGACAATTAGGACCAAAAAAATATACCCACAAGCAGAAAAAGCAATAAAACATGTCCTCATGCCCTCAATCTTCTAGCTATGCATCATCAAAAACTATTATAGGGAGAGAACACTTCATTAAAGAACTCATCATAGACAACACACAAGGAAAACAAAGTCAAACAAGTCTTAGCGAGTCAAGTTTTTGAGTGCATGTGTGTAGGTCATAGAATCAATCTTTGAGTATCGCATCTGCTAGTGGAAATATCATATCATGCTAAACTACTGGTAGGGATATCTGATAAGTGTTGAAAAACACTTGATGCTAGGGTAGTGTTGAAAAACACAGTTTGGGGAGTGTTGAGAAACACTATTTGCAAGATTTTCTAAAGACCAATGCATCCTAGAGACCAAAGCTAGCATAGTTATGCTCCCTAGACAAAGACAAAGACCAATTCCAAACCACGACAACAAGGTCAAGGCATGATGGAGAAAGGCTAAGTGTCAAGAGCGCATGCTAAAGGACAAGGGTGCAAAGGCCTCAAGTAGCGCCTATTTTCAGGTTTTCACCACTTGACAAATTTTTTGATTTTTCAATTTCTTTGTATTTTGTCTACCAAGGCGCCTGTTTCTAGGTTTTCACCAAGGCACTTTTTCTATTTTTTTGAATTTTTTGCATTTTTTGATTTTTTTGTATTTTTTCTGCATCATATATGAATTTTTTTTTGGAATGTTTTTCAGGATCAATAAGATATGTACAAAGGATGCCCCTAGATAGAATAGGCATCATGGATAGAACTTCTTCAAGTGCAAGACATTGATAGGGTTAGGGAGCTGTTCCCCCTCTGGATCAGATAGTAAATAAGCACTTGTACCAAAAGCTGCAGTAATGATGTATGGTCCAAGCCAATTAGGTTTGAACTTCCCTTTTTGTTCTCTATGTTGTTGGTTCTTAGGGTTTTCTCACAAGACAAGATCTCCCACTTGAAATTCTCTTGGGCGAACCTTCTTGTTAAATGCTTTGGACATATGCTTTTGGTAAAATTTCATGTGATCAAAAGATGCTTTTCACTTTTCATCTAGAAGTTTGAGTTCCTACAACCTCATGGTGCAGTAGTCTTCATCTGTCACTAAACCTTTGAGAGAGACTCTAAGTGATGGGATCTCTACCTCTAAAGGTAACACTGCTTCAACACCATAAGTGAGGGAAAAAGGTGTAGCCCCTTTTGGAGTACAAATACTTGTTCTATAGGCCCACAAGGATGAATTTATTTGTAGGTGCCAATCTCTACCATTCTTGTGAACTGTTCTATGGAGGATTTTGAGAATGGTCTTATTTGAAGCCTCTGCTTGTCCATTTCCTTGCGGGAAGTAAATGGAGGACCAATGCTATTTTATCTTGAATTTCTTGCAGAGATGTTTAAGGTCCTTGTTTTTAAACTGACCCCCATTGTCAGTGATTATCTCAGAGGGCACTCCATATCGACAGATGATATGATTCAAAATAAATAAAGAAACTATCTTGCCTAAGGCAATAGAAAGTGGGACAGCTTCTACCCATTTGGTAAAGTAATCAGTAGCAGTAATAATGAATTTGTGTCCACCTGATGAGTTGGGATGAATCTGCCCAACAAGGTCAAAGGCCCAGCATTGAAATGGCCAATGAGAAATAGAAGGAATAAGCTCCCTGCCTAAAGCATGTATCAGGTTTCCATGTTTCTGACACTTTTCACAAGATTTAACAAAAGCTACTGCATCTGTCTGCATGGTAGGCCAATAGTACCCCGCCCTAAGCAACCTTCGGGCCATGGCAAGACCATTAGAATGTCCTCCACAAATTCCCTTGTGAATGTCAACTAACACTTGGTTGGACTCATCCTTTTCTAAACACATAAGAAGTGTCCCATCTAAACCCCTCCTATATAGATCACCAGAGATAAGGGTGTGGCGAGAGGCATTTCAGGTTAGGTTTCTTCGTTCATAATAATTGAAGGTTTGAGGAATATTACCATCATGGAGATATGAATAAATGGCACCATAGCGAGATGATTCATGGTTAACCAAGGTACAAATGACATGGTTTTTTGAGGAGTCAAAAATAGGGTAACGTAGCTCTTCCACTAGGAACTCAAATTTGGACTCATGCTGTTCTAACTGAAGAAGTGAAGCTAATGTAGCCATAGCATCAGCTGCTTTATTTTTCGCTC
The DNA here is from genome assembly GCA_027943335.1 of Chamaecyparis obtusa. Taxonomy (NCBI): domain Eukaryota; kingdom Viridiplantae; phylum Streptophyta; class Pinopsida; order Cupressales; family Cupressaceae; genus Chamaecyparis; species Chamaecyparis obtusa. The sequence continues at coordinate 1,085,541 of BSBK01003968.1, read as the reverse complement.
TAGGGATTTTTTGAAATGTTAAAAAGGTAAAGTATCAACGTAATGAATCAACCATCTTCTTATAGGGTATTAGTTTTTCATCCTTTGTTTGATATTCTTCATTAACTTGGTTGATAATCAATTGCAAATCCCCATAAATGTGCAGCTCTATAATTCCCCATTCTATAGCCATTTTCAATCCATTTGTCAAGGCCTCATATTCAGCAATGTTGTTTGTGCATGGGAACAATAACTTATAGGACTTAGGAATAGTATATCCATGAGGAGAGACAAACAACATGTTGGAAACAATTGTCTGAAAGAAATTGCTACTCAATTATGTATTGTCTTTGATGTCACACAATGTCATAGTCCGCAGCATCAGATCCTACCGAGCTCAGTCGGTCTGCCAGATAGGAATATTAGTGCTTACTGAGTCCACTCAGTTATCAAAGAAAATCAGTATCTACCGAGTTCACTCGGTTGCCAAAGAAAATTTAGTGTTTACCGAGTTCAGTCGGTCATCAAAGAAAATTTAGTGTTTACCGAGTTCAGTCGGTCATCGAAGGAAAAGTTAGTGTTTACCGAGTTTAGTTGGTCATCGAAGGAAAAGTTAGTGTTTACCGATTTCAGTCGGTTATCGAAGGTAAAAGATTGTCGGTGTTTATCGAGTTCCCTCGATCTCTGAAAGATTATAGAAAGTTATGGTCACTGAGCACTGTCGGCCCTTGAAGGATTTTTGCAAATAGAGTTTGCTTAATTCAGCCGACTGTTATACTAAATAATGTTGATTTGACAAATCTAAAATCATATAAATAAAAGGTCAAATGTGAAAAGTAAACAAGAAATACAGCAGAAGATTTTACAGAAGAAAAGCAGAAAAGGTGTATGCAAATTTGTGAAGGATGTTCAGATATCCTTGGGGTGCAGCAGAGATTTATTCGATCAGAAAGGATCAGACTTATGCAGAACAGAGATCTATAATCAGCAAGACAGTTGCATTATTATACAGGTCATTTTTCATTGTTACCTTCTTATCATTGTAACAGTGAATTCTAAATCTCTTAACCGAGTTGGTTTAACAACCATATTGTAAATCCTCTAACAAGGTGACAATTCCATTGAATTGTTTTCAAGACCTCTTACCAGGCCACTCCTAGCAGGGTGTTTTAAATCCTCTAACAAGGTCACACCTAACAGTGTGTTTTGTAACCTTTTACTGGGTTGGCTTCTAACCGGGCATCACTTCAGAAAAGTGAAAATCAGTATCTAGATACATTGGTGGTTTTTCCCATATTGGGTTTCCACGTTAAATCTTGTGTCTCTTGTGTTCTTAATTGCTTTCTCAATCATATACATGTGCTGATGAATATCTAAAGATAATTTTGCTAATACTTTCTGCATCTTCAAAGTTACTGCAATCTATTTACCGAGTGCTAAAACAGATAACATTGTTAAGCTATCCTAAGGGATCTGGAAAGAATTAATTGTGAAGTGTTTTATGGTTGAATGATTCACCCCCCCTCTCAGTCACTTCATCCATATTCCATCACAACACTCCAGCACCTGAACCATTTTGCATGAAAGAACCATCAAAGAACATCTTCCATGTTCTTATAGTCATATACATGATGTGCTCATCTAGAAATTCAACTTGAATTGGTACTTTGTCTTGAATTGGAAAATCAGCCAATTGGTCTGCAATGGCTTGTCCTTTTATAGCCTTATGTTCAACATACTCTATGTCAAATTCTAAAAGAATCATCATCCATTTAGCAAGTCTACCCATGAGAGCAGCCTTACCGAGAAAGTATTTTAGAGGATCAATTTTTGCAATGAGGTGTATTGTATGCTCAAGCATGTAATGTCGCAACTTTTGGGAAGCAAACACCACCGCTAGGCAAGATTTTTCAATACTAGTGTAGTTAACCTCATATGACACAAGAGTACGACTGATATAATATATGGCTCTTTCTTTTCCAGTATCATCAAGTTGAGCCAATAATGCCCCCAGGGAAGATTCTATTGCTGAGACATATAATATAAGTGGTTTTCCTGGGATAGGAGGCATTAAGATTGGAGGATTAGCCAAGTACTATTTGATTTGATCCATGCTTTGTTGACATTCCTCATTCCAGACACATTTAACTCCTTTATGCAAGGTCTTATTAAAGGTTTGAGCTCTATCAGCCAGTTGTGAAATAAACCTCCTTATAGACTGAAGGCATCCTTGAAGACTCCTCATTTGATTGATGTTTGTGGGAGGCGACATATCCATTATTGCTTGAAATTTTTTTGGGTCCACCTCTATTCCTTTAGCTGAAATGATAAATCCTAAGAGTTTGCCAGAGGTAACTCCAAATGCACACTTTTTTGGATTTAATCTAAGTTGAAACTATTCCATATGATCTAGAATTACTTCCAAATCGACAAGGTGTGTATCCCTTTTCTTGGATCTTTCCAAGGTGTCATCCACATAGTCTTCCATGTTCTTATGCATCATGTCATGGAAAATATTAGTCATAGCTCTTTGATATGTAGCTCTAGCATTTTTTAATCCAAATGGCATGATGTTCCAGCAATAGGTTCCCCATGCACAAGTGAATGCAATTTTCTCTTGGTCTTTAGGAGCTATTTTAATTTGATTATAACTAGAAAATCCATCCATTAAAGAATAGATCTCATAGCCCACAGTCATGTCCACTATCATGTCTATGTTTGGAAGTGGAAAATCATCCTTTGGGCATGCTTTATTAAGATCTCTAAAGTTTGTGCAGACATGAATAGACTTGTCATGTTTTGAAACTGGTACAATATTGGATATCCATTCGGCATAATCAATGGCTCTTATAAATCTTGCACTGAGGAGCTTCTCTAATTTAGCTTTGACAAGGAGAGCTATGTGAGGATGCATTTTCCTCAATTTCTATTTTACTGGTTTGATTCTTGGAGCTATGGAGAAATGATGCATAATGAGACTAGTGTCCAACCCTGGCATGTCTGAGTAAGTCCAAGCAAAATTAATTTTCTTTCTTTGTAGGAACTTGGTATATGCCTCTTTTTCTTATGTTGACAATGATTGATCCAAATGAACTATTTGTGGAGCCTCTTCTATATTTAGATTAACTGGCTATGTAGGCTCAACAAGTACTGAAGACCTGTCCTGAAAATAGCTTGGAAGATGATCAAGTACCTCATCCTTAAGTGCCTCAGAGAGGTTTTCACCTTCAGATACGTCCTATATTTTTACTTTTTTAGGTTCTGACACTGCCACATAGTGGTTTTTGCCATCAAAACTCTTATTCTTTTTTTCTTTTCATTTCATTTTGTGACTAAGGTACTTGATATCTGATTCTATCATACTCATAGTTAGTTCACTGGTGGAAGAGACTATAGGCTCAAGGGCATTTAAGTAGCAAGCTATCTCATAGTCATTTTGAAAAGTTAGGAGCTGCGAATCTTGATAGTGTTGAGACCAATCAATTAAGTGAGGATTGGCAAGGGGTAGGTCAATGACTAGTTCAATATTTTGTATGCAAATGGTATCATCTTTGGTGATCACAAAGTTAGGATCTGTCAAGTATCCCTCTAAGGTACCCAAATCAGGACTTACCCTACCAAGCGAAGCATCATCCTCTAAAGCAACTCATGGATTCCAATCTTCTAATCCTACACTAGACTCGTTAGCTACCTCAGATTGGGAACTATATGTATGGACAACAACAATGTCCATGTCAACTGTAGAACAATCGGAAAGAGTCTCCCACTCATACTCATGTGAGTCCGTATCTGAATCTCAGCTGGGATGCTTACACCAACCATATTTTTTAGGCCTTGAGGTAGAAGTGTTGATTTCACCAAGGATAACACCTTCTTGAATGCCATTTGTGTATTGAATATGATCCTCAACATGATCTTCAATAGTGGATTGTTCTTGTTCTAGTTTTGAAACTGTTGGATTGTCAACTGTAGTATCTAAATCTCCCCAGAGGAGATTGGTGGAAGGGACCCAATCTTCACACCTATCTTGTTGATTTTGCACATTGGGTATGTATTCATCATCACTATTCATCACAGCTAGGATAGGGGTAACTTTATTGTTCTGACTTTCAAAACCTAGGCCAACTGTTATCTTAGATCTGCGTCCAAAAAGAGCATGATTGAGTGGTTCAGCCTTAGCATCTAATCTATGATTGAGAGGACCATGACTTGGGTAGCCCATATTTTTTACCAAAGTATATCCTCTCCCATAAGCTTTAGGAGATGGAGAGAAATTTTCATTATGCTTGTATTTTTCCTCTTTTTAAATCCAGTCTCTAACAGCTACTTCCTCTTTTTCATCCTGAATGGGTATTGAAGACTCTACAAATGTATCAAACAGAGTCATTGTTGAGGATGAGGGATGCATTTCCTGTGAAGGTTTACCATAGGACCTAGGTGAGACTGGAAGCTTTGTGAAGGAGTCAATGTGATAACCACCCATACCAAGGTCTATGGCTTTGAACTTACTCTGACATTATGCCAAAGTTGCATCAAAATTTTCTGCTTCCCGATTAAGAGGAACATGGGTCCCTGCTGAAATTGCATTAACAGATAATGTGCTATCCCCGGGTATACAAACCTCTACTCCATTATAGGGGAACTTGACACATTGGTGGTAGGTGGATGACACCGCTTGCATGTCATGGATCCATGATCTACCAAGTAGAATATTATAGGCTAAAGGACCATCATCAACAATTTGGAACAAGATGTCCTTTTCATCAAGGCCAATCCTGATAGCAAGGATGACCAATCCTTTGGAGCTCCTCTCAGCCTCATCATAGGCTTTGATGGTTATTTTATTGCGAGTATTGATAACTTGATTTGAGTAACCCAGTATTTTCAACAAACTCAAGGAACAAATATTGAGCCCAGCACCCCCATCAATCAACACACGTCTCACACGGGTCTTGTGAATCATGACTTCAATATGAAGGGAAAGATTATGTGGATGGATCAAGGCTTTGTCATCTTCTTCTAAGAATGTGAGGTAATGTGGGCTGGCAAGGTGATTTACCATGTTTTGGAATTGATCAATATCTATGTTGTTAGGGACATTAGCTATACGCAAAGCATCTTCAAGGACAAGCTTATGTCTTGGAGACAACTCTAGGAGCTCAAAAATTGAAATTTGAGCTAGTGTGCTTTGTAATTGATCAACAAGATTGTAGCTCATTTCTGGATTAACTGCTGACTTGGTGGTGACATTCTTGGATGTCACTTGCTTTGGTTTGCTAGGCTGGTTAGAATTAGGACCTCTAATGATCACAGGACCTTGACCTTGGCTTCTTGTGATAGCATTAAGAGATTGAGATGACCTTCGAAAGTGAGGACCTCTAAGCACCACCATGGGTTCTTCATCAAACATAGGAGGAGAATCCACACCATGACTATAAGAATCTTTGTTTCGCATCATGTTGACATTTTCATCCACAACTTCAAGAATATTGATAACATTCTCTGTAGATGTATAGGTGTAGTTGATTGCAGCTTTGCCATCTTTGGGTTTAGAGGTCTCCCCTTTATCATATTTAGGCAAAGGTTCTTTAAACGCTTTATGATCTGAATTGGTTTTCAATCCATCAATCTCAAGTTTTCCATTTTCAATAAGATCTTGAATGAGATGTTTAAGTTTCTAGAAGTGTTCTATGTCATGTCCAATGCCATTATGAAATATGTAATAAGCTTTTTCATTCCACCAATATGGCTTAATGTTAGGTATGTGAAATTTTGCTGGATCTTGTGGTTGTGCAAGATTTTTATCAATAAGCATTTTGAAAACATCTTCATAAGAATCCCCAAGCTTAGAGAACAATCACTTCTCCTTTTTAGGTCTTTCTTGATATCTTTGTTTATGCTCTTGTTGGTTAGAGGATGTGTTAAGCTTCATAGCTTGAACTGCACTAGATAAATGAAGGACACCCTGATCCTTTGGTTGGTTAGAGTCAACAACTTCGTCATCGACTACTTGCTTATTTTTATTCCATTGTGAGTTCTTGCCTTTGTCCTTATGATTTTTGTTATTATTTTGACTATTGTTGTTATTATGTTGTTTAGTCAAAATACCTTGCTCTTTTAAGACATCCTCTATTCTACACACAGTTTCAACCATGGTGTTGAATGAATCAAAGACCATCTTCTGAACCTCATACCACATCTCAGGTATTAAATTTCTCACAATGATATCAATTCTTTCCTGTTCAGGAATTGTCCTAGAATATCGGGAGCATAATCATCTCCACCTTTGTTTCAAATTACACAAATCGAGCATGGTGACTGATCTTGATAAATTATAGGTAAAATGTTGCACAAACCTGTGGACTAGTTCTTTAAAATTTTTGACGGGAGGGGTTATGTTGGTAAACCACTCCATAGCTTGACCTTTTAGACTCCTTGGAAATAATCTCATTAGATAGGAATCTTCATGGTGAAATTCAAAAATCATAGTATAAAACTGATGCACATGATCATGTGGGTCACCATTACTATCATATTTGTCATATTGGGGAAATTCAATTTTCCTAGGAAAATCTGTCATGCTCACACTCCTATCAAAAGGATTAGGAAAAATAGAGTTAAGGTTGAAGGAACTCTTGGGAGCCATCATTTTCTCCATCATCTTCTTAATTTTCTTAATGTCCTCCTCTTGTGAGGGACTCTATTTCTTTATTTTCCTATCCACATCAAAGTTATAAGGGACCCTCGCACCCTTGTTGATTAAGCTCTCTAGGAACTTATCTTTATTTTTCTCGACATATTTCTCCACATGTTGTTGGAAAAGTGGTTCTTATTGCATTCTCATAAAGTCTTGAGCTTCATAATTTGCACTAGTTCCTCCATGTTGAGAGCCATGATGAGCTCATTGGGAGGGTTGTCTTGAGTTCCTAGGAGGCATCTATCTCCTATAGTGAGCATGTTGTAAACTCCTTCCTCTAGGACTAGGAGATCTTGATGGTGACCTTGAATATTTTCTACCTCGTGAGGTGCCCAAGGGAGTAGATGGTGGGGATTTGGTCCCACTGTTGGTACCCCTATTGTTGAATTGTGCATTAAGTTGTTGGGCTAGGAGCCTATCTTGTTCTTCTTGTGTGACCCTTCTCTCTATGTCCAACAAGGCTCGTTGTTCCTCCTCTAGGAGACTAAATCTTTCTTCTTTTGCAGCTTGTTCATTTAAGAAGGCTTGTTTTTCTCACTCAATACTTTTTAGCCTCTCACTTGTATATCTTGCGGTTGTTTTTAGTGGAGAGCTTGGCCTTGAACGATTGAACAAGTTAGCTGCATTCACATGAGCCTCACAAGATTGGTTGTTTTGGTCTTCATGTTGTGACTGTGCATCTTGATGAGCTTGTGCATAGTGTCTTTTGGCTCATTGATGAGCATCCCGATATCTTGAATTAATAGGAGGTGATTCAGGTTGATTGTCATCATTGAATGACATGTTACTCCTATGTCTCTGAAAAATGTCATCAAGAGTTTGATCTATTGCTTCTCTTTGTCTCCTACTCAAAATGTAGCTCATGTCCATATTTGATTGAGAGGATGGTAAATAAGTACTCAGTTGACTAAGGCTACTCTTAGGCTCAAACCAAACTTCTGAAGCACTCCTAGGAGATTGATCAAAGATGGGTTCCTTCCCCTTTTGCTTTTGACGAGTTTGGACTGAAGGTAATTATTCAAAAACTACTTGAGGTTGTTTTCCTTGACCCACTTGGTATCTTGTTGTAACCGACATGAAAGAAAAGACCCTTAGTGAGAAGATAACCTTATGAATCGCTAATTGTCAAACTAGGATAGTGAAAATATTCAATTGTCCAAAAAAGATATGGTGAGATAGAAAGCTGACAAAAGGTATAAATCAACATTGCCACAGTGGTGCATAACAAAAGGATTCTAGTATCCTAGCACATATGGATTAGGAGGGTGATTTAACCAAAATATATTGAAATTGAGTTTATATGAAAGTGGATTTGGACAAAAGAGTACTCAAACTCTCCAAGTGTGTAATTAAAGAATCTAAAGGTGAATCTTGTCAACAAGGATGATTCCTAACTTACTAATGACAAGAAAAATCTTTAGTGAAGTCAAATATTACTAACTCAAGATGTCTATAACCAAGAACCTGAGGCACAAACAAGCTTTCAGTTGCAGGGTATGAAACTTACTAAAATCTGGTCAACTAAGAGAAGACTGAAAATTGCATGAATTAGGTAGACAACAAAAAGATTTTGGGTGATAGTTCATGTTAAGCAGGGCAACAGTTTCAGACTAGGTGATACTTCGCGTTAAGCAGGGCAATACTTCCCAGTCAGCTCAAGTGATACTTTCCAGACAAGTGGGGTGATAGTCTTCCAATGGTGAACTATCGAGTGATATTTTCTAGGACAGAGAGCAATACTATTCCAGTGTCGTATGATTCTTGACCAGTGAGTGTCAAAATCTCAATTTTTAAAGCAATTTGGTCCAAATTTCAGTTTGAGGGTTGGTTTTTTTGATCTCAATCATAGTGACAGTAGTAAATAGATAGGTTTGCAAATATTAGTTGATCAAACATGTCTTCAAACACTTGAAACAAGGGCAAAAACAACCTTGCCAAGACAAGCAATTGTGATATCAAAGCAATAAAATCCTATGAATGCTACCGTGATGTTGAATATGCAAGAACATTTACACGGGTATATCACAACGAGAACACTTCAAACACTTTTTATCCTAAAAAGACAATGGCTCAATACTTAACAACTTGGCCCACACTTGATGCTCCATTGCCTCACACAAAGTGGTTGCCCACAATAGATATTGGCTTTGTTGTGGAAGTGCCAATAACACAACCAAAGGAACACAGATGGTGAGTAATCTTGGGGTGATCCGGGTTATTCCACTTGGATCAATCCTTGCACCAAGAAGCTAAGTGGCAAAATAGGGTGGCCTCTATCTATGGTTCTTAATAAGGGCTTCCATTCATAATACCCCTCTTGCTCCCCAAAGGGACTCCTTACCTTGCAACAAGTAATGAACCTTGCGGCCACAAGAGTACCTTAGGCATTCTTGCTCAACATTTTCCTCATGGTCACAATCCCACAAGCACTCACATCAAGTGAAGACAAGTACTACGTCTACCAAGGTTTTGTGTCTTTGATAGCCTTGAGTTTATAGTGGGTCAGAATAGCCGACAATAAGCTTGTTCCCACTTGGGTCATTCCTCTTGATTGCTCAAGAGAAGGCCCGCTAAAGGATTCTAAAGATCTAAACAAAGAATGGATCAACTTATGAGATTCAAGGTTTTTTGTTTCACCACAAGGGTGAAGAGCATACTCCCCTATCTCAAAGTTTTCTCCCAAACACACCAAGCAAATGTTCAATTACCCTCTTGCTTTCAAAATCCAAAGATGGGTCAAGATTTTTTGGTTCACCACAAGGGTGAAGAGCATACTTCTCCTACCACCCAAGAATTCCTACAACAAGATATTATGTTCCTATGAAATGAAACAACTAGTAATTACCACACTCGAAATGAAATAAACAACAAGCACTTGATTGGGTTTTTATGCTTTGGGCAGCCCTACAAAAACCGTTAGTAGCCCTTGTGCATTTGAAGCTTTGACATGTGTTCTTTTAAGCAAATGATCAAGCAATGAGAGCACCTACAAGCACAACTTGTTAGCCCCACAAGGTTAGCAAAATCAAAATCCAAATGAAATCTACAAATTGAATCTATCTAACCACAACAAACTAAATCAGCAAGCTAATTAGATCCAAATTCGGCAAGAAAGAACCAAGAAACAACTCACTGTTGGGTACAAGTGATAGTATAGTCACTAGAAATATCACACGATACTTTACAGTATACTGGGGTGATAATATATTTTTGGGCAATACTTTGCTTTACTGCAGGCAACAAAATGTCTCAAACAGGGCGACAAAATGTCTCAAATGGGGCAATACTTTAACTGGTAAAGTATCACGCGACCATATGTGAACTATTGCGTGATATTGGTAAACTATCGAGCGATAATCTGAGACTAAAAAACTTGAGAGCCAAAAATGAAGCTAAAATTTGACGAAAACTTGATGGAAATGAAGAAAATTAAGGATAAAACAATAGTGCTCTACCCCACGGTGGGTGCCAAAAATGTACACACTCAAATGGTGCACTTCTCTAAGTCATTATATCCAAGGGAATCCATCAATAGGAAACCTTAGAAAGTGACCTAGAGCTCTCTATGCATGGAGTTGCAAGAATATTTAAAATTTGCTCTCAGCTAGAGCTATTAAGCTAATGACCTTGCTAGTCAACCACACAATGAGAGATTCAAATGAAGACAAGGGTAAGAATGCCAATATCCGCAAGAATCACTATGAAATGCAAATGCAAACTAGATTAAGATGAATATGCAAGCTAAAAATGAGAGGTGCAAGCTAAGCTATGAAAATGAAAGTACAAGCTATGCTATGAAAAGGAAAGTACAAGTATTACCAAGCCTTCTAATTAAACTAGATGAAGTAATCTAAAGCATAAAGGAAACTAAGCTAATATGAAGCTATGAATGCTATGACAATGCAAGAAATGAAACTATGATAGCATGTAGATGCAAAAGCCAAGAATGCTCCAAATCTTCAAAAGCTCCAAAGTGACCTAGAAAACCTGCAGCTTAACATTAGCATAAAAAGATTGATATGCAAATGAGGAAGAGAGCTCTTCTTTTATAGGAAATGAGAAAGAATGGACCATGGAGATGTAGACACGAAAAATTGGCAAAAGGCTTAAATCAATCAAAAGGTGCATCAAATCATCAAAATAGCACGAAAAATCAATAAATGGAACAAAGGAAATTCAAATCAAAGGAAAATTCAATTAAATGATTAAATAAAGCTGGAAAATGGGAAAAACACTACGAAATTGATTAAATTCAATTAATGACATAGTTGTTGAAATGAAAAATCAAAATGAACATCTTACCCTTCATGGCTAAATTTAATTACTTTAATTAATTAATAAATACTAATTTCTCTCAACAAAGCAAAAAGGAGACAAAATGGACACAAATCACTCACTTTTGTTAAAATGGTCTAGCCTTTTGAAACTATTTAAATGATTGTCCCCTCCTTGTCCCCCCATTTATGGACAAAGCAAAGCCAATTGACCTTACCCAAGCATAACCATGATCAACTCACTCTACCTCCTACCCTTGGGAAAATCTTATATATTGAAGGCATTTAGAAGCATAAAGGATCCACTCCATATCTTTGAATTGTAGCAAAGCTCTGACAATTTGCATCCACATCACTCACTTATCATTTTTCATTGCTAATTAGCTTAAATTGCTTTGATCATAGTAGATTGTTCATCAAATAGAGCTAGAATTTGATAGAATATATCTAAATTTGCATATCATATAGCTTAATTCTCATCTTTAGAGTGTCACTAGTGAGGATCATAGCTGAGAGCCTCATTTACCACTTTATTTTAGAGATTCATGAGATATTTAGATTAATTGTGCATTATTTAGATTAGTTTGCTTTGAATAGTGTAATTGTCTTTTAAATATTGTTATTTCATGAAGGTGTAATCATATGATTATTTCATGAAGGTGTAATCATATGATTATTTCATGAAGGTGTAATCATATGATCATAAACTTTGCGCCATCATATGATCATATTGTTAATGCTATAATAATTAATGAACAACCTCAAAAGGAAGCAACAAATGTCATTACAAGAGGGTAGAATTCTAGAATGACTTTACAAGGGATAGTCCCTCAAAACACCAATATCCCACAATCCAGCATTGTGGTCAAACAACCTCCTATAGCAGCAAGGCCTTATAGTTTGGTGGATCAATTGCAACGTACTTCAGCACAAATCTCAATCTTAGAGTTATTGAAGTTGTCACCGAATCATAAAGAGATTTTAGAAAAAGCTTTAGAAGAGACACATGTTTCTACTACCTTAGGGGAAGAAAAGTTTCAAAATATGGTAGGACATCTCGTGGCTTCTCATTGTCTTTCATTTTCTGATCAAGACGACATGTCTATAACTCATCCTCAAAATTTGCCATTACATATAGAGGTTTTGATCAAAAGGCATAGAGTTAAAAGAGCCCTTATTGATGGAGGGGCTGGTCTTAACATCTGCACATTAAGTCTTGTAAAATCCTTAGGTTTATCTGAGTCTTGCATTGACCCTACAAAGAAAATCACCATAAAAGCTTACGATGAAGTTGAAAGAGCTTCTAAAGGCATGATTGTATTGCCTATCCAAGTGGGACCAGTCAAGAAGGAAACCAAGTGTCAAGTGTTGGACATGAAATTAACCTATAACATCTTATTGGGAAGACCATGGATTCATGAGATGCAAGCCGTCCCATCCACATACCACCAATGCATCAAGTTCCCATACATGGGTGAAGAAATCACGGTTGGAGGAGATTCAAATCCATTTCAATATTGTAATGCACTCAAACCCTTGCATGAATTATACATTCCACATAATCATGAAGGAGTTATTCCAAGAATCACCAATGAAGATACACAAAATCCTTTTCAAGCTAGCTCAACTACATCAACTAAGGGCAAGGAAAAAGTGAGCTACGAGGGTCCAAATGTAATGGAAAGTCCATATTTAGAACCTAAATTGGAGACAGTGATCTACAAACCTACTAAAGAGGAAAAGGAACGAGCTAAAGAAGATCATTACCAACACATGAGTGAGATGATGAACAAATTTGACAAACAATGCAAGATTAGTTCAAAAGGAGTAGGAGAATATTCAGTTTCTCTATTTGACATGCCCATATCTCCCAAATCACATGGTAAACCCTCAAAAGAACATCTTCCACATAAGTATAATTCTTATTTTGTGAGGGAAGATAGCAAAGCAACATGGGATAAGGAAGAAGATGAAGTCCTTCAATGGCTTTATCATGATGAGGATGATACCTTAGACACTCCCATGGAAAGAATTCAGCATGTCAATATACAAACCAAACAATATGGGAAAGGATTTGATATTATACAAAAGATGGGATACAAAGGAAGAGGACCTTTAGGCCAAAGAAATAGAGGGTTATTAGAACCTATTGAACCTATTTGGAGGGCAAGTCATGAAAAATCCAGAGTAGGTTTCCAATACAAAGGAGAAAGTTCAAGTCCAATGCATGATTTTCATCCTCAAATAAATGCATTAGAATCCGAAGGAGATAGTGATGACTCTCGGGATTATGAATGGGATACTTTATCAGAGGATTCATGTCAAGATAAAGAAGTCATTACTATACATACTTATGCAAAAATCCCAAAACAAGAAGCTCCAATTAATGAAGAACCTCCTATTCAAAGGCCTAATATAGAACAAGCATCTAATAGTGGAGCATGGATAGAAACATTTTGGACACCTTCAGAGGAGGGAAATTCAAACGTTAGTTTTAACCCGCTTGTGGCTTTTCCCACATTGTTTCCTATAGAGGTTGACGAGGATTCGAGTGAAGGGGACTTTGACCCTGCTTCCATGGATCATCTTGAGGAAGCGCACATCATAGATCTAAATGATACAATGTATGAACCCTCAAATGAAGTCATGTCCATTAATCCTATTAATGATACCTTACCCAATAATTCCTTAATTTTGATGCACCCAGACCTCATTGATTGGGATCAAACCGAACCACATGACTTACTTTACTTCCCAAATGACCAAGCAACAAATCAATACCTCAATGTGGTTGAACCTTCTTTCACCAACGAACTCAATGTGGACATAATGACAACAGCAAGGGTCCAATCTCTTAGTCAAAAAAAGAAAAAAATGAAAAAAAATAAAAAAATGAGAAGTTCTATTGGTGAAAACCCAACTGTGGCACAATTAGAACCAAAAATAATGAAAATAAAAGATGTTTCTTTTGGTGAAAACCCAACTGTGGCACCATTAGAAGAGAGATTGGATACTTTGCCTGAACATGAAGAAGAAAGGTCATCTATTCTTATAGAACCAATAGAAAAAGTTAACATTGGTATGGAAGTAGATCCAAAGGTCATACACTTGGCTACATCACTTACATCTCTTGAAAGAGAGGACTTTATCAAATTCTTCCAAGAACAACAAGTGAATTTTGCATGGTCATATGCTAACATGCCTGGACTGGATCCTAATTTCATAATGCATCATCTAAATGTTAGACTCGGAGTTAAACCTATGAAGCAAAAACTAAGGAAAATGCACCCACATGTGGCTCTCCTAGTCAAGGTAGAATTGGAAAAATTGTTAAAGGTGGGGTTCATAAGAACAATAGCATATGCTGATTGGATCTCTAACATTGTGCCGGTTACTAAGCATGATAAATCTATCCATGTGTGTATAGATTTCAAAGATTTAAATCTCGCATGTCCCAAAGATGACTTCCCATTGCCAAGCATTGATACCATAGTGGATCTGACAGTAGGTCACGCAATGTACTCATTAATGGATGGATTTAGTGGCTACAATAAAATAAAGATTGCTCCCGAAGACCAAGAAAAGACAACATTTACTTACCCTTGGGGTACTTTTTGTTGGAATGTCATGCCCTTCGGTCTTAAAAATGCTGGAGCTACATATCAAAGGGCCATGACAACTATTTTCCATGACATGATGCACACTTTCTTAGAAGATTATGTGGACGAAATTCTAGCAAAGTCCCACAATAGAGAAGAACATTTACAAATCCTAAGAAAAATATTCATTCGGTTAGAACAATTCAAAGTTAGATTAAACCCAAAGAAGTGTGCCTTTGGTGTCCAATTCGACAAGTTATTGGGTTATATAGTATCAGCAAAAGGAATTGAAGTTGATCCTGAAAAAGTACAAGCCATTCTAGAGATGGAGATTCCAAGAAACATTAGCCAAATGAGATCACTACAAGGAAAGATTCAATCAATAAGGAGATTTATATCTCAATTAGCAGAAAAATGTCACTCCTTCACCAGATTGCTACACAAGGACACTACATTTATGTGGGATGAAGAATGTGATAAGGCCTTCGCTATTTTGAAGACTTATTTGATAAACCCACCTATTCTTATGTCACCTATCAAGGGAAAAGAACTATTGTTATACATATCAGCCACAGAAAGGTCTCTAGGCATATTGTTGGCACAAGAAGATGAGCAAGGAAAAGAAAGGGCAATCTACTATCTTAGTATAACCTTAATAAAATATGAACTAAATTATTCATTCATGGAAAGAGCATGTCTAGCAGTGGTCTTTGCATCTCAAAAACTAAGACATTATATGTTGATGCATAAGATCAAATTAATTGCCAAGATTGATCCTCTCAAATACTTGTTAAGTAAAACTACCTTAACAGGTAGAATAGCAAAATGGGTCATGATCCTAAGTGAATTCGACATTGAATATGTTGATAGAAGAGTAATTAAAGGACAAGTGATAGCAGATCACTTAGCAGATAACCCAATGGAGTCTACACAAACCATTCAAATTGAATTTCCAGATGTAGCAATTGTCAACATAGAAGCAAAGACATGGAAATTATATTTTGATGGGTCTTATACACAAGGAGGTTCTGGAGCAGGTATATTATTGGTTACCCCTCAAGGGTACACCATTCCAAAGTCCTATAAACTCTTATTTCCATGCACCAATAACATAGCAGAGTATGAGGCATTAGTCATTGGCATCAAAATGGCTTTGGAATGGAATATTATAGAATTACAAGTGTATGGGGATTCCCAACTCATAATCAATCAGGTTAATAATGAATACAATACCAAAGATATAAAATTGATGAAATACAAAACCTTGATTGATGGATGGAAGAAGTACTTTGCTTTGATCACATTTGAACAGATTCCGAGAGAAAAGAATAGAGCAGAAGATGCCATGGCTACCTTGTCTTCCTTATTACAAAAACCAGATCAAAATGAGAAGTATGAGTTCTTGGTGGAAGAGTTGGTAAAATCGGCATTCAACCTTCCTGACACCCAAATTGTTGCTCTTTTACATGGACATGACTCTCCTTGGTATGGACCCATCTATACTTACCTTAAAGACCAAGTACTCCCCGTAGACCAAACTCGTGCCCAAAAATGTAACTTCATACGCCAAGCCGCCCATTACCTAATCCTTTCAGACACATTGTATCGTAAGGGTCTTGATGGGACGTTACTTAGATGTTTAGGGGAAGAAGAGTCTAAGTTAGCTTTACGCGAGGTCCACGAAGGCATTTGCGGGTCACACTCAAGCGGTCTTAATCTAGCTAAGAAAATCCTTCGTTTAGGGTACTTTTGGACAACATTAGAAAAGGATGCTTGTCAATTTGTGAAGACATGCAGCAAATGTCAATATCACGGTAACATGATACATGCACCGGCTCAAGAATTACACCCATTCATTACACCATGGCCTTTTTATCAATGGGGTTTTGACTTGATTGGAATCATACATCCTCCATCTTCAAACAGACACAAGTATATCATCACAGCAATAGAATACTTCACCAAATGGGTGGAAGCAGTTCCTTTAACAACAACAACTGGCAAACAAATTTCAATGTTCATATTGAACCACATAATTTGCCGCTATGGTATTCCACATGCCATTATCATGGATAATGGGAAACAATTCAAAAATCAGGATATTGATGAACTTTGCATGACATTCCACATTACACATCATTCATCATCCATTTATTATCCACAAGGCAATGGACAAGCTGAAGCAATGAACAAAAATATCCTCAAAATATTAAAAAGATCAGTTAACAAATCAGGAAGAGATTGGCACGTGCAAATAAATCCCGCACTATGGGCTTATAGAACTAGTATCAGAACACCTACAGGAGCCACCCCATTCTCTTTAGTCTATGGAACCGAAGCAGTTCTACCATTAGAAGTTGAAATTCCATCTCTACGGGTTTCATTAAGAGGATTGATCACTGATGAGGATTATAGGATTGCCAGACTGCAATAATTGGAATTGTTAGAGGAACACCAGACTCAAGCTTATGAGCATTTAAGAGTTTATCAAAATAGGATTTCACGCAATTACAACAAACACATCAAACCAAGAACTTTTCAAGTAGGAGACTTGGTATTAAGAGAAAATCCCAAAAATCAAGCTGAAAGGGAAAAGAAATGAAAGTGGGAAGCTAATTGGCTAGGCCCATTTGTGATAGTGTCATCCTTTGGAACTGGAACATATAAGTTATCAGATTGTAATGGTGAAGAGTTACAAGAACCCATAAATAACATTCATTTGAAGAGGTTCTACACCTAAAGCAGATGAAAGAGTATATAGAGTATCAGATGAGAGAGCATCATAATTATTGTACATAGTTGAAAAGAGATCTTGAAAATACAAAAACATTTGAAAATGGAAAATCCAAAAACATTGGAAATGAAGAAAGATAAAAAATAGTGGAAAATTGAGCATGAAGAAAGCAAAAACATTTGAAAAACTATCTCTTGGTGAAAACCTAGCAATAGGCGCCAATGTGATAAGGAAAAATACAAAAAAAGAAAAAAAATGAAAAATACAAAAAAAAAATGAAAAAGAAAAAGTGCCTTGGTGAAAACCTAGCAATAGGCGCCTCGGTAAAAAAAAAAATGAAAAAAGAAAAAAAGAGAAAAAAAGCACCCAAAGGTGAAAACTTGGCAATAAGCACTTTTGGTTTCCTTAAGTCATTTCTTTCCTAGTCACATGTGTACATAATGCATCTCATCATCCCATTTGTCCAAACCTTCATTGCATCCGTCATTTGTGCATAGTCATAATAACATTTTTAGCATCATCCTTTGCATTGCCCAAAAAGTTGTCAAAACTGATACATCAAATAATTGGGGGCAGCATAAAATAGATCGGAAAGTGGGTACCTCAAAAAGGATTCAAACGAGCAACATTCAGTCACAAGCAGAAAGAGATCAACATTTTTCAGAAGAGAGATCCGATTTTTGTAAACCTTTGATTGATATCAATGTTTACTAACCAAGAAGTTGACTACCACAACAAATCCTTGAGCCTAAATTGACTTATTATTCAGGATTAAAAATCAAACATCATTCCATGATCAAAACACTTGGAAATATTATTTGAAGATCAGAAAACAATGCAAAAAACCTAGATAGATTCTTTTGAAAAGTTGGTTAAAAATATGTTTGCTTACATTAATTCAATTTGTATCAAGTCTTTTTAGCTAATCAATGATGTTTTGACTAGATTGGCAATGATGGAGACATGATATTTTTCTTGACTATGAAGTGAATGTTTGGAGGAAGATTCATTGCCTTATGAGAATTCATCTAAAGACATGGTCATCAAAGAACCATCGAGGATTATCTTATAAAACAATGAGTTAAATTTTGTTTGTTTACGCAACCGGATACCTTGGATATTTAGATTCTTCATATCTAAATGCCAAAATCCACTTGCAACATAGAATTCGATAAAATCGGTATTCATACTCTCATGATTGTTTGTAATCAGTGATAGTTGTATCGACGAGACCGATGGGAAAGCAAAATGGAGGTTACCATATGAGCAATAAAAAGTGATATTCATATCATCATGTCAGTGGGCAGTGGTGATTGTATCGACTTTCCGGTCCCAAGTGCTCAATGATGAAAATATATCCTCAAGGCATTTCTTTGCTAAAAACTAGTGACACTTAGGTTAAAATGCATTCATAGAAAAGATAATTGCATTCATAGAAAGGTTAAAATGCATTCTCATGTTAGAATAATTGCACATGCATTTTTTCCCAAGGGCTTCATCTCACATCAAAAAGGGGGTACATAACATCATCAACAAGGTCAAATTAGCAAGGACAACATCACATCAATATCATCTGTCTACAATAAAAACATGAGATTATACTTTTTGCATTCATTCCATACCATTAATCATTACATAGATATACCATCAAGGAAAAGAAGGAAATAACCATTTACATGTGCATACATCTAGACAGCGATATAGATTACATACATGAGAAAATAACACAAAAACAAAAAAATTGCACCCATACATGAAGAAAGAAATGCATCCATCTATCTATATCATACATAAGATACATTGCATCCATAAACACATCCATCCAAAACAAATGCATTAGATAAACACATATAGCAACATCTAAAGGTAATCTCATATATCATCAAGTAAAAAATTAGGAAAGATCATAAATGTCCTCATATCACACGTCTACTCATAGCTCAACTCTCGTCACCACTGGGAGGAGGTCCTGGAGGAGGCTGTGGAGGAGGCTATGATGGAGGCTGTTGAGGCGGCTGAAGAGGCATCTGACCAACCATAGCAACAAGGAGAGGAACCAATGGAGCCAGACCTGACACTAACTACTGAATCATCGAAGACATCTGTGATACCTCTGTCCGTAACGCTCCCACATCTGCTCGTAGCTAGATAGTACTAGAACTCTCACCAACCTCATAGGTACTCTGAGGATCACTTGTATCTATAGGAGCTTTCCCCTGATCATGGGAAAAAGATGCTGGCATTTTCTGTGCACCTGTATCTTGACCATCCATGGTAGCCTGCGGTAATCTCGCTCCCGTATCCTGTCCTGACACTGAATCCTACCTAGCAGCCCTCACATGGTCCTGACGATCTATCCTCTATCTCTGTGCTATTGCAGGAGGAGAAGGAGGAGGAGGTGGTGCCTATATTTGTATATCTCTCGCTCGTCCTCTGAGTCTAATCACCACCGTACCTCATGGTCTACCTTTGCATCTCCTCCCACCACTGACACCATCGCCATCATCATCTATCCCAGGCACTGGCTCTGTAGGGTCTGTAAATCGAGGCATAGGATGCTCCATCAACCAATCTAGATACTCCTGAGTACCCTTAGCATCTCTAATATGTAATCTCATATCCTAGTCCATAAAACCAAGCCGCGATATCTGCTCAATAGCATCATCATAGGAAGGCATGTGTCCCCAAGTAACCCTCTATGCACTAGAACGAGCATAAACTATAGATCCTTGAGGCATAGGCTGAATCCGCCCAAACTGCCGTAGCACTCTACTTGCCAAAAATCTCTCAAGGACAGAATCGATCCTGTCGATCATCCATCAAGGAGTAAACATATACGGTAACTCCAAGCCATCCTCTCCAATCCTCAACATCGACATGTGGTCTCCAATAGACCTCATCCAGATCATCAATCTATCACCGCCAATACTCCAAATGTCCCAAGTGATGTTGTGTCACCATCCCAGTGTACTGCCATGCAAAAGGATACCCTAAAGGTCAGTCTCGCTCTGATATCGGACGACTAACTGGTAAATGCTCCCATATCCAAAGCTACAAAATATGAATCCCAGTAGATAAAGTAGCTGACCTCCTATAAACCACCTCATGCAGATCATGGTATAGCTATGCAAGCACACAAGATCCCCAATCAAATCATCGAGGCTGATGCAGCAAGTCCTCGATAATCCTACCCCAACCCACTGAAAACCTGCGACCCCACCGATCAGGTAGTAGCACACCACCAATAATAGTACCTAACATTACTGGTAAAATAGGAAATGAAGCAAACTGAGGCCATAGGATGTAATCATCACCAATAGAAGGATCTCTGAATACTCACCGACAATAGGTCCCATCATACACTGCATCATAATATGCTATCTCCCCATGTGTCGGGATCCGTAGCAACCTATACACATCCTCAGGAGTGATAGTAATCTCTCCTTGTGGCAGCCAGAAAGTGTTTGTCTCAGAGTGCCAATGCTCTGTGACAGCGGTAATCAAACCTCGGTTCATCTGGAACCGAGGAAGCTCTAATACACATAACAAACCACAGCACCTAATCACTCACCTCTTGGCGTCAGTCAATTGCTCTCTAAGCTCCATCACCCAATGTGGTACGGTCTGGAGGTATAGAATAGGGACATCCTCCTATTTAATCAAAACAATGGAATCACATGAGTAACCTAATGTCAGGAAATCAAACAATCAATCACAGTCATCAATTTAAATATACCTATCAGACCTACCAATCCTAACTCTAAGCATTGAGGAAGGATGATCCTAGTTTTATATCTCTAAGTATTTGAGAATAAAATGAATGGACGATTAGACCCATGACCTATCATTTGTGATGAAGATTGATTTACCTTATCCTTCAATATCATAGTTACCAATGTCCTAATTCATTGTTGAAATCAAACAAGGGGAACACCCTAACTGAACATTCGATCAAATTCATGGAAGTGATCGATATCAATCAGGTTGACGCAATCGAGCAATCAGATGTCATAACAAAGTCTCAAGCAATGTAAATTTTTTTTCACTTACGCGACTTTTCTTTCAGGCGTAATTTCTTTTACCAGAGGTGACATCAAATTCATCATCCACGTGATTTTAATCATCCGCGTGACTTCATTTGATAAACGTGATATAAGATGTACCCAAGGTGACATTTTATTATCTAGGGTTTTTCACGTGACAAACAATTAAAATGTTTGAACCCTAAGCGATACCAAATTTTTAGAACGCGATAAAAGATTTTCTATAAGCGTAAACAGAGCTACGGAAGGTGATACTAAATTTTCAAGAGGCGACATTTAATTTTTTCAGGCGTGACTAAATTGCACGGAGGCGACATTTCTTTTCTAAAAAAGCAGAATTAAAATTTTAAAATGCATTAAATGAAGTCATAAATGCAGTTTTAGAAACACGAGAAAAATTTGAATGACATACCGGAGGACCATAGTTCGCTCTCCGACCGAACCGGCGCGCTCTCTCAAATCGATGCTCGCGATGTGGGACCACAATTGTGTAAAAAGGGCTAAAATCAGAGCTAAAAATCTCAAAAGGGAAAGGTGAAAATGAATAGTAAAATGAGGGGTTTTACCCTATTTAAGGTGAAATTAGCCCTAATAAAGACTTAAAAATGCACTTTGGACCTATTATATGACATCTTCATTAGCCGGGGCATAAATCAAACTTGCTTATTTCTTTAAAACGGTATCAAAAATCAAAACATATTCCAACTAATCAAAATTTTTCAAATCAAGGAATCAATATGTTTTATTTCTGAGGGGGCATCAGAGTATCAAATTGGCATCACATCAAAAACATTTATCAGTGGGGCATATCATATCAAGTTATCATATCATATCAATTTCATATCAGGAGGCAAATCAGTATCAGATCAGTTTACCATATCATATCAAACCTATCAACATATCAGCAATCAATAAACCCAGGACCTTTATCAGTGAACCCAGGACCTTTATCAGTAAACCCAGGAGCTATCATCAAACCAGGACCCATATCATATCAGAGGCATCAGAATCATATCAGCACCATCATCAGAAGCATTAGAGGCACATCATCATCATCAGGAAGTACATCAATCAGAACGATCAGAGGCATATCAGAACCAGAATAGAATCAGATCATCATACTAAGGGAATCTTTGAATTAGTGTTCTTCGCACATCGATCCAAAGAGGGGCATTTGTAGACATGGAAAATTGGCAAAAGGCTTAAATCAATCAAAAGGTGCATCAAATCATCAAAATAGCATGAAAAATCAATAAATGGAACAAAGGAAATTCAAATCAAAGGAAAATTCAATTAAATGATTAAATGATTAAATAAAGCTGGAAAAGGGGAAAAACACTACGAAATTGATTAAATTCAATTAATGACATAGTTGTTGAAATGAAAAATCAAAATGAACATCTTACCCTTCATGGCTAAATTTAATTACTTTAATTAATTAATAAATACTAATTTCCCTCAACAAAGCAAAAAGGAGACAAAATGGACACAAATCACTCACTTTTGTTGAAATGGTCTAGCCTTTTGAAACCATTTAAATGATTGTCCCCTCCTTGTCCCCCCATTTATGGACAAAGCAAATCCAATTGACCTTACCCAAGCATAACCATGATCAACTCACTCTACCCCCTACCCTTGGGAAAATCTTATATATTGAAGGCATTTAGAAGCATAAAGGATCCACTCCATATCTTTGAATTGCAACAAAGCTCTGACAATTTGCATCCACATCACTCACTTATCATTTTTCATTGATAATTAGCTTAAATTGCTTTGATCATAGTAGATTGTTCATCAAATAGAGCTAGAATTTGATAGAATAGATCTAAATTTGCATATCATATAACTTAATTCTCATCTTTAGAGTGTCACTAGTGAGGATCATAGCTGAGAGCCTCATTTACCACTTTATTTTAGAGATCCATGAGATATTTAGATTAATTGTGCATTATTTAGATTAGTTTGCTTTGAATAGTGTAATTGTCTTTTAAATCTTGTTATTTCATGAAGGTGTAAATCACTCACACACAGGAGATTAAGAGGCAAAAGATCTAATCAAGGGTGGAGCATCAAAGAGGAGTAATCCATGTGCACAAATATCCTCCAATGAGAAAATAAGAGTTGACTTTTGTGTTCATATAAGACAAAAAGTGCTTTTTCCCTTTTTTTATAAAATAAGAATAATGTTTTATTTGTGCTGATCTTTTCTGCTAATTTGAGTTGTATTTTTGCTTCTACCCTTTCCTCTATCCTTTTCTCAGCATCTATGTCTAGGGCATTGATATGTTGTGTAAGAGTTGCAAGTTGGTCCAATATAGGTGTATCTTCATTTATTTGGACATCAGGAATAACCTATTGCAAAATGTCTCTTACATCCTCTAAGATCTGCTTAATCTTGCTTTCCTTAGTTTTTCTTGTACAGCCTTCCACATGCACAAATCTGCATACTTTCTCAATTCCTTGGGGTCCAAAGTTCTTGGGTCACAGTCATGAATCTCAATTACTTCATCCAAGGTGACTAACCCTTTTCCATGTTTCTTCTTCTTCTTCTTGGACTCTTGTGGAGATAACTTAACAAATGGAACAAGAGCTTTTAACTCTACATTTGTCTTTTCTAGCTCAGTTGACACTATTTCTTCCTTCTTTTTCTCCTCAGTGACCTGAGTCTTAGTCAATTGAGTTGGAACCTTTGATGTAGTATCGGTGGTCTTTGTAGGCTTAGGATCTTCCTATGCCCGTGTGTCAACCTCTTTCTCCTTAGGCTCATTTGTCTCTTCAGTACCTTGAGTGCTTGTTCCTTTTTCCCCTATTGTATCCTTCTACTACTTGGGGATTGAGCCTTTGGGTTCCTTTTGAGTTATGATTTCAACTTCTTGAACTAATATAGGAAGGGCACTTGGTACAATACTTACTGCTGGCTCGATGGGGACTTGTTCTTCTTGTTGAGCTCCAGCAACTGTAATGTCCTCATCATTCTTAATGTCATCAGGATCACCATTAGTGATGTCCTCTATGAGTACATCATTTGAACCATCATTGATTCCCTGTATAATCACCTCCTCAGGTGCATTTGGGTTTATTTCTTGGTACTTTGTGGCAACATTAGTATCAGGTGCCTTGGTGTTTGATAACTCAATGATTTTCTTAGGTGCCAGATCTGCATCATCTAAATGGATGCCTTTTCCTTTCCTTTTTGTCTTCCTCTTGGGTATTATGGCTAAAGCCATCTTGTATGCCTCATCTTGGGCTTGTAGAATAGAAGTCCACAACAACCGACTATTCTCATTAATTTTTGCCAGATTTTCATCAAGTATTTGTAGTGTCAAACTTTTTACTATAAATCTTTGAATGTCTTCATCGATTCCTTAATCTCGGGGGCCTGTCAATGTTGGCATTGCCATTACTAGGGACCATTCCCTCATTCTCTTCTCAGTGTTTAATGCATAAGTCCATCTAGCTGATATCGTATCATATAAAATTTTTGGTACATACTTGGAAAACTCTATGGGTACCTTCTTGAATTTAATCATCATCTGTATTACTGCTTCTTCTATTTTGTTCTGATCCTCAGTTGACAAATGTTCAAATTGATTTATGTTTGGGTCGCTAAGACCTCCAATTTCTATTATGTTCTTTGCGACCTCAATAATTGAACGATCCTTACTCACAACAAATTTTAATTGATCTAAGCTATCTTCTTCATCATCAATGTCATATTTTCCTCTTATCAACTTCCCTCTTTTCTTCGGTGCCTTAGAGGTAGCTTTAGTACCTCTCTTCTTCTGATAAGTCTTGGTCAGTGTAGGCCTTGATATTTTGACAACTCCTTTCTTTAGTGGTGGTGTAGTTGCAATGATTGACCTTGTTTGTGCCCTAGTTTGCACTTCTGCCTGCTTCTTCTTTGGAGTGGGCTTAACCAGTGTAGGTTTTGCATCTTTGTCAAACTCAGTTGCCTCATCATCATGTGCTTTGTCAATAAGAAGTAACTGACCTTCAGTTACTACTTTAACCAGAATGTCCTCGGATGCTTCTGCATCATCATCTCAAAACTTTTGCATCAATTTATTTATCATTTTTATAGATTTCTTGGTTGCCTTCCCAATGACTAGATCCATTTTAATTCTTTTTTTAGCTTCCTCATAGGTTCCAAACCTAGTAGCTTTTGGATCCTTTGGCTCTGCCAGCAAAGCCTTGATTGACCTAGAGGCTTGGTCAATATCAACTTCATATCCCATTGGGGATTGTTAGAGTAATTAGTTAGTTTCATTACTCTTTTTCACTTAAGCTATCTCTTAGGTACATTATAATTAATATCTTTATTAATTATAATGTGCAACCTAGCTTTTCTAGTTTTAGGGTTTTGTTCACCTTTATAGGTTGAACCTTGTAATTATTTTTCATTATCTTGGAATACAATTTGCTCTCACTCTATTGAGATTTTCCAAGCCTTTACTTTTTTGTGTCTTTTGCTTCCTTCCAACAATAGTTCATTTGCATGTAGGTGTTCTTGGCGAACTGTGAAGTTGAATTTCTCAACTTCTACATGGTATCAGAGCTTCCCTGCTGCTGCCTGTTTTGGTGTTTTGAAGCAGTGTTTTGAGATTAAGGGTTTTAAGTGTTTTTAGATATGCTATTCTCTGCAGGATGTTATTTTTTGTTTCTTTTTTGCCTGCAAAAAAGAATTTTTATTTATTTTTGGCACTTTTTTCAGGCGTTGCAGTTCTTTCAGAGTTTTTATATTGGATCTGGGGGGTCTCATTTTTTTGGAGCACTTTGGGCAAAAACTGACCTCAAAGTTGCATCTGAAAGGCCAAAAAAACCCCTATTTCCATATAAAATTCAACCTATTTGGCCTCTGGGGCATCTGGGAGAAAATTTTTGCCCTATTAGGGTCGTACAGGCATGAAAATCGAGAAATAAATTTAAAAAATCTTGAAAATTGCTCTACAGGGCTCCTTTCGAAGTGCGCCACCGCCGCCCGTGCTCAGCCCCCACTGGCTACCGCTGCCACCGCTCTACCCATGCGCTACTCCCACCGTCGCCACCGCCTGGGAGCCACTGCACTACCCAGCCACTACTGCCTCCGCCTGACCACCATGAATAGAGGTGACATCATTGCTGATGTCACCGCTGACAAATTTTTTTGGCAAAATTTCCAAAATTTTTGTCCTTTTTTTAAATTTTATGGAAAACTAGTTTTTTTTCAATGATGAAATCACCCCCGTTCATGATGACATCATCGACAGGCTCGTGATGTGCAAATGACCATCAATTGTTTTCCCGTGACTGGTTTTTTCTAGTGAGCTTCTTTTCAGAGGTTGGTTTTTCAGCCGTAACTTGTGCATACGGTGTCTATTTTTGGAAAATGAAATATCATCAGAAAGGTCTTTCCAAGCCGAACATAATGATATTGATTTATTTTGGTGATTCATCCATTTGAGCTCTCATTTTTGGAATTGAAGTAGAGGCTTCAGTTTCCTCCCTCTCTACATCTAGTGTCTAGGTTTTCTTCTCATTTTTTGTGCTTTCGATAATTGATTACTTGTTGTATGGGGGTTAGCTCTCTACATTGTGGGGGGGGTGTTCTTTCTTTCTGTTATTTACTTCAGAAAAGACCCTTCTTCTTCCGTCTTCTTCTCTCAATATCAAACCCCTCTATGGCCCGACTAACACCTCACAACTATCACACTTGGAAAGGATAGATGACCAGATTACTTATGGAAAAAGGGCTATGGTCATGCCTCGATGTAGCTCAACCAGTTCTACAGAGGCCTTATGAGGCTCTTATGCAGAGAAATAAGATGGATGAGGCAATGGGCCTCATCATAATGAATATTTTAGATGGGTTGTTGTTCCACTTGGATGGTTTGACCACACTCAGGGATATGTGGAACAAGTTTTCTACCTTGTTTGGCACAATGAATTAGTTCAAGGTTCTCCAGATAGATGTAGAGTTCACCTCCTTGGTACTTGAATCATTCACCAGCATTGAGGACTTCTTGATGAAGTTCAAGTCTCTTCGATCCATTTTACAGGTTGCTAGAAAGATGAAGTCAGATGATGAGTGTATCTTTCTGATACTCTCAAAGCTTCATGACCCTTATCAGATTTTCACTTCTACCTTCTGGTCCACTATGGATGCACTGGGTGCTCGACATGTTATGCCCTCTTTTGAGACCTTCTGTGATAGGTTGACTCATGAGTAGTCCAAGCTTAATTAGATGGATTCACTTACAGGTTCATAATCATAGACATTGCTTGCCAAGACACCTCAGGATACACAAAAGCAAAAGCTGAAGCAAATGATTCCTCTTCTCAACACTCTACTATCCCACCATCTTCTTCTAAGAAGGAGAAACAAAAGACTGAGAGCCCTACATGTTCCTATTGCCAAAAGGGACTGTATGATGAGTCACATTATTTTTAGAAGAGATTTGATGGCTATGAGAAACAGATTGCAGATTTGCAAGCTCTCCTTCAGAAGAACACTATTTCCTCTCCATCCTCTTCTACCTCACAGGGGTCTTCTTTTTAGTCTTCTTCCACATCTTCGACATCTGGATAGGATTTTGGATAGGGTCATGCATTACAGGCTTCCATTGCATCCCCTTCGTAGGTCCCTTGGATACTAGATTTAGGTGCTTCTCACCATATGGCATCTTCTCTGGAGATCTTCTCTTCTTTTGAGGCTTCTCTTATTCCTCACATTCTCATGGGGAATAACACTGTCATGATAGTCTACGAGAAAGGTTCTGTAGGCATTCAGGATGGCACATTCAATGATGTATTATATGTTCCATCTCTGTCTACAAACCTTCTCTCAATTTATTAGATTACACTCAGTGGGTTAGGGAAGACAGTTGAGTTCATGCCAGATTCAGTCTTCATCCGGGATAGTGTGATAGGTAGCATTGTTGCTACAGGGATAGTTGATTATTCCACTCATCTCTACACCTTCTCACACTTTGGTCCACCATATCCATTATTGGAGAACAACTCTCCTCTTACACGAGAGCATCATGTGGGATAGTCAGGTCACTTGAACCTCTATGTTGTTCCTGAGACCACTTCTATGACTACCTCACCTCATCTTGTTGGGGTTTCTTCTCTTTAGCAGGACTCTTCTTCAGCACTAACAGACCCTCCAGATCCATTCATCAAGCCACCAGGTGTGGTTGTTGAGGATTTTATAGAGGACACTCATCTCCTCTCTCTTGACAGTGTCAGCACACCTGTCATACCACCTACATTGGGGATTCCCTTTTAGGATCCTCATGTCTACTCCTTTGAGCATCAGCTCAACCTTCTAGTGACACCTCATCTTTTGAGGTTACCTCTTCAATGCTCACTACCTTTCACTCCTTTGTATTAGTGTCATGGTGGTCTGTTCATTGATCCAGGGGTTCTTTCATTCTAGGGGGGCTTTGGAGCCTTGACCCTCTCTCACAGGGGGTTGGCAGCACACATTGTACTTATGGCTTTGAGAGAGTCTCTTGAAGTCATTTTTTGTCTTTTGCTTGCTTTTATATCTCTTTTTGGAGAGGAGTTTTTCCCACTAGGTTTTCTCCTTTGTCTCCGGTTTACAAAGATTTCCTTGTATTGGGTACCTGATCAGGCCTTGTTGCCGGGACCCATTTCCTACTTTCATAGCTGTGCTAGGTTAGATTTCCTCCTGAGCTTCACTTAAGGGGGGGTATTAGAGTAATTAGTTAGTTTCATTACTCTTTTTCACTTAAGCTATCTCTTAGGTACATTATAATTAATATCTTTATTAATTATAATGTGCCACCTAGCTTTTCTAGTTTTAGGGTTTTGTTCACCTTTATAGGTTGAACCTTGTAATTATTTTTCATTATCTTGGAATACAATTTTCTCTCACTCCATTGAGATTTTCCAAGCCTTTGCTTTTTGTGTCTTCTGCTTCCTTCCAACAACAGGTCATTTGCATGTAGGTGTTCTTGGTGAACTGTGAAGTTGGATTTCTCAACTTCTACAGGGATAACCACTTTTTTCTTGGTTCAACTACCTTAATAAGTGTGTAATCTGTATCTAATAGGAAACAAATGTCGTGTTCATATTTTTCTACCAGTTGTCTTGGTATTATACTCCTTGTGTTCATCCTATCCTTGAATTTCTCAAAGTAAATATCCACCATGCTCACAAAATTATCACCCAAACTCTTTATCAAATCAATAATTTGAAGTGTTACAAGCTTGTCCGTAGTCCAGTTAACATTACTGATTGAAGGGAAAATTTTTTTCACATAAAAGAATATGCAAAGAAATAGAGATCCAAACTTACATGTGTTGGATTTTGTCGATCGAATAGCCTTCATATTCTCCTCGACTTGTCTCAATAACAACTTGACAATATCCACTTGAAATCCCTTTTTCACCATTTTGTTTGCAATGTCAACTGCTCCTCACAATACACTATTGGGTCTACTTGATTGAAATATTTTATACCAAATGACATATGCACCAAACCTTATTTTAGGATCTATGATTGTGTTAACTTTCAATCCTCTACCATCCCATTCTTCTCTAGTTTCTTTCTGTAGCAAGAATAAGACTTGTAAGAGAAAATGGTGAGTTCAGTCTGTCTGAGATCCTACACACACAACTGATAGACAATATTAAAGCCATTAAACATGAAAAGACCAAAATATTCAAGTTTGGGTCTTTGATCATATAAATGTACTTCCACATTCTTGGAAAGGTGTCATATTTGTATTTGGATAAGAGTATTCCTACAATGCCATAGATATCCTTTAAGGCATCTATTGAAAGTACACTAAAGGATTACATGGCACTAGAATTGAAGACATTTAGGGCCAAAATGCAGATGAGGTATAGAATACCAGAGAGTATTATTGAGAAATACAAGGACAACATTTCCTTTATGGTAGAAACTGATGTAACTTGTATGGAAGTAGTTGAGCCAAGAACAAAGTGGATCCATCCACTTGGATATGAGGTTAATGAACAAGTCCTAGAAGCATATACTATCAACACCTAAGGACCTTAATGAACCTAGGTGGGGTACTTATGAAGAAAAAATAAGAGAAGTTGATGCTGTTTTGAACAACACAACAACTAAAAGAAAAGTAGCTAAAGTTACTTCTGAGATCCTCATAATTCATGGAGTAACTCAAGACGACCTTGAAAAAGCAAGACAAGAAAATATTTCTTTGGGAATTGAGAGCGCATCAACAACAAAAGAAAAGGAAGATGATCCTAAGTTAAAGAAGGTCAAGATTGATAAATATGAAGATCCCAAGGATAAACATGACAAATTGGATGTTGATCTTACAACTCCTCCTGAGTATAAGGCAATGCCTAAGAGGAAGAAATAAATTAGCACCAGTCATCCATCCTCCCGAGCAACCAAAAGTAAGAAGAACACTCAAGCACCTCCACAAGTAAGTTTCATACCTAGTCTTGAATACAGCAATTATTAATGAAGGAAGATTAGATTAGATTAGAAAGTTTTATGAGATGTAAAATGAAATAGACAAATAAAAAATTCATGGAATGATCATCAAACATATGATACAGTCATTCCAGAAAATGTTTGGAATATCTTGGAATCCCTGAAGAAACAGGCTATTGAAGAATATCTTCGGATAAGGGAAAAGATTCTTCATGAAAGTCTCCTGGTGTATTCCTTAGAAGAGAAAACACTTTTTCTAGATCTGGTGAAGCCACACCTAAGAAAAAAATTAAGAACTCTACACATAATGGATAAAAACTTTGAGTTGATAGCCAAGGAAACAGAGAAAGCCTTTGAGAAGATTTTTCTAAATAGGCACATGTATCCACCTCCTGTGCCCATAGCTCAAGTGCCCACAAAGGTAGAAAAGGAGTCAGAGACCACAAATGTACCATTTAAAGGTCCTCAAGATTCAACACCTGCAGTTGAAACACCCATAGAGGCAGAAAAGTTTGCGCCCATGACAGAGACTCAAAAAGATGATACTATCATTATTGATAATGTAGAGATTTCTATGGAGGCTACATATAATGAATTGGACAAGTTTGAAGAGGCCTTTATAAGCACACAAGAGGTTGAAACACTATGCGGTGATAATTCACCCAAGTTACAAGGAGGTAAAGAAGGAGAGAAGGAGATATAAAAAGAAGAAGAAAAAGAAACACAAAAAGAAGAAGAAAAAGAAAAAGGAGAAGAAGAGGTAAAATAAAGTGAACCAACAAACAAGCTATCTATTGAAATGAAAATAAGAGTAAAGAAAGAAGTGGTGGATATCACTCCTATCACTCCACTACCATCAACATCATTGTTGACAAGATTGACACTAGACACCACTAGTTTGGATTCTTGGGAAGAACAAGACCTGATCAAGATCAATGTCTTAGCCATGGAGAAAGCAAAGGAAAAATAGGTAATGAGGAACCCCTTGTTTGTTGAATCAGTAAACATATTAAATAGTCTATTACCTTCAGACAAGAAAGTGTCTAAGGTCAATATAGTTGATGATGTTAGTGACATCCTTACAACCTTTAAGACTAATTTTTCTAGTTTGGAAGAGTCTTCATCTCAAATTGTAGAAGAGAACAATATGAAGAAGAGGCTAAATGAATTGGTTAGAAAATTTGAACTTGACCTAAGTTCCCTAAAGATTGGTCAAGAAGCTTTGAAGGAGTTTGCAACAAAGGGCAGAAAGATTATTGTTGATTGTATGGATCAGGTTAAGCTGACAGATGATCATTTCAAAAAGATCCAAGAGGCAGAGGCAATGATAGAAAATGTAAAGAAATTAGTGAAAGATCCCTCCAAATCTGTCAACATGTGTAATAATGTGTACCAAGGATAGATGGATAAGATTGAAAAATCTGAGAAAGAGATGTCTAAGATAAGGGCAAGGCAGACACAGCTGATGAATGCTCTTGCACCCTCTCTAGATATTCTAAATCAGAACATCAAGGAGATCGATGCCACCATAGTGACATATGATCAAGGTCCTAGCATAGACTTAGAGAAGATGGAGAAGCTACAATATGCATTATGTGCCCATCTATAGATTGTTAATACACTAATTGCATTCTGGAAGCAAGATATCCAAAACTTACAGATAGCATATCTGGATGTTCTAACACTGTAAGTACTTGTAGAGTCACAATTTTTGAAACACCTTTGTCATTAATGTCAAAGGGAGAGTAATGTATAGATATGGAGTTTTGGAGTATTATATGTAAAGAAGATGTATAGTATAGAGTCTAAGGGAGATATAAGATAAAGCATGTTACAAAAGTTTTTTGTATGAGGGTACACTTAGTAACTTTTCCATATTCCTTTGTTGCCATCAATGAAAAAGGGGGAGATTGTTGGAAATTTGAATATACTGAGTTAATATAACTAAATATAGTGTTTCCATTATGGAAAAAAAGTCATATAGTGTTTTGGAGTTAGCGCATATTATCAGAAGATCAAAATTTGGCCAAGTATAGAAGACTGGACAGTTAGCAGAGTACCAAAAGGTCAGAGCATCAACACATGTGTATGACCTAGTTAAGGTATGCACCCTTAAATTTAAGCTTGTATATATGTATTCATGCTAAGTCTAAGAGCACATGATTAGATGAGACCATATGACAAAGATACAAACAGTTGAAGAGGTACAACCAGTGAATGCCAGAATAGAGTATGCAGCCGACTGTTGGTAATTTGATTAGCGATGATAATATTGTTTTGTAAAGGCTATGCACCTACTGTATTTAGTTTATAGAAATGTAATTATGTTTTTATGTAAACATGGTTGAGCCAATTCAATTGGAAGCATTGTATGTGATCGATTATAGGCCGACCTAGTTAATTGTTTTGATAAGCGCATATAAATATGAGATGTGCCCCTTGTAATTAGTATGAAAGTTGTTACAGAGTTAAGATGAGAAAAGAAGAAGTTTGTGAAGAGTTGATAAGATGTATTAGAGATTTTCAAGAGGTCAAAGCATCAACACATCAAAGGAAATGATTTGATAAGCAGTGTCACAACGCCTTTTCATCCAACATATATAGTGTGTATCTGAGATCGGAAGGTTGTAGCCTTCACCACTTGAGAAGTGAGCTCTAGGAAATTGTGTCCACACCCCTAATAGGGTTATTGTAAAAGAATCCTAACAGGGTCTGACCCTTGACGAGGTCACTGTACTAAAAGCATTGTAAAGACAACTCCTAACAGGGTTAAGGATCTTCTAACAAGGATCATAAAACACTAGTGCAGATTATTAGTGGGTGTCAATTCCCACCAGGTTTTTTACCTATTTGGGTTTCCCCATAACTATATTGGTGTCATGTGTTGAGTTCATGTATCTGGTTTATGTTAATGCTCATTTCAGTACTTAAGCATTCAAGTTAAGTTTCAAGAGTAAAGTAAAAAGATAAAATACAGTGAACACTGATTCACTGCCCCTCTCAGTGTTCCCATTTCTAACAATTGGTATCAGAGCTCTAGTCCTCAGCAAAGAAGTTTGACCACTTGAGGAGATCATGGACAAGATAGAAATGAAACATCTGAAAGAAATCTTGAAGCTGCTCTTGAAGACATGGATAGATCTGAAAAGGAAATTGAAGAACTAAAAGAAAAAGTCAGTGATTCTCAAGCAGTCATGAAAAGACTAATAAAATATTTAAAATAATGTTCTACCAGTGATTTAGGGATAATGGTCAAAACACTAAATGAAGAAAAAACATCTCTGAAAGATCAGATTAAAGAGTTGGATGACAAGCTAACTAACAATCAAGAAGTCTATGATGAATAGATCAAAGAGAACCTTCAACTGAATGAAGAATTGAGGCAAGAAAACATGGAAATCTTGGAGCTAAGAAACATCAAAGAAAACTTGGAATTTGAGTTAAAAGAAGCAAAGAATCACATTGATAAATTACACACAAGCAAGGATCTTATAGAATCTTAGTTATATGCTCAGAAGCTTAAATGAGATACCAGTGGCATTGGATTCAATGAAGCACAAAATCAGATTGATGACATGTGAGCAAGGATGAAAGCACCAGACGAGACCACTGATGCTAAGAAGACAAAAACTTAGACTAAAGATAATGTTGAACCATCCAAAGATGAGAAAAAGCCAGTAGACCAAACTTATTATGCATGTAACAAGCATGGACATATAGCTAGGAACTATAAAGAGGTAAGACCTTTCAATGGTTACTGTTATTCATGCAATAAATTTGGTCATAGAGCTATGAATTATAAGACAAGTCAGAAGAACAAGACTCAGAATCAGCCAAATGTAAGAAGTTCTCAGAATGTTACATGTCAAATATGTAACTATAATGGTCACTCAGCTAGAAAATGTAAAATGGTAACCCATGTTAATGCGCCGATGAATATAAGGCCTCCAGTTATTTTTCACTCTTGTAACAAGGCTGGACACATCTCAAAATTTTGTAGAACAAGAATGCAAGGTTGGGAAAGCCCTAAAAATCCTGAAGAACCAATATTGGACACTAAAGGAGAAGTCAAGTTTGTGAAAGCTTCAGAAGATGTGAGCATGATTTGGTTAGAGGAAGAGAAGGATAAGGTTGATGAGTATGTATTGGATGCATCCATAGTGGACACACCCTCTACATCTGGATAAATGGCCCTCAGGGTCATAGGGGGAGCTAATTTAGCTCTATACCCATGCATGGCTAGTATAATCACCCTCAAAGTATGCACCTTTGGATTTAACCTTTTGGAGACTAGCAGAACCTTTGTGCAAAAGCGCACTAGCTGATTGATTGCAGAATGAAAGTTAGAGATTTTCAAGTGAAAGTCTGGTTTACGTGACAAGCATTAATGGCAGATTTTTCACTTTAAAGTACACAAAGGCTTGTAAATCACTCATTGCATTCAAGTTTCAGTGATTGAAGAGCACTAAAGCCCTAGCAGTTGATTGTGAAGGATTGAAGATTGATTCACTAGCGAAGAAGTGTGTTTGATTGGTTGCGGAAGCCCTAATCCTTCACGATGATTTAGAAGTTCTTAGAAATCAATTATAAAGTGATATACAAGTAAGTTATGGCTACTCCTATTATGTTTGATGTTGCGGAGAAGAAGAGATACATTTTCAAGAGGCACCCTTTCAAATCTACCCTAGATGATTTAGAAGGAGCATTCTCTCGAACCCCTATGGGTGTTATGCATGTTGAAGACATCTGTGCATACATATACTGTAAGAAGGAACTAGTAGGTCTTGAAAAAATTAGAGCACACAATGAAACCATGATGAAACTAGATAAGACTTTCCTTGATGAGTTTGTGCAGTTAGAAAACCATCCCATAGTTGAATATGCTACTGCTTGTGAATTTTATGAGTCAGAATGGATAAAGATCTTGCTTAGCAGAATTCATGATGACCTTTCCTGGATAGGTGAAGTACCAGTGAGAATCATAGGTGACCTAATTCATGAAATGACATGCCTTTCAAGGACATGCACTATTCTTCCAATGGGTAAGGATGTAAGGAAGATAGTTGAGCAAAGATGCAAATCAAGAAGTGATAGGTGCGGAATGATGATTGAGCCTATAGAGGAGAAAGACATCAAATTGATGTCCATGATATTGGGATATAGGTTTCAACACACCAGTAGGGTGAATAGTATGTCTGCAACCACTATTCTTGCAACAATGAGACTTGTAAGAGAAAATGGTGAGTTCAATCTATGTGAGATCCTACGCGCACAACTGATAGATAATATTAAAGCCATTAAACATGACAAGACCAAAATATTTAGGTTTGGGTCTTTGATCATATACATTTACTTCCACATTCTTGGAAAGGTGTCAGATCTATATTTGGATAAGAGTATTCCTACAATGCAATAGATATCCTTTAAGGCATATACTAAAAGTACACTAAAGGATTACATGACACTAGAATTGAAGACATTCAAGGCCAAAATGCAGATGAGGTATAGAATACCAGAGAGTATTATTGAGAAATACAAGGACAACATTTGCTTTATGGTGGAAACTGATGTAACCTTCATGGAAGTAGTTGAGAAAAGAACAAAGTGGATCCATCCACTTGGATATGAGCTTGATGAAAAAGTCCTAGAAGCATATACTATCAGCACCTAAGGACCTTAATGAACCTAGGTGGGGTACTTATGAAGAAAAAACAAGAGAAATTGATGTTGTTTTGAACAACGCATCAACTAAAAGAAAGCAACTAAAGTTACTTCTAAGATCCTCAGAATTCATGGAGTAACTCAAGATGAAATTGATAAAGCAAGACAAGAAAATATTTCTTTGGGAATTGAGAGTGCATCAACAGTAGAAGCAAAGGAAGATGATCCCAAGTTAAAGAAGGTCAAGATAGAGAAATCTGAAGATCCCAAGGATAAATAGGACAAATTTGATGTTGTCCCTTTTGCACCCACACAAACAATTGATCTTACAACTCCTCCTAAAAATAAGGCAATTCCTAAGAGGAAGAAAGAAATTAGCACCAGTCATCCATCCTCATGAGCAACCAGAAGTAAGAAGACTACTCAAGCACCTCCACAAGTAGGTTTCATACCTAGTCTTGGATACAAGGATTATTGATGAAGGAAGATTGGATCAGATTGGAAAGTTTTATGAGATGTAAAATGAAATAGAAAAATCATAAATTCATGGAATGATCATCAAACATATGATTAAGTTCAAGAAAATAGTCTTGGAGCTTAAGACTGTCATTCTAGACAATGTTTGGAATATCTTGGAATCCCTGAAGAAATAGGCTATTGAAGAAGATCTTCAAATAAGGAAAAAGATTCTTGATGAAAGTCTCCCAGTGTGTTCCTTAGAAGAGAAAACACTTTTATTAGATCTGGTGAAGCCTCACCTAAGAAAAAAATTAAGAACTCTACACATAATGGATAAAAAATTTGAGTTGACAGCCAAGGAAATAGAGAAAGACTTTGAGAAGGTTTTTCTAAATAGGCACATGTATCCACCTACTGCGACCACAACTTAAGTTCCCACAAAGGTAGACAAGGAGTCAGAGACCACAAATGTACCATTTACAGGTCCTTAGGATTCATCGCCTGTAGTTGAAACACCCATAGAGGCATAAAAGTTTGCGCCCATGATAGAGATTCAAAAAGATTATACTATCATTATTGATAATGTAGAGATTGCTATGGCGGGTACATATAATGAATTGGACAAGTTTGAAGAGGCCTTTATAAGCACACAAGAGGTTGAAACACTATGCAGTGACAATTCACCCAAGTTACAATAAGGAGGTAAAGAAGAAGAGAAGGAGACAGAAAAAGAAGAAAAAGAAATACAAAAAGAAGAAGAAAAAGAAAAAGGAGAAGAAGAGGTAAAATCAAGTGAACCAGCAGACAAGCCATCTATTGAAATGACAATAAGAGTAAAGAAAGAAGTGGTGGATAGCACTCCTATCACTCCATTACCATTGACATCATTGTTGACAAGATTGACACCAGACACCACTAGTTTGGATTCTTGGGGAGAAGAAGACCTGATCAAGATCAGTGTCTTAGCCATGGAGAAAGCAAAGGAAAAATAAGTAATGAGGAACCCCTTGTTTGTTGAATCAATCAACATATTAAATAGTCTATTACCTTGAGACAAGAAAGTGTCTAAGGTCAATGCAGTTGATGATGTTAGAAACATCCTTACAGCCTTTAAGACTAATTTTTCTAGTTTGGGAGAGTCTACATCTCAAATTATAGAAGAGAAGTATATGAAGAAGAGGCTAAATGAATTGGTCAGAAACTTTGAACTTGACCTAAGTTCCCTAAAGATTGGTGAAGCATCTTTGAAGGAGTTTGCAGCAAAGGG
Organism: Chamaecyparis obtusa; assembly: GCA_027943335.1. Taxonomy (NCBI): domain Eukaryota; kingdom Viridiplantae; phylum Streptophyta; class Pinopsida; order Cupressales; family Cupressaceae; genus Chamaecyparis; species Chamaecyparis obtusa. The sequence continues at coordinate 1,047,396 of BSBK01003968.1, read as the reverse complement.
TATAAAGATTATTGCTGACTGTATGGATTAGCATAAGCTGACAGATGATCATTTCAAAAAGATCCAAGAGGTAGAGGCAATGATAGAAAATGTAAAGAAATTAGTGAAATATCCCTCCACAAATGTCAACATGTGTAATAATGTGTACCAAGGACAGATGGATAAGATTGAAAAAGCTGAGAAAGAGATGTCTAAGATAAGGGCAAGGCAGACACAGCTCAGTAATGCTCTTGCGCCCTCTATAGATATTCTAAATCAGAACATTAAGGAGATTGATGCCACCATGGTGACATATGATCAAGGTCCTAGCATAGACTTGGAGAAGATGGAGAAGCTATAATATGAATTATGTGCCCATCTAGATATTGTTAATACACTGATTGCATTTTGGAAGCAAGAGATCCAAAACTTATAGATATCATATCTGAATGTTCTAACACTGTAAGTACTTGTAGAGTCAAAATGTTTGAAACACCTTTGTCATTAATGTCAAAGGGGGAGTAATGTATAGAATATGGAGTCTTGGAGTATTATATGTAAAGAAGATGTATAGTACATAGTCTAAGGGAGATATAAGATAAAGCATGTTACAATTTTTTTTTGTATGAGGGTACAATTAGTAACTTTGCCATATTCCTTTGTTGCCATCAATGACAAAGGGGGAGATTGTTGGAAAGTTGACTATACTGATTATATATGATTAAATATAGTGTTTTCATTATGGAAACAAAGTCATATAGTGTTTTGGAGTCAGCGCATATTATTAGAAGATTAGAATTTGGCTAAGTATAGAAGATTGGATAGTTAGCAGAGTACCAGAAGGTCAACGAATCAGCACACATGCGTATGACCTAGTTAAGGTATGTGCCCTTAAATTTAAGATTGTATATATATATTAATGGTAAGTCTAAGAGTGCATGATCAGAAGAGACCATATGATGAAGACATAGACAGTTGAAGAGGTACAACCAGTGAATGCCAGAACATAACAGAGTATGCAGCTGATTGTTGGTAATTTGATTAGCGATGATAATATTATTTTGTAAAGGCTATGCACCTATTTTATTTAGGTTATAGACATGTAATTATGTAAACACACTTGAGCCAATTCAATTGGAAGCGTTGTATGTAATCGGTTATAGGCTGACCTAGTTAATTGTTTTGATAAGCGCATATAAATATGAGATGCACCCCTTGTAATTAGTATGGAAGTTGTTATAGAGTTAAGATAAGTAGAGCAGAAGTGTGCGAAGAGTTGATAAGATGTATTAGAGCTTTGGAAGAGGTCAAAGCATCAGCACATCAAAGGAACTGATTTGACAAGCAGTGTCATAGCACCAGTTCATCCAGCAGATATAATGTGTATCGAAGATCAGAAGGTTGTAGCCTTCACCACTTTAGTAGTGAGCTCTAGGATAGTGTGTCCACACCCCTAACAGGGTTATTGTAAAAGAATCCTAATAGGGTCTGACCCTTGACAAGGTCATTGTACTAAAAGCATTGTAAAGACAACTCCTAACAGGGTTAAGGATCTTCTAACAAGGATCATAAAACACTAGTGCAGATTATAATGGGTGTCAATTCCCACTGGGGTTTTTACCTATTTGGATTTCCTCATAACCATATTGGTGTCATGTGTTGAGTTCATGTATCTAGTTTATGTTAATGTTCATTTCAATACTTAAGCATTCAAGTTAAGTTTCAAGAGTAAAGTAAAAAGATAAAATACAATGAACACTGATTCACCGCCCCCCTCTTAGTGTTCCCATTCCTAACACCTCATTGTTTTGAGGCCCTTAAATTTTGATATTTCCATCATCTATTAGGTCTTGCACTAAGTGCTTTAACTTCATGCATTCGTTGGTTTTGTGACCCTTATTTCGATGATACTCACAATGGTGAGAATCATTCCACCAATTAGGTTTAATTTGAGGTTCATAAGGTCTCATATAAGGTAAAGTGATAATCTTATTAGCAACCAAGGTTCTTAATGCGTTCTCCAAGGGTTCACTTAAAAAGGTGAATTTTCTCTTTTGATATGTGGAGAAAAATGGTTTGGGCTTATTCCCATTAGCATTATTAAAAGGATTATTATTAGAATTGTTGTTGGGATTGTTGGAATTATTGTAATTAAAGGGAGCTTTATTCATTTGATTTATATTGTATGAAGAATTAGCTCCACTTGATAAGTTAAAAGGGGTTTCCTTCAAGTTGTGGGCCTCCACAACTCCATCGTTCACAAGATTTTTTGTTATTATTCTTTAACCATAGCTTAGGTTTATCGTTGTAATTTTTGGCCCCTCTATTATTAACATAATTAGATACATAATGGTTATTGTTGTTGTTGGTATTGGATTTATTGTCTTTAAATTTTTTTATCTCTCCTCTCTTTACCAATACATCTTCAATCTTGATCCCATTTTTGATAAGTTTTTCAAATGTTGGGGGACATTGAAGTTGGAGTCGATAATTCATCTCCATGGTCAAATTGTTTATAAAAATTTCCATTTTCTCCTTCTCGGGGATACTTCATGGATACCTTGAAAAAAAGGTCCTCCACCTTTGTAGGAATCCTAAGAAGGATTCACCATCTTTCTATTTGGTATCACACGATTTGAGAATTGTGATTTCATGCTCGATATTATAGGAGTAATGGGCCACAAACTTAGAGGCTAACTCCTAAAAAGTCTTTATTCCTTGTGGGATTTTAGAGAACCATTCCATGGTGGGACCTCCCAAACTCCTAGGAAAAAGTCTCATTAGGTACGTGGTGTTGTGCATGAACTCAATGCTTAAGACACAAAACTCTCTTAGATGATCCTGTGGGTCTGTTTTACCCATATACTTATCATATTTAGGAAAAATGGTATTGAAGGGAAAAGGTGGCATGACCAAGCTTTTGTCGAAGGGGAATGGGGACAAGGCCTCAATAGAAAAGGGCTTAGGTTCAGTGACCTTTTTCATTAAATCTATTTGTTCTTGAAACATTTTCAATTTTTTGGTCATAGCACTCATTGGGTTATCTTCTTCTTGCTTATTCTTAAGTTGATCTATATCATAGTCATGTGGGAGCTTTATCCCCGATTGGGCTAGGTTTAGGAAAAATTTCTCCCTATCCCTATCTATCAATTTATCCACGACTTCAAGAAAATCACTATCTTGAGCCACTCTATTAGCCCTTTCTTCAAGGGCCTCTTTAGGTTCTTGGTTAGCATTGTTGGTATTATCATTGTTTCCTCCTTGGCTATAATCATGAAATGCAAAATTTTGATCCATTGATTCAAATATTTCTTCAAATAAATTTGGGAGAATATCCCCTTGATCTTGATTATTAAAAAGACTTTGATATTCAAATTCGGATACCTCTTTGGCTATACAAGTGTTGTCTTCTTGTAAGGATAACTTGAGTTTGTGAGAATGTGTGGAAACTGACATCCAACAAGGTTTGATTCAAATTGATCCTTTGATTTGATAATTGTTTGTTTATATGAAGAGATTAAAAATATAAGATGAGGTCTTGAATGGATATCTCTCACTTGTTTTATGTATTTCCAAACACAACAATCATGCATACACTTGTTTCTTTTTACCCACTAAACAATAAGTGTTTGATTTTGAAAGTATGTTATCATGGGTTTTGCACTAAAAGACACTCAAGCAATCTACCTAGATCAAGATTGGTTCATAAACATGGCTCTATAAGGTAGTCTTTTCTAAGTTAACAAGGTTTTAGTCAATATTCCATTCAAAATGGATATTAAACTTTCATCCTCCAAGTATATTAAGAGTCTTCCCACCACCGGTATGTCAGAGTTTTGCGCAATCCCGAATGACTACTCGAGGAAGTTAAAAAATTTAACACCCTTTTGTCACACACCCCATTAAGGATGCATGTATTTCATTTTATAGTGGGTTGGATGATTTCAGCAAAGGTGATTGTATCCCACTTTGGGATGTCCCTCTCATTGGCCCTTTTAAGGCAAATCTTGGGAGGTGAGCCCAACTAATGATCTAGCATTTTCATGTAAAAGCAAGAAAATGGAATGAAGAAATAGGTTGTGGGAGTTTGATTCACCAAAAAGGTGAAGAGCATATCCCTATCCACTTCTCAATCCCCAAACATAATTAACAAGGTTCAATTTCCAACCCACTAACTAAAGGGATTCAAGTATTGCTACTCTCTTCCACAAACAAGGGGTTTATTTGATTATGTGCTTAATTTCCTTAACCTTTCTTCTTAATAAAAGAGTTTAACACTTTTGGCATTTTGATTCACTAATAAAAGTGAAGAGCATAGGCCTAATGTTAAACTTCCTCAAACAAAGATAGGCTGTTTTTAATTACTAGATTTCGAAAACACCAAAGCCACAATTTAAGTACAAAAATGATAAAGTTTTAAGGCTTACCTTTTCCTTGTAGCTAGAAAAAGGCTAGGGGCATTTTTGAGTGATTTTCATGTTTTAATGCTTACCTTTGTGATCTTTCCTTTCCAATGTGCTTTTCCTCCAACAAGTTAGTCAATAAAACCAACAACAATGAAGAAAACAAAATAAAATTGAAGAAACAAAGACAAAATTGAACTTTAAGCCTTATTTGTCAAATTTAAGAAAAACTTGATTAAGGTGAAAATATCCAATTTAATGAAATAAATTTTGACTTATATGGTTCTATAACTTTGATGTAATGATCATATACCTGACTTTCCTACTGTGAATCCTCAAGAACTAGCTTAATGTGAGAAATATTCTCCTTTTTGATCTTCCTTGTCAAAGCTTTGCCTTCTTGATTGAATATGCTCTCTAGTTTTTTTATTCTTTTATGTCTGAACATCCTGTAGAGACAGATAAAATTTTTTTTGACAGTCAAATTCTATTTATTTTCAAATTAAGCAAAAGCATTATTGAATCTATTGAAAGCACTCTTTAAATGCTCAAAATTGCTAGAGATCGAATTAAAAGTGCTAAAGAAAATAGTAAAAGAGCAGAAACAAAGAGTAAAAGTGCTAAAATCCTGTGTAAAGGCGTCATAAAATGATAAAAAGCACTAGAGATCGAGTCAAACACGTTGGCTAGTCAAGGAATAAGCGCTGATAAAAATTAGACAAAAGCCAGAAAGAATCGAAAGCGTTGTTTCTCTATGCAAAGGCACACAACTTTGCCATGGAAGTGCTGTTACAGTGCTCAGAAGCATTGTTTCACTACTCAAACGCGCTATTTAATGTCTCAGAAGTGTTGTTCCACTTGCAAAATAGAGAGCTTAACATGCAAAAATTTGAAAAAAAATGAAATTTATGAATTTTTAGAAAGTGAAGCCTAATGCCACACGGTGGGTGCCATTTTGTGTACTAGAATTTGTACCTTCATAGAGTTAGTATTGTCAAATAAATCAAATAGAAACTAAGTTACCACAAATGGCAAATCTATTTAGCAAGTAAATGAGCAATTAAGCACTCTATGGCTCTCTAACTAAGAGTGTTAATGGTGAAGCTCTCAGCAAGCCTCCATTAATAACAGTCCTAGAATGAGAAATGAATGATAAGCTAAGCTAATTAATAATTCAATTCCAAATTGAAATGCTCAATTAACTTATAAATTGCCTTTCTAGCTATAATTCTCAAGAGGTTAGATGCAATTCTCAGATTTGTGGATGGATTGTGAGTGAATTAGGCCTCCCTTCTATAAGATTTAGAAAGGGTAGGGGGTGTAGTAGAGTTGATCAAGGTTAATTTGGGGTTAAGTCTTTGGTTCCACCCTTTTAAGACAATTTAAATATTGTGTCCTCAAAGCTTGGGACAAGAAGACAAGATGAGTGGACAAGATGCTCTTTCAATTTGAGTGATTGAGATTGAATTTGGTTTGATCCATGTGAGCTCTTTTCTTAAATCCTATTGGTTGAGGCTTTTTCCTCCCATGTGGTGTTGAGAGAAATTAGGATTTAATTAATTGATTTTAATTCATTTTTTAAGCCAAGTGTACCCCTTGAATGGGTTGAGTTTATTTAATTCCAAACTATACAATTAATTGAATTAATTGCACATTGATTTGATTTAACTTGATTAAAATGCCCTTGATTTTGATTTAAATTGAATTAAAGCTTGATTTTAATTTTGATTGGTTAAATGCTTGTTTGGATTCAATTGCCTTGATTTTTCCTTGATTTGCCTTGGTTAATCGCATGAATGATCCTGTCAACTTTTTGGTGATTACAAGTATATCATCAAATGACTCTAGGTTTTTTATTGTCTCATAAAAACAAGAGCATACTCCCCTATCACTTAATGAAATAATACAAGTGAACCTTTGTTAATATGCCTAAGAAATATATTAATAAAAATACAATGTTTTCTTGTATCTCCTTGGTAACTTGCAAGACAATAGAGTGAGTAATTTGATGTTTGTTATTGTCTTCTACTAAGGTTCTGCAACACAAAAATATTAGTAGTTTTAGATATTCAATATTCAGATTTGAGGTACTGTAAAAAACTAGATGAATTAGTAACACAAAATCTTGCTGGAAAATGAAAATATTTTGTTACATAATGTAGACGACAGTTCTAGGTCACAGACAACCATTTGCACACATGACTGTTTGTGTAGATGATATTCAACAGTTGTAGATGATAATTAAATATCACACATGACTATTAGAGAGCACATACGAAAATTTAGTGAAAACTTAGAAAAAGTATACCTAACATCTGGCAGCATGACTTTCAAGGAATGTAGATGATCAAATAAACGCAAAGAGGATGATCCACAAAGATGATGGTCAACCTACGTAGATGATAATGTAGAAACCATAGTCAATTTATGGTGATTAGTGGATATTTTAAAAGTATTTTGATAGTATTTAACTCTATAAAATTGACGCCTTGATAGAAACCTAAGAGTTAAAAACCTTGAATATCCCCAAAAATACTTTTAAATATTAAAAAATTTAGATCCTTTTAAACCCCAGTGGAGACGATAGTCTCCTGGTGGAAATGTCGATCTACATAGATGTGTTAATATGATTTAGAACAACAAAGAGGGGGGGGGGTGAACCATTTGTTCTCAGGTCCTAATGTATAAAACAATCTCAAAATTTTTTCCTTAAATTAGATCCAATAACCAAAAAAAACTCGGTCATCACTGATTGAATAAGAGAAACATATAACAATGCAGTCTACTACCCAGATGTAACTTAACTTGTAAAACACATAAATGTTTAAACCAAAACATTCACACAAGTATTAACACCAGGATTTATAGTGGAAACCCAATCTAGGAAAAACCACTTTGTAACATGCTATTATTATTTTCACTCTTCTGAAGTGAGCTCGGTAAAAAGCCAACCCTGTCAAAGGTTACAATACACACTGTCAGGTGTGACCCGGTTAAGGGATTTCAATCACCCTATTAAAAGTGAGCCTAGTCATAAGACTTGCATACACTCCATTAGAATGCAACCTTGTTCAAAGGATTTAACATATGACTGTTAGGTCAACCTCTGTTAAAAGGATTTTGACTGTTACAATGGTTAGAAAGTAGCAGCAATATTTATTTGAAAAATATACAACTCACTTTGCAAATATTAGATCCGATTTCGTACACTAATGCTGGTTTACTGACTTTGAAACTTTGCCATCTCCATCTCTGATCTGCATGAAACTTTTCTTCAAGCAACCACCATAATTCTCCTTTAGCCTTTTTTGCTTATACAGTTAATAAAACTTTACTGATCTTCCAACATTCTCTATTCACCCATGCACTTGCATATCCAAATGCTCAGGTACCCTTTATACTTTCCTTAATTAGGTTAACTCATCTTATGCCGCTCAATCTCATTCGTAGATCTTAGGGTTAGGTCAGATTCATTGAATCTACCTGCTTCATGTTCTTTAGCTTCTTTTCTAAAATCATCTCAAATCTCTTAAAGATTTACAATAAAATGTTTTACAGTGCATTTAATGCTTTCAAATAATCAATAAATAAAGTCAACACATTTTACATAATCCAAGAATTCGACAATGTCAGCTCCAAAACTAAATTCTCTTCAAATATAAAATTGTTGATGCTCGATCAATACTGTGATCAACTATCGGTCTTCATGTAGAAAGCTCGGTCATTACTAAAAATGTTTCCTCGGATTACACTGTCTTCCTCAGAAATTAACTGTTGTTTGGTTGACACTAGAATTTTGCTTGGCATACACTGACTCGATCGACACTAACATTAGTCAGCTTAAACATGATTTTTCCATTCTTTGCTTGGTCAAGCCTACCAGTTTAATCTTCAATCTTACTAGTATAAACAATACATTGTCTCATCATTATGCAACATAGTCAAGTACACTTTGTAGTATGAGGATAACTCAGCCTTTCCTTAGGTGCTATTGTTACCAACATTGCCTATCCCATTAGCAACACTCAAATAGATATAGTACTTTCCTAAGTAGCAATAGTCTTACCAGTTAAGGTTTGACATCAATGACAATACAACAATTGTTTCAATTGCAGTTCCCAACAATATCCCTCTTTGGCATTGATGACAACACCATATGATATCACTTGAATAACACATGGATTACCAACCAATCCAAAAACTTATCTGTTCATCCGAGAATTATTTATAATATCCTTAGCTTCATTCTGATTCAGAATCCTATAAGCCTCACTTTTGTGACCGTCATAAGTATTCAGATCTCCCTCTATCTTGATCCTTCATTTCAGTTCATCATCCTTAGCTTCAGTGTCATGTGTTATCATATCAGTTCAAATCCCTCTTTGACAAAAATGCCAAAGCAGCAACTAAAACATACATCCAACAGATGTAGATAATATCTGTGTAGCTCAGTGTTTCTCCCTCTGTCATTTTGCTTATGACTAATTCCTTGTTTTTGCTTCTTTTCACAACTCTAGGCCAGCCCTAAAGTGTGGCAATCTTCTGCATCAATTTTTCAAATATTATGCTGTAGCACATTTGATGTAGTGCTCCTAGCTTGTCTAGGCAGCCTCAATTAGAGGAAGGACCCCTAATTGACTTCTCAAATACTCATGAGCTTCTCTGGGTAAAGCTTTAGTGAATATGTCTGCTAATTGTTCTTTTGTATTCACATATTCCATTCAGACTTCTTTATCTTTTACTAATTCTCTCAAGAAGTGATACTTGATTGCAATGTGATGGGTCTTAGTGTGCATCACTGTATTCTTAAAAATATTGATAGCACTTGTGTTGTCACAGAAAATAACAACAGGTTCAATGATTTCTTCTTTCATGCCTATCAACAATTGTTTTATCCATACCAAATTTGAACAGTTTACTGCAGCAGCAACATACTCGGCCTCCACAATAGATTGGGAAATGCAATTTTGTTTCTTGCTCATCCAGGAGACTAATCTCTGTCCAAGAAAGAAAGCTCCACCACTAGTACTCTTTCTGTCATCTACATTTTCTGCCCAATCAGCATTAGTATAAACTTTGAGTTCAAATTTGTCATCCTTCTTATAATATAGACCATAGTTAATAGTTCCTTTCAAGTATCTCATAATTCTTTTCATAGCCATCATGTGAGTTTCCTTAGGATTAGCAGAGAATCTTGCCACAATCCCAACAACTAGTGCAATATCTGGTCTACTATGTACAACATACTGTAATTTTCCAATCATGGATCTGTACAAAGTCTGATTCACTTTTGTAGCATCATCATTCTTAGATAACTTTTGTCTAGTAACCATAGGAGTTCCCACTAGTTTAGCATCTTCCATCTCAAAAGTTTTTAGTATTTCATTAACATACTTAGACTATGTAATGAAAATTCCATTCTTCCTCTGATATACTTGTAAACCAACAAAGAATTTGATCTCACCAAACATACTCATTTCAAATTCAATTTGCATTTCATTTGAAAATATTTTACACAATGCATCTTGTCCACTAAAAATAATGTCATCCACAAAATTTTTTGCCAACAGGATACCTTTACCTTCTTCATCTTTCATGTATAGATTGCTTGTGGCATTTTTTCTTGAAAATCCAATCTATATCAAGTAGTTGTGCAACCTCTCATACCATGCTCTGGGAGCTTGCTTCAATCCATATAGTGCTTTGTTCAGTTTGCACACCATGTGTCTTCTTTTTGGATCAATAAAACCTTCTGGTTGTTCTATGTAAACTTCTTCTTCTAGTATACCATTAAAAAATGTAGACTTGACATCCATTTGATATACCTTGAAATCTTTATAAGCAACATATGCAAGCAGAGTTCTTACTTCTTCCAATCTAGCTACATGGGCAAATGTCTCCCCATAATCTATTCCTTCTTCTTGTGTGTAGCCTTTGCATACCAGCCTAGCTTTGTTCCTAGTGATTTCACCATTTTCATTCATCTTATTCCGAAACACCCACTTTGTTCCTATAACATTTTTGTTTACAGGTCTCGACACCAGAGTCCAAGTATCGTTCTTCTCAATCTGGTCAATTTATTCATTCATTACTTGTATCCAGTCTTCATTCTCCAATTCCTCTCTAGTTGACTTGGGTTCAAATTCACACAGTAGGCATGTTGGATCCTTAGTCTTACTTCTGGTCTGAATTCCAATATTTTTGTCTCCAATTATCTATTTAGGCTTGTGATGTCTTCTTACATATTTTGCCAAAATAGGTTCAACTCCTCTCTCCTCTATTTCATCATGTTCCTCAACTAGATTGTCAGATTCAACTTATGAATGCTCGGCAACCTCTTCCTGATACTCAACAACATTTTCTTGTAGCTCGACATGTACTTGTTCTCTTTCGGCACTATTTTCCTGATGCTCGGCAACATCTATCTATCGCTCGACATTTCTTACTCGAGACTCAACATCAAGTGAAAGTCTGTTACTTGCCTCTTCTTCTTCCTCAATGTACACAAAAGATCTATAATCTTTTGGTTCTCTTTTGCTATCAACATCATTTCTTTCTGCATACTCATCAATTTTGACATTCACACTTTCCACAATTTTGTTAGTGTTAGAGTTCAAACACTTATAAGCTTTACTTTTTGTGGAATATCCTAGGAATATGACTTCATCACTTTTAGCATCAAACTTTCCATTCCTAGTGTCTTTTAATATATAGCACTTACTTCCAAATATTCTAAATTATTTAACACTCGGTGCATGCCCATGCCATAATTCATAGGGTGTCAGATTTGTACCTTTCTTGATCTGTACCCGGTTAAGAGTGTAGACAACAGTGCTTATAGCTTCTTTCTAGTATTTCTGCGCCACATTCTTTTCAATCAATAATGTCCTTGCACAATCCAAGATAGATCTATTTCTTCTTCCTGCTATATCATTCTGTGGAGGTGTTCTAGGTGTAGACATCTGTCTTTTAATTTCTCTATCATTGAAAAACAAATTAAATTCATTTGATGTAAATTCTCCACCTCGGTTAGATCTAAGACATTTCAAGTTCCTACCTGTCTCCTTCTCAACCTTAGCCAAATACCACTTAAAGAATTGAAAAGCTTCAGATTTTTCTTTTAGAAACATTACATGCATCATCCTATTATGATCATCAACAAATAAGATAAAGTATCTAGCACCACAGTAACTTTGTACACCCATAGGTCCACAAAGGTCAGTATGAACCAAATCTGAAATGCTTTCAGAAGTAAAGGATTTTCTCTTAAAACTTGACTTCATCATTTTTCCTAACTGGCATTCCTTGCACATCACATTCTTAGGTTTCTTCAATCTAGGTAGACCTCTTACCTTTTTATTCTTACTTATCTCTACCAGATTGTCAAAGTTAACATGACATAGCCTTTTGTGCCATAACCAAATATCATCAAGTTGTGCAATTAAACATGTTTCTTCAGATAGGTCAAGATAGAACAAATTACCTCTAGTATGATCTCCACTTCTAATCAGTTCTCCAGTAGCATTAAATATTTTAGCTTGCTTGTATTAAATTCCACTCGGTAACCAGTTTTATTAAGCTGAGAAACTCTTAACAAATTATAATTAAGACCTTCAACCCAATATGCATTTTCACAAGATATCTTATCAGTCAGTTTAATCAAACCTTTTCCTCTAACAGGATATGGTGCATCATTACCAAATTTTACACTTTTACCTCTGTAATGATGTAGGGTCTCAAACTTATTTTTGTCACCAGTCATGTGATATGAACAACCACTATCAATAATCCATTTATCATTCTTGTTCACATAGGATATCAATGCAGTTTTCTCATCCTCATTAGATTCATCTTTCATTGCAACATAGACTACCTCAATTTCAAAATCATCACTATCAGTGTCAGTTTCTTTTTTAGCAATGTCACAAGATTTCTTACCTTTTCCTTTGTAGTCTTTGTTCCATCGGTAGCTTCTGTCATCTCTTCTATCTTTGTGTTTTCTTTTTCTTTCATCATGTTTATCTTTCCTGTCAGGACATCTAGCAGCTATATGACCAACTTTATTACATGCCAAACATATAATAGGGAGTTTACCTTTATACTTTCCTTTTCCCCTTCTCAATCTTCTAGCCATAAGAGCTTCTAGATCTTCTAGTTCTTCATCAGAAGTGTCACTATTACCTTCACTTTTGCTATCACTTTCACTTTCATTGATGCATCTTTCTTTGGCTTGTTCAGAACTAGTTGTGACTTGAAAGCAGATTCAACATTTCCAATGCTTCCAATAGTGAAATTATCATAGTTAGAGAGTTCAAAAGTAGTCATCTTACCAACCAAACTTTCCAAAGTAAGCACATTAGCAGATTTGCATCTAGATTCCTGAATAGATGAGATCTTAATAGCATATATAGGACACAGGGTTAATAGTACTTTCCCAATTATAGTTTCATCATCAATAGCCCCATTTTCTCCTCTAATAGCATTCATAACTTCTTTTATTCTACCACAATATTGTGCAATGTTTTCACCTTCTTGCATTCTCATTTCATCAAACTTACCTCTAAGACTCTCAGCCTTTGCTTTCAGTACATTTAAGTCACCACCATAGATCCTTGCAAGTGTGTCCCACATATCCTTAGCAGTTGTGCAATCCTTGATGTCCTCAAATTCTGGATAGCTTAGGGAAGATGCAATTTCTAGCATTTCCTGATTATGTTCTTGCTTAGCTTTCATTTCTTTGGCAGTCAAAGGTGCAACAGGTGAGACATAGTTATTATCAATGTAGTACTTTGAAGAGTCACCAATACTGGCCAGATGCAACTTCATCAAGCTTTACCATGCATGGAAGTTTTTCTTATTCAGCTTCGGTACCTCCTTCTTATACATCCTGATCATTTGCTTCAAGCCCCTTTAAACTTGATTTCTGTCAACACTAATAATAAGTAACAAAGCTCTGATACCAATTGTTAATATGATTTAGAACAATAGAGAGGGGGGGGGGGTGAATCAGTTGTTCTCAGGTCTTGATGTATAAAACAATCTCAAAATTTTTTCTTTAAATCATATCCAATAACCAAAACAAACTTGGTCATCACTGATTCAATAATAGAAACATATAACAATGCACTCCACTACCCAGTTGTAACTTAACTTGTAAAACATAGAAATGTTCAAACCAAAACATTCACACAAGTATTAACACTAGGATTTATAGTGGAAACCCAATTTGGGAAAAACCACTTTGTAACATGCTTATACTATTATTTTCACTCTTCTAAAGTGAGCTCGGTAAAAAGCCAACCCTATCAAAGGTTACAATACACACTGTCAGGTGTGACCCGGTTAAAGGATTTCAATCACCCTGTTAAAAGTGAGCCTAGTCATAGGACTTGCATACACTCCATTAGAATGCAACCTTGTTCAAAGGATTTAACATATGACTGTTAGGTCAACCTCTGTTAAAAGGATTTTAACTATTACAATGGTTAGAAAGTAGCAACAATATTTATCTAAAAAATATACAACTCACTTTGCAAATATCAGATCTGATTCCATACACTAATGTTGGTTTACTGACTATGAAACTTTTCCATCTCCATCTCTGATCTGCTCAGAACTTTTCTTCAAGCAACCACCATAATTCTCCTCCAGCCTTTTCTGCTTATACAGTCAATAAAACTTTACTGATCTTCCAACATTCTCTGTTCACCCATGCACTTGCATATCCAAATGCTCAGGTACCCTTTATACTTTCCTCAATTAGGTTAACTCATCTTATGCCACTCAATCTCATTTGTAGATCTTAGGTTTAGGTCAGATTCATTGAATCTACCCACTTCATGTTCTTTGACTTCTTTTCTAGAATCATCTCAAATCTCTTAAAGATTTACAATAAAACATTTTACAGTGCATTTAATGCTTTCAAACAATCAATAAATAAAGTCAACACATTTTACATAATCCAAGAATTCAACAATGTCAGCTCCAAAACTAAATTCTCTTCAAATATAAAATTGCTGATGCTCAGTCAATACTATGATCAACTACTCGGTCTTCATGTAGAAAGCTCAGTCATTACTAAAAATGTTTCCTCGGCTTACACTGTCTTCCTCAGCAATTAACTGTTGTTCGGTCGACACTAGAATTTTGCTCGGCATACACTGACTCGATCGACACTAACATTACTTGGCTTAAACATAATTTTTCCATTCTTTGCTTGGTCAACCCTACCAGTTTAGTCTTCAGTCTTACTAGTATAAACAATACATTGTCTCATCATTGTGCAACATAGTCAAGTACACTTTGTAGTATCAAGATAACTCAACCTTTTCTTAGGTGCTATTGTTACCAACGTTGCCTATCCCATTAGCAACACTCAAATAGATAAAGTAATTTCCTAAGTAGCAATAGTCTTACCAGTTAAGGTTTGACATCAATGCCAATACAAGAATTGTTTCAATTGCAGTTCCCAACAAGATGATCATTCTAGGGTGGAGATGACTCTACGTGACAAGTTCTAGAAATGATAGAAATTTTTAAAAATATTTCAAGTTCAGGGACATAGGTCCCATCGGGCATGCCAAAATATATATGATGAAAGCCTACCTATTGGGAGAAAGCTCAAACATGCAAATGTTAGAGATACAAAACATATTTAATACTAATCTAACATGTTCATAAACTTGTAAAACCAAAACAAAAAGCTTACACCATAACCTTCGATGAACATGAAACAAGTGCACCCAAGACTTGCTTGATTTAAGCTCTTAGAGATGGTTGTGGGTGTGATATCACAAAGTAATATATTAAATCCCACTTTGATTAAAATAAAATGATAGATGCAAGATACTAAATGTAAACTAGATGAAAATGGTATTCAATGAACTCAAGAACTAGTTATAGAGAACTAGTCTCAAGCATTCAATGTCAATATGAGGAGTAGGAATGAACTAAATGCAAGCTATCTATCATTAATGGATGTAAACAACTACTAAAAATGTTAGTAAAAAACACTAAATGCAAGAAAATAACTCTAAAAATACACTAGCATGATAACTCTAATATGCAAATGATGGACGATTTACTCTTGGCAAAAGTCCTATTTATAGAATTTTGGAGGCCTGGGGTGAGGTGGATCATATGTGGCATCCACATAGGTCCCACAAGACGGACACATAAGCCATGCAAGAGTCCAAGATTTCTCACACATGTGTGAGCAACTTGAGATGTGATGGGTCAATGTGTACTTTAAGTATACATGTAAGAGATCTTGTCATAGTTGTCATAGGTTTGGTCCAATGAAACATATTTGAAAAGTGTAAGAAAGTGTCATCAAGGTTGTGAGAAACCTTGTTTAGACATTTTTAGAATTATTTGAAAAGATAATTTAGAAATCTTATCACACATGTGTGAGCAAATAATTAGGACTAATGGGTGTAGGAATCTAAAAATTAGTCTAATTAACCTTAGTTAATTAGTAAGTAGGTCTATTTGTTGAGAGTCATGTGGGTAGGGTAGGATCTAAGTCCAAATTTAGGATTAATCTAATTAAAAATTTAGACTAATCATGGTTGAGGAGAAAAACAGAATGTGAAGGGAAATAAATAAATTAAAATTTATTTAAAGAGGGATTAAATGAAGGAAAGGTATTAAATAAAATTTAATACACTTAAAGATAATGTATTTAAATTAAATTTAAATACTATAGAATAGTGAACCAAATTTAATTAAATAGGTAGAAGAATTTATCAAATATAATTAAATAATTATAATGTTAAGGGATGATTTTAAGTGTCTACATCTAGTTAAGTTGATGTCAGTTTATGTCTTTAATTTAAACATTGGCAAGGTTAAACATAGTTGTTAATTGGAAAGGTTAGCAAAGATACTTATTATATCAGCAACATACAATTGATAATTAGTGCTTGACATTATTTTTTTATTACAATATTTGCATAGTGTTCTAATGCTTATAATATTTAGAACATTTACATTGTGATAGTTGACATATGTTGATATTACTATTTAATGGGTGATGATTGTATAATGTTCGTGATTGGCATCATTTGTTCCATGTTATATGTCTATACCTCTTTAATTTTTTATCCCTATTACATTAGGAAATTTAAATGAGATACACTAAGGAGTACCAAGTGATGAAGACCAACAACAATTGACCAAGCAAAGAATCATAACTATCCATTTTTACTTCTTAATAACTATTCTCATAGTTCACATATGTTGATATTATTGTCTATTTTATGATGATTGTATTTTATTCATGATTGGTATCATTTTTTCATGTAGTTCATGCTATCAAATACTAATTTCAAATGCAGTGATACAACCTGTTACTATAACTGATAGTAA
This sequence comes from Chamaecyparis obtusa, assembly GCA_027943335.1. Classification (NCBI taxonomy): domain Eukaryota; kingdom Viridiplantae; phylum Streptophyta; class Pinopsida; order Cupressales; family Cupressaceae; genus Chamaecyparis; species Chamaecyparis obtusa. The sequence continues at coordinate 1,030,645 of BSBK01003968.1, read as the reverse complement.
TGTTAGAGATTGATTATATGATGTTGATGCTAATGAAGACTGACCAAGATCAGAGGAATACAAGATAGTAGAAAGGTTAGATCAATTATTTTCTTGTCATTGATCTCAAAAAATTTATTTCTACTTTATATTATGTTTCCATATCATTTGGTATATGATACAAGTTGAATGAGTTAAGAAGAAGAAGTGAAATGATGAGATGTTGAAGAACTTAATTGGGAAACTGATCCCGATTAGACAATGTTAAGATTATGTTGATATAATTATTTTCTACCTAAAATTTGATTATATCAAGTCGGTAAAGTATGGTAATGAAGATTAGTCAAGTTGGTAAGAAAAATATTTTTGGCTACCGAGTAGGAAAGGTCACTCAGTATAGGTAAAAGGTAAAAGGAAGTGATTCGGTAAAGCAAGAGGAACTTAAGACACCGAGCAAAAATTTTTAGACACCGAGTAAAGGTTAACTGAAATTCAGAGTTATACACTAGCAAGGAACTCAAATTAAATATAAGGATTGGAATGAAATTTAATGATTAGATATGATTAAGCTGGATGATTATTATGATGACGAAAGTTAGTTAAGAGATCTACAATTATGAAAATTTAAGATGAAGATCTACGATAAGATCTGAATGAAAAAAACATAAGGAACAAGTTTCAAGAAAGTTCAAGTTCTAAGGTGAAAAGAAAAAGTGTTACCGAGATCTAGATTCAATGAATAAATTTTTAAAATGAATCGGACGGCTAAGATTGATCAAAGGAAAATTTAAAAGAGGAGATTAGGAGGCAAAAATTGTCTATATAAAGGATGGATTTGTATGAACAAATGACTGGAAAAGTGAAAAAAAAGAAGAGTCATTGGATGAAGCATTTAAGAAGGAATATAGAAATTTTGAGTGGGAAAGACAGATTTGATGAAGTGTTGAAGCTAGTGGAAAGCGAAGATAGAAAAATGCACAAAGGATCTGGTTAAGTAGAGATAGTTGCAAATTTACATGTCAATATATTTACTACCGCTTACTAGCATTTGTAACAGAGAAATCTCTTAACCGAGTGGACTTAACAATCTTGTTGTAAAATCCTTGAAAAAGGTGACATTCTAGAAAGAGTGTTTAAAGTCCTCTAATAAGGCCACTCCTAACAGAGTGAAGATCCTAACAGATATGAGGTAAATCCCTTGACTAGGTCACACCTAACAATGTGTATTGTAATCTTTAATCAGATTGGCTCTTAATTGGTCATACTTTAGAAGAGTATTTTATTAGTGGGTGATAATTCCCACAATGGTTTGTCGCAAAGTTGGGTTTCCACGTTAAATACCAGTGTTACATGTGATGAATGGTTTATGTGTTTGATTTACTATTTGTTAAAGTTTATTTACTATTGTTAGTAAATAGTGAAATATGTTTAACCAAGTTAATCAGAAAAAATATTTTTTAGGTATTTGGAATCAAGGATTACTAATTTACCCCCCGTCTCCATAATCCAACAACTAGTATCAGAGCTAAGTACTCTGAAGAGATAAGTTTAAAAGACTTGAGTAATAGATCCAAAGATGTATATCAGAGAAGTACCTAAGTTGAACAAGGAAAGTTTCTCAACATGGAAAAGCAGAATGAGATTGTATCTATCTGGGATTGGAGAATCTACACTTAATCTTCTGGATAATGACTACACTCCACTACCTCCCAGACCCATGACAGTTGATCAGATGAAAGAAAATTAGGAATACAAATTGGTAATGATAGAGATTTCTTCTTCTTTGACCGATGTTGAACTCAATGATGTTAAGGACTATGTTAACTCAAGAGAGATGTGCTAGGAATAGTCCCAAGAGATAACTGAGAGTGGGGGGGGGGTGGTGAATCAGTTATCTACAAGTTTCAATTCTTTATCCAATTAAGTATACTTAAACATAAAGCATAAACACAATGAAAGAACACTTGAACACAACACAATATTTTGGTTACAGGGAAACCCACATAGGTAAAAATCCTGGTGGGAATTGACACCCACTAATATTCTTCACTAGTGTATTATGATCCTTGTTAGAAGATCCTTGAGTTGCTTTACAATATATTTAGTATAGTAGACCTGGTCAAGGGTCAGACCCTATTAGGAGTCTTTTACAATAGTCCCTATTAGGGGAGAGGACACACTATCTGAGAGCACACTGCTCAAAGGGATGAAGGCTACAACCTTCTGTTTAATAGATACACACTATATATGGATCTTGGTGAACTATGCTTTGACTTGGTGTCTGGATCAGTTCCAATGTATAGCACAAATACTTTACTTGGTCACATAGACCTTCTTCTGATGGCTCAACACTTCACACACTTTGCTCTACTCTGCTTAATCAACTATGAACCACACTCAAACAATCACAGATGATTGTCTATAAATATCTTTCCTCTAAATGATATAATCAAGTCAACCTATTAGAACCACCTTGAAATCATATTAGAGAAGCCATAAAAAACTCCAATAACAATTCAATTGGCTCTACTAAGCACGCAACACATTCTGGGACTTGTCCAATAAGATAATTGTAGACACACGCTACACACTGTCGGCCTTACCAAAACAACAACATCTTTCTCCTCAAGTTGAATTACTTCATGTGCTCTTAACCAAACATCACTAACTCTCCTCTAAGCTTAAATCCAAGGGTTACCCAAATGATAGGCGCAACTCCAGAACCAATAAAATCTCTGTCGGCTCTTCTGAACAAACACAAGAAACTACTACTGGTGAATAGTGACTGCATAACTTCACTTCTACTAAATATCAGACTATGCATCTATGAATTTAAAAACACTAATATGTCTTCAACATATATCCAAGTGCATAAGGCTCTATGATAACTATACAGACAACCATACACAAAAAACTGCCTGTTACACTGTCAGGAACACTGCTGACACAAGCTGCTATATAATTGTTTGTACTAATAGTTAACCTCTATGCCCATGATATCATGCTAATATCATGTCCATGCTACATATACTAAAGGATTACTACATAAGAATTCCATGCATGCTACTTTCCATATGTTGTCATCAATGACAAACATACAGTCAGTACTAGCCTGCTGGCAAATCTCCAACAATCTCCCCCTTTGGCATTGATGGCAACATGTGAAATGAAAAATCACCACCAACCCAAATGAACATTTATTTTATAATATTCTCCATTTCCTCATCAAAACTCCCCCAATGATGAATCCTCCATCTGCTACAATATTTTTCAACATTCTCCATTTCCTCAACTACACTGCTGTCATAACTGAATACTACTCCCCCTTAGTATATTACTCCTCCTTTTTACTTCTATTTTTCGTGACTATATATTACTCCCCCTTTGACATCAATGGAAAAGGGTGCCATTCATTTTAAGCACCGATACTACTCCTGAGGTAGAGTAGTCAACCTTCCATCAGTCCCTAAGGACTAATGCATTTTCTTCTTTCTTCTAAGCAGAATCAGGGAAGGGAATTACTCCCAACTTCTCCTTGAAATACTCAAAAGTATCCTTTGGAAAGGGCTTCATGAATATGTCTGCCAACTGATCTTTAGTACTCACATAGTCCAACTTGACTTCTTTCTCTACCACTTTCTCTCTTAGGAAGTGATACTTGATCTCAATGTGCTTTGTTTTTGCATGCATCATAGGGTTCTTTGACATATTGATAGTTCTAGTGTTATCATAGTGAATAACAATAGGATAATCAATCTGAATTCCAAAATCTTTTATCATCTACTTGATCCAAACAATTGTAGAATAATTCAAGGGTGCTACAACATACTCCACTTCTGCTGTTGACTGAGAAATACAATTCTATTTCTTGCTTGTCCAAGTGACAAGTCTATCACCAAGAAACACTACTCCACCTGATGTACTCTTTCTATCATCAACGTATCCTGCCCAATCTGCATCAGTATATACATGAAGCTAAACATTTTCTAAATTAGGATACCATAGACCATAATCTACAGTGCCCTCCAAGTATCTAAATATTCTCTTTACTACCATGAGGTTACTTTGCTTAGGTTCTGCTGAAAATCTTCCAACTATGGCAACTGCATTGGAAATATCAAGTCTAGATTGAGTAAGCTATATGAGTTTACCAATCATAGACTTGTACAATGTTGTATCCACTACTAGTGAGTCATCTTCTTTGGCAAGTTTTCATCCAGTGATCATAGGTGGTCCTACTAGCTTGCAATCATCCATCTTGAATTTCTTTAGTATCTCTTTCACATATTTGGACTGATTAATAAAAATTCCTTTTTTTGTCTGCTACACATTTAGTCCCAAAAAGTATTTGATAGGACTAATCATACTCATCTAAAACTCATTCTGCATTTCTTTGGCAAATTCTGCACTTAGTTTGTCATTACCTCCAAAGATAATGTCATCAACAAATATAGCTACAAGTAGTAGACCTTCAAATGTCTCTCTAATAAATAGATTACAATCTGCTGCTCCTTTCTTGAATCCAATCTTTGTTAGATATCCATCTAGTCTCTCATACCATGCTCTAGGGGCTTGCTTAAGTCCATAGAGGGCCTTCTTCAATCTACATACCATATCAGGTCTGTCTGATAAGGTGAATCCTTCTGGCTGCTCAATGTATACTTCTTTCAAATCTCCATTTAGGAATGCTGACTTGACATCCATCTAATATACTTTGAAATTTTTGACTGTAGCATAGGCTAGAAACAAATTAATAGCTTCTAATCTACTCATAGGTGTAAATGTGTTAGAATAATCAATGCCTTCTCTTTGTGCATATCCCTTACATACTAACCTTGCTTTCTTTCTTACTACTGTACCATCTTCATTAATCTTGTTTTTGAATATCCACTTTGTTCCAATCACATTCTTATCACTAGGTCTTGGGACCAGTTCCCAAGTGTCATTCTTAACAATCTGATCAAGTTCTTCTTTCATAGCATCATGCCAATCTGAATCATTACATGCATCTTCAACACTTAAAAGTTCAATCTGATATAGTAAACATACCGCTTCACTGTTAGCTGAGTTCTTTGCTTGTGATCTTGTTAAGAATTTGCCACTCTGATCTTCAATGATGTCTTTCTTGGAATGGTTTCTAGATATAAACTTTGGAACCTTAGGTGATGCTGGCTCATCAGCCTTAGGAGTATCTTCTTCACTTGTCTTAGGGTCATTGAATAACATATCAATACTGTCAAATATTTCTTCAATAACTGTCTCAGTAGTGGAGGGTCTAGGTTCTTCTTCAATCATGGATGAGTAATCATGATATCTTTCTTGAACCATAAAATTTTCATCAATCTTAACATGAGCACTTTCAATGATCTTTTTCAATCTTAAATTGAAACATCTATAAGCTTTAATTTTAGTAGAGTAACCAAGGAAAATACCTTCATCACTTCTTGCATCAAACTTGCCTACTACTTCATCCCTCTTGATGTAGCACTTGCTTCCAAATATTCTAAAGTATTTTATTGTGGGAACATTACCAAACCATAGCTCATATGGTTTTTTGTTAGTGCCTAGCCTCAATTGAATTCTATTGATGGTGTAGACTACTGTATTGACCGCATCTCTCCAATAGATGTGTGCAACTTTTTCTTCAATCATGATGGTGCGCGCTGTATCAAGGATGATCCTATTCCTTCTCTCTACAATTCCATTCTATTGAGGGGTTCTAAGTGCACTTAACTATCTTTTTATGCCATGTTCTTCATAGTACTCATAGAATCTGTCAGAGGTGAATTCTCCTCATCTATCTGATCTCAAACATTTTATCTTTAGTCCAGATTCATTCTCAACCTTAGCTTTGAATATTTTGAGCTTCTCAAATGCTTTTAACTTATCTTTCAAGAACACAACCCACATCATCCTAGTATAATCATCAACAAACAAAATGAAATACCTTTCACCATAGTATGATCTTTTTTGAGTTGGACCACATAGGTCTGTATGAATCAGATCCAACTTGTTCTCTTCTAAATTTTGCTTGCTCCTGAATGAATTTCTCACATGCTTTCCCATCATAGATTCCCTTCATGTAGTATCAACTGGCTTTGCTATGCTAGGTAGATCTCTTACTACTTTTACATTGCTTATCTTTACTATGTTATCAAAATTGATATGACATAGTCTTTTATGCCACAACCAACTGTCATCAACTTTAGCAACAAAAAACTTGTTTCTGAATTGAGTTGGAAAACATTACCTTTAGTCTTTGAGCCTGATGCAATCATAACACCATCCTTTTTGTTAATGATGCATTTGTCCTCTTTGAACTCCAACTGATAACCTTTTCCAAGTAACTGTCCAACACTAAGAAGGTTATGTTTCAAACCATCTACATAGAGAACATCATCAGTACTATTCTTTCCATTTAAGGTGATCGCTCCTCTACCAACTATAGGTTTAGGAGTATTATCTCCAAATATAACCATCCCACCATTTTATTTATCCAGATGAACAAACCCACCTTTATCACCTGTCATGTGATGTGAACAACCACTATCTATAATCCAGCCTGTCCTTATATCAGCTTGGGAAATCAATGCTAGCTCTTGATTCTCTTTCTTATCTTTATGATCTGATTTATTGTTCATTTTCTCTATGATAGAAATAAATCCTATTTCTTCTCTAGCTGAATCATCATCTGAAACTCCATCTCTGGCATAATAACATTCCTTAGAGAATTTAGACTTGTAGTCATTCTTGAACTTTCTAGCTCTCAATGAACATTTGGATGCAAAGTGACCAATCTTATTACATGAAAAGCATTTAAATGACAATTGACCTTCATACTTTCCTTTTCCTTTCTTTTCTCTCTTGGAAATTATAGCAATGAAATCATCTAATATTTTCTCTTCATCATCATCATGAAAATTACCAGAAGTGTTTGCAGATTTCTTACCATGAACTATTGCTTTGAAGGCTGTCTCACTTTTAGGTTCTGTCTTCAATCTTGAAACCTCAAAGGCTAAGATTTTACTGATCAAGGTCTCTCTCTTAAAATTTTATGTAAGCTACATGGTCTCATCAATGATGTTGATCTTTCTTTCATATTCTAGAGTGAGAGTAGTCATTAGTTTGTCCATAATGTCCTCCTCTTAAATCTCTCCACTATTGTTTCTAATTCTAGCAATTGCTTCATTGATCCTTTGATTGTAAGCTCTGATATTTTCTTCAGGCATCATATCTAATGCATTGTATCTTTTCTTCTATTCCTTTCTGCGTGCATCCTTTGCTTGTTTGTCTCCTTCAAATATGTCTTCTAGGTGCTTCCATATTTTGTGGGCTATATCTACCTTTTTTATTTTTGAAAACTCACCATCAGATATGGTGCTGATAAGAGCTTCTTTGGCTATTGGCTATTCGGTGAATCTTGACTGCTTTGATAGTTGTATGGTAAAAATGTGTCACACTTCTATGGATCATTACATGCAAGGAAACTCAAGAATGAGCCCTCACAAATCGATCCATAGCTCCCTAGGCATGGAGTGCAAGGGTTTTTGAGAATGCTCTCAGCTAGAGCTATTTAGCCTATAACCTTGCTAGTAAACCATGCAATGGGAGATTCAATGAAGACAAGGGCAAGAATGCCAATATCCTCAAGAATCAAGAATGAAAATGCAATGCAATTCTATGCTAGAAATAGAAATGCAAGATAAGCTATGAAAGGAAATATGCAAGTGTTATAACCCAAGCTAATTAATCTATGTGAGCTAATCTAGAGCATAGAAATGAAGCTAATCTAAGAAAGCATAAATATGAAGCTAAGCTAAGAATGCAAGAATGAGATGTAGAATGCAAGAATGAGATGTAGATGCTAAGAATGCTCCAAATCTTCAAAAAGCTCCAAAGTGTACCTAGAAATCCTGCAGCATAAAGTTAGCATAAAAAGTTGGTGATCTAGAATGAAGAAGAGAGCTCTTCTTTTATAGGAAATGAGGAGAAATGGACCATGGAGATTAAGAGGAAAAAGATTTAATCAACGGTGGAGCTTAAAAGAGGAGCAATCCATATGCACAAGTATCCTCTAATAGGAAAATAAGAGTTGACTTTTGTGTCCATATGAGACAAAAAGTGCTTTTTCCCTTTTTATAAAATAAGAATAATGCTTTATTTGTGCTACTTAGGATAAGAGGAAAAGTGAGGGCTTTTATTTATTTAAAAGGGGAGGAAATATTCCTTTTAAATAAATAAAGACTTAGGATAAGATGGTTAGCCCATAGAAAATAATCGAATAAATGATAGAGCTAGGATTTGATCAAGAATAAGCAATTGATGATTTAGCAAAAGGGGCTAACAGTCTAGGTGACTATTTTTAGGTGTATACATTTGCCCCTCTTTGACAAATGTGTGATCGATCTAGGAACACATGTAGTCAAAGAATGAAGTTGACATTTGAGATCGATTTGGGATCACAAAGCAACTCAGATCAGCCAAGAAAGCAAGAGATAGCCAAGAAGGCAAGAAATAGCGTTCTGACTCCAAAGAATGAAGTGTAGAAAAATAGCAAATCCTACATGATCAGCCTGGTAGCGATAATACTGAACACTTAGGAAAGAGATAGCCAATAAGATATGATGTGTCTACCCCCTCGGGATCGAAAGTGAAATCCTAGTAGAGGGAAAGTAGAAGCAAGAGCAACATGATCAAATCACTAGAAATCATAATCAAAGAAAGAGAATAGAATAACCATCAAGCAGTGAAGATATGCCCCACACATGGGACCCGGGGCACGAACCAAGCGGTCCCTCAACCCGAAAATACCATGGAGGGGAAGAATTTGAACTTGGGATTTGAAAGTGAATGAAAGACTAGAAGTTTGAAAGAGATGGGGATGAAGAGGTGAAGAATGCCCCAGCGAAGATCGAAGGATTAGGTCTCAAAAGGTTAACCAACTGCATGGAAGAAGGAAAAAGATGATTTGGGTGATCAAGGTGAACTTGGATTTCAGTTTGGATCTCGAAATGAAAGGAAAATGATGTGATATGAAAGACAAGAAGTGAAAGACATGATCAGGAAGAAGCGAAAGGTGAGTGCAGTTGATTAACAAGTCCATGTAAGATGAAAAGGAGAGCTCTCTCCATATGCAAGATGCAAAACTAAACTAACATGAACTTAAGAATGCAAGCTACATGAAAAGTGGTTTACTTGCAAGGTCACAAAGCCAATAGACATCTAATATTCATCATTGAGCATTATTGGTAGCGTCGCAAGATCATACAATACACACTAGCATAACTATGTGGATCTGAATATGATCTATATCAGATAGAAATTTGGGAATCCCACCTAAGCATCAAAGACATGTAGGTCCAGATGACTAATGCAGTGAGATCACCTAAGTTTGATATAGCAAGATTATGCTTGCATCGAGACACAAGAAAGTCAAGATGACTAGAAGCATGCACTCACGAAATAGTCAAGGATAATACCTTGTAGGTCCATAGTGTCAAGTAAGACCAGCATAAATGCTCATGACAGTGAGGACCAACAAGATATACCCACAAGCAGATAAAGAAATAAAACATGTTCTCATACCCTCAGTCTTCTAGCTATGCATCATCGAAAACAATCATAGGGGGAGAACACTCAGCAAAGAAATCATCATAGACAACATGCAAAGAAATAAAGTCAAATAAATCTTAGCAAGTCAAGTGCGTGTGTGTAGGTCATAGAGTCAAGCTTTGAGTATCACATCTGCCAATGAGAAATATTGCATCATCTAGACTACGGATAGGATATCTGATAAGTGTTAAGAAACAATCGACGCAAGGGTAAGTGTTGAAAAACATAGTTGGGGTGGTGTTGAAAAACACCATTTGCGAGGTGCCTAAGAAACCCAGACACACAAAGAGACCCAAGATAAGCTTAAAACAACGTATGCCCCCTAGACTAAGACAAGAGTCAATTCCAGGCTAGGAGAGGCAAAGTGAGAAGTGGAGCGAATGAGCACCACGCAAGACTGATAGACATAGGTGCAGAGGGTCTCAAGCAGTGCCTATTTCTAGGTTTTCACCACTTGATAGATTTATTGCAATTTTTTCAAGATTTTTTATAAATTGTTTTTGTATTTTTGCTACCAAGGCGCCTGTGTCCAGGTTTTCACCAAGGCACTTTTTCAATTTTTTTTTTATTTTTTTATTTTTTTGGTGAGACATCAAAGTGCCTATTACTAGGTTTTCACTAGGATGCTCATTTTTTCAATACTTTTTATGCTTTTTAGGATTTTTTCAGCATCATATATGAATTTTTTTGGTATTTTTTCAGGATCGTAAAATATGTACAAAGGATGCCCCAAACAGAAATGGGCATCAAGAATCTGCTTCCTCTTATGTAGAGAACTGATAGGCCCTAGGCCCAAATGCTACAACTATGACAATAGGAGGTCTCAACCAGTTCAACCAATAATAACTAGCCCTAAGCAATGTCTGAGCTAACGGAGGATTGTTAGAATGTGATCCACATATGCCATCATGGATTTCAGCTAGCACTTTTTCTGACTCCTCTATTTCTAGACACTTAAGGAGAGTTTCGTCTAGACCCTTCCTATACAAGTCACCAGAGACAAAGGCAAAGTGTAAGGGATGGCAGAAGGAATGGCGTGGTGGATTTGCAAGAGGAATATGAGGTGGAAGATATGAAAAGATGGTAGGATTGTAAGATTTGTGAACAGGATAGCGTAATTCATCCACCAGGAACTTGAAGCGAAATTTATGCTTTTTCATTTGTAAGATGGATGTTGAAGTAACTAAGGCATTACCAACTTTGTTCTTAGCTCTAGGAATGGGTTGAAGTGTAATAGATATGAGATCATGCTTGAAGTAGTGCATCATTTTTTTGTAGAGAATCAACTGGTCATCTTTTATTTGAGAATCATTATTTTTTAGCAGATTTTTATTTTTACTTTTCTTAGGTGCGGATACCGCTACAATGTGGTTTTCACCATCCGACCATTGCTCTTTTCTTTTGACTTGATGACCGTGATGTTTGATTGCTGATTCAATCTTTTTTGTTGCTAGTTCTTTGGTGGAAGAAGTAACAGGTGTTGATGTGAGATGAAATGAAGTGACTGGTTCAATAGTATTTATGTGAAGGATGTCATCTCTGGTGACACGAGAGGTTGAGCCTATAGAGTAAGCTCCAAAAGTAGCTAGATCTAGACTTGTCATAGAAGAACCAGCGTGGTCCACTAAGGCAATACGAGGAACAAACTCATCAGACCCCACACAAGACCCATCAACCACGTCAGGTGGGTTACGAGAGGTATGAACCACATCAACATCCATATCTATCATGGGAGGATCTTCTAGAAGAGGCTTAAGATGCCGAGAAGTAGAGATACTCATGTCATTATGTGAGAGATCACCTCTTTGTAGTAGTCGTGCAATGTTGTGACATTGTCTATCATAGTGCAATGATTCTTTAGGCACATAGGTTCTAGACATAGAGGCCTCAGCCATACCATCAGTAGATATACATTCTTCTCCCCAAAGGAGTGAAGTAGAAGGAAGATCATCTCCCATTTGAGCCATAGTGTGTAGCGATGACTCATCTATATCTGTGTTTGAATTATTGAGCATGGGAGTATTTCTAGAATCCTCTCTATAGATCCACTCTTGGACAGCTTGTTCTTCTTATTCTACCTCTAAAGGAATGGAAAAAGTATCAAAGATCATCATAGCAGAAGTGGAAGGCTTCATCGGATCAGAAGGTTTCCCATATGACCTAGGAGAAATAGGTATAGAAGCAAAGGAACTCAGTGTATATTCACCCATACCAAGGCTCATCATCTTAAGTGATTTCTCAGCAGCAACTAGAGATGTACTAGGATCAACAGAAGGTTCATTGTGAGGAACAAATTTTTCAGCAGCAGCAAGAGCATTAATAGCAATAGTATGGTCTCTAGGAATCACAACCTTAGTGCCATTGTACAGAAATTTGATGCACTGATGATAAGTGGAAGGAATAGCCTGCATGTCATGGATCCAAGGATGACCCAAAATAATGTTATATGCGAGTGGGATGTCCAATACTTGGAAGCTAATATCTTTCGTGATAGGGCCCACTCGGACAGGTAGCGTGACAAGACCTTTGGAAGATCTTTCCACTTCATCATAAGCTTTTATAGTAATCTTCTTCTTGGAATCCATAGCCAATTTTGACAAACCCAATTGTTGTATGACATTGAAAGAAACAATATTTAACCCTGCACCATTGTCTATCAGGACTCGGCGGACTCGGGTATTGTAGACTAGAACTTCAATGTGTAAAGCTAGATTATGTGGGTGAACAATAGATATGTCATCTTCTGAAGAAAAGGAGAGAGATAGCGGAGATGAAATGTGGTTGACCATAGCCTGAAATTGATCTGGATCAATGTCATTGGGAACACGTGTTGTACGTAGAGCCTCATCAAGAATCTCTCTATGCGAAGAGGATAACCGAAGCAACTCAAGGATAGATATCTGTGCTGGTGTCTTTTGCAAATGTTGGACAAGATCATAGCTAGGGGTGGCTGAAGGAGCCACATGTTTGGAAGGCAAAGCTTGCTTGGGATCTTGTGTAGTTTTAAGGACAATCTTGGCTTGCCCCCTAGTAATAGCATTTAGTGTCTCACTTTGGGAAGATGAACTACCACATGTTTGCAAGACTAACTTTGGCTTACCATGATTGGTGTTATTATCATCTTGAGACCTCATCACTAGAACACTCTCAACGGGCTCTACCATGTTAATCACAAGCGTATTAGAAGGATACGTGTAATTGATCTTTGCATCATGATTCTTCTTATGTGTTTGAGAGGTTTCCCCCTTATCATGCTTAGGTAGAGGATCTTTGAAAGCTGTGTGATCAGAATTTTTAGTTAAGCCATCAGTGGAGATTGTGCCATTCTCAATAAGATCTTGAATATCATCCTTAAGCCTAAAACAATTGTCTGTTGGATGTCCCTTGTTTCTATGGTAATGGCAGTAATGATCCTCTCTCCACCAATCAGGCTTATTTATCAGATCCCAGTTACCAGGTTTATTAGGAAGTGTAAGATATCCATTGTCAACCAAAGTCTTAAGGATCACATCGTAAGGTTCTGCCAACTTGGTATAGACTCGTTTTCAAAATGACTTCTTAGGCTTGTCTACATATTGAGGTTTAGGAGCATTGTGAGTGTTGCTAGCTTCTTGTTGTTTTGCTGCATAGATAGCATTGGAGATATTGAAAGCGGGCTCTTTAACTTTAGGAGCATCAACAACCCCATCATTAACAACATACTTGTTTTTATTCCAAGGTTTGTTTTTGTCTTTGCCATTGCCTTTAGCATCTTTGTTAATAACAATATCCCCTTTTCTTATAGCTACATCCTTAATTCGATATGCACTTTCAACCATGTCATGGAAGGAGGAGAACAGTTGCTTCCTTAGATCATAAAATAGTTCAGGCACAAGTGTGTTGACGAAAATGTCAATCTTTTCTCTTTCGGGTAGATGACGAGGATATCGAGAATACAATGACCTCCAATGTTGTAAGTTGCAAATGGCTCACCTTGATGTTGTCTTAGATTACTGAGATCTATCACAGTGATAGGTTGTTGGATGTTGTAAGAGTACTGCTGGGTAAATCACTGAGCTAATTCATCAAAAGTCTTAAGTGGTGGTGTCAATTTCGCAAACCATTCCAAAGCTTGGCCTCTTAAGCTTCGAGGGAATAAGCGTAGAAGATATGTGTCTTCATGAAGAAAGTCCATACTAAGAGCATAAAAATGACGCACATGGTCATGAGGATCACCATTTCCATCATACTTGTCATATTTAGGAACCTCAATATCCTTAGGAAATGGGACCATGTATAGATCTTTGTCAAAAGGAAGAGCACAAATTGATTCTACAAAAGAGACCTTTGGAGGCTCTCTTTCTAATGCCATTTGGGTAGGGCGTTGATTTGTTCGACGTAATTCTTCTTGAAGGACTTCCAATTCAGTTGGTACTCTTTGTTGGACAATTTGTCTGACATCATAGCCGGGAGGAAGCTTGTATCCTCTAGAAGTCATATATTGAAAATATTGATCGCCATTACGCTCTAAAAGCTTATGCATCATTCGTTGGAAATCCACATCTTGTTCACATCTCATAAGATCCTCACTAGAAATCTCATCATTAGCCTCTATCTCATGTTGAGAGGGAGGAGGTCTAGGAGGTGAAGAAGGCATACCAAAAGTGGTTCTTGGAAGAGATCTTGGTGGCGTGTTGTTGCCATTGTTGCCATTAAAAAGAGGTCTATGCTCATGATTACTAGTCTCAGGTTGCTCATGAAATGTCCCTCTATAAGCCATGGGCCTAGTAGCATCCATCCTTTCTTGATTGTGTTCTTTGTCTAAGCGTGCTTGATTATCCTTATGCTCAAAGTGTTCTTGCAAGAGTTGAAACTTTTCTTGTTCAGTCAAAGTGAGTGAGACACTGTCTGTGTTTTTGGGGGTCTTGAATGCGGAAAAGAGGAAACCTCCTTTATACCACGGTGTAGCCTTAGAATTCTCAGATTGGTCAGAACTAGAACTTTTGTTGCTAATGGGTGCTTTTGAACATCTAGTTGGAGAAGGTAACTGTGTATAATTGAACGGAGGATGACTCTCCTGCTCAAATTGAGACCGAGTTGTAACCGGCATGAAAAGAGATGTTGGTTGACTAATAGAATGAGACAAAGTTTCTTAGATTTGAGATAAGAAAAGCTAATAAAGATCACTTGTCAAAGTAGAACAATAGAGAGATGGCTCATCAAAAGTGGTCAAGCACTTACAACAATCAATTGACTAAAGCCGAGCAAAGAGCAAGAAGCTCAATAAGCAAGTAGCTAGAGAGGTAACTGTGATGTGACAAGTGATCAAGAGTAGCATTCATTAAACTCAAATCCAATAGTTTTAACTCATTTGTTTCAGTCTAGAACAAATCTAAGCATGTAGATAATAGACCAGTTTCAGGTAAGAACAGAAAAAGACACTCTACGCCAGGTTAAAGTGCAAGTTTAGCAACTCCGAATTGTAGCAATGACAGGACAGCAAAAAGATTCTAGGCAATAATTTCTAGGCAGACAGGGTGATACTTCTTAGTTCGGGCGATACTTCACCTTAAGCCAGGTGATAGACTACAGTATGGTTGGGCAATAGACTCCAAGCTAGTGGGGTGATAGTCCAAAAGGCACAAACTATCGCGCGATATACCTCAGCAAAGCGTGCGATAAAATAGTAGGGCGCGAAGTATCACGCGATATTTCTCAGTAAGGCGTGCGATACTGTTGTAGATTTGTATGAATTTTTGACCAGTGAACATAAAATTCTCAGTTTTAAAGCATTTTGATCAAGTTCAAAGGTTGGATAGTGCAATTTCTTAGTTTGACAAGCAGTAACAGTAGATAAAAGACAGGTTTGCAAATAGTAGGTGATCAAACATGTCATAGAACACTTCAAACAAGGGCAAAAGCAACCTTGCCAAGACAAACACTTGTGATATCAAAATAGAGAACCTTATGAATGCTACCATTTGTTTGAATGTTGAGAATGTTTACACTGGTATAGCACAATCGAAGACAATTCAAGCAATTACTACCTAGAAGGACAAGGCTCATTACTTAACAACATGGCCCACAACTTGATGCTCCCTTGCCTCACACCAAGTGGTTGCCCACAAGAGATAGCTAAGAACATGAAACTTGCAAGATGGATAAAATAACTCAAAAATAGGTCACTGCTAGGTATAGACACAGTATCGCGTGATACTTCACCTGACACCAGGTGATACTTATCAGTCCGCATGATATTTCACTCGACACCAGGCGATACTTCGCCCGAGACCAGGCGATATACTCTACTATAGCCAGGTGATACTTCTGACAGGTGAAGTATCGCATGCGCATACAGAGGTATATCACATGATATATTGAGAAGTATCATGTGATATTATGAGATAGAAAACTAGAGAACAAAAAATATGCTAAAAACTTGCCGAAAAATTGACGAAAATGCAGAATTTAAAGGACAAAGTCTATCTACTCTGCCCCACGGTGGGTGCCAAAAATGTATGGTAAAAATGTGTCACACTTCTATGGATCATTACATGCAAGGAAACTCAAGAATGAGCCCTCACAAATCGATCCATAGCTCCCTAGGCATGGAGTGCAAGGGTTTTTGAGAATGCTCTCAGCTAGAGCTATTTAGCCTATAACCTTGCTAGTAAACCATGCAATGAGAGATTCAATGAAGACAAGGGAAAGAATGCCAATATCCTCAAGAATCAAGAATGAAAATGCAATGCAATGCTATGCTAGAAATAGAAATGTAAGCTAAGCTATGAAAGGAAATATGCAAGTGTTACAACCCAAGCTAATTAATCTATGTGAGCTAATCTAGAGCATAGAAATGAAGCTAATCTAAGAAAGCATAAATATGAAGCTAAGCTAAGAATGCAAGAATGAGATGTAGAATGCAAGAATGAGATGTAGATGCTAAGAATGCTCCAAATCTTCAAAAAGCTCCAAAGTGTACATAGAAATCCTGCAGCATAAAGTTAGCATAAAAAGTTGGTGATCTAGAATGAAGAAGAGAGCTCTTCTTTTATAGGAAATGAGGAGAAATGGACCATGGAGATTAAGAGGCAAAAGATTTAATCAACGGTGGAGCTTAAAAGAGGAGCAATCCATGTGCACAAGTATCCTCCAATAGGAAAATAAGAGTTGACTTTTGTGTCCATATGAGACAAAAAGTGCTTTTTCCCTTTTTATAAAATAAGAATAATGCTTTATTTGTGCAACTTAGGATAAGAGGAAAAGTGAGGGCTTTTATTTATTTAAAAGGGGAGGAAATATTCCTTTTAAATAAATAAAGACTTAGGATAAGATGGTTAGCCCATAGAAAATAATCGAATAAATGATAGAGCTAGGATTTGATCAAGAATAAGCAATTGATGATTTAGCAAAAGGGGCTAATAGTCTAGGTGACCATTTTTAGGTGTATGCAATAGTTACATCAAAAAATTCAAAAGAAATGCACTGCAAATGAGTCACCATCTTGTTCTTCCAATCAGGATAATTCTCTCCATCAAACTTAGGACTTTCTTTCTTGAAGTATGCCATCTGATCAACCTCAAGCTATTTAACTTTCTCTCCAAGGCACTTGGCTCTGATACCAATTGTTAGGAATAGTCCCAAGAGATAACTGAGAGGGGGGGGGGGTGAATCAGTTATCTACAAGTTTCAATTCTTTATCCAATTAAGTATACTTAAACATAAATCATAAACACAATGAAAGAACACTTGAACACAACACAATATTTTGGTTACAGGGAAACCCAAATAGGTAAAAACCATGGTGGGAATCGACACCCACTAATATTTTGCACTAGTGTATTATGATCCTTGTTAGAAGATCCTTAACCCTATTAGGAGTTTCTTTACAATATATTTAGTACAGTAGACTTGGTCAAGGGTCGGACCCTGTTAGGAGTCTTTTAAAATAATCCTTGTTAGGGGAGAGGACACACTGTCTGAGAGCACACTGCTCAAAGGGGTGAAGGCTACAACCTTCTGTTTAACAGATACACACTATATCTAGATCTTGGTGAATTATGCTTTGACTTGTTGTCTGGATCAGTTCCAATGTATAGCACAAATACTTTACTTGGTCACATAGACCTTCTTCTGATGGCTCAACACTTCGCACACTTTGCTCTACTCTGCTTAATCAACTATGAACCAAACTCAAACAATCATAGATGATTGTCTATAAATATCTTTCCTCTAAATGATATAATTAAGTCGGCCTATTAGAACCACCTTGAAATCATATTAGAGAAGCCATAACAAACTCCAATAATAATTCAGTCGGCTCTACTAAGCACGCAACACATTTTGGGACCTGTCCAATAAGATAATTGTAGACGCACGCTACAGGTCCCAAAATGTGTTAAGATAACAAACTCCAATAATAATTCAGTCAGCTAAAAGACTATAAAGAGGTAAAAGAAAGTACAAAGACAAATTACCCTTGAAATGTTTCAATTGTAATAAGATTGGTCATATTGCATCTAGATGTCCTGATGATGACATGAATGATAAGAATAATAGAATAGACAATCGACATCAAATATTTATAAATTAAAAGGATAAAGGTAATAAGTCTTGTTATCTAGCTAAGGAAGGTGTAACTAATGATGAATCTGATAATACCAAAGAAGGATACTAAATAGAGGAGAAATGGATCCACCTCTATGAATGGGATAATAGTGGGGTATGCTGAGTGATGGAAATATTGTGGACATATAAATTGAATAAAATAGAAATACTTATCTTGAAAGAATGCTGATGAAGAAATCACTATTTTATGATGTCTGTGCACAGTTTTAGGAAATTCTACAACCTGTTCCGGACTAGAAATGCCGAGATAGAGAAAACCTAGAAAATTTTTGTCTTTATGGAAGTAGGTCATCCTTGACCTAGATAGTAGGGAAAGGTCTTACCTTGGGGTAGGATCCTACCACTCACTGAAGGTGGTCCCTGACCCAAAATAGCTCCGATGAAAAATCTATTCATGAATCATGGAAGTTTGCCGAAAAGGGTATCATATCTGCACTTTAATTCACTGTCCTGTACCTGTACCTACAAGAGAAATGGTTTTGTTGTTCTGATGAGGGATTTGCCTTGGTCAAACCCTGGTTTGGAATCAACCTTAATAATGAAATTGAAATAGAGAATGCTAGCAAGTAGTAGAAGTGGATCTAACAACGAAGCTATGAAATTCAATAGATATGCAATTGTATTTAAAATGTAAATAAGTATATTGATATGAAAACTTGGAATCAACAATGTAAATCAAAACCATAAATATAAATCCAAAACCTCCATGATTGTATGCTTGGAATCCACCTTGAAAGGAGAATGAATAGATCTTGAAGATGAACAAAGGAAGATCACACCACCATGATGGCTAGATCTAGGGTTTGAATGATGAATCTTGAATACTTGAACTAAATCCCTTCAAAGGCTTGAATCCTTGATCTTCAAAGGAGAACTTGAATGGAGATGTTGGCTTGAATGCTTCTTTGAAAATTCTTGATGAAATGCTCGATAATGGATGAATTGCAAAACTTGATGCCTTGATCATGAAAGTGAATTGTGAAAAGATGATAGAGGAAGGCTTCCTTTTATAGTGATCTAGGGGACAAACTTCTAGAGAGGCCAACATTGGAGAATTAAATATGAATTAATCTTAACCCCTAGAAATAGACCTAGATTAAATTTAATTTAAGGATTTACCATTTTGAAACCCGAAATAGCCAACCTGAAAGCGGGAAAATAAAACTTTCCGAAACTCGATATCTTGAAACTTCCAAAATTTGAAAATTGGACCTGGGGTCAGGGATGAGGTAGTCTTTTCCCTAGGTTAGGGTTGAGGTCATCCCTAACCTAGGTCAGGGACTAGGTCTTCCTTGACCCTTTAGGTCTTCTTTGAACTAGAAAGTCAAAACCTTCAAATTCTTAGGAAAAGTTACCAGAAAATAGGTTGGAAACAGGGAGAGAGAAGCATAACAGGGAGGGGACAACCAAATACATGCAAAGACCTAGTCAAGGCACTTGACATGACCCTAGACAACTTACTCAAAGGGCTAAATGCTCTTAACATGGAAGTGCTTCCATTTTAAGATGATACATATACGAAGTTGTCTATGTTGTTGTAAAGGAAGAATCAGATGACAAAAAGTATAAAGATGAAAAAGAACTTGTTTCTCATGTAAGTAAACTTGACCCATGGATTATTGATAGTGCATGTTCACATCATATGACTAGTGATATTGATAATTTTGATAACGTAGAAGAGTATGATAGAGGATTTGTCAAATTTGGCAATGATGCTACATGTCTTGTGAAAGGAAAAGGATTCATTGCATTAAATGAAAAGATGAGATGTGATGATTCTAATTGGGTTAAAGGTCTAAAATAAAATCTATTGAGTGTTTCACAACTAAACAATACTGGCCACCAAATGGAATTTTAGAATAGAAAGGTGAAGATTTATGGTACTGATGGAAATCTAATTAGAACTGGTGAACAATTAAAAGGTAACCTATTTTATCTTAACACTATTGCAAAGAGTTGCTTGTTTGTTAAAATTGAAGATGTATGGCTATGGCTTGAAAGAATCTATCATGTAAATTTTGATAACATGATTAAGGTGAGAAAAAAGAGTAGAGTTAGAGGTCTACCAAAATTAAGCAAACCTGACAAGGTGACATGTAAGGAATGTCAGATTGGTAAGATGACTAAATCTAGTTTTTCAAGAAAGTCTTACTCATCAACTGGTATTTTGGAATTGGTTCACACTGACCTTTATGGTCCTATGAAGATATAAATCTATTATGGAGATCAATATTTCATTTTTTTTGTTGATGACTATTCAAGAATGATGTCTGTTATGTTTCTAAAAGAAAAGTCTGATGCATTCCAAATGTTTAAATGATATAAAGATAGAGTTGAAAAAGAAACAAGTAAATAAATGAAATGTTTAAGATCTGTTAGAGGAGGTGAATTTATCTCTGATGAATTTGATGTCTTCTGTAATGAAAATGGAATCAAAAGATAAGTATCTGCACCGAGGACTCCACAAAAAAATAGTATAGTTGAAAGAAGGAATAGATCTATAGTTGAATGTGCCAGAACTTTGTTGATTGATAAAAAGGTTGCACAAACATTTTGGAGAGAATACATATGTACTTCTATCTACACTCTCAACCAAGTACAGTTGAAGAAAGGTACCAAAAAGACACCTTATGAACTCTGGTATGGTCACACACCGAATGTAAGTTACTTTAATTTTTTTAGAAGTAGGTGTTACATACTGAAAGATTCTAGAAATGGAAAGTTTGACTCAAAAGGTGATGAAGGTATATTCCTAGGATATTCATCAAAGAGAAAAGCATATAAATGTTTGATCAAGACTACTGACAAAATTGTTGAAAGTGCAAATGTAAGGATTGATGAATTTGTAGAAAGGAATGTAGAAGATAGAAAAAGGAAACCTGAGGATTAAAAAAGATTTTTTTATGTACATGAAGGTAATTCAGTTGATACAACTGAGATGCAACAAGATAGAACTGATGAGCAAGATGAGCCTCTACCAAGAGATGAAAATACTAATGAACAGTCTACTGAGCTTGTATTAGCAAAATATGTGAGAAGACACCACTCATAGAGAAAAATAATTGGAGACAAGAATGCAAGAGTCATGCCAAGAAGTGAGTTGTAGGATAACACATGTTTGATTTCTAAATTTGAACCAAGATTAGTCAAGGATGCACTAGGAAATGAAGACTATATTAATGCTATGAAAGAGGAAATTAATTAGATTGAAAAGAATAACACTTGGTCACTAGTACTGAGACCTAGAGATAAGAATGTGATAGGAACAAAGTGGATTCTCAGAAATAAAATCAATGAGAAAGGATATGTGATCAATTTTAAAACAAGATTAGTTTGCAAAGGGTATGGACAAGAAGAGGGTATTGACTATGGTGAGACATTTGCCCCTATTGCTATATTAGAGGGAGGAAGGATATTAGTTGCATATGTTGCCTATAAATGATTCAAAATTTATTAGATGGATGTTAAGTATGCATTTTTTAATGAAATTCTTGAAGAAGAAGTGTACATTGATCAACCTGAAAGATTTGTTCAAAATTTTGACAAGGATATGGTCTACAGACTGCACAAGGCTTTATATGGGTTGAAGCAAGCACCCCGAGCATGGTATAAAAGAATTCACTCTTATTTAATCAAGATTGGATTTCAAAGGAAAAGTGATAACATCAATATATATTTAAAATGTGATAGTACTGATAAAATTCTGATTGTTGAGATATTTGATGATGACATTATATTTGGTGGAAATGAGATAATGTCTAAATCATTTGTTGAAGAGAATAAAGGAATTTGAGATGTCTATGATAGGAGAGATTAAATTCTTTATTGGACTTCAAATTCAACAAGATAAAGATGGGATCTACATAACACAATATAAGTATATCAAGGTGATCCTAAAGACTTTCAATATGGAAGAATCAAAACCGGTTGGAACATTGATGGCTACTGGTTGTAAATTGTCAAAGGAAGATGATACAAAGGAAGCGAGGGAGACATTTTACCGATCCATGATTGGTAAACTACAATATATTGTACATAGTAGGTCTGATATTACACATTCAGTATGTATTATGGAAAGGTTTTATGCCAACCCAAAGGAGACACATATGTCTGCAGTAAAAATATTATTTAGATATTTGAAAGGGATTGAAGATTTCAATTTTTTATACACAAAAGGAGGAAATTTTGATCTCAAGGCATATACTGATGCTGATTGGGTTGGAAACATTGATGACATAAAAAGCACAAGTGGCAAAGATTTCTTTTTAAGAGAAAGATTATGTTAATATGATTTAGAACAACAGAGAGGGGGGAGTGAATCAGTTGTTCTCAAGTCCAGATGTATAAAACAAACTTTAAATTTTTTTCCTTAAATCAGATCTAACAACCAAAACCAACTCAATCATCATTGATTCAATAATAGAAACATACAACATTGCAATCCACTACCCAGCTGTATCTAACTTGTAAAACATAGAAATGTCTAAACCAAAACATTCACACAAGCATTGACACTAGGATTTATAGTGGAAACCCAATCTGGGAAAAACCACTTTGTAACATGCTACTATTATTTTCACTCTTTTGAAGTGAGCTCGGTTAAAAGCCAACCCTATCAAAGGTTACAATACACACTGTTAGGTGTGACCCGGTTAAAGGATTTCAATCACCCTGTTAAAAGTGAGCCTTGTTATAGGACTTACATACACTCCATTAGAATGCAACCTTGTTCAAAGGATTTAAACATATGACTATTAGGTCAACCTCTGTTAAAAGGATTTTGACTGTTACAATGGTTAGAAAGTAGCAGCAGTATTGATCTGAAAAATATACAACTCACATTGCAAATATCAGATCCAATTCCGTACACAAATGCTGGTTTATTGACTTTGAAACTTTTCCATCTCCATCTTTGATCTGCTCAAAACTTTTCTTCAAGCAATCACCACACTTCTCCTTTAGCCTTTTCTGCTTATACAATCAATAAAATCTACTGATCTTCCAACATCCTCTATTCACCCATGCACACACATACCTAATGCTTAGGTTCCCGTAATAATTCCTCAATTAGGTTAACTCATCTTTTTCTGCTTAATCTCCTTCGTAGATCTTAGGGTTAGGTTAGATTCATTGAATCTACCTACTTTATGTTCTTCGGCTCCTTTTCTAGAAACATCTCAAATCTCTTAAAGATTTACAATAAAATGTTTTTCAGTGCATTAAATACTTTCAAACAATCAATAAATAAAGTCAACACATTTTACATAATCCAAGAATTCAACAATGTCGGCTCCAAATCTAAATTCTCTTCAAATATAAAAATATTGATGCTCGGTCAATACTGTGATCAATTGCTTAGTCTTCATGTAGAAAGCTTGGTCATTACTAAAAATGTTTCCTCAGCTTGAACTGTCTTACTCGGTAATTAACTGATGTTAGATTGACACTAGAATTTTGCTCGACATATACTGACTTGGTCGACACTAACATCACTCGGCTTGAACATGATTTCTCTATTTTTGCTCGGTCAAGCCTACCAGTTTAGTCTTCAATCTTACTAAGATAAACAATACATTATCTCATCATTGTACAACATAGTCAAGTACACTTTGTAGTATCAAGATAACTCAACCTTTCCTTAGGTGCTATTGTTACCAACCTTTCCTACCCCCTTAGCAACACTCAAATAGATATAGTACTTTCCTAAGTAGCAATAGTCTTATCAGTTAAGATTTGACATTAATGAAAACACAACAATTGCTTCAATTGTAGTTTCCAACAATCTCCCTCTTTGGCATTGATGGCAACACCATATGATATCACCTGAATAACACATGGATTACCAACCAATCCAAAACTTATCTATCCATCAGAATTTTTTTAAAATATCCTTAGCTTCATTCTGATTCAAAATCTATAAGCCTCACTTCTGTGACCGTTAGAAATATCCATATCTCCCTCTATCCTAATCCTTCATTTCAATTCACCATCTCCTTACTTTTCCTTTCAGTGTCATGTGGTATTATATCATCTCAGTTCATCTCCCTCTTTGACAAAAATGCCAAAGTAGCAACTAAAACATACATCCATCAGATGTAGATAATATCTATGTAGCTCAATGTTTCTCCCTCTGTCATCTTACTTATGATTGATTCCTTGTCTTTTCTCTTCTTCACAACTCTAGGCCAGTGCTAAAGTGTGATAATCTTCTGCATCAATCTATTAGATATTCTGCTGTAGCATATTTGATGCAGTGCTCCTAGCTTAACTAGGTAGCCTTAGTTAGGGGAAGGACCCCTAATTGACTTCTCAAATACTCATGTGCTTCTTTAGTTAAAGCTTTAGTGAATATGCCTGCTAATTGTTCCTTTGTATTCACATATTCCATTCAGACTTCTTTATCTTGTACCAATTCTCTCAAGTAGTGATACTTGATTGCTATGTGCTTGGTCTTAGTATGCATCATTGGATTCTTATAAATGTTGATAGCACTTGTGTTCTCACAGAAAATAACAACAGGTTCAGTGATTTCTTCTTTCATGCCTACCAACAATTGTTTTATCCATACCAAATTTGGACAGTTTACTATAGCAGCAACATACTCAGCTTCAACAGTAGATTGAGAAATGCAATTTTGTTTCTTGCTCATCCAGGAGACTAATCTCTATCCAAGAAAGAAAGCTCCACCACTAGTACTCTTTCTGTCATCTACATTTCCTGCCCAATCAGCATCTATATATACTCTTAGTTCAAATCTTTCATCCTTCTTGTAATATAGCCCATAGTCAGCAGTCCATTTCAAGTATCTCATAATTCTTTTTACTGCCATCATGTGTATTTCCTTAGGATTGGTAGAGAATCTCACCACAATCCCAACAACTAGTGCAATATCTGGTCTACTATGTAAAGCATACTGCAATTTTCCAATCATGGATCTGTACAAAGTCTGGTTCACTTCTGTAGCATCATCATTCTTAGATAACTTTTGTCTAGTAGCCATAGGAGTACTTACTAGTCTAGAATCTTCCATCCCAAAAGTTTTTAGTATTTCATTAACATACTTAGACTGTGTGATGAAAATTCCTTTCTTCATCTGATATACTTGTAAACCAACAAAAAATTTGATCTCACCAAACATACTCATTTCAAATTTAGTTTGCATTTCATTTGAAAATATTTTACACAAAGCATCTTGCTCACCAAAAATAATATCATCCACAAAACTTTTTGCCAACAGGATACCTTTACCTTCTTCATCTTTCATGTACAGATTGCTTGTGTCATTTGTTCTTGAAAATCCAATCTGCATCAATTAGTTATGAAAACTCTCATACCATGCTCTGGGAGCTTGTTTTAATCCATATAGTGCTTTGTTCAATTTGGATCAATAAAACCTTCTAGCTATTCGATGTAAACTTCTTCTTCTAGTATACCATTTAAGAATGCAGACTTGACATCCATTTGATAAACCTTGAAATGTTTATAAGCAACATATGCAAGAAGAGTTCTTACTCCTTCCAATCTAGCTACATGGACAAATGTCTCCCCATAATCTATTCCTTCTTGTGCGTAGCCTTTGCATACCAGCCTAGCTTTGTTCCTAGTTATTTCACCTTTTTCATTCAACTTATTCTGGAACACCCAGTTTGTTCCTATAACATTTTGTTTTCAGGTCCCGGCTCCAGAGTCCAAGTATCATTCTTCTCTATCTGGTCTATTTCTTCATTCATTACTTGTATCTAGTCTTCATTGTCTAATGCCTCTCTAGTTGACTTAGGTTCAAATTCACACAGTAAACATGTTGGATCCATTGTCTTACTTCTGGTCAGAATTTCAGTATGTTTGTCTTCAATTATCTGTTCAGGCTTGTGATGTCTTCTTATATATTTTGCCAAAATAGGTTCAACTCTTCTCTCCTCTATTTCATTAGGTTCCTCAACAAGATTTTTAGATTCGGCTTCTGAATGCTCAACAACCTCTTCCTAATACTCGGCAGCATTATCTTGTCACTCGACATGTTCTTGTTCTCTTTCGGTACTATTTTCCTGATGCTCAGAAACCTCTTCCTATCACTCGGCATTGCTTACCCAAGACTTGGCATCAGGTGCAAGTCTATTACTTGCCTCTTCTTCTTCTTCTTCAATATACACAAAAGATCTATAATCTTCTTGTTCTCTTTTTCTATCAACTTCATTTTCTTCTACATACTCATCAACTTTTACATTCACACTTTCCACAATTTTGTTAATGTTAGAGTTCAAACACTTATAAGCTTTACTTTTTGTGGAATACCCTAGGAATATGCCTTCATCACTTTTAGCATCAAACTTTCCATTCCTATTGTCTTTTAATATGTAGCACTTGCTTCCAAAGATTCTAAAGTATTTAACACTCAGTGCATGCCCATACCATAATTCATAGGGTGTCAGATCTGTACCTTTCTTGATATGTACCCAGTTAAGAGTGTAGACAACTGTACTTATAGCATCTTTCCAATATTTCTGTGCCACATTCATTTCAATCAATAATGTCCTTGCACAATCCAGGATAGATCTATTTCTTCTCTCTGGTATACCATTCTGTGGAGGTGTTCTAGGTGCATACATCTGTCTTTTGATTCCTCTTTCATTCCAAAATAGATTGAATTCATTTGATGTAAATTCTCCACCTCGATTAGATCTAAGACATTTTAGGTTCCTACCTATCTCCTTCTTAACGTTAGCCAAATACCACTTAAAGAATTGAAAAGCTTCAGATTTTTCTTTTAGAAACATTACATGCATCATCTTGGTATGATCATCAACAAACAAGATAAAATATCTAGCACCACAGTAACTTTTTACACCCATAGGTCCATAAAGGTTAGTATGAACCAAATATAAAATGTTATCAAAAGTAAAGGATTTTCTCTTAAAACTTGACTTTGTCATTTTTCCTAACTGACATTCCTTGCACATCACATTCTCAGGTTTCTTCAATCTAGGTAGACCTCTTACTTTCTTCTTCTTACTTATTTCTACCAGATTATCAAAGTTAACATGACATAGCCTCTTATGCCATAACCAAATGTCATCAAGTTGTGTAACCATACATACTTCTTAAGATAGGTCAAGATAGAACAAATTACCTGTAGTCTGTTCTCCACTTCCAACTAGTTCACTAGTAGCATCAAATATTTTAGCTTTCTTATGATGAAATTCCACTCAGTAACCAGTGCTGTTGAGCTAAGAAACACTTAGCAGATTATAATTTAGACCTTCAACCCAATATGCATTTTCACAAGAGATCTTATGAGTCATTTTAATCAAACCTTTTCCTCTAACAGGACATGGTGCATCATTACCAAATTTTACACTTTTACCCCTATAATGATGTAAGGTCTCAAACTTACTCTTATCACCAGTCATGTGATGTGAACAACCACTATCAATAATCCATTTTTCATTCTTGTTCACATAGGAGATCAATGCAATTTTCTCATCCTCATTAGATTCATCTTTCATTGCAACATAGACTACCTCAATTTCAAAATCATCACTATTAGTGTTAGTTTCTTTTTCAGCAATGTAACAAGATTTCTTACCTTTTCCTTTGTAGTCTTTGTACCTTTGATAGCTTCTATCATCTCTTCTTTCTTTGTGTTTACCTTTTCTTTCTTCATCTTTATCATTCCTGTCAGGACATCTAGCAGCTATATGACCAACTTTGTTACATGCAAAACATATAATAGGGAGTTTACGTTTATATTTTCCTTTTCCCCTTCTCAATCTTCTAGCCATAAAAGCTTCTAGATCTTCAAGTTCTTCATCAGAAGTGTCACTTTCACTTTCACTTTCACTGATGCATCTTTCTTTCTCTTTCTTTGGCTTGTTTAGAACTAATTGTGACTTAAAATCAGATTCAACATTACCAATACTACCAACAGTGAAGTTATCATAGTTAGAGAGTTCAAAAGTAGCTAGCTTGCCAACCAAACTTTCCAAAGTAAGCACATTTGTAGAGTTACATCTAGATTCTTGAATAGCATATATATGATGCAGAGTTCTTAGTACTTTACCAATTATAGTTTCATCCTCAATAGTCCCACTTGCTCCTCTAATAGCATTCACAACTTCTTTTATTCTACCACAATATTGTGCAATGTTCTCACCTTCTTGCATTCTCATTTCATCAAACTTACTTCTAAGACTCTCAACCTTAGCTTTCAGTACATTTATGTCACCACCATAGATCTTTGCAAGAGTGTCCCACATCTCCTTAGCACTTGTGCAATCTTTAATGTCCTCAAATTCTGGATAGCTTAGTAGATGCAATTTCTAACATTGCCTGATTATGTTCTTTCTTAGCTCTCATTTCTTCGATATTCAAAGGTGGGATAGGTGAGACATAGTCATTCTCAATGTAGTACTTTGCATAATCACCAATACTAGCTAGATGAAACTTCATCAAACTTTTCCATGCAGGGAAATTTTCCTTATTCAACTTCGGTACCTCCTTCTTATACATCCTAATCATTTTCTTCAAGCCCCTTTAAACTTGATTTCTGTAAACACCAATAATAAGAAACACAACTCTGATACCAATTGTTAATATGATTTAGAACAACAGAGAGGGGGGGGGTGAATTAGTTGTTCTCAGGTCCAGATGTATAAAACAAACTTCAAAAATGTTTCCTTAAATTAGATCTAACAACCAAAACCAACTCGATCATCACTGATTCAATAATAGAAACATATAACATTGTAGTCCACTACCCAGCTGTATCTAACTTGTAAAACATAGAAATGTCTAAACCAAAACATTCACATAAGCATTAACACTAGGATTTATAGTGGAAACCCAATCTGGGAAAAACCACTTTGTAACATGCTACTATTATTTTCACTCTTCTGAAGTGAGCTTGGTTAAAAGCTAACCCTATCAAAGGTTACAATACACACTGTTAGGTGTGACCCGGTTAAAGGATTTCAATCACCTGTTAAAAGTGAGCCTTGTTATAGGACTTACATACACTCCATTAGAATGAAACCTTGTTCAAAGGATTTAAACATATGACTGTTAGGTCAACCTCTGTTAAAAGGATTTTGACTATTACAATGGTTAGAAAGTAGCAGCAGTATTGATCTGAAAAACATACAACTCACTTTGCAAATATCAGATCCAATTTCATACACAAATGTTGGTTTACTAACTTTGAAACTTTTCCATCTCCATTTCTGATCTGCTCAGAACTTTTCTTCAAGAAATCACCACACTTCTCCTTCAACCTTTTCTGCTTATACAATCAATAAAATCTACTAATCTTCCAGCATCCTCTGTTCACCCATGCACACACATGCCTAATGCTTAGGTTCCCTTAATACTTCCTCAATTAGGATAACTCATCTTTTTCCATTCAATCTCCTTCATAGATCTTAGGGTTAGGTCAGATTCATTGAATCTACCTGCTTTATGTTCTTCGGCTCCTTTTCTAGAAACATCTCAAATCTATTAAAGATTTACAATAAAACATTTTTCAATGCATTAAATACTTTCAAACAATCAATAAATAAAGTCAACATGTTTTACATAATCCAAGAATTCAACAATGTCGGCTCCAAATCTGAATTCTCTTCAAATATAAAAATACTGATGCTTAGTCAATACTGTGATCAATTGCTCGGTCTTCGTGTAGAAAGATCGATCATTACTAAAAATGTTTCCTTAGCTTAAACTATCTTACTCGACAATTAACTGATGTTTGATTGACACTAGAATTTTGCTCGACATATACTTTTAACTTGAAGGTACTAAGGTTTTCTGACATTCATCCATAGACATTAGATGAATGCGATTTCTTGGATTGACAAACTAAATAGAAAGGGAAAGATGAATAAGCAGCAACAAGGCTACCTAACCAATCTTTCATGTTACAGAAGACAGAGAGAAGTTAGAAATATCCTTTTGCAAAAACATGGGTACATGACCACAAGACTACATACATCACATTCGAAGTAGTAATAAAAGACTGTATCTGAACAAGAAATAAAAGAACACAGTATTCTTCAAAATCAGAAACATAAATGTATAGACCATAGGATCAAACACAAGTATACTCCTTTTCATTTTAGAGACATGAAAAAACAATAATGGTATTGTTCCCTCCCTTTATTACAATCAACATGCATAAGACAAAACTCTTTCCCCTATTACAAAATAGAACTATCTTCTCCTTGTAGCAGCTTCAGAACTCCCACCAAAAAAAGAAGAACCATTTGAGTCTAAAAATGTTTACAATAAATAATGCTTCTCCATTCACTTTTGGTTCCAATAACCATTTCTTGAAATTACCTTTATTCTTATATTTCCACTATTTAGTGGCTTCATTCTTTCCATCCGCATAATAGTTTCATAGTTTATCTTCACATATGTTGACATCTAGCATAGTGAGCATCCCTTGTGTCACTTTCAAAAGAATCCTAGAATGAGTTGTTGCCACCTGTATCACCAATGAGTAACTAATTCCCCTATTCAAATGTGAATATGTGTATGGTGCATTGACAACGTATAACTCTAACTTCTCATTTTTTAATGATTTCTTGGTGTCAATTCCAAATATTTACTATCAAGCTATATATATGTTACCATTCTAGCATCATCAAGAGACTCTCAGCTATTGGTGATGTGGTTTCTTGTAGAGGATCGATCGGTTTGGGATCACCGCGTGGAAATGAGTGAGATTTAGGAATCCACTAATGATTTCCTTACAAAACATCTTCGATGCTTCTCTCTCAAACAACGCCCATGCATAGGAGTACTTGTGAGGATTAATTGTTCTCTCCATGCGTTCATAGCAGTGACTTTGACATAGCACTTGGTATAAGCAAGATCTTTTCCTCTTCCTATATGTTGTAGTTCCACCCTTTGCTTGAGAAGGATTTGAATATCGAGCATTTCATCAAGTAATTTGCATACTGTATACTCTGCTTCACACTTAGACACTCTGTTAGAAATTTATTGTGTCTATGCGTATCCAACTACATAGCTAATGCCCATCCATGGTTTTGGTCTAATGAGGATTCATTGAGCCGTATGAAGGCCTGCTCAAACTTTTTGGTGACCCGATGATGTGGTCTAGCTTCATTATAGAGAGACCCGATTGCTGATCTTGTCCTCTTTGCCGATACCTGGCATCCTCTTCCACAAGTTTTGTGGTTCTTATTTCGCCGATGCAATGATCAAGCTTATTTGTGTTGATTTGTCACTAAGAATGTTCATCAGAGTTATCATGACTCGGTCCACATAGGCTCTGCTATTGCCCAAACTTGTGCTAACACCATAACCACATTGATATCATGTCACCAGTTATGCCCTTTTGCAAAATCAAGATGAAAATCCTCAGAGATGACCTTAATATGAACAATTATGCTCAGTCTAAGAACCCCGTGATCATACTCCTAGTTTGTAGTGACAGTACCATATCAGGGCCTATGAATGTGAACAAGTACCATAGAGGCATCAATACACCAGTCAGTGACTGTATTGAATAGATGAGTTCATGGCTTCTCAGTCCCTACACTATGTTGAGGCTCCATAGCAAAGTAGACTCTATTGGTTAATGTGAATGCTTGGGCATTATGTCAAATAGTTGTGTATCTTTCATGTTGCCAAGTGCTGTGTGGAAACAAAAGTTTTCCAACCAGTCCATGAGTCAACACATCCTGGGATGTTCATCCTCAATTGCCGCCGGTGTTTAAAGTAGAAATTTCACTAGGCTTTGGTACATGATATTTTTTTTAATAATCAGGATTTATTAGTCTTTGTATTATGGGTTTCGAATGTCTAGACCCAAGCTTCAAAAGCGGACATCCCATTGTATCTTTATACACAACCAATTCCTCACCCTTATGAATGATTATGCCCCATTATTTTCACTTGAAGCAATCAGACTGCATATCTGATATTGGCCTTTGAAACAAAAATTGGAGGCATTTAAATTTGGTATTGTGAGCTCGTGCTTCTGCACTGATGAATTGGTGGACTTAACTCACTTACTAGCAACCTTTAATATATACTCCAAATCTAATCTATGAATTTGAATTAAGAAATATCCATCACTTGATAGGCGGGTGATAAACTCAAACCTCAACCCTTTGATTGTCAGGACTAAACTTGAATTCTGAAAACTAAGTATTCAAATCTTGAATTTTGATCTGGCAGACTTGATCATTCAATTCTTTAAACTGCATGTTTGATCTTTCGAACTTTGAACTTTAACTTTGTGGTTCAAGGTTCAGGTTCAACATATCCTCAAAACACTATCTTCTTCACAAGATAAAACCTTACAAGGCATCATTAGTTATAAAATCCACATAAAAATGAAAATATTTGAGAACATCTTTCTATGGGATCGATTTTAAAAGTTTGAAACTTAGGTGCTTAAAGTAGGCTAACAGTTGTCAAAGAGGGAGATGAAGGACATTGATGTAGAGAGATGAATGAGATTGATGATAAATAGATCAAAGAGGGAGAATATTGTTGATTTACAGAGAGAGATAATGATCTAGTAAAGTGAGAATAAAAATAGAGAGAAGATTAGAAAATAAATTGTCAAAGAGGGATAATAAATAAGACTACTACAAAGATAGAGAAAGATAAAAAGAAAAAGATCAAGAAAAGATTAAGTTGTTGGAATTAGGAGAGATAATTACTGAGAGGGGAGGGGTGAATTAGTGCCTTCAGAAACTTTACTTGTAAACCTTTCAGATATATAACTGTAAACAGTAATAACCGACCAAAACAACTTGAATCCAACTGCATGAATCAATCATTCATTTAACTTATGAAAGTAAACAACATGAAATCTATATGACAATCACATGAAACAAGTATTTTGGTAACGCATAAACCCTTGTTAGAAGGTAAAAAATGTGGTGGGGATGACACCCACAAATTCTTCACTACTACAGATAGAAAAGGTTTGCTTGTTAGGGCTACAAGTTTTGATCACTTCTGGTGATCTCACCCTATTAGGAGTGACATGTTAGATCAGCTAGATCTACCTAGTTATAGGATTTTAACAACACTAATGAAGTGTGCACTTGGTTAAGAGATTTACATAAGACTGTTAAGTCTACTCTGTTAAGAGGTTTTATCCAAAACTCTATTACAATTGTCAGAAAGCAATAGGTAATTATCTGCTAATTGACAACTCAATTGTCAGATACAGATCTATAAGTTCTGATAAAATATCACCTCACTTGTGATGAATCTTTGCTCTGAACTGCTTGGTAGCCTTTTCTGATTCTACTCAATCTGAATTCCTCTGTACTCGGTTCTGCTCTATTAATTGATAGACTTGAAGTTAGGCAATTGCTTCAAGTGCTCCGTGATTCATATATTAGCTCACACCAAAAATGATGTGAACACACAAATATATAGTGTTCTATTTTTTCCGCTTAAACAAAATTAGGTTACACAACATAGTCATAACCCTAAGATCTACGGTGTACAAAAATAATATAGATCAACTATTACAAAAAGATATACATTACATTTAATGAATATCATCACATTAAATGTTCTTCGATCTGGGTAAAAAATTTTATGAACCATTGTAACCATTTGCATAGAAGTATGTGCCATTTCAAATTACTATGTCATTTTCTATGATCCTCAGTAAACACTGTATAAACTACTTGGTGTATACTGTGACACTCGGTGTTTACTATCTATTGGTGTCGGTGTCTTCTGGTGCTCGGTAAACTGTCTGATGCTCAGTGTATTGCTTTACCGAAAAGTCTATCTTGCTTCTAGTTACCAATTTTCTCAATGTAAGTGACCGACTGATATCTTTACAAACCTTTGATACTAATGACAACCTTAAATGCTCATTAGAGATAACAATCTCCCCCTTTGGCATTAGTATCAAAACTTGAATGTATATAAATTTTTTTTTCTATATAACTTATATCTCCGCCATATACATATACACATCAAAAATTTTCTAAGTATTAAGTACTCCCCCTTGGTGCATGCTCCTGGTAATATGTAGTATACATAGCATCTATGTACATATTTTGCATAATGAATTATACATTATTTTCCCTCTTTTTGATAGTAATACCAAATACAAAAAAAAAAAAGTAGTATACTCACATCTTGTCAAAAATATGCTGGTGGGTTTTCTTCACTGACTCTAAGAGATTTTCCCATTCCTCTTTCAAGTTGGTGAGAGCAATATGCTCAAGACCGACTTGTGCATGCATGTCAAAGATGTTATCTAACACCAAAATTTTGGGTGTTGCAATGAGTTGTTCGGCTTTGACAATGTGTGCCTCAAATTTTTTTAGGTATGGCAGGAGTTCTATTTGTAACTCAGTAACTTGATCTGTTATGTGCTCTTCTTGTTTCTTCAAATCTTCTATTAACCACCTGAGTTCTTGAACTCAGTGAATGTGCTTTGAGAAAGAAGTAGGCTCGGTTATAGCTGCATTTGTACTTAACTTTATTTCTGCTTCCAATCCTTTGATCTTCTCACTGACTTCAATAATGAAGGTATCTACAGTACAAAGCTTCAGTAAATATTGACAAATTGTTTGGGTGATATTTTTTTATCTTGGTGATTACCTCAGATAATTTGACCTTCTTCAATGCCACTTTTAGGCTTATTTTCTTTGCCAGTTTGTGCTGTATCCTGGATTCTGCCCTTTCTTCAATCCATTTATCTGCATCAATGTCTGGGGCATTGATCTTCTCGACAAGTATAGCAAGTTGATCTATGATAGGAGTATCCTCATCAATATTCACCTTAGGTACTACCTTTTGTAGGATATCCCTCACATCTGTTAAGATTTCTTTTCATTTGTGTTCTTGCTTCAACTTCTCTTGAGCTGTCTTTCTTGAACATAATTCCCCATATTTACTTAAGTCTTTGGGGCTTAGGGTCCTCGGGTCACACTCAGGAATAATTATCACTTTATCTAGGGTGACTGACCCTTTTCCTTTCTTTTTCTTCTTCTTCTCTGGTGCTAGAGGTTATTTCTTCTCAATAACATCAATAGTTTTATCTCTAGATTTCGGAGTGTCCTTCCCGGTTAACACACATTCTTCCTTCTTCTGCTCCTCGGTAGTTGTAGTCTTGTTTGATGGAGTGGGAGCCTCAGATGTGGTGTTAAGTGGGATTACCTCTATTTCCTTTGTCTCATCTATTGCCTTTGTCTCAGTAGAAGGTGCCTCTATTTGTGTAGGCTCATCTGTCTTTGCAAGTTTCTCAATGTCTTGAATCCTTTTGAAAAATCTTCTAGCTCAAATTCTTCTTTGTGAAATATTCACTCTTTGAAATCACAATGTAAAAATGAACTCTATTTCTTATGTATTTATAGACCTTTTGATATTCCCGCTCAAACTTTCATGCAATAAATGCTTGACCTAACTTTTGGTATGAAATAATTGTCAGCTTGGTGACAACTAAAAGTTTTATTTGCTCAGTTAACATAGGATTTCTTCATCGGTTGATACATGTGCTTGGTTAACCTTAGATAGTGATTATCGACGGGTAACAAACTCTCGGTCTCTCTTTTACCGACTGTATAACATTGTTAGCTAATAACATATAAACCATAGTGCATCTTTATTCATGTTGATTTGGTATAAGTACATCATGTATAAGGAACTATATGTAAAATGTGATCTTTTGAAATGTCAGTCCCATACATACCTATTTCACCTTAAGTGGAGGTACTGATGTCACCCAATCTAGTGGATGAGGTTTCACCAATAGCATTACTTGACTCAGCATTCTCATTAGATGCCTTCTTCCACATAATGTTCCTTAACTTCATGATATTTGCGATAGTATAGCCACTCTCAAATATATGGTTTTCATCTGGTGCTCAGTCTCTACAGTTCTTGCTTAGATGACTGACCCTATGATAGTGCATACAAGCCATTCCAGTGCTTGTCCAGCTTCTTGATTGTCCAATCTGACTCTTTTTGTAACAATTTTCTGCAATGTGTCCATATCTACCACAAGTAGTACAATTAGCCCATGTATTATAATCCCAAACATA
This sequence comes from Chamaecyparis obtusa, assembly GCA_027943335.1. NCBI lineage: Eukaryota > Viridiplantae > Streptophyta > Pinopsida > Cupressales > Cupressaceae > Chamaecyparis > Chamaecyparis obtusa. Next base: position 994,397 of record BSBK01003968.1, on the reverse strand, counting down.
AGAGTTTCCTTGTCTCTTTAGTTGATAGGGCTTTCACTGTGTTTACTACTTGGGAGTCCATACTTGCTTCATCTTAACCTTACACTCTCATGCAGTGTGTCCATGTTTATTACAAGTATAGCATATTTTCTCCATAGTGGTATTGTTAACAATATCATTCTATTTAGCTCTACACTCATAAGTAGGATGTCCAAACTTACCACACTAATAACAAAATCCATTAAACTTAGGAGTGATAGGAGGTTTACCTTGTGCTTTGCTTCTACATACATTAGATGTATGTCCCAGTTTGCCACAGTGATAACATGCCAACACTTTAGGTTTTTGATTTTGATTGTTGTTGACGTGTTCAGCTTGTTGTGATGATTATCCTTCACCAATGTAGCCTATAACAGCTCTACTCCCAAATCTTCTTTGATTAGTCAGAAAGTCATCAATCTTCTTAGAACTGTCCTCAATAATTTTCTTCATTTCATTTTGTTGCTATTGATTTTTCACTTCATTTCTCAGCTTCTCATTCTCCTCTCTGGGTCTTGCAACATCTTCTAGTCTTCTTGACAATTCTCCATTCACTTGGTTTATCTCTTGATTCACAGTCATCATTTGATTAGTTACTTGGAAATGATGATTAGCGAGTTTCTGTATTTCACTTTCTTTTGCTTGAAGTTGTTCAGTCATCTATCTTCGGTCATCAATAACCAGATTCCTTTCTTGCTCGACCTATCTAGCATTGTTCATTGTTTCTACCATTCTCACCATATGAAATTCTTGACCGATTTGTAGTGCTTTCACTTGATCAATTAAATGTTGATTCCTTTCAGATAAATCAGTGATTATGCTTTCAGATCCATCAGAGATGCTTCCAGAACTAGATCCAATATGCTCAAACATTTCATCAATAGGTTCTTCATGGTAATTGATCTCATTTTGTAGAATAGCTAGGTTCTTCCTTTCAACTAGTAATTTCTTCAGTCCTTCCTTGGCTTGCTTATACTATTCCACAAACATCTGCATCTGTATCTTCTGATTCTCAATATTCTTATCAAGCTTGTATCTCTCCATGACTTAGATCTTTACCCTTCAGTGGTTAAACTGTTCAATAAGAGAATTGAGCTCTAATACCAATTGTTGGATTTAGGAGAGATAAGTACTGAGAGGGGAGGGGTGAATCAGTTCCTTCAGAAAATTTACTTGTAAACCTTTTAGATATATAATTGTAAATAGTAATAACTGACCAAAACAACTTGAATCTAACTGCATGAATCAATCATTCATTTAACTTATGAAAGTAAACAACATGAAATCAATATGACAATCACATGACACAAGTATTTTGGTAATGTAGAAAACCTTGTTAGAAGGTAAAAACTGCAGTGGGGATGACACCCACAAATTCTTCACTACTGTAGATAGAAAAGATATGCCTGTTAGGGCTACAAGTTTTGATCACTTCTGGTGATCTCACCCTATTAGGAGTGACATGTTAGATCAGCTAGATCTACCTAGTTATAGGATTTTAACAACACTAATGAAGTGTGCACTCGGTTAAGAGATTTACGTAAGACTATTAAGTCTACTCTGTTAAGAGATTTTATCCAAAACTCTATTACAATTGTTAGAAAGCAATAGGTAATTATCTGCTAATTGACAACTCAATTATTAGATACATATCTATAAGTTCTGATAAAATATCACCTCACTTGTGATGAATCTCTGCTCTAAACTGCTCGGTAGCCTTTTCTGATTCTGCTCAATCTGAATTCCTCTATACTTAGTTCTGCTCTATTAACTGATAGACTTGAAGTTAGGCAATTGCTTCAAGTGCTCTGTGATTCATATATCAGCTCACACCAAAAATGATGTTAACACACAAATATATAGTGTTCTATTTTTTTCGCTTAAACAAAATTAGGTTACACAACATAGTCATAACGCTAAGATCTACGGTGTACAAAAATAACCTAGATCAACTATTAAAAAAAGATATACATTACATTTAATGAATATCATCACATTAAATGTTCTTTGATCTAGGTAAAATGTTTTATGAACCATTGTAACCATTTGCATAGAAGTATGTGCCATTTCAAATTACTATGCCATTTTTTGTGATCCTTGGTAAACACTGTATAAACTGCTCGGTGTATACTACGATGCTCGATGTTCACTATCTATTAGTGTCAGTGTCTACTGGTGCTTGGTAAATTGTCTGATGCTCAGTGTACTACTTTACCGACAAGTCTGTCTTGCTTCTAGTTACCAATTTGCTCAATGTAAGTGATCGACTGATATCTTTACAAACCTTTGATACTAATGACAACCTTAAATGCTCATTAGAGATAACAGAAGTTACAACTCAAAGGGAGTATAGGTAATGAATGACAGTAAAGTGTTACCATCATCAATTGAACACTGAATATTGTTAGTGTTGCCATCAATGCCAAAGAGGGAGATTGTTATTATAATTGATAGTAATGTCAGACATTGATTATCTAATGGTGATGATGATGATGACCGACCGAGATTAGAGGAATACAAGATAGTAGAAAGGGTAGATTAGTTATTATCTTGTCATTGATGTTAAGAAATTGATTTCTAGTTTATATTATGTTGCCATATCATTCGATATATGATTTAAGTTGAATTAGTTAAGAAGAAGAAGTGAAATATTGAGATGTTGAAGAACTTAATTGGGTAACTGTTATAGATCAAATAATGTTAATATTATGTTGATATAATTGTTCTCTACCTAACATTTAATTATATCAAGTCGGTAAAGTATGGTAATGAAGATTAGTCAAGTCGGTAAGAAAAATAGTTTTGGATACCAAGCAGGAAAGGTCTCTCGGTAAAGGTAAAAGGTAAAAGGAAGTGATTTAGTAAAGATAGAGGAGCTCAAGACATCGAGAAGAAAGTTTTAGACATTGATTAAAGGTTAACTGAAATTCAAAGGAATACAATGAGCAAGGAACTGGAATTAAATACAAGGATTGGAACAACATTTTGTTGGATATTGCTAATGCATGGGTGGTGATTGAGACATGTAATATGTTTAAATCACTACGTTACTAAATGAGAACTCATACTATTGTCATTTGTGTTTTGTCACTGATGTCAACATATGCTTTTATGAAGGAACCAGACTGGTAATTGTAATACCCCAAAAATGGGCTATAGGTTCATTAACCTCCTACATCTACACATCGAATGAAATCGACATTGAAGTCCTAACCTAAGGCACATTTGAACATCATCGAATCCTAATTGATTATCTCAAATTCTGCATCAGGGAATATTCATAGTAATATTCCTAATTATCATAATTATCTTTAATTTAGTAATTATTTAGCAATAAATCCTATTTATCCTAAAGTTGATTAATTGAATATGATGAATATTTAATTGGTTAAGTTTAATTCTGCCACTTAATTATTTAATTGAAGTTAATTCTATTTATTCCTAAATTGTATTATTTAATTTTGACAATAAATCCAAAATCCTACGAATAATTGATTAAATTCTTATTTAATTAATTAAATCAAGTTGTCAATTTTTAATAATATTGTAATTTTGAATAAAAGTTTGAAAAATAATTGATTAACCCATAAATCAATTGTTTTATTTTTCAAAATCAGTTAAGTTAGAAATAAACCACTTTATTATTAAATTAATTCATAAATAAAACATGCACAATCAAAAAAGCAGACAACTATCAATTATCAATTAAAGCTAAACTCTATTTTGAGTTAAACTTTGCTTTTGCATGCTCTTGTGAGTTAAATATTCTTTATTTTTAGATAACTCAAAAATCAAATTGAGTTATTTGAGTGATTTATGGCTTTTATTCATGCACCTCCAAAGCCCTAGATTTCTATAAATTAAGGCTTTAGCTCTTCACAAATCATCCACAAGAATTGCATAATCATGCTGCCGAATTGGAGACTGAAGAATCATCTATGCGAATCCAAGCTTTGTGAGATCAATATTGCATAGTTTTTCATATCATATTAATTTTCATTTGTTAGATCATTTAGCATATCATAGCATATCAGTTTTTGCATATCATAGATTCATATCCATTTTTCATTATCATATTTGCATAGAAAATAAAAAAAATAGATTAATTGCATTCATTCCATATCCATCTTTTGCATTCAAATCCTTCATTTAGGTGTCGTCAAGGTCACTGATCTTGATAACAATCTGAGAACATCATACTCACACCTATTAGAAGGCAGTAAATCACCTAGTTAGTTTAGCTTTCAATTCATTACAGCTTTCATTTTTGCTAACCTCTAATGTTTTACAGAAGTTTTGTGTCTACAGAGCAGGTACAATTTTCACACACACATTTCTAGCACCCACCGTGGGGCCCTGAAATAGGTTTCCAATTCAATTCTATCAATTTCTATCTTTTCTTCTCGATTTCTGAGCCAAAACTATGATTTTTAAATTTTGTCTGTATAATTTTCGTATGAGTTTCTGACAAAAGTCATTTTAGACTATACCCATTGTCATACGATAGTCTATCAGATCGAGAGTCATGCCATACTATACACACTATCATTTGGAAGTTCAACTGTCGTATCATCATACACCCAGTATCGTACAAGTTTCTAGACTGTTGTCTAGAAGCAGACCCATTGTCGTACGAGTTTTGGCACCAAGTTTTCATTGTCGTTTCATTTTTCAGAGCAGTTTGTTAGATTTGATTTTCAGATTTTGACTAACGACTAATCTTAACAATTGAAATTCTCTATTTTTGATTGACTCATGCTGGTTTTGATTGGAAAAAGTGCAATAATTGCTAAAAATAGGTAAAAATCTACTAAGCGCATTGCGAGGAATTCAAGTAATCATCTCAGCTGATAAGACTTTGATTTTGGATCTAAAATGAACATCTCATGTGTCTAGCTTGAGTGACTTTTATTGCTTTCCTATCACAGACTTCATTTGGGCTATAAAAATGAACATAGTTTACTTTCAGCATCTTTGTTACTTATAGTAATTAGGCCCCATGAACACTATTTGTGGATCTTGAGAGAGTGGGTTTCTAGTGAAACTCTTCTCAATGAAGGATCCCTTGTAGGTGGGGAGGATACTGAGGGAGTCTCACGTTCCACTAGATCCATGTGTTTTCAACTTTTGATCGAGGCATTCTCTCTCCGGAGAGGTTGATAGATCATAAGGGTTGATGTCATAGATATTTGTGAGATAATATTGGTCTTAGCATGTCAGATTAATCTATCTACTTTGTTTGGTTTAAAAGTTAAAAGGCTAGGGGATTATGCTCTACTTCCTTTTTGGATAGTACCAGGAACCCAAATCCTTGAATCTGGAACCAGTCTCCATGTGGTATATCTTGTGAGTCACCTTTAGAGTGGGTTAACCATAGTGGACATTCCCTTAATTGGGTCAACCACGTTAATAGAACCTCAAGCAGTAATAGCCATTTTTGCCATGGTAGTGACAACTGCTATATAAATGTCCTATTGGAAGAAATCTCCATAGGTGTGATCTCTTGTTGGGTTGTCAGATCTCCCTAGCAGATCCTGAAGATTAAGTTCTCAAACTGTGTCAAAACCCTGGTGCGCTTGGATTGGAGTTCGCCCTCTTGGATCATAAAAGTTGCAGAGTCAAACCATTACTAAAAACCATAGCGAGGCCAAATTTTCATTTTTAGGATTATGTGCGTTATTGCAAAACATTTTTGGAACATACACAATTAGCGCTTCTGAGGATTAGAACAAATAAGTCACTAGATCGTTCATGCGCAAGGTTGCTTTTGCCCTTGTTCATTATTTTTAGACATGCTTGAAATCACTTGCTCGCTATTTTGCGTGCTTGCTTATCTATTTGGTTATTGAAAATGAACAAATATGTTACAATCCTCAAATTTGGACATTAAAATTTGCAAACAATCCGAATCTGAAAACTCAAAATTTGCAAAATCTGAAGTAAAATTCTTTTTTGGAGTCCATTGTCATCTCAGGAGGTCAGAAAGTCATACGAGTTTCTATCAAATGTCATTTCATTACTACCCAACTGTCGTATGGTAAAGAACCCAGTGTCGTATGAGTCTTCCTACCAGTCAAATTCAAAAAGTCAAATCTTGCTACCAACTGTTGTGCGAGTTTTTGCAACTATCGTACAAGATTTTCAATTGTCATTTCATAGCATACCCACTGTGTATGAGTCTATAGAGTGTCATTTGGGAAAATTTTGAAAAGTTGTTAGAAAATTGTCAGAATTGCCAGATACTTAGCTTTTCCAGCCTGTTTCTAGAATCTGTCGAACAAATCACTGTGTCAGGAATATAGCAGTAGCTATTGAGAATCCTATCATTATCCCAAAGTGGTCTTTTGAATCTGATCTAGCCTTCTATTTAATCGATTTGAGTCTTTATCATCTTGTGTCAAAACCTTGTCTTAACTATCAATCTTCAATCAATCTTCAAAAAATGACTAAGTGTTGTGATATCTTGTCCGCTATCTTTTGGGCATCTACCCATACATCTAGGGCACAATATCCCTCATCTAAGTCATATCTATACTTCAATCAATCAAACCTTGACAAGGTTGCATCATTTGATCATCTTGATTCAATTCATTCTTCAGTTGTTTTCATCTTATTCTTTTGCTTCACCCAAGGTTAATGGTGGAAACTAGAGCTTCCTCTCACAAGAAATCTGGGGAAATATCTCATACTTTACCTTTGACTCACATAGGTCCAACTTTTGAGCAACTCCGCGATTCTTGTCTTTACGAAGACGACGGTCTTTGCAACTTTCGATTGAAATCTAGTTACATTCCTCCTTCATCAACTCACGGAGGTAATCAACAAAATCTACATCAATCTATTACAGGGAATCCTAAAACTTCTAACATGTCTCAAAGAATTAGTACACATGAGGAAGAAATTCTAATCACAACTATGATGAAACAGATGCATGCCATGCAAGTCAAACTTAACAAACTTGAGAAAGAAAAGGAACCTAAAGAGTTCTCCATGGAAGCTCTATGCCCTTTTCCATTTGATAAAGACTTGTACATGTCACCATGCCCTCAAATAGAATGTGAGCAATGTGACAATCCTTATGATACCTCTTCCATGGAGAGTGACACACCCATCTTTGAAGACTATGATGATTATGATAATAGACAATATAATGATACCTATGACACCTCTGTTCCTAAGAATCCTCCTCATCGTGTGTTCCTGCTTACTACAAATGGGCCATCACATTGGATAGATCGTGAGGGCGATCCATATGATTTTGATTTTGAAAGAGACTTTGATTATTTCTGTGAATAATACCTAGATGATACATCTACTTCTATTGAGGAAGAGAAAGCTTACCACGTTGATTATAAATGTGCATACTATAAGGATCTCTCCTCTAAGAAATCTCATGCTGAAAGTAAAGATTACACTCTCAAGAAAGATCATGTTAGTGTTGAACCTTTGCCTTGTGATGGTTCCCTTCCATCCCCTACTTCCTCCAATACCTGTACATTTCCTAAAGCTTCCGAGTATTTCAAATCTTTCACAAGTCCTTCATCCACCAAAGGTCCTAATACTTTTCATGCAGTTTCCTATAGTTATCCTCAAGGGCTACCTCTTAAAGAATCTCAAGCTAACCTTCACTTGGCTACAAATACTTTCAATAATGCTAAACCTAAAGAGCCTAAGCCTTTATACACTATAATGCCCACTTTAGCTAGTCCTCCACCATCTGTTCCAAAGTCTTCCATACAATCCCAACATGCTTCCTTGTCCTTAGAAGTGGCTCCATGTCAAGAGGACTCTCAAAATGATAAATAAAATAACATAAAGAAAGATCAAGATCAAGAAACCTCCATGTCATCCAATCCTTTTCATGATGCCTCTTATCTGTTCCATGGTTCTTTTGATCCTGCACACCCTTTTTCATGCATTCCACCATGTCTTAAGTCTTCTCCTAAGCAAGATCACACTACTACTTACACTGTTGAGCTTATTGACAATCAAAATAACCTTGTACCCCACTTCCACTTTCCAAAGATGATACTTCCATTAAGGTTGGTAAAAATGGTGTTTTTACTTCCAATGTTAAACCTATTGAAAATCAAGAGAAAAATTATGTGCTTATGCTATCCAAAGATCCTTGTCAAGATCAAAGTCTTCCATCTTCTTATTCTACCACTCCATGTTCATTTCTAATTTCTACTCTTCCCGAGTCTTTGCAAGCTTTGAAAAATCCTATCAAAGAAGGTGCTCATATTCAAGATGTCCATGATTCTATTGAAAATCCTAATGCTCACTCTAAAGATGCTGATGTCCTTGGTTGTCATATAAATGTTGAAGAACTTGTTGATTATCCTTTTGCATCTTCCACTTCCATCCTTGGACCTCCTCCACCAATACTAAGGGCTTCACGTCTGCCTTCCATCTTGGGTCCTTATGTCCCTTCACTTTCCCCTCCTAACTCTCCTAATTCACCATCCATCTTGGGTCCTTACATCCCTCCATCTCCTATCTTTCCTCAAGATCAACATAGATGCATACCCTTGAATCCTTTTCATCCACCCACCCATCTAAACCAGTCATATCCTCCTTCTTCCACAAGTCCCAAGTCTTTTGAAAGTAACTTGAATGTTCAATACAAGAAAAAGAATCAATACAAGAATCTATCAAAAAAAGAAGATCACCATGTCTCCTCTAATAGACATGGAAACATAAGGTCAAAAGAGATATCTAAGACAAAAACTATAAGACAAGTATGGGTTCCAAAATCCATCATTGAAGATATTCTCTCTAGATTATCAAAAAGAAATAAAAATCCTACGACTATATGGATTCCAAAGTCCCTCTTGAAACAGTCTGGTGTTGAAAAACAAGTGAAGTTGACATTCAAGCTTCCAAAGGCTTCCACTTCATCTTCTTCCAAAAACATTTTTCCATTCCATGTGCCTAAACCACAACCTCTGCTATCCATTCACCATATTCCTTCACGTATTCCTTCATTCACATTTCCTCCATCCTCTCACCACCATTCAAGGTGTGTGTTGATGTTGATCTTGCCTTCCTTTCCATCTACCCTTTCACAATCTTTCCATTCATTATCCTTCTACCTTATATCCTTTTTCCTCATTTTCCTATTCCTCCTATCTTCCAACCTCACTCGCTTTACATAAAATCTTATCCTCCATTTTTCTCTTCCATCTTCCTTTCCCTATCAGCATCTTTGAGCATATCATTTTGAATCCTTATCATATCATGGTTTATCCTTTCAAGGAGCATTATCTAAAAAGCTTGCCTTCTTCCAAAAAAAAAGGAAATTTTAGAAAAAAATGAAAAATTGAAAATGAACATCTTGGTGAAAACCTAGCAATAGGCACCTTGATGATTCACAAAAAAAAGTAAAAAAAATAAAAAATACAAAAAAATGAGAAAAAGAAAAAGTGCCTTGGTGAAAATCTGGAAACAGGCGCCTTGGTAGTAAAAATAGAATCTCTACCAAGATGGTGAAAACCTGGCAAATGGGCACCACTTGTTTCAATACGCTCCATCTATCAGCGCAATCTTGGTCTTTCCCAGCTTTCAGTCTTGCTTTAGTTTGTACATATCTCCCAATTTGTTTCTGCATTCCTATTTTCAATAAGTCAGTCTGTACACCAATCAGCTCAAGCATCTGTATCCTATCAATGTTCAAACTTGGGGGCATTCAAAGTCATATCCTATGGCCTCCAATGTATCTTAGACGTATCATATCCAGTTAGAGTCCTTTAAAGCTTCATTTGAGTCAGTTAGTCAGTCTCATCTCCAAAAAGGATTTTGCATCAACATCAAACATCAAACATCAAACAATCTATGCTTTTTATATGCTTTTATCTCCTTGTATGCTTACTGATTCACATTGATATTTTTGCATATTATGTCCCTTCGAGCTCTTCGATGATGTCTTTTATAGGATTTAGAGAGTGATGATTGGGGGCATAATCTGTTAGGAATAAGGTGTCTCAACCTTGGATAATTCCTATTCTTATTATTTGTTTTGTAAATGTATTTTTTGCAAATAATGTAATTAAGTGTGAGTGTACATGTCTAGTTGGCATGTTGATGTGTCACTCCACTTGATGTGTTGGCATCTTGTGCATAAGGAGATCATGACTGAAATGGTCATGACAGATTTCTATGATGCGTAAGAACTATTTAAGGAATGTGCTATGACAGGTGTAAGAGCATCTTATGACTTGGGCCTATTTGGGTGCCCAAGAAGAAGTGGTTGGTGTGTGTAAGAGAATATGCCAAAAATAGGTTGGTATGACAGATTCTCTTACACTTCTTTTATGACCATTATTTTTGGCGGATTCTATGACAAGCTGTCATAGTCTATTTTAGGGATGGACGCCTATTCTTGGGATTGCATGTAACAACTGTGTACATGTGGCTTTGTGCATGGGTCTTGGTGGTTGTGCCTATTTTTGTGTCTAGAGGAGTCTATATATATATATGATGCTACTCCTATGGGGGAGACAATAACAAAAATTTAAGTCTTGTTGGCTTTGTCTCTCATTTCCTGAAAGAACTTGCATTGCAAGTGTATTGTAATCTTTGTGTTGAAGATAATACATTGTGCAGGTTTTGGAGTGTTGGGGTTTTTTTACCAAAATGTTTTCCCCAGGGTATATCATTGTGTCATTCTCTATTCTTCTATATGTATGGTATGTGGTTGCAATATCTTTGTTAAAGTAGTTAACGAATCTAAAATTGTAAGGATTTATAAGAATTTGCACAATACTCTCTTATAGTGATTAGCGTAAGAAGTTGTTTCCGCACCTGAGTTTCCTTACAAGTGGTATCAGAGCTTGATCAACTTTTGATCCTAGTTGTTGGGTAGGGTTTTTTGAGCTAATCTCAAGTTTGAGTGGGAGTTTTGTGCAGAGCATTTTGAATTTTATTTGCAGATTGAGATGGCAAGTTCATCGTATGGAAGAATAGAGGTGGAGAAATTTAATGGCACTAATTTCAAGTTGTGGAAACTCAAGATGGAAGACATGTTGGAAGATCATGACCTATGGGAAGTGACTTCAAATGCTACAAGACTAGCAACTATAGCTCAAGCAGATTGGGATATCAAAGACCGTAAAGCTAAGGGTCTCATAAGACTCTGTTTAACCGATGCAGTCCTTCTGAATGTTCTAGATGAGAAAACCGCAAATAGTTTGTGGGAAAGACTTGCGGCCATATATTAGGCCAAATCTCTGGTGAACAAGTTGTTCCTGAGGAAGAAGTTGTACTCTCTACAAATGGAGGAAGGTGGAACCTTAACGAATCATTTAAATGCATTTAATCTACTAGCTGCATAGTTGACATCAGCTGGTGTCAAGTTAGAGGAGGAGGATCATTGCTACACACTTTTGTGTTCTTTACCAGATTCATGGGACCATCTTGTGATGGCTCTTGCAAGCACTTTAGTCACCTTCAAAATGGATGATGTGGTGTCTTCACTGCTATCAGAGGAGATGTGGAGAAAGGCTTCCATTTCAGAAAAAGAAGCCCTAGCTGTTCGTGGGAGATCCACTGAAAGAGGGAAGAAAAATGACAATAAGTCTGACAATAAGGGTAGATCCAAATCCCGTGGGAAGTCAAAGACTTCCAATAAGTCCAAGGCAAAATGCTGGAATTGTGATAAATCTGGGCACTTTCGTAAAGACTGCAAAAAGCCGAAGAAGAAGAAGAAAGGTTCAGATTCAGCTTCAAAAAGATCTCAAGAAGATGGTGATGCATTCATCGCAGCTTTGGCAGCCCATGCATCTGATGATGTGTGGTTGGTTGAATCAGGTGCATCTTTTCACATGACCTCTCATCGAAACTGGTTCTCAAAATATGAAGAGTTCAATGGTGGAAATGTGTACTTGGGTGATGATTCTCACCTAAAGATAGTTGGACATGGAAGGGTCACTATCAAATTTCCTAATGGATGAGTAAAGGGAATCAACGGAGTTATGCACATTCTAGGTTTGGCACGAAATCTATTATCTGTAAGTATGTTGAATGATGTAGGTGTGCAAGTTGTTTTTTCGAAAGAAGGATGCAAGATGATGAGAGGATCGATAGTGCTTGCAAGGGGTACTAGGAGAGGTACCTTATTTCAACTAGATGCATGTATTCCTCTATGTAATAATTCTTCATCCTCACCATATGAACAGGCAGTGAAGAAGTCTATGGCTATTGGTTCCGATGGTAGTGCAAACACTTTGGAAGGTAAGCTTCTTGCAGAAAAGATAATGTTGTGGCATATGAGATTTGGCCACATTGGTGAAAAGGGTCTTAGAACTCTGAAAAATAAAAATCTTGTTAAGGGGTTAAATGATTGCAATCTCGAGTTTGATTTTTGTGAACACCATGTCTATGGTAAATAAAATCGTGTTCAGTTTTACTCTAGTTCTCACAAATCTTCTGATGTTTTGGATCTTATTCATTCTAATGTATTTGGTCCTGTAAAAGTTCCTTCAATCTCCAAGTCTATATTTTTTGTATCTTTCATAGATGATTACAGTAGAAGGACGTGGATTTATTTCCTTAAAAGTAAGACACAAGTCTTTAGTCGGTTTAAGGATTTAAAGCTCTTATAGAGAATCAGACTAGTAAGAAGATTAAGTGTGTGAGAACTGACATTGGTGGTGAGTTTTTCTCAGCAGAGTTTGAACAATTCTATAAAGAACAAGGTATCAAGAGGCATAAGACAACTCCTTATACCCCACAATAAAATGGAGTTGCAGAGAGAATGAACAGGACACTGATGGAGAAGGCTAGGAGTATGCTTAGTGGAGCTGGTTTAGAACAAAGGTTTTGGGCCGAATCTATGGCCACTGCTTGCTATCTAGTTAACAGGTCTCCTACATCAACCCTTGTTGGTAAGACACCCATGGAGGTGTGGTCTAGTAAGAAGCCTTCAATTAGACATCTTCATGTTTTTGGTTGTGAATCTTATGCACATGTTCCAAAGGAGAAAAGATCTAAGTTGGAAAACAAAGCCGTTAAATGTATTTTCATCAGATATAGTGTTGGTGTGAAAGGATACAAGCTTTGGGATCCCGTGACTAGTAAGGTGTTGTATAGTAGAAATGTTATTTTCAGAGAGCTAACATCTTCTCCTATTGTGCTACAACCAGATGAAAAAGAAAATGAAAAAGATGTTGTTCAATTGCCTCCTACCCCTGAGAAGACTGAATAGAGAGACCATGTTGGGTCTAATGATGAGGAGAGCTCTAGCAGCTTTGATAGTTTGGAAGAAGAGGAAGAACAACCTCAACCGCAGCCCTTGAGGAAATCCACGAGAGAAAGAAAGCAACCAGAAAGGTTTGGTTATTCTATGTTAGATTCCAGTTGTGCCTTTGCTTTGATTACTAACACCGATGAGCCTAGATCTGTGAAAGAGGCTTTGGGCATGGAAGATGCAGGTTCCTAGATTGAGGCTATGGATGATGAGATGGCTTCATTGGAGAAAAAAAAAACTTGGGACCTTGTACCTTTGCCTAAAGGGAGAAAATCTATTGGCTGTAAATGGGTGTTCAAGAAGAAATTCTGTGCAGATGGCAGTGTTGAAAGGTATAAAGCTAGATTGGTTGCAAAGGGGTATTCACAGGTAGAGGGAATAGATTATGGTGAAATATTCTCTCCTGTTGCAAAGTTGACATCCATTAGATTTCTGTTATCTCTTGCTACATCATATGATTTAGAGATAGAACAGATGGATGTGAAGACAACTTTCCTTCATGGTGATTTGGAGGAAGAGATTTATATGTCACAGCCTGAGCACTACATTGTTAAAGGTAAAGAATCCTTAGTTTGTAGATTAAAGAAATCTCTATATGGTTTGAAGCAATCTCCTAGGATGTGGTACCTTAATTTTGATGCCTTTGTGTTGTCAATTGGATTTGTAAGATCAAAATTAGATCATTATGTTTATTTTAGAGTTGAAAATGATCGCCTTCTTATTGTTGCATTATATGTTGATGATATGTTGCTGTTTGGGAAGGGTAAGGGTATGATTTTTTATTTTAAATCTCAGTTGTCAGCACAGTTTGAGATGAAAGATCTTGGCGTAGCTAGGTACATCTTGGGTATGAAAATCAGTAGAGACAGGTCTAACAGAAAACTTTGGTTGAGTCAGAGTAAGTATGTGAAGTCTGTGTTGGATAGGTTTAGCATGGCAGATTGTAGACCACTATGTGTTCCTATTTCTGTGGGAACAAAGTTATCTGTAGATGATTGTCCAAAATCTCCTAGTGAGGTGGAGGACATGAGTAGAGTACCTTATGCTAGTGCAGTTGGTAGTCTTATGTATGCTATGGTCTGTACTAGACTAGACATTGCCCAAGCAGTGGGAGTCCTGAGTCGGTTTATGGCTAATCCTAGATGGCTACATTGGGATGCAGTTAAGCGAGTATTCAGATATTTGAGGGTTACATCAGATTACTCCATATGTTATCATGGTAACTCTTCTGGATCTTCACATTTAGTTTGTATTCATGGGTTTGTGGATTCAGATTGGGCAGGTGATATTGACAGCAAGAGATCCACCAGTGCTTATGTGTTCACTATGTTTGGTGGTGCCATCAGTTGGATGAGTAAGCGACAACCTGTGGTTGCTTTGTCCACTACAAAAGCTAAGTACATGGCTGCTACTCATGCTTGTAAAGAAGCCATTTGGATTAGAAGATTGTGTTCTGATGTTGGTGTTGATGCAGAATAGATTACTATTTGGTGTGACAGTCAGAGCGCTATTTTCCTTGCAAAGAATCCAACTTTCCATGCCAGAACGAAGCACATTGATGTGTAGTTTCACTTTGTGAGAGATATGGTGGAAGATGGAAAGGTAAATTTGGAGAAGGTAGATACTGTGAAGAATGTTGCAGATGCATTAATGAAACTAGTGGGCACTAAGAAGTTCAGATGGTGTTCGGAGTCTATGGGCCTTTTGGCCTATAGCGGTTAAAGTTCCTATTATGTTCCTGTTGCTCTTACAAGGTGTTTGACAAGTGGGAGAATGTTAGGAATAAGGTGTCTCAACCTTGGATAATTCCTATTCTTATTATTTGTTTTGTAAATGTATTTTTTTCAAATAATGTAATTAAGTGTGAGTGTACATGTCTAGTTGGCATGTTGATGTGTCACTCCACTTGATGTGTCGGCATCTTGTGCGTAAGGAGATCATGACTGAAATGGTCATGAGGGATTCCTATGATGCGTAAGAACTATTTAAGGAATGTGCTATGACAGGTGTAAGCGCATCTTATGACTTGGGCCTATTTGGGCGCCCAAGAAGAAGTGGTTGGTGTGTGTAAGAGAATATGCCAAAAATAGGTTGGTATGACAAATTCTCTTACACTTCTCTTGTGACCATTATTTTTGGTGGATTCTATGACAAGCTGTCATAGTCTATTTTAGGGATGGACGCCTATTCTTGGGATTGCATGTAACAACTGTGTACATGTGGCTTTGTGCATGGGTCTTGGTGGTTGTGCCTATTTTTGTGTCCAGAGGAGTCTATATATATATGATGCTACTCCTATGGGAGAGACAATAACAAAAATTTAAGTCTTGTTGGCTTTGTCTCTCATTTCTTGAAAGAACTTGCATTGCAAGTGTATTGTAATCTTTGTGTTGAAGATAATACATTGTGCAAGTTTTGGAGTGCTGGGGTTTTTTTACCAAAATGTTTTCCCCAGGGTATATCATTGTGTCATTCTCTATTTTTCTGTATGTATGGTATGTGGTTGCAATATCTTTGTTAAATTAGTTAACGAATCTGAAATTGTAAGGATTTATAAGAATTTTCACAATACTCTCCTATAGTGATTAGTGTAGGAAGCTATTTCCGCACCTGAGTTTCCTTACATAATCTTTTCTTTGTCTTCTGCTTCTATGTGAAAATCTAACTTTGGAAATTCTGGATTGAAATGGTGTCTGACTGTAAGAGCCTCTATCTCAAATTGGATGGCCATGCGTACCTCAATCATTGATACCCAAAAAATTCAAGGAAGTTTGATCTAACTATTTTGAGTACGTTCTTTCTCCTAATGTGAAATATGATCTTACCTAAGGATGTGAATGATAAAGGGTCATTATGGGCAATTCACATTGGATTTAGAATGATCTCTTGACTGTTTGCTATGTTTGAATGCAAGGCATATTATGGTCATCACGACGTTTATGTTTTTATGCTTATACAAATTGCTATATCAAAATGGACATGATATTCAGGTCATCCTGGCGTTTGTGCCTTGGTGCTTATATCTAATCTGACATTCCAAAAATAAAATCAATATTCATATATCCATGGTTGCCTAATCAGTGGGTGTTATATTGATTCCTACACATACAAATTGATATTCATATGTCTATGGTTTCATAACTAGTGGGCATTGTATTGATTTATCCGGTTACCTAAAAGTTCAATGATGATAACAAATCGACATATGATCAGTGAGTAGGTCCTAGGTCCTAGGTTACATTTTATTTTGCATGTTTCTTTGCATTTTGCATGTTTGCATGATCTCATAATAGCTAAATGAACTTCAATGCTTAAACAATTCTCCACTTGTCTCTTCAAATCTAACAAGAGCTGAATCTTACACGAAGGTTCCTCCAATGAAATAGCATGTAGAATTCTTTTTCAGGATCAAAATCAAAATCTAAGATCATTCATATTATTAACTACTTGCATAATCAACCTTCAATCATCATAGGAATCTAGAATTCAACTTAACTAATTATCTTACATCAAACTATTGAAATTTCAACTTGGTCAACTATGGTCAACTATGGTCAACTCATGGTTTCACCTAGTCAAACTTGGTCTCTAGGACCTCTAAACGATGCAGAATGCATTCTCGAACGTGTTTAACCAATTCTCAAATCAATTAACATGCTTCTAAACCTATCAACGCTGACTTTTCTTGTCAGATTTCAATTTTAATCCTGAAGGGGGCATGGTATTGCACATCATTCAAAGTCTGTAATCTTTATTGAAATCATATCTTTCATTAGTAATCAAGACAACAACCACGTCTAGTTGCTGATTCATCAAAAGTCATCATCGCTCGGGGCAAATCAATCATCACTTGGGGCATATCAAATTCATCAAGATCCATATCAATCTGATATTCTCCTAATCTTGTAAACTATATTCGTTTTTCATAACCATCAGTTCATTAGTATTATTTCCTTGGTTCTTCGATAACTGAAGGGTTCAAATGTGATACCTATGTGATTCTTCGAAGGACAATCGAGTCTAGAATTGGTCACTCACTTCTTCACAATCATAAGGTTCAGAATCAAGTGTTTTGATGCTTTTGTTTCATTGGTTCATCATTGCTATAGTGAACATTATCTTTGGTCATTCAGGACCTAACATCATATCTTCAAATCTTTCAATCAATCTCTGTCTCATATCACAGTTTCTGTCTCATATCAATTTCAATTTCAAACATCAGTTTCAACATCATACATAGACTATCTTTGAACCACTGCGCTTCGCACAACAATTCAAAGAGGGGCAAAATGTAATACTCCAAAAATGGGCTATAGGTTCATTAACCTCCTACATCTACACATCGAATGAAATCAACATCGAAGTCCTAACCTAAGGCACATCTGAACATCATCGAATCCTAATTGATTATCTCAAATTTTGCATCGGGGAATATTCCTAGTAATATTCCTAATTATCATAATTATCTTTAATTTAGTAATTATTTGGAAATAAATCCTATTTATCCTAAAGTTGATTAATTGAATATGCTGAATATTTAATTGATTAAGTTTAATTTTGCCACTTAATTATTTAATTAAAGTTAATTCTATTTATTCCTAAATTGTATTATTTAATTTTGACAATAAATCCAAAATCTTATGAATAATTGATTAAATTCTTATTTAATTAATTAAAGCAAGTTGTCAATTTTTAATAATATTGTAATTTTGAATAAAAGTTTGAAAAATAATTGATTAACCCATAAATCAATTATTTTATTTTTCAAAATCAGTTAAGTTAGAAATAAATCACTTTATTATTAAATTAATTCATAAATAAAACATGCACAATCAGAAAAGAAGACAACTATCAATTATCAATTAAAGCTAAACTCTATTTTGAGTTAAACTTTATTTTTGCATGTTCTTGTGAGTTAAATATTCTTTATTTTCAGATAACTCTAAAATCAAATTGAGTTATTTGAGTGATTTATGGCTTTTATTCATGCACCTCCAAAGCCCTAGATTTCTATAAATTAAGGCTTTAGCTCTTCACAAATCATCCACAAGAATTGCATAATCACGCTGCCGAATTGGAGACTGAATAATCATCTTTGCAAATCCAAGCTTTGTGAGATCAATATTGCATAGTTTTTCATATCATATTAATTTTCATTTGTTAGATCATTTAGCATATCATAGCATATCAGTTTTTGCATATCATAGATTCATATCCATTTTTCATTATCATATTTGCATAGAAAATAAAAAAATAGATTAATTGCATTCATTCCATATCCATCTTTTGCATTCAAATCCTTCATTTAGGTGTCGTCAAGGTCACTGATCTCGATAACAATCTGAGAACATCATAATCACACCTATTAGAAGGTAGTAAATCACCTAGTTAGTTTAGCTTTTAATTCATTACAGCTTTCATTTTTGCTAACCTCTAATGTTTTACTGAAGTGTTGTGTCTAAAGATCAAGTACAATTTTCACACACACATTTCTGAAAATTGTATACAGCTAGTATATAGATATTTCAAATGCTCTGAAGTTAGATGAGAGTTCAAGTGGATGTTGTGATCTTATATCCATGATTGTATCACTAAGTATTGCATATTAAGAGAGTTACAAATGTTTTGGTAAAGACTGGTCACTGGACTGTGACAGTGATAATTGACAGAGTTAGTCTCTGAGTTTTTGATATATCTTTCAGAGGGATTGGATTCAAGGTATGAGAACTTAAAGGATGATGGAAGAGGTACTGATGAATGTTCATTGGTTAGTGCAAGGTATGGAGTGATTGGTGATGTCATCTGTGGCGTCTGCCCTGGCGATGTCTTATTCTGAAGCCGACTCAAGGAATGAAGTGTGTGTTTTGTTTGGCAAGCTCAAAACAAGGATGTTAGTCCTTAATTGTTGTAATGTAATCATTTTAAATTTTTTATAGATACCATGTGTATCTTAGCAAGGGTTTATATAATTGTTTGTAATTAGGAAAGCCTTATGGCCAACCTGATCTTGGTAAATTGTAATAAGGTATAAATGAAAGGTATTTTCCTTGGAAAAGATATGGATGGAATATATGTGATATAGAGAGGTTGTGAAATCTGTGAGCTCATGTCTGTTGCATATAGAGTAGAGGTTTACTGGTGGACTTCATTGGAATTGATCAAGCAAAGATAGTTGTTGGCAAACAATTCAAAAGATTGTGTATTTCTTCATATACACCTGTTGCGAACTAGTGAGTTCTGAAGGTGGATTTAACCTTCTTTGGGTAGTGAGCCCTCTATTGTTCTTGACTCCTAATAGGGTCTATCCTCTAACAAGGACTATGTACTGTAATGTTTCAATAAGCTCCTAACAGGGCTATATCTTCTAACAAGGATTACTTTACTCTCAGTACATCATTAGTGGGTGCTAATTCCCACCAGGGTTTTTACCTTTAATAGGGTTTCCTCGTAACCAAAATATTGTGTTATTGTATTGGCATTCATTGTGCTCATTGGATTTGATATTATTGAGCTTAAATTTTAAAGTTTAATATTCTGTTATAGAACTGATTCACCCCCCTCTCAGTTGTATTGTGGACTATTATTGCTAACAATTGGTATAAAAGCTTATGGTCCGTAGAGTGAAAGCTTAACATCTTGAGGTGATCTTGGAAATGGCATTCTATAGGAAGGAAAGTCCTAAGTTTGATCCTAAAAACTTTGACAGTTGGAAAAAAAAGATGTGAACACATCTGCTATGTATGGGCATGGACTACTGGATGATTTTGAAGAAGAAGGAATCTATGAAGGCTGAGAATGACTTGGAAACAACCAATGATGATGAAAAGAAGTTATTTTCATGCAACATGGTTGCAAGAGAAGTATTGATTAATGCACTATCTGAGGGTGAGTTTACCACAACTAAAGATCTAGATTCGACACATGATATTTGGAATAGACTAGAGGCACTCTATGAAGGAGACAAGTATACCAAACAAGCAAAATTGCAAAAATGGAAGACAAAGATGGAGAAGTTGCAAATGAATGAAGATGAAAGCATTAGAGCCTATGTTCAAAGGTTTACAAAAGCTATAGTTGGAATCAAAAATTATGGAGGTACTTATGATGAAGATGGATTCAATGGAAATATTCTCAGATCTCTAACTCCTACTTCCAAATTCTAGGCAATGTCAATTCAAGAAACTATACCCCTGACTCCAAACTTTAGCAGAGAGATGTTGATTGCAAAGTTAACTACCTTTGAAGCTGTGGAATTGGGAGAAGCTGCTATTGAACCTACAACTGATTTACAACTGATTGGAGAGATTATTGAAATAGTGATTGAAGATCACATGAAAAGTAGTTGTATAGATATACAATATGTTAAATCAGTATTATGTTGTCATTGATGTCAAATAGTTTCTTATTAGTTTGACAGTACTTATCTTGTAAGTTATCATTACTGAGACATTTGAATAATGGTGAAAGAAGGTCACAACAGATAAGGATAAGGAATGCATTGGATAACTTATTGTGGATAACTTATTGATGAGTCTTTGATCTCATTATATTGACTTTAGTATGTTGTATTCATCTATTATGGAGAAAGGAACTAAAAGAAACAAAGCAATGTTGGTCGGTAAAAGAGAACAATTTAATGTTTACCGAGATCCTCAGTGTAAACATCGACGACAGTATACACCGATGCAGTGTGTTGTATACTGAGCACAAGTTTAACCGATGAAGGTTTACCGATGCATTTCTTTGTTAACCGAGGAGAACATAAAAGCATTTAATGATATTGTTGACTAGACAATTTGAAAACAAAACTGATGAGCTGGATTCGCATGATTTGAAGGTGAAAAGTCAAAGTTTGTTACAAGGATCTATGGCTAACAAAATTCAAGGAAGATCTGATGAAGGAGATTGAAATATGTTAATGACACATCAACCGAGGAAGTTTAAAGTGACAAAATTAGTGGATATGATTAAGCAGCAAAATCTGATGGATGAAAATAAAATAGCTTACATGTTTATTTAAGGATCAGAGAATCAAGAAAAAGGAGGAGATACTGCAGAAGCTGAGCATGAACTAGCATTCATGCATTTTCTGATCAAACAAGTTACTGAACCGAGCTGCACAATGAAAAAACTAAGCTACACAGAGCATAGAACTGATTGTTTGTAAGTGATATTGATATTAGATCTGAAGTCATATATTGGTCAAAAAACATTATTGAGCATAACACTGATCTTCAACTGCAATTTGTTGTATTAAGGTAGATCAACCTACTGTTACTTTCTAATAATTGTAAATAGCGAAAATCTCTTAACTGAGTGGACTTTTAAGTCTTATTTGTGTTTCATTCTGACAAGTGAAAAATTGTTATCCTGTAAATCAGCACAGTGAGTGACATAAGATTGAAAGATAACTTCTAGTGCAAAATCCTCTAACCAGGTCACACCTAACAGTGTGTATTGTAACCTTTAACAGGGTTGGGTCCTCATAGGCCTCACTTCAGAAGAGTGAAATTTTTGGGTTGCCGGTTCCCAGGTGGTTTTTCCCTTAACAAGGTTTCCACGTTAAATCATTGTGTTATGTGTTTATTGTGATGACTGTTTATTATCATACTTTACATTTTAGCTATTTGATTTGATTGGTAACTACTAAAGAGATTTAACTAAAGATTGGTAAAAACACTAACAGTGAATCATATATATGTTTACCAACTGACAGAAATTAGAGAAACAGTATTTTTGATTACTCATTTTTGTTTTGGGACTTCGATAATTGATTCACCCCCCTCTCAGTTATTCTAACAATTGGTATCAGAGTTGTTTGGTTGCTTGAAACAGAGTTTTAAGGACTTGAGCATAAAGATCACAAAATGAGTAAGAGGGAAGTGCCTAGACTGAACAAAGACAACTTCTTAGTATGGCAACGGAGAATGAAATTGCATATAGCTAGAATTGGTGGAGATGCACTACATTTTATGAAAACTGGCTACAATGAACCAACTAGTCCTCTGACTGTGGAACAACTAAAAGATAAGCATGATCACAACGTAGCAATGATGGAACTTGCTGCTACCTGTACCGACACTCAATTTGAAGAAATCAAAGGATTGACTACTATTAAGGCAATGTGGGATAGATTAGAGCACGTATATAGTGGTAACACATCTGTCAAAAGAGCTAGAGTAGAAAGCTTAAGAGGTAAATTCAATGAAATGAGAATGAAAGAAGGAGAAAATATTTCTGAATATTCAAATAGAATTAAAGAGGTTGTTTATGCTATACGAGCTTCTGATGGAGTAATTGAAGAAGAGACTATAATTAGAAAAATCCTTAGAACCCTGCTACCTGTCTATGCAATCAGAGTATCGACAATTCATGAGAACCGAGACACATCCAATCTTACACTTGATACTTTGGTCAGTAAGCTTACTACTTTTGAGTTGAACAATTTTGATAACAATGTTGTACCTTCTGTTGAGTCTGCTTTCATGTCTTCTCTAAAGATTGGGAAATCTAGCAAGAAAAATAGAAATAATAATGACAGTGATACTGATGATGGCCTTGATGAGCTTGAAGCATTAATGGGTAGAAGATTACCGAAAGGTAAAGGGAGATATAGAGGTAAGTTACCCTTGGCATGCTTTAATTGTAAGGAAGTAGGTCATATTGCTGCTAGATGTCCTTAGAAAATAAATGATGATGATGAACCAAGAGATAAATATGAAGGAAGTTATGGGAGGAGAGTTAACAGAAGCTACCGACATAGTAATAGAAATGACCGAAAGGACAAAGGTAAAAAGGCTTGTTATATAGCTAAAAATACTAACTCTGAGTCTGATTCTGATGATGAAGAGGTAGTGTTTGTTGCAATGAAGGAAGATTTAGAAGAATATGAAAACCAAGATGAATTTGACCTGATCTCATGGATAAGCAAGAATGAAACATGGATCATTGACAGTGGCTGCACACATCATATGACAAGTGATGTAGATAAATTTGATGAATTAGTTGAATATAATGGTGTATCTGTAAGAATGGGAAATGATGCCCCATGCACTGTGAAAGGTAAAGGTACCCTTGTAATTAATGATAGAATAAAATGTGAGAATGCTTACTAGGTATATGGATTGAATTACAATCTGTTGAGTGTGGCACAACTAAACAATTCAGGCCACAAACTGGTGTTTGAAAATAAAAAGGTGAAAATCTATGAAAATGATGGAAGACTTGTTGGGATTGGTACTCAAACCAGAGGTAATATTTTTCAACTTGATATTGATGAGTCTTCTTGCCTACTTATGAAAGATGAAGATGCTTGGCTATGGCACAAGAGATTATGTCATGTAAACTTTGATAATATGATCAAAATCAATAAAAAGAAGAGAGTTAGAGGTTTACCTAACTTATCTAAGCCTGATCATACTTTATGCCATGAATGTCAAAAAGGGAAAATGACCAAATCTAGTTTTAAGAGTAAGGACTTCTCAACAAAGAAGATTCTTGAGCCTGTTCATACCGACTTATGTGGACCTATGAGAACTCAAAGCTACTATGGTGATAGATATTTTATTCTCTTTGTTGATGATTACACTAGATTGATGACAGTGATGTTTTTGAAGGAAAAGTCTGAAGCTTTCAAACTGTTTAAATGGTATAAGGCTAAAGTTGAAAAGGAAACTGGAAAGGAAATCAAATGTCTTAGATCAGATAGAGGTGGTGAATTTATATCTTGTGAATTTACTAACTTCTGTAATGAGCATGGAATCCAAAGGCATGTGTCAGCACTGAGAACCCCACAACATCATGGTATTGCCGAGAGAAGAAATAGATCAATAATTGATTTTGCTAGGACACTGATGATACAAAAGAATGTCACTCAAAATTTTTGGAGAGAAGCTGTAAGCACTGCAGTCTATGTGCTTAACTGAGTACAATTGAAGAAAAACACCAACTGAACACCATATGAACTTTGGTTTGGACACAAGCCCAATGTAAGTTACTTTAGAATCTTTGGAAGTAAGTGTTTTATTCTAAAAAATGATAGGAATGGTAAGTTTGATTCATAAGGAGATGAAGGAATACTTTTAGGATATTCTACCCAAAGCAAAGCTTACAAATGTCTGAACAAGGTGACTAATAAAATTGTTGAAAGTGTGAATGTTCATGTTGATGAATATGATGATAAGATCACAGATGAGCAGATGAAGGAACCAGAAGATTACAGACAGTTCACTTACTATGAGTTTCCCGAGTTTCAATCAAGGACACCATAGACTGTTGCAACCGGCCAACAGATAAACAATGTACCACAACCCACAGAACCGACTGAACATATTGATGATCAAGGAGGAGCTCCCGAGCAAGCTAATGAACCAGAATAGAATGCACAACAGGATACACAGTAGGATGCACAAGATAGAAGATCTAGGATATTGACAAGATTTTTCAGAAGACATCATCCTGAAGGTCAGATTATTGGAAACAAAGATGCTGGAATGAAAACAAGAAACAAAACAAGACAAGGTACTTGCTTAGTTTGTGAATTTGAACCTAAGAATGTACAAGTTGCTTTGGATAATGAAGAATGGGTCAAAGCAATGACTTAAGAGATTGAGCAAATAGAAAAGAATAAGACTTTGACCTTAGTATCCTGACCTAAAGATAAAAATGTTATTGGTACTAATTGGATTTTCAGAAATAAGCTGAATAAAAATGGAGAAGTGACAAGAAATAAAGCAAGACTTGTATGTAAAGGATATGCGCAAGAAGAAGGAATTGACTATGGTGAAACATTTGCACCTATTGCAAGACTTGAGGGTGTCAGAATGTTACTGGCATATGCTGCACATAAGAAATTTAAGGTATACCAAATGGATGTCAAGTCCACTTTCTTGAATGGAATACTTGAAGAGGAGGTCTACATTGAACAGCCTGAAGGATTTGAAGATCCAGACAACCGAGATATGGTTTTTAGACTACACAAAGCACTGTATGGACTGAAACAAGCACCGAGAGCATGGTATGAAAGGTTGCACACCTATCTATTAAGTATTGGCTTTATCAGAACAAGTGATAATAGTAATTTGTATATGAAAGGTAACACTGATGATACTATTATCATAGCTAAAATATTTGTTGATGATATAATTTTTGGAGGTAGAGATATTGTATGTAAAGCATTTGCTGATGAGATGCAAAAAGAATTTGAAATGTCTATGTTCGGAGAGATTAAGTTCTTTCTAGGACTACAGGTGATTCAGTATAGTGATGGAATCTTCATCACTCAATCAAAATACATAAAGGAGGTATTGAAGACATTCAGCATGGAAGATGCAAAACCAATGGGAACACCGATGGCTACTGGATGTAAGTTGACAAAGGAAGATGAGACTACCGAGGTAAATCAGACACTTTATCAATCCATGATTGGTAAGCTAATGTATGTAGTTCACAGTAGACTAGATATAGCTCATGCTGTTGGAATAGTTGCAAGATTTTCTGCAAATCCCAGAGAATCACATATGATAGCAACAAAAAGGATATTGAGATATCTTAAGAAGATAGAAGATTATGGTTTATGGTATTCAAGAGATGGAAAGTTTGAACTGAAAGTGTATACCGATGTTGACTGGGCTGGTAATGTGGATGACAGAAAAAGTACAACTAGAGGAGCATTTTTGTTTGGAGACAGACTTGTAACTTGGACAAGCAAGAAGCAGAGTTGTATTTCTCAGTCAACAGCTGAAGCTGAATATGTTGCTGCTGCAACAAACTGCTCCAATATAGCCTATATCAAGCAAGTGTTGGAAGGTATGAATGAGGTGATCACTGATCCAGTGACTATATATTGTGACAACACTAGTGCTATAAACATATCAAAGACTCTAGTAATGCACTAAAAAACAAAGCATATATCAATTAAGTATCATTACTTAAGGGAACAAGTGCAGGAAAAGCAAGTTAAACTAGAGTTTGTTACATCAAAAGAACAACTTGCAGACATTTTTACAAAGCCTCTACCGAAAGACACTTTTGAATACTTGAGGAATAGACTTGGGGTCCTTCCCCTGTCTATCGGCCACTAAGGTGATCTGGAATGCTGCATTAGCCTATTATATCAAAAAAACACTCATGTTGATGCTAGCATAGATCGCACTTTGATTAAGTTCAAGGTTGTGATTAAGTTTGAAGAACAGATGGAGATATTAGTATACTGAGATACAATGAAGAGGTTTGGACAAGACTGATGTTTGTTTATTTTGTTCATTTGGAATTTTTGTCAAAGGGAGAGAATAGGCAAATATGAATGAGCGAAAGGAAGAGAATATGTACTGTAAAGACAAAGAGTGAGAATACTGAACAGGAAGAGTTAAGGATGAACTATCTAAGGGAGAGCTTATGACAGACAAAGTTGTAGAGTATATTTTTGGTATGTGTTTGGTACATTCATATTATTTGAGTTACCATCAATGTCAAAGGGAGAGATTGTTGAACCTACAACTAATTTACAACTGATTGGAGAGATTGTTGAAACAGTGATTGAAGATCACATGAAAATTAGTTGTATAGATATACAATATGTTAAATCAGTATTATGTTGTCATTGATGTCAACTAGTTTCTTATTAGTTTGACAGTACTTATCTTGTAAGTTATCAGTACTGAGACATCTAAAGAATGGTGAAAGAAGGTCACAATAGATAAGGATAAGGAATGCATTGGATAACTTATTGATGAGTCTTTGATCTAATTATATTGACTTTAGTATGTTGTATTCATCTATTATGGAGAAAGGAACTAAAAGACACAAAGCAGTGTTGGTCGGTAAAAAAGAACAGTTTAATGTTTACCGAGATCCTCAGTGTAAACATTGATGACAGTATACACCGATGTAGTGTGTTGTATACTGAGCACAAGTTTAACTAAGGAGAATAGAAAAGCATTTAATGATATTGTCGAGTAGACAATTTGATGACAAAACTGATGAGCTGGATTCGCATGATTTGAAGGTGAAAAGTCAAAGTTTGTTACAAGGATCTATGGCTAACAAAATTCAAGGAAGATCAGACGAAGGAGATTGAAACATGTTAATGACACATCAGCCAAGGAAGTTTAAAGCAGAAAAATCAGTGGATATGATTAAGTGGCAAAATTTGATGGATGAAAATAAAATGGCTTACATGTTTATTTAAGGATCAGAGAATAGGAGATACTGCAGAAGCTGAGCGTGAACTAGCATTCATGCATTTTTTGATCAAACAAGTTACTGAACCGAGCTGCACAATGAACAAATCGAGCTACACAGAGCACATAACTGATTGTTTGTAAGTGATATTGATATTAGATCTGAAGTGATATATTGGTCAAAAAACATTGTTGAGCATAACACTGATCTGCAACTGCAATTTGTTGTATTAAGGCAGATCAACCTATTGTTACTTTCTAATAATTGTAAATAGTGAAAATCTCTTAACTGAGTGGACTTTTAAGTCTTATTTGTGTTTCATTCTGACAAGTGAAACATTGTTATCCTGTA
The DNA here is from genome assembly GCA_027943335.1 of Chamaecyparis obtusa. Taxonomy (NCBI): domain Eukaryota; kingdom Viridiplantae; phylum Streptophyta; class Pinopsida; order Cupressales; family Cupressaceae; genus Chamaecyparis; species Chamaecyparis obtusa. The sequence goes on along the minus strand of BSBK01003968.1, from coordinate 966,601 downwards.
AATCAGCACAGTGAGTGACATAAGATTGAAAGATAACTTCTAGTGCAAAATCCTCTAACTAGGTCACACCTAATAGTGTGTATTGTAACCTTTAACAGGGTTGGGTCCTCACAGGCCTCACTTCAGAAGAGTGAAATTTTTGGGTTGCTGGTTCCCAAGTGGTTTTTCCCTTAACAGGGTTTCCACATTAAATCATTGTGTTATGTGTTTATTGTGATGATTGTTTATTATCATACTTTACATTTTAGCTATTTGATTTGATTGGTAACTACTAAAGAGCTTTAACTGAAGATCGGTAAAAAAACTGATAGTGAATCATATATATGTTTACCGACTAACAAAAATTAGAGAAATACTATTTTGGATTACTCATTTTTGTTTTGGGACTTGGATAACTGATTGACCCCCCTCTCAATTATTCTAACAGCTGCACCTAAAGTTGAATCTACATTTAGGGCATCCACACACAAGAAAGTAGTTGCACTTTTGAGCACAAGCAAAGAAGACCTGAAAGAAGAGCTTGGTGAGTATGCTGAGGAATGGGAGAAGATAGTGTAAGAAGAAAAGAAGATGGAAGAACTTGTTGCACTGATTTCTAGAAGAGAAAAAAGAGGTAAGGGAAAATTTGAAGGCAAGTTATCCTTAAAATATTTTTCAGGCAATAAGATAAGTCATTTTGCATCTAGATGTCCTACAAGAGTTCCTAAGTACAAACCTGATTATGCAAAGATTAGAATAGACAAAGAATGTTATTATGCTAGTGAAGGAATCTCTGATGATGATTTAGATGATGAAGAGATTGGATTTGTTGTTATTAAAGATGAACACATTCATGAAGAAAAATCTTTAGTATCTCATGTTGACAAGAAAACTGAATGGATAATTGACAGTGGATGTTCTCATCACATGACTGGTGATAAGAACAAGTTTGTTAAATTAGTAAATTATGATGGAGTTGTTGTAAGGTTTGGGGACAATCTCCCAAAGTCCATCATAGGAGTTGCATCCATCAATCTGGACATAAAGACTAATACAAACAATGTACTACTTGTTGAAGGACTGAAACACAATTTGTTGAGTGTCAGATAGTTAATGGATAAAGACTTTCAATTAAGTTTTGTTAATGGTAAATTCTTTATCAGAAGCAAGGAAGGCAAACTGATTGCTACCGGTTCAAAATCTATAGGTAATGTATTTGAGCTAAACACATCTTGAGCCTCTTGTTTTGTTGCGAAGGTAGATGATAGTTGATTATGGCATAGAAGATTTTGTCATGTTAACTTTGATAACATTGTGAAGGCAAGTATGACTAATGCAGTAAGAGATCTATCAAATATTGTGAAACCTTCTAACACTATATGGAGAGAATGTGTTATGGGAAAGAAAACTAAAAGCAGTCATAAAAGAAAAACATTTATATCAAAAGGAAAGTTGGATTTGGTATATACAGATCTATGTGGGCCTACAAGGACAAAGTCATTCTATGGTGGAAGGTATTTTATACTCTTTGTTGATGAATTTTCCAAAATGATGTGGGTTACTTATTTGAGAGAGAAATCAGAAGCATTTGACAAATTCAAGTTGTTTAAAGTGAAAGTAGAGAATGAATTAGGACTGAAAATTAAGTGTTTAAGATCAGACAGAGGTGGAGAGTTTACATCAGATTTATTTAATTCATACTATGAAGAGAATGGGATAAAAAGAAAAACATCTACTCCTAGGACTCCACAACAGAATGGGATAGCAGAGCGAAGAAACAAAACTATACTTGATGCTACTAGGACAATGCTGATTGAAGGAAATGTATCTCATGTACATTGGAGAGAGGCTGTTGGAACATCAATGTACACATTAAACATAATTCAAATCAGAGATGGCACAAGTAAGACTCCCTATGAACTATGGTTTGATCATACTCCTACTGTAAAATATTTCAAAATTTTTGGTAGCAAATGTTATATCAAGAGGGATGATGAGATAGGGAAATTTGATGCTAGAAGTGATGAAGGTATCTTCCTTGGTTACTCTGTTAAAAGCAAGGCATACAAATGTTTCAATCTAAGATTAAGGAAGATGGTTGAAAGTAAAAATGTAAGAATAGATGAGAAATTTCAAATACAAGAAAGAATGTATGACAACAGTCAGATATCAAAAGTGAAAGAAACCACCGCTGTTGTCAAAGAAGAAGAAATTGTCGAGGAAGAAAGTGAAAAAGAGGCTTGTGATGATACAAGCAAGACTACTGAAACTCCTAAAACTCCAAGGTATGTAAAAAATAACCATCCTGAAAATCAAATTATTGACAATACTAGTCAGGGAGTGCTAACTAGATCTATAGTTAGAGAAGAAATTTGTTTGATTTCTCAAGTTGAGCCAAAAACTACAGATGAAGCCTTTAAAGATGAATCTTGGATAAATGCCATGAAAGAAGAATTGGATAAGATAAAGAAAAATAATACTTGGGAATTGGTTCCAAGACCTAAAAATAAAAATGTTATAGGAACAAAATGGGTCTTTAGAAACAAAATGGATGAAGAAGGAACAATTGTAAGGAACAAAGCAAGACTAGTGTGTAAGGGATACTCACAACAAGAAGGCATAGAATTTGAAGAAAAATTTGCTCCTGTTGCTAGAATATAGGTAGTAAGATTATTTTCTGATGAAGGGTGCTCCCCTTAATACCACAAACACATAACAGAAATAGAGAAACAACAACAATGTGCAAGCACAGAAAATGGGCTTCTTATTATCTCCACAAATGTGAAATTACAAACTTTCAGAATTACAATATGCAAAGCCACATGGGCATTCCCTTACAATATTTTGTAGGACAAAGCCTCAAATCAATACCCAGATCTACTACCCCGAACTGTCCTGAACTGCCTAAGACAACACTACGGTCCTTCTTTATATATGCAATTTCCACCGCCCGAGAAGGTTCTAGAAATTTAGCCTTTTAGGCCGACTAAACATGGGATTATTTTATTTTCACAATTTTTTACAATAGGGTCATCTCAAAAGAAATACAAAATATGCTTTTAGGTAACCCAACTTTCGGAGACCATAACTTTTTAACCGTAACTCCATTTTTCTATTGTAACCACTTTTCAGAAATGTCATGACGAGATCTATAGTGCTTGACATGCACCAGTGCTAGTTGTGTTTTCTATAAATGTGTCACACTTCTATGGATCATTATATGCAAGGAAACTCAAGAATGAGCCCTCACAAATCTATCCATAGCTCCCTAGGCATGGAGTGCAAGGGTTTTTAAGAATGCTCTTAGCTAGAGCTATTTAGCCTATAACCTTGCTAGTAAACCATGCAATGGGAGATTCAATGAAGACAAGGGCAAGAATGCCAATATCCTCAAGAATCAAGAATGAAAATGCAATGCAATGCTATGCTAGAAATGGAAATGCAAGCTAAGCTATGAAAGGAAATATGCAAGTGTTACAACCCAAGCTAATTAATCTATGTGAGCTAATCTAGAGCATAGAAATGAAGCTAATCTAAGAAAGCATAAATATGAAGCTAAGCTAAGAATGCAAGAATGAGATGTAGAATGCAAGAATGAGATGTAGATGCTAAGAATGCTCCAAATCTTCAAAAGCTTCAAAGTGACCTAGAAATCCTGCAGCATAAAGTTAGCATAAAAAGTTGGGGGTCTAGAATGAAGAAGAGAGCTCTCCTTTTAAAGGAAATGAGAAGGAATGGACCATGGAGATTAAGAGGCAAAAGATCTAATCAATGATGGAGCTTAAAAGAGGAGCAATCCATGTGCACAAGTATCTTCTAATAAGAAAATAAGAGTTGACTTTTATGTCCATATGAGACAAAAAGTGCTTTTTCCCTTTTTATAAAATAAGAATAATGCTTTATTTGTGCAACTTAGGATAAGAGAAAAAGTGGGGGCTTTTTATTTAATAAAAGGGGAGGAAATATTCCTTTTAATTAAATAAAGACTTAGGATAAGATGGTTAGCCCATAGAAAATAATCAAATAAATGATAGAGCTAGGATTTGATCTAGAATAAGCAATTTATGATTTAACAAAAGGGGCTAATAGTCTAGATGACCATTTTTGGGTGTATACATTTGCCCCTCTTTGACTAATGTGTGATTGATCTAGGAACACATTACATCAAAGAATAGATTAGCTAAGAAAGCAAGTAGATAGCCAAGAAGGCAAGGAAATAGCGATCTGACTCCAAAGAATGAAGTGCAGAGAGATAGCAAATCCTGCATGGTCAGCCTGGTAGCGACAATACTGAACACTTAGGAAAGAGATAGCCAATAAGATATGATGTGTTTTCCCCCTCGGGATCGAAAGCGAAATCTAGGTAGAGGGAAAGTAGAAGCAAGAGTAGCATGATCAAATCACTAGAAATCATAATCGAAGAGAGAGAATAGAATAACCATCAAGCAGTGAAGATATGCCCCACACATGGGACCCAGGGCACTAACCAAGCGGTCCCTCAACCCGAAAACACCACGGAGGGGGAAGAATTTGAACTTGAGATTGAAAGTGAATGAAAGACTAGAAGTTTGAAAGAGATGGAGATGAAGAGGTGAAGAATTCCCCAGTGAAGATCGAAGGATCAAGCCTCAAAAGGTTAGCCAACTACGTGAAAGAGGGAGAAAAGGTGATTTGGATGATCAAGGTGAACTCAGATTTCGATTTTGATCCCAAAATGAAAGGAAAATGATGGGATATGAAAGACAAGAAGTGAAAGACATGATTAGGAAGAAGTGAAAGGTGAGTGCAGTTGATTAACAAGTCCACGTAAGATGAAAAAGAGAGCTCTCTCCATATGCAAGATGCAAAACTAACTAACATGAACTGAAGAATGCAAGCTACATGAAAAGTGGTTTACTAGCAAGGTTACAAAGCCAATAGACATCTAATATTCATCATTGAGCATTATTGGTAGCATCGCAAGATCATACAATACACACTAGCATAACTATGTGGATCTGAATATGATCTATATCAGATAGAAATGTGGAAATCCCACCTAAGCATCAAAGACATGCAGGTCAAGATGACTAGTGTAGTGAGATTACCTAAGTTTGATATAGCAAGATTATGCTCGCATCGAGACACAAGAAAGTTAGGATAACTATAAGCATGCACTTGCGAAATAGTCAAGGATAATACCTTGTAGGTCCAAAGTGTCAAGTAAGACCAGCATTAATGCTCATGACAATTAGGACCAACAAAATATACCCACAAGCAGAAAAAGCAATAAAACATGTTCTTATTCCCTCAGTCTTCTAGCTATGCATCATCGAAAATGATCATAGGGGGAGAACACTCATCAAAGAAATCCTCATAGACAACATGCAAAGAAATAAAATCAAACAAATCTCAGCAAGTCAAATGTTTAAGTGTGTGTGTGTAGATCATAGAGTCAAGCTTTGAGTATCACATCTGCAAATGAGAAATATCATATCATACTAGACTATAGGGTAGGACATCTGATAAGTGTTGAGAAACACTCGACGCAAGGGTAGTGTTGAAAAACACAATTGGGGTGGTGTTGAAAAACACCATTTGTGAGGTGTCTAAGAAACCCAGATGCACAAAGAGACCCAAGATAAGCTAGAACAACAGATTCCCCCTAGACTAAGACAAGAGTCAATTCCAAGCTAGGAGAGGCAAAGCGAGAAGTGGAGCGAATGAGCGCCACGCAAGACTGATAGACATAGGTGCAGAGGGTCTCAAGCAGCACCTGTTTCCAGGTTTTCACCACTTGATAGATTTATTGCAATTTCTTCAGGACTTTTTATAAAATTTTTTGTATTTTTGCTACCAAGGCGCCCGTTTCCAGGTTTTCACCAAGGCACTTTTTCAAATTTTTTTTTTTTTCAATTTTTTGAATTTTTTTTTTTTTTGGTGAGACATCAAAGCACCTATTGCTAGGTTTTCACTAGGATGCTCATTTTTTCAGTACTTTTTATGCTTTTTAGGATTTTTTCAGCATCATATATGAATTTTTTGGAATTTTTTCAAGATAAAAAAGAATGCCCCAGATAGAAACGGACATCAAGAATCTGCTTCCACTGATGTAGAGAACTGATAGGCCCCAGGTCCAAATGCTGCAACTGTGATGATAGGAGGTCTCAACCAGTTCGACCAATAATAACCAGCCCTAAGCAATGTCTGAGCTAGCAGAGGATCGTTAGAATGTGATCCACATATGCCATCATGTATTTTAGCTAGCACTTTTTCTGACTCCTCTATTTCTAGACACTTAAGGAGAGTTCCATCTAGACCCTTCCTATACAAGTCACCAGAGACAAAGGCAAAGTGTAAGGGATGGTGGAAGGAATGGTGTGGTGGATTGTCAGGAAGAATATGAGGTGGAAGACATAAAAAGATGGTAGGATTGTAAGATTTGTGAGTAGGATAGCGTAATTTGTCCACCAGGAACTTGAAGCGAGATTTATGATTTTTCATTTGTAAGATGGATGCTGAAGTAACCTAGGCATTAGCAACTTTGTTCTCAGCTCTAGGAGTGGGCTGAAGTGTAACATATATGAGATCATGCTTGAAGAATTTCACCATTTCTTTGTAGAGAATCAACTTGTCATCGTTTATTTGAGAATCATTATTTTTGAGCAGATTTTTATTTTTACTTTTCTTAGGTTCAGATACCACCACAATGTGGTTTTCACCATCTGACCATTTCTCTTTTCTTTTGACTTGATGATTGTGATGTTTGATTGCTGATTCAATCTTTTTTGTGGCTAGTTTGCTGGTGGAAGAAGTAACAAGTGTTGATGTGAGATGAAATGAAGTGACTGGTTCAACAACATTTATGTGAGAGGTGTCATCTCTAGTGACAAGAGAAGTTGAGCCTATAGGGTAAGCTCCAAAAGCGTTAAGATCTAGACTTGTCATAGAAGGACCAGCGTGATCCACTAAAGCAATACATGGAATAAACTCATCAGACCTAACATGAGACTCATCAACTACGTCAGGGGGGTTATGAGATGTATGAACCACATCAACATCCATATCTGTCATGGAAGAATCTTCTGGAAGAGGCTTAAGATGCTAAGAAGTAGAGATACTCATGTCATTATGTGAGAGATCACCTCTTTGTAGCAGTCGTGCAATGTTGCGATGTTGTCTATCATAGTGCAATGATTCTTTAGGCACATAGGTTCTAGACATAGAGGCCTCAGCCATATCATCAGTAGATATACATTCTTCTCCCCAAAGAAGTGAAGTAGAAGGAAGATCATCTCCCATGTGAGCCATAGTGTGTAGTGGTGACTCATCTATATCTGTGTCTGAATTACTAAGCATGGGGGTATTTCTAGAATCCTCTATATAGATCCACTCTTGAATAGCTTGTTCTTCTCTTTCTACTTCTAAAGGAATGGATGAAGGAACAAAAGTATCAAAGATCATCATAGCATAAGTGGAAGGCTTCATCTGATCAGAAGGTCTCCCATATGACCTAGGAGAAATAGGTATAGAAGCAAAGGAATCCAGCATATATTCACCCATACCAAGGCTCATCATCTTAAGTGTTTTCTCAGCAGCAACTAGAGACGTACTAGGATCAACAGAAGGTTCATTGTGAGGAACAATTTTTTAATAGTAGCAAGAGCATTAATAGCAATAGTATGGTCTCCAGGAATCACAACTTTAGTGCCATTGTATGGAAATTTGACGCATTGATGATAAGTGGAAGGAACAGCCTGCATGTCATGGATCCAAGGATGACCCAAAAGAATGTTATATGCAAGTGGGATGTCTAATACTTGGAAGCTAATATCTTTCGTGACAGGACCCACTCGGACAGGTAGTGTGACAAGACCTTTGGAAGATCTTTCCGCTTCATCGTAAGCTTTTATAGTAATCTTCTTCTTAGAATCCACAACAAATTCTGACAAACCCAACTGTTGTATGACATTGAAAGAAACAATATTTAACCCTGCATGATTGTCTATCAGGACTCGGCGGATGCGGGTATGGTAGACTAGAACTTCAATGTGTAAAGCTAGATTATGAGGGTGAGCAATAGATATGTCATCTTCTGTAGAAAAGGAGAGAGATAGCAGATATGAAATGTGGTTGACCATAGCCTGAAATTGATTTGGATCAATGTCATTGGGAACACATGTTGTACACAAAGCCTCATCAAGAATCTCTCTATGCAAAGGGGATAACTGAAGCAACTCAAGGATAGATATCTGAGCTGGTGTCTTTTGCAAATGTTGGACAAGATCATAGCTAGGGGTGGCTAAAGGAGCCACATGTTTGGAAGGCAAAGCTTGTTTGGGATCTTGCGCAGTTTTAAGGACAACCTTGGCTTGCCCCCTAGTAACAACATTCAATATCTCACTTCGAGAAGATGAACTATCATGTGTTTGCAAGACCAACTTTGGCTTACCATAATTGGATTTATTATCATCTTGAGACCTCATCATTAGAACACTCTCAACGGGCTCTACCATGTTAATCACAAGCGTATTAGAAGGATACGTGTAATTGATCTTTGCATCATGATTCTTCTTATGTGTTTGAGAGGTTTCCCCCTTATCATGCTTAGGTAGAGGATCTTTGAAAGCTGTGTGATCAGAATTTTTAGTTAAGCCATCAGTGGAGATTGTGTTGTTATCAATGAGGTCTTGAATATCATCCTTAAGCCTAAAAAAATTATTTGTCAGATGTCCCTTGTTTCTGTGATAATGGTAGTAATGATCCTCTCTCCACCAATCCAGCTTATTTATTGGATCCCAGTTACTAGGTTTATCAGGAAGCGTAAGATATCCATTGTCAACCAAAGTCTTAAGGATCACATCGTAAGGTTCTGCCAACTTGGTATAGACTCGCTTTCAAAATGACTTCTTAGGCTTATTTTCATATTGAGGTTTAGGAGCATTGTGAGCATTGCCAACTTCTTATTATTTTGCTGCATAGATAGCGTTGGAGAGATTGAAAGTGGGCTCTTTAACTTTAGGAGCATCAACAACCCCATCATTAACAACATACTTGTTTTTATTCCAAGGTTTGTTCTTGTCTTTGCCATTGCCTTTAGCATCTTTATTAATGACAATATCCCCTTTTCTTATAGCTACATCCTCAATTTGATATGCACTTTCAACCATGTCATTGAAAGAGGAGAATAGTTGCTTCCTTAGATCATAAAATAGCTCAGGCACAAGTGTGTTGACGAAAATGTCAATCTTTTCTCTTTCAAGTAAAGGACGAGGATATCTAGAATACAATGACCTCCAACATTGTAAGTAAGTTGAAAATGGCTCACCTTGATGTTGTCTTAGATTACTGAGATCTATCATGGTGACAGGTTGTTGGATGTTGTAAGAATAATGCTAAGTAAATCATTGAGCCAACTCATCAAAAGTCTTAAAAGGTGGTGTCAATTTCACAAACCATTCTAAAGCTTGGCCTCTTAAGCTTTGAGGGAACAGTCGTAGAAGAAATGTGTCTTCATGAAGAAAGTCCATGCTAAGAGTGTAAAAGTGATGCACATGGTCATGGGGGTCACCATTTCCATCATACTTGTCATATTTGGGAACCTCAATATCCCTAGGAAACGGGGCCATGTATAGACTTTTATCAAAAGGAAGAGCACAAATTGATTCTACAAAAGAGACCTTTGGAGGCTCTCTTTCTAATGCCATTTGGGTAAGGTGTTGATTTTTCTGATGCAGTTCTTCCTGAAGGACTTCCAATTCAGTTGGTACTCTTTGTTGGACAATTTGTCTGACATCATAGCCGGGAGGAAGCTTGTATCCTCTAGAAGTCATATATTGAAAATATTGATCACCATTACGCTCTAAAAGCTTATGCATCATTCGTTGGGAGACCACATCTTGTTCAAATCTCATAAGATCCTCACTAGAAATCTCATCATCAACCTCTGCCTCATGTTGAGAGGGAGGAGGTCTAGGAGGTGAAGAAGGCATACCAAAAGTGGTTCTTGGAGGAGATCTTGGTGGTGTGTTGTTGCCATTGTTGTCATTGATAAAAAGAGGTCTATGCTCATGATTACTAGTCTCAGGTTGCTCATGAAATGTCCCTCTATAAGCCATGTGCCTAGCAGCATCCATCCTTTGTTGATTATGTTCTTTGTCTAAGCGCGCTTGGTTATCTTTATGCTTAAAATGTTCTTGCAAGCATTGAAATTTTTCTTGTTCAGTCAAAGTGAGTGAGACACTATCTGTGTTTTTGGGGGTCTTGAATGCGGAAAAGAGGAAACCTCCTTTGTACCACGGGGTAGCCTTGGAATTCTCAGATTGGTCAGAACTAGAACTGTCACTACTAATGGGTGCTTTGGAATGTCTAGTTGGAGAAGGTAATTGTGTATAATTGAACGGAGTATGACTCTCCTGCTCAAATTGAGACCGAGTTGTAACCGGCATGAAAAGAGATGTTGGTTGACTAATAGAATGAGACAAAGTTTCTCAGATATTGAGATAAGCAAAAGCTAATAAAGATCACTTGTCAAAGTAGAACAATAGAGAGATGGCTTGTCAAAAGTGCTCAAGCACTTACAATAATCAATTGACTAAAGCCGAGCAGCGAGCAAGAAGCTCAATAAGCAAGTAGCTAGAGAGGTAACCGTGATGTGACAAGTGATCAAGAGTAGCATTTGTTAAGCTAAAATCCAATAGTTTTAGCTCATTTTTTTTCAGTCTAGAACAAATCTAAGCATGTAGGCAACAAGCCAGCTTCAGGTAAGAACAAAAAAAGACATTCTACGACAGGTTAAAATGCAAGTTTAGCAGCTCCGAATTGCAACAACAACAAGATAGCAAAAAGGTTCTGGGCGACACTTTCCAGGCAGACAGGGCGATATTTCTCAGTTGGGTGATACTTCACCTTAAACTAGGTGATAGACCTCAATATACCAGAGTGATAGACTTTAGACAAAGCAAGTGATAGACAGTAGGCACGAACTATCACGTGATATTTCTCAGTAAGGCATGCGATACTATTGCAGATTTGTATGACTTTTTGACTAGTGAACATAAAAGTCTCAGTTTTGAAGCATTTTGATCAAGTTCAAAGGTTGGATAGTACAATTTCTTAGTTTGACAAGTAGTAACAGTAGATAAAAGATAGGTTTGCAAATAGTATAGGATCAAACATGTCATAAAACACTTGAAACAAGGGCAAAAGCAACCTTGCCATGACAAGCACTTGTGATATCAAAATAGAAAAATTCTATGAGTGCTACCATTTTGTTTGAATGTTGAGAATGTTTACACTGGTATAGCACAATCGAAGACAATTCAAGAAATTACTACCTAGAAGGACAAGGCTCATTACTTACCAACGTGGCCCACAACTTGATGCTCCCTTGCCTCACACCAAGTGGTTTCCCACAAGAGATATTGGCATTGTCATGGAAGTGTCAAAAACACAACCAAAGGAACACATATGGTGAGTTTCTTGGGGTGATCTGGGTAAGTCGACTTGGATCAATCCTTGCACCAAGAAGGTAAGTGGCTAAAATAAGGTGGCCTCTATCTAAAGGTTCATAGTAAGGGCTTTCGTTCATAGCACCCCTCTTGCTCCTCATAAAGGACTAGGACCTCATGGCCTCAAGACTACCTTAAGCATTCTTGCTCAATGCTTTTCTCATGGTCACAATCCCACAAGTTACTCACATTAAGCGAAGATAAGTACTATGTCTACCAAGGTTTTGTGTCCTCGATAGCCTTGAGATTATAGTGGGTTGGAATAGCTTGGTATTAGCTTGTCCCCACTTGGGTCATTCCTCTTGATTGCTCAAGAGCAGGCCCGCTAAAAGATTCTAAGTCTAAACAAAAAGTGGATCAATTCTCGAGGTTCAAGGTTTTTGGTTCACCACAAGGGTGAAGAGCATACTCCCCTATCTCAAGAATCTCTCCCAAACACACCAAGCAAAGATTTAATTACCCCCTTGCTTTCAAAATCCCAAGATGGGTCAAGATTTCTGTTTCACCACAAGGGTGAAGAGCATACTCTCCTACCACCTCAAAATTCCTACAACAAGGTATTAAGTGCCTATGAAATGAAACAAATAGTATATGTCGCACTTAATAAAGAAAGCAATTAAACAAGCACTTGATTTAGTTTTTATGCTTAGGGCAGCCCTGCAAAAACTATTAGTAGCCCTCTTTGACATGCGTTCTTTTGGAAAATTTCAAGCAATGAGAGCACGTACAAGCACAACTTGTTAGCTTCACAAGGGTTAGGAAAATCCAAAATCTAACAATGGTTAGCACATGAAAAATTAGATAATCTAAAAAAAATAACTGATCAAATAACCAAATCTGAAAATAAAACCATTATGGTTGGATTAGGCTCAGAAAGACCTTTCCAATGATATATCACACTTTGATTTTCAATACCATTTGCAAAATCTCAAAAATAGCTCACTATCAGGTATAGACATAGTACAGACACCAGTATCGCACGATACTTTGCAGTATACTAGGTGATACTTTTCTAACTGTGCGATATTTTGCTTGACACCAGGTGATACTTCACCTGAGACTAGGCGATATTCTCTACTATAGCTAGGCGATACTTCTGACAGGCGAAGTATCGCACGCGCATACAGAGGTATATCACATGATACTTCTGGAAAGTATCGCATGACAGTCTAAGACAAAAAAAAAAGAGACTAAAAATTAAGCTAAAAACTTGCTGAAAAATTGACGAAAAATGACGAAAATGCAGAAAAGGAAGGGACAAAGCTAGTCTACTTGGCCCCACAGTGGGCGCCAAAAATGTGTGTGCTATAAATGTGTCACACTTCTATGGATCATTATATGCAAGGAAACTCAAGAATGAGCCCTCACAAATCGATCCATAGCTCCCTAGGCATGGAGTGCAAGGGTTTTTAAGAATGCTCTCAGCTAGAGCTATTTAGCCTATAACCTTGCTAGTAAACCATGCAATGGGAGATTCAATGAAGACAAGGGAAAGAATGCCAATATCCTCAAGAATCAAGAATAAAAATGCAATGCAATGCTATGCTAGAAATGGAAATGCAAGCTAAGCTATGAAAGGAAATATGCAAGTGTTACAACCCAAGCTAATTATCTATGTGAGCTAATCTAGAGCATAGAAATGAAGCTAATCTAAGAAAGCATAAATATGAAGCTAAGCTAAGAATGCAAGAATGAGATGTAGATGCTAAGAATGCTCCAAATCTTCAAAAGCTTCAAAGTGACCTAGAAATCCTGCAGCATAAAGTTAGATAAAAAGTTGGGGGTCTAGAATGAAGAAGAGAGCTCTCCTTGTAAAGGAAATGAGAAGGAATGGACCATGGAGATTAAGAGGCAAAAGATCTAATCAATGGTGGAGCTTAAAAGAGGAGCAATCCATGTGCACAAGTATCCTCTAATAGAAAAATAAGAGTTGACTTTTGTGTCCATATGAGACAAAAAGTGCTTTTTCCCTTTTTATAAAATAAGAATAATGCTTTATTTGTGCAACTTAGGATAAGAGGAAAAGTGGGGGCTTTTTATTTAATAAAAGGGGAGGAAATATTCCTTTTAATTAAATAAAGACTTAGGATAAGATGGTTAGCCCAAAGAAAATAATCAAATAAATGATAGAGCTAGGATTTGATCTAGAATAAGCAATTTATGATTTAGCTAAAGGGGCTAATAGTCTAGATGATCATTTTTGGGTGTATACACTAGTCAGCCGAGGGTCGATCATGATCCAGAGCCTCTACGGCCTTCAAAATTGACCTGAAAGATTTCATACCCAAAAACCTCAATAACTTCACCAATACTGATGATGTGGCAATGAAACTCAATTGGAAGGCTGAAATGATTGAGATGAACCTCCAACTGTGAAATTAGAACATTCCGTGATCATATGACCAAATTACTAAAAATAGCAAGTTTCCATAAATAGAAGCTCTACACAAGATAACCCTTATTGAAAAGCAAACATAAATATATTTTTTTTGGGTGATGCAAGATTGCTCTTACACCTAAGATGCTCCAGCATCAGACACCTGAGGTAATTTGAGAAGTGACCCTGTCATGACTTAGATGTACAGAGGAAAACCAAGATGGTTAACCCCCTCCTTCATTAGCCATGATGAATCTTCAACAGGTCATTCTTTCCATTTGACAAAATATTCTTCATATGTCCTATTCCTTGTGCTTCTGCCAACACGACTATCTAGTATGTCTTCAATCTCTTTGATATCTGAACTGGTTGCTGGAATACTCCACTATGCTGCTGTAACCTCATCTTCAACACCTCCTTCATGATACTCTGTCAAATCTGAAACATGAAACACTGGTGAAATATTCAGCTCAGTAGGCAACTTGACCTCATATGCATTTCCTGAATCATGCTTCTTCAGGATCTTACATGGCCCAAACTTCTTCATTTTCAGCTTCTTAACTAGAAATCGCTCCTTCCACAAATGAACCATGACTTCATCTCCAACCTAAAATTTCTTATGTCTCCTTTTCTCATCTGCCTTAGCCTTATACTATGCATTCATCTTGGTAATATGCTTCCTCACCTCCTCATGGATGTTCTTCAAATGTTCTACAAAATCCTTAGCTTCAGCACTACTTATTTCTCCTTTATCTATCTTTCTCAACTTAGATGTATTTTTGGGACTACTTCCGTATACAATCTGTGGATGATGTGATGAACTAAACTTCCAATCTATCTTCAACTCTTCACTTTTTGCTAGTGTCATTCTGTGTGCTGCCTTATTTGGCAAACTGGCTCTTGGAATTAAGTCCATCTAATGAATGATCTTTCTTACTAGTGGTAATCCATCAGGCACATTATGGGATACAATATCCTGAAACTCATTCAATAATTCTGCAACTTTTACAGGTACATCTTCTACTTCCTCTTTCCTAGCCTTTGGAATTAAGGTAAAACACATATGCTCATGCCACATACCATCTAGAAATTTTCTTCCATCAACAAAAGTTATTCTTGCATTACCACATACCTTTTCTTTGGTCTCCATCAATGGCTTTAGCTTATGTCGCACTCCATCCTTTGTCAGGGAATAGGTATTCACATGACCATCATGTAAACACATCTATCAAACTACCACAGCCTACCCAACAACATGTGACATGCATCCATAGGTATGATATCACATAGTACCTAATCATGGTACCCGCCAATCTTGAACTTTACTAGGCATTGTTCACTAACCATGACTTTGTGGTCATCTTGCACCCAGGCAATCCGATATGGATGTGGGTGTTTCTATCTCTTGAGCTTCAACTTTGTCACCACCTCTTCTGACACCAAATTGTCAGTGCTTCCACTATCGATAATCACATCACAACATTTACCTTCACACTTGCACCTGGTATGAAATAGGCTCCTCCTTTGCTCAGGTTCATTCTCACCACTCAATAGGACTCTTCTGTTAATCAACATTTCTCCTCTTTCAGCATCTTTAGAATGTGATGATTGGACATCTTCATCTACATGTGCAACTCTGGCCTAGCCTTCATTCCTCCTGTCCATCCTTCCTTGGCATTGAGGACATTCAAATGATCTATGACCTTCTTCTCCACAGTGAAAATATGCTCCACGGAAGCCTCCTCTTCCTAAACCTTGTCCTTTTCCTCTTCCTCTCTAATCTCTATTGTTCTGATCTTGAAAATGATTGGAATTGTTTCCTCTCTGATTTTGATTGCTACTAGCCTCATCCTTCTTTTTCGAACCTTCGTTTCGACCTCCATATGACCGTCCACCAGATCATCCACCGTGACCTCTTCCATTTTGTCTGATCTCAAACTTCTTGTTCAACTTTTCCTCTACTTTTAGGGCAAACTAGTATGCCTCTTCAATACTATTCATTCGAACTAGATTCAGCTCCTCCTAAATGATTGGCCTCAACCCATTAAGGTAATGGGCAACTTTCTCCTTATCAACTTTCGCATGGCCTATTCTGATGAGGATTTGATAGAACTCCTTTGTATACTTCTGAACAGATCATCTCGCTTGATTCAAACTTTGCATTTTCTTTAGTAGGTCTAGTTCATAATCAACAGGGATGAACTACCGCTTCAATTTATCCACCATTCTATCCCATCTTGTGATTTTATCTTTCCCTCTTCTATTTCACTCCAATTGAATCTCTTGCCACCAGATCTTCACATGACCTTTCAGTCTGGCCTTCACAAATTTGACCCTATCAAGATCCTCAATATCTTCATACTCAAAATATCCTTCACATTCATTGATCCAGTCGATCAACTCATCTAGGTTAAGATTTCCTGAAAATGCAGGAACCTCAATCTTGGGTCTTTTCCTGATTTTGGAAATGGCCCAAAAAAGTCTTTCTTCCTCCTGGTTCACAACTTTGACTTCTCCTTCTTGATCTTCTTCGACTTCATCCTTGCTTTCATCTCTGATATTAAGATTCATTCCTTTGCGAATCTCTTCTTGCAATGCTCGCACTTGTCTCAAGTGCTCTAACCTCAGGTGTTACAACACCAGCTCTTCTGCCATGTTTCCTTCGTGGATGCATTTTCACGATGCACACTGAAACCCTAACCACGGTCCTGGTGCAAACTAATTCACAGTCGACGATCTGTTTACACACTCAAGAACTCCTATTCTGATACCACTTAATGAAGGGTGCTCCCCTTAATACCACAAACACATAATAGAAATAGAGAAACAACAACAATGTGCAAGAACAGAAAATGAGCTTCTTATTATCTCCACAAATGTGGAATTACAAACTTTCAGAATTACAATATGCAAAGTCACATGGGCATTCCCTTACAATATTCTGTAGGACAAAGCCTCAAATCAATATCTAGATCTACTACCCCAAACTATCCTGAACTGCCTAAGTCAACACTATGGGCTTTCTTTATATAGGCAATTTCCACCGCCTGAGAAAGTTCCAAAAATTTAGCCTTTTAGGCCGACTAAACATGGAATTATTTTATTTTCACAATTTTTTACAATAGGGTCGGCTCAAAAGAAATACAAAATATGCTTTTAGGTAACCCAACTTCCAGAGGCCATAACTTTTTAACCGTAACTTCATTTTTCTATTGTAACCACTTTTCAGAAATGCCATGATGAGATCTATAGTGCTTAACATGCGCAAGTGCCAGTTAGCTAGGGGCCGATTGCGATCCGGAGCCTCTAAGACCTTCAAAATTGACCTGAAAAATTTCATACCCAAAAACTTCAATAACTTCACCAATACTAATGATGTGGCAATGAAACTCAACTGGAAGGCTGAAATGACTGAGATGAACCTCCAACTATGAAATCAGAACATTCCGCGATCATATGACCAACTTACTAAAAATAGCAAGTTTCCATAAATAGAAGCTCTACACAAGATAACCCTTATTGAAAAGCAAATAGAAATATTTTTTTTTTGGGTGATGGAAGATTGCTCTTACACCTAGGATGCTCCTGCATCAATTTCTATCTTATGCTGCACACAAAAACTTCAAAGTGTATCAGATGGATGTTAAATCTACATTTATGAATGGAGATCTTGAAGAAGAAGTATACATAGAACAACGAGATGGATTTCCTCTATGCAATGACAAAGACATGGTGTGCAAATTGAAGAAAGCCCTGTGTGGGTTGAAGCAAGCTCCTAGGGCTTGGTATGCAAGGTTGGACAAGTATCTACTTGGACTTGGATTCAGAAAAGGTAATGCAGACAGTAATTTGTATTTAAGAACTACTGAAGATTGAATCCTGATAATAGAAGTATTTGTGGATGATATTATCTTTGGAGGTAATGATGATGTATGTAAGAAGTTTTCTAAAGAAATGGAAAGTAAATTTGAGATGTCCATGATAGGTGAAATGAAATTCTTTCTTGGACTGCAAATAACTCAGAATGAGAATGGTGTTTTCATTTCTCAGACCAAGTATCTCAAAGAATTGCTTAAGAAATTCGGTATGGAAGATTGTAAACCAGTAGGAACACCTATGGTGACGGGAAACAAGCTAACAATTGATGATGAATCAAAATTTGTTTCTCAGACTTTGTATAGATCAATGGTTGGAGGACTACAATATCTGACTCACACCATATCAGATATTGCTAATGCTGTTGGAATTGTGGCTAGATATCAGGCAGAGTCCAAAGAGACTCATCTAGCTGCTGTGAAAAGAATACTGAGGTATCTCAGAGGAACCATAGACTATGGTTTATGGAATGATAGGAATGATAGCTCTAAACTTCTTGCTTATACTGATGCTGATTGGGCAGGAAATATTAATGATAGAAAAAGTACCAGTGGTGGTGCATTTTTCTTTGGAAAAAAGTTGGTTTCTTGGCTAAGTAAGAAACAAGATTATATAGCACAATCTACTGTTGAATCAGAATATGTTGCTGCTGCTATAAATTGCACTTAGATTGTTTGGATGAAACAAATGCTAATAGACATTGGAATAAATTTTAATGAGCCTATGGTTATCCATTGTGATAACACTAGCATAGTAAACATGTCAAATAATTTGGTGATGCACTCTAAAACTAAACACATTTCTATCAAGTATCACTTCTTGAGAGACAAGGTGTTAGAAAAAGAAATCAAGCTAGAATATATCAGTACAAAAGAGCAAATTGTAGACATTTTTACAAAGCCACTATCGAAAGCTACCTTTGAATATGTCAGAGGTATGCTAGGGGTTTAGGCCCCTCCTAGTTAGAACTAAATGATGTAGAGATGCATCAGTCCAGAAGTGTTCAGAGCCTCATCATTTTTTGGACTGGATGTAGGGATCTACTCCTCAGGGGGAGTGATCATGGAAGAAATTTTATATGTGAAGGAAGTTGAAGGCTCATGGCACCCTTTTCCATTGTTTTCAAAGGGGGAGTGTTGCTATGAGAAAATCTCTACTGTTTGGGGAGATTGTTCAGTTGAAGGACTTTGGATTGATATAACTTTGGGATAAGATTTTTCCATATGTTGAAATCAATGCCAAAGGGGGAGATTGTTGGATATTGCTAATGCATGGGTGGTGATTGAGACATGTAATATGTTTAAATCACTACGTTACTGAATGAGCACTCATACTGTTGTTATTTGTGTTTTGTCACCGATGTCAACATATGCTTTTATGAAGGAACCAGACTGGTAATCACAATGTATGACTAGTATACAGATGTTTCAGATGTTGCAAAGTTAGATGAGAGTTTGGGTGGGTGTTGTGATCTTATATCTATGATTGCATCACTAAGTATTGCATATTAAGAGAGTTACAACTATTTTGGTAAAGACTAGTCATTGGACTGTGACAATGAAAATTGACAGAGTTAGTCTCTGGGTTTTTGATATATCTTTTAGAGGGATTGGATTCAAGGTATGAAAACTTGAAGGATGATGGAAGATGTAATGAAGGATGTTCATTGGTCAGTGCAATGTATGGAGTGATTGGTGACATCATCTATGGTGTGTGCTCTGGCGATGGCTTATTCTAAAGCCAACTCAGGGAATGAAGTGTGTGTTTTGTTCGGCAAGCTCAAAACAAGGATGTCGGTCCTTAATTATTGTAATGTAATCATTGTAAATTTTTTATAGATACCGTGTGTATCTTAGCAAAGGTTTATATAATTGTTTGTAATTAGGAAAGCCTTATGGGCTAACCTGATCTTGGTAAATTGTAATAAGGTAAAAATGAAAGGTCTTTTCCTTGGAAAAGATATGGATGAAATATATGTGATATAGAGAGGTTGTAAAAGTTGTGAGCTTGTGTCTGCTACATATAGAGTAGAGGTTTATTGGTGGACTTCATTGGAACTGATCAAGCAAATACAGTTGCTGGAAAATAGTTCAAAAGATTGTGTATTTCTTCATATACACCTATTGCGAACTAGTGAGTTCTAAAGGTGGATTTAACCTTCTTTGGGTAGTGAGCCTTGGGTAGTGAGCCCTCTATTGTTCTTGACTCCTAACAGGGTCTATCCTCTAACAAGGACTATGTACTATAATGTTTCAATAAGCTCCTAACAGGGCTATATCTTCTAACAAGGATTACTATACTCTCAGTACATCATTAGTGGGTGCTAATTCCCTCGGGGTTTTTACCTTTAATAGAGTTTCCCCGTAACCAAAATATTGTGTTATTGTGTTGGAATTCATTGTGTTCATTGGATCTGATATCGTTGAGCTTAAAGTTTAAAGTTTAATATTCTGTTATACAACTGATTCACCCCCCCTCTCAGTTGTATTGTGGATTGTTATTCCTAACACATTTAATGATTAGCTATGATGAAATGGATGATTATGATGATGATGAAAGTTAGGTAATAGATCTATGGTTATGAAAATTCAAGATGAAGATCTAGGGCAAGATCTAAATGAAAAAATAGAAGGAACATGTTTCAAGAAAGTTCAAGTTCTAAGGTGAAAAGAAAATGTGTTATCGAGATCCATATTCAATGAATAAATTTGTAAAATGAATTGGACAACTGAGATTGATCAAAGGAAAATGTAATAGAGGAGATTAAAAGGAAAAAATTGTCTATATAAAAGATGGATTTGTATGAAAAAATGGCTGAAAGTGAAGGAAAATAAGATACATTGATTGAAGGAGTGAAGAAGGAACAAAGAGATTTTGAGTGGGAAAAAATAGATTTGATGAAGTGTTGAAGCCAGTGGAAAGTGAAGAGTTGAAGTGAAGATAGAAGAACACACAAATGATATGGTTAAGAAAAGATAGTTGAAAATTTATAGGTCAATATATTTACTGTTGCTTACTAGCATTTGTAAGAGAGAAATCTCTTATCCGAGTGGACTTAATAGTCTTATTGTAAAATCCTTGAAAAAGGTGACATTCTAGAAAGAGTGTTTAAATCTCTCTAATAAGGCCACTCTAATAGAGTGAAGATCCTAATAGATCTTGTGTAAATCCCTTGACCGGGTCACACCTAATAGTGTGTATTGTAATCTTTAACCGTATAAGCTCTTAACTAGGTGTACTTCAGAAGAGTATTTTATTAGTGGGTGACGATTCCCATAGTGGTTTTTCCAAAGATGGGTTTCCACATTAAATACTGGTGTTACATGTGATGAATGGTTTATGTGATTGATTTACTGTTTGTTAAAGTTTATTTATTGTTTTCAGTAAATAGTGAACTACGTTTAACTGAGTTGATCAGAGAAAAGATTTTTAGGTATTTGGAATCAAGGATTACTGATTCACCCCCCCTCTCTATAATCCAACAACAACCATACTACTATCATTGGCCACACACACATAGAAGCCACTCCTTGGCCACACACATATAGTAGCTACTCCTTGCTATTATAATATATAACTATGCTGATATTACTATCTATTAATTATTGTCATAGTTAACATATGCTGATATTATTGTCTACTGGATGATGATTGCATATTGTTCATGATTGGCATTAGTTTTTCCATGTTATATGTCTATACCTCTTTAATTTTTTAGTCCTATTGTATTTAAATAAGACACACCAAGGAGTACCAAGTGATGAAGATCAATTTATTTTGATCAATTACACTTGATCAATTGTATGGTTATAATGGAAAAGTATTAGAATTGTCTATTTTTATTTCTTATAAACTATTTTCATTGTTTACATATGCTAATATTACTATCTAATGGATGGTGATTATATATTGTTCATGATTGGCCTGATTTTTTTCACGTTATATGTCTATACATCTTTAATTTGTTAGTCATGTTGCATTTAAATGAGATACATCAAGGAGTAACAAGTGATGAAGGCCAATTACACTTGATCAATTATATCATTTTAATGCTCATACTCAAATCATGTGTTCTAATGGAAAAGTATTAGAATTGTCCATTTTTAGTTCTTATAAATTGTTGTCATTATTTACATATGCTAATATTATTGTCTAATGGATGATGGTTGTATACTATTTGTGATTGACATCATTTGTTTCATGTTATATGTCTATACCTCTTTAATTTGTTAGCCCTATTGCATTTAAATGAGATACATCAAGGAGTACAAGTGATGAAGATCAATTTATTTTGATCAATTACACTTGATCAATTGTACTATTGTAATGGTAAAGTATCATAATTGTCTATTTTTTTGTTCTTATAAACTCTTGTCATTGTTTACATATGTTAATATTATTGTCTAATGGATGATGATTGTATACTATTCATGATTGGAATCATTTGTTCCATGTTATATGTCTATACATCTTTAATTTGATAGCCCTATTGCATTTAAATGAGATACAACAAGGAGTACCAAGTGATGAAGATCAATTACACTTGATCAATTATACTGTTGTAATGCTC
This sequence comes from Chamaecyparis obtusa, assembly GCA_027943335.1. Taxonomy (NCBI): domain Eukaryota; kingdom Viridiplantae; phylum Streptophyta; class Pinopsida; order Cupressales; family Cupressaceae; genus Chamaecyparis; species Chamaecyparis obtusa. The sequence goes on along the minus strand of BSBK01003968.1, from coordinate 944,310 downwards.
ATACTCAAATCATGTGTTCTAATGGTAAAGTATAAGAATTGTCTATTTTAAGTTCTTATAAATTGTTATCATTGTTTACATAAGATGATATTACTATTTACATTCAGATGTTTCTATCTGAACATTGTAGTCAATAGTTGCTTATGTTCATTTTTATTTCAATTATAAATAATATGAATGAAAAAACTAATCAACAAAACAAAATGATATGGAGAGTGACAGAGCAATTTTTTTGATATAGCATTCACTGAGTTGGTGAATGTTGTGTGTGTGAATTTTGTACCTAGTTGTAGACACAACACTTCAGTAAAACATTAGAGGTTAGCTAAAATCAAAATCATGTAGTGAAATGGAAACTAATCTAACTAGGTGATTTACTGCCTTCTAGTAGGTGCGAGTATGATATTCTCAGATTGGACCGAGATCAATGACCTCGACAACACCTAAACAAATGATTTGAATGCATAATCTAGATATGAGATGATTGCAAATTAATCTATATTTTTGGATTTTCTATGCAATAAGATGAAACAAACTGATATGAATCTATTCTATATGAGAAACTGATATGACATGCAATTAATTTAACAATGATATGCTAAATGATATGAATGCTTGAAAATAATGAAAATCTCACAACTTTGATTCGCAAAGATTGATACTTCGATCACCAATTCGCCAGTGTGAGGATGCAATTCATGGATCGATCCAAAATGAAGAGCTGAGGCCTTAATTTATAGAAATCCGGGACTTTGGAGGTGTATGGAAAAAGCCATAAATCACTCTTAATAAACTCAGGTTGATTTTTGAGTTATCAAGAATTTAGAGATAGATTAACTCACAAAATCATGCAAATCAGCTTTTTGATTTAAATCAAAAGTTGAGATCAGCTTTCAACTCAAAAGAGAGTTGAGTTTATTTTTAAAACAACTTGAATTGATTTTCTGATTTAAAGTTCAACTGCTTTTTGGATGTGCATAATTAATTATGAATTAATTAAATAAATAAAGTGATTTATCCTCAACTTAACTGATTTTAATAATAAAATAATTGATTTATGGGTTAATCAATTATTAAATCAAACTTTTATTCAAAAACTATATTATTAAATTTGAGAATTGACTTTAATTAATTAAATAGGAATTTAATCAATTAGTCATAGGATATTTGATTTATTGTCAAAATTTAAATAATACAATTTAGGAATAAATATAATTAAATCTAATTAAATAATTAAGTGGCAGTATTAAATCTAATTAATTAAATATTCAGAATATTCAATTAATCAAACTTTAGGATAAATAGGATTTATCGCCAAATAATCATAAATTAAAGATAATTAGGATAAATAGGAATAAGGAATATTCCCCGATGCATAATTTAGGATGATCAATTAAGATTTGATAATGTGCTGATGTGCCTTAGGTTAGGACTTTGATGTTGATTTCATTCGATGTGTCGATATAGGAGGTTAATGAACCTATAGCCCATTTTTGGGGTATTACATTTTTCCCCTCTTTGAATTGCTGTGCGAAGCGCAGTGGTTCAAAGACAGTATGTGTATGATGTTGAAATTGATGTTTGAAATTGAAATTGATATGAAACATAAATTATGATATGAGACAGAAACTGATTGAAAGATTCGAAGATATTAAATCTTGAATGACCAAAGATAATGTTAACTATAACAACAATGAACCGATGATTGCGAAGAAGTGTCAAAATGCCTGATTCTGAACCTTATGATTGTGAAGAAGTGAGTGATCGATTCCAGACCCGATTGTTGATAAGAATCACATTGGTATCACAACTGAAACCTTCAGTTACGAAGAACCAAGGAAATAACACTAATGAACCGATGGTTACGAAAGACTGATACAGTTTACAAGATTAAGAGAATACCAGATTGATATGGATCTCGATGAATTTGATATGCCCCAAGCGATGAGGTCTTTTTGATGAATCAACAACTAGACGTGGTTGTTGTCTTGATTACTGAGGAAAGATTTGATTTCAAATTTAGATTACATACTTTGAATGATGTGTATGCAATACCATGCCCCCTTCAGGATAAAAATTGAAATTTTACAAGAAAAGTCAGCGTTGATAGTTTAGAAGCATGTTAATTGATTTGAGAAGTGGTTATACACGTTCAAGAACATGTTCTGCATTGGTTGGAGGTCTAGTAGACCAAGTTTGACTAGGTTAAACCATGAGTTGACCATAGTTGACCAAGTTGAAATTTTTATAGTTTGATGTAAGATAGTCAGTTAAGTTGAATACTAGATTTCTGTGATGATTGAAGGTCGATTATGCAAGCAGTAGACTGTCCTGGGTCTGAAAATTTTAAATCACAATTTTGACATAGTAAATGATCTTAGATTTTGATTTTGATCTCGAAAATGGGTTCAGAACATCGAAATTAGCTAGGGGTGAAATTTTTGTGAAAAACAAAGCACTTTTGAAAATTAGGTCAAAAGCTATATAAAGATCGGAAGGGTCATTTTCATTTCATTTCAACCTTTTGACTTTAGAAATCTTGTGGAGCCCTCTGAGTGAGAAAATGGTAGAACCAAAGGTACTTGTGAGTTCACATTGATTTGAGCACAGCCGAAGACACCAGAGACCTCAGTAGTATGGACATCCGGTAGGTGGACCTCTTTGCTTCTCTAAAAAGTCAAATTTTCCATGATTTATAGCCTTTTTAGCATTTTTTGTATGCTTTTTAAAATTTGAATTTTTGAATGCATGGAAACTTGTACAACTCTCCAACAAGACTCGTATGACTTTTGAACTATAGATAGGTTTTCATTTCATTAACCCCCAAGACTTGTATCAGAGGGACCCAAGAGTCGTACGACATTTCATCAGGTCCCTCATAACTCGTACGATGAGGGATGCAGTGTTGTGTCACTATGATTATCGTATGGTATGATGTAGAAACTTGTATGACTTTCCATGCCAGTCTAAAGTGTCGTACGAAAATAGTGAGCCTAAAACTCATTGCTAGGTCAAATGTTTGAATTTCCTAATCTTTGAGCCTGATTGCTGACCTTTTAACCTACCTTCTAAAATAACGACCTGCTCAATTCTTACCCTTATAACCTATTTTGTAACCAAAGTACTGATAGGACTCCTTGTTTCTGTGTTGTGTATTTCATATATCCAGGTGTTCACGTACGCATTTCACATCCAGCCACTTAGAGACTGTGTGTGTCACTACCTAACCCAATGAGGGTACACCTTGCATCTTGTGGCTTCAAGTATCTCATACATTTACCCAAGATTAGGGTAAATCACAAACTTTTGACTGCTTTGATAGAGAGATTTCATTCAGAGATGCAGACCTTCCATTTACCGACAGAGGAGATTACTGTGACCCTAGAGGATGTGTACCAGATACTGTGCATTCCATTCCATGTAGGATGATGTCCAGAGTATGTGAGTTTAGGGAACTCAAGTCTATTAGCGTTCAGACATCTCTTTGGAGATGATACCCAGATGACTGCCTCTATTTCCTGGGAGACCTTAGTACAACATTATGGACAGATGCACCGGCTAGAGTGTATTATTGCCAGGATGATAGGAGGGATTATCACGTCTGACCATCTGTAGAATGGTCTATTGATGGGCTAGGCCCCGATGGTTGCATGTCTGATGGAAAATCCCTCTGAGTTGGCGTGGGGTCAGTGTCTTTTGGCCCATATGTTCTTTGAGATGCATGAGGTAGTGTATCAGGAGAGCAAGTCATTTGTAGCTGGAGCTTTAGTATTACAAATCTGGGCATGGGAGCATATCCCTGTGTTGAGACCAGTATGTACCTCATAGAGGTAGCCATAGGAGCCCATGATATATATATATATATATATATATATATATATATATATATATATATATATATATATGCTGGGTATGTCATACAGGGGCAGATGGGTCACACTGAGTACTAGAGGTGATGCCTCAATGATATGACTTTTTTTTGATGGAGGCCATATGTAGATATTGAGCCTTGGCCTACTGCACATGAGCAGTTTAGTTTGTTCTTTTAGAGCCGTGTGTTGATCGGGAGGTCATCCTCCACTTTAGAGAGATTCATTATCACCAGGGTGTGGCAGCTGTATGGAGGAGTGCAGGATGCACCAGAGGATTATGCCACTTATGCTTGGATAGCTCGTGAGCTTGGACTCAGATGGACCATGAGGCTCTCTTATGCTTTGTGTTCACAAGAGCACAGTGGCATCATTGGTAGAGATTGGGAGTACAGACCTGAGGTACTTGATGCTGGAGTTATAGATGGATTCATTGCCTAGCTTGTGGACCATCCTACCCACAAGTTCTCAGATCCTATAGAGCTGATACCCTCCATAGAGGAGGCTATGGATGTTACTAGAGCACTGATGAGATAGGTTCCCAGACCCACAAAGGTTCCTATTGTACACCCCACACCTCTGAGACCAAGAGCGATGGCTCTGCTACAGAGACCATCAGGACAGATGAGGCCCCCTTGTCCCACTAGTTCCACAATAGGTAGATCTATGGGTTCTCAGAGATGGCCTAGGGGAGAGGGCGGTACTTTAGGTGGTGTTGGCACAACTGATGAGGTACTGGTAGTAGAGCATGTTGTAGGTGGTGAGGGTCCTGATCCATTACAGGGTGACACAGGTTTTGATTTGGGTACAAAGGTTAGACATCATAAGGTGTAGAGAGTAGAGACCACGGAGCAAACTGCACCAGATAATGAGATGCCAACAGTTGATGCTGATCCTACTATTCCTCTTACTCCACAAGAGACTATGAGATGGATCAGATTACAGGTCAGGGACCTGAAGGTACGTAGTGCTCGGTGGGAGGAGAGATATTTAGAGGTAGATAGATAGTGCACTGAGCTTCATGCAGAGGTGTAGAGATTACAGGCAGAGGTGATTCATTAGACCACCCAAGCAGCTTACTATGTGTCCACATATTACACTATTGTTCCTATTGCATAGAGAGTTCCTACGTACTCTCAGTATATGTTGGCATCAGAGGGAGCCAGAGCACCTAGAGTAGAGGTAGTACCAGATGCACCACCTCCACCTCCTCTAGATGCAGAGGATCAAGCTGACAGCTGATCTATCTGTTTATTTTGATATTTTTGATCTCTTGATGTTGATACTGTTCTAACTTTGATGGCTCATATGAGCTCATTCTTTTGTATACTGTGCCAGCAGTGCACCCCTGACTAGTTTGATATTTTTGATATATATATATGAGATTGATATTTTGGTTATGACTTCATTTGTACTTGTCCTATTTTCGAGTTATGATGATATCATGTGATGCGTATGCTATGAGTAGTGTAGAATGTATGTATGGATTAATGCAATGCAATGATTTCTTTCATATGTATGGATGTAATGCAAATGTGTTTTGATTATGAAAAGATATATGTATGATTTTATGCTTATGCACATGGATGTATCATAATGAAACAGATGGTTATGATATGAAATGTGGATGCAATGATACACATGATATGTCTTGTAGGAATTGATGAAGACAAGTACTCAATCGTATGTCAAAAGGATGTTTAACCCAGGAGAATAATTGCTTGTGATTCCATGAAGAGACCTTCGAGTTAAGTGTCAGCTCTTGTGAGATTTGAAGAGGTGATAGAAGAATTGATTAAGCATTGAAGTTTATGTAGCCATTTGTGAGATCATGCAAACATGCAAAATGCAAAGAACCATGTAAAATAAAATGCAATCTAAGACCTAGGACCTAGTCACTGATCATGTGTTGGTCAATTTCATCATTGAATTTTTAGGTAACCGGATAAATCAATACAATGCCCACTAGTTAGGAAACCATAGACATATGAATATCAATTTTTATACGCAAGGATCAATACAACATCCACTGGTTAGGAAACCATGGACATATGAATATTGATTTTGTTTTCAGAATGTTGGATTAGATATAAGCACCAAGGCATAAAAGCCAGGATGACCTGAATATCATGTCCATTTTGATATACCAATTTTTATAAGCATCAAAACATACACGTTGCGATGACCAAAATACACCTTGCATTATAAACACATCAAACAGTCAAGAGATCATTCCAATGTGAATTACCCATAGTGACCCTTTATCATCCACATCCTTAGGTAAGATCACATTTCACAATAGGAGAAAGAACTCACTCAAAAAGATAGTGGTGAGATCAAAATTCCTTGAATTTTTTGGGTATCAATGGTCGAGGTATGCATGGCCATCCAATTTGAGATAGAGGCTCTTACAGTTGGACACCATTTCAATCCAGAATTTCCAAAGTTGTTAGATTTGCACATACAAGCAGAAGACAAAGAAAAGATTATGCCCCCAGTCATCACTCTCTAAATCTTGTAAAGGACATCATCGAAGAGATTGAGGGAACCTAATATGCAAAAATATCAATGTGAATCAGTAAGCATGCAAGGAGATAAAAGCATGTAAAAAGCATAGATTGTTTTCAGTTTGTGTTTGATTGCATTGTTGTAGATGCAAAATCCTTTCTGGAGAGGAGACAGACTGACTAACTCGAATGAAGCTTCAAAGGACTCTAACTAGATATGATACATCTAAGATACATTGGATGCCATAGGATATGACTTTGATTGCCCCCAAGTTTTAACATTGATAGGATACAGACTCTTTAGCTGATTGGTGCACAGACCGACTTATTGAAAATAGGAATGCAGAAACAAACCGGGGAATATGTACAAACTAAACCAAGACTGAAAGTTGGGAAAGACCAAGATTGCGTTGATAGATGGAGCATTTTGAAACAAGTGGTGCCCATTTGCCAAGTTTTCACCATCTTGGCAGAGATTCTATTTTTGCTACCAAGGCGCCTGTTTCCAAGTTTTCACCAAGAAACTTTTTCTCATTTTTTTGTATTTTTTATTTTTTCAATTTTTTTGTACTTTTGATATTTTTTACTATTTTTGTGAATCATCAAGGTGCCCATTGCTAGGTTTTCACCAAAATGTTCATTTTTTTAAGACTTTTTCAGATTTTAAAGATTTTTTCAGGACAATTTACCATACACTGAATGCCTTAGGCATGGAATTTCTTTCGACGGAGAATGTTGATTGGTTCTCGAAGCTGTTCTCCTTTAGTCATTGAGAGTTGATAGGCACCAGAGCCAAAAGTAGTAGTGATAAAAAAGGGACCCAGCTAGTTGGGTTCAAACTTCCCCTTGTGTTCTCTATGTGATTGATTTTTAGGATTCTCTCTCAAGACTAGATCGCCAACCTGAAATTGTCTATGTCTGACTTTCTTATTGTAACCTCTAGAAATTCTTTTCTGATACACTTTGAGATGATCATAAATTTCTTTTCTGCACTCATCTAGTAGTTCAAGTTCTTGCAACCTAGACACTCTATAGTCATCATCAGTTACTAGACTGTGCATTCTGATTCTTAGTGATGGGATTTCAACCTCAATAGGTAGTACCGCTTCAGACCCATAAACTAAAGTGAAAGGTGTAGCCTCAATGGGCATTCTGATACTTGTTCTGTAGGCCCAGAGAGCTAGATTGATCATGAGATGCCAATCTCTTCCTATTTTATTAACTGTACGGTGCAAGATTTTCAATAGATTCTTGTTAGAAGCCTCTGCTTGTCCATTCCCTTAAGGACAGTAGATAAATGACCAATGTTGTGTAATCTTTAATTTAGCACATAAATCATCTAGATCTTTGTTCTTGAATTTTCCACCATTATCTGTGATTATGGAATGAGGTATCCCATATCTGCATATGATATAGTTCAAGATGAACATAGATATTTGTTTTCCAGTTGCTTGTGTCAAAGGCACTGCTTCTACCCATTTTGTAAAATAATCTATAGCTGTGATTATATGGGTATGTCCATTAGAAGAATGAGGATGTATAGCTCCTATAAGTTCAAAATCCCATTGGTGAAAAGGCCATTGTGTAGTAAAGGGAATTAGATCTCTCCTTGGAGCATGAATTAAGTTGCCATGCACTTGGCACTTTTGACAGTTCTTAGCAAAATTGATAGACTCTTTCTCCATTTCAAGCCAATAGTACCCAACCCTAATAAGTTTTCGAGCTAGTGTTAAACCATTCGAGTGTGACCCACAAATACCATCATGGAATTCCGCTAACACACATTGAGATTCTTCCCATTCCAAACATCTAAGGAGCGTACCATCTAGACCTCATTTGTATAGATCATGACCAATGATGACATATCGGGAAGAATTACGGATAAGGTATCTCTTTTCATGTTGGTTAAAGGTATCAGGAATGATTTGGTCTTTGAGATAGGAGAATAGGTTTTTGTATCTGGATGAATCATGACCTACAACGGTGCAAATCATGCGGGTTTCAGGGGAGTCATATGCAGGATAAGATAGTGCTTCCACCAGGAACTCATAGCGTAGCTCATGTTTAGGCTGTTGTAATAGAGTAGACAGCGTTGCCATTGCATTGATAACCTTATTCTCTGTTCTAGGTATTTTCTCAAATGTGATAGATATGAAATACTTCTTTAGATCATCTACCATTCTTTTGTATGGAATAAGATTTTCATCTTTAGTCTGGTACACATCATTGACTTGATGGATAACAAGTTGAGAGTCTCCATGAATGTGTATCTCTGTCACTCTCCGCTCAATTGCTAGTTTCATGCCATTAATAAGGGCTTCATATTTTGCAATATTGTTCATGCAAGGGAAATTTAATCTGAATGCTTTGGGTATGGAGTATCCTTGAGGAGTTATAAATAATATGCCTACTCCTGATCCATTCTATGTATAGGAGCCATCAAAGAACAATTTCCATTCTCTAGAAGAAAGAGTCATGATAGAGGAATCTAGAAATTCCATTTGCATTGGTGTATCATCAATCATAGGTGCATCTGCTAATTGATCAGCAATAACTTATCCTTTTATAGCTTTTCTTTCAACATATTCAATGTCAAATTCACTTAAGAGCATGACCCATTTGGCTAATCTACCCATGAGGGCAGCTTTGCTGAGTAGGTATTTTAGTGGATCAATCTTAGCTACCAAATGTGTCGTATGTGCCAACATGTAATGTCTCAATTTTTGTGATGCAAAGATCACAACTAGACAAGCCTTCTCAATCATAGAATAATTCTTTTTGTATGCCACCAATGTCCTAATGATATAGTATATAGCTCTTTCCTTTTTGTTCTCATCATGTTGTGCAAGCAATGCCCCTAGTGATGTATCTGTAGTGGAGACATATAAGATCAAAGGATTCCCTTGAATGAGAGGCATCAAGATAGGAGGATTTGATAGGTACTTCTTGATATGGTTAAATTTGTTCTCACATTCTTCATTCCACGCAAATGTCACACCTTTATGTAATGTTTTTGTAAAAGGCTATGATATGTCTTCTAGTTGAGATATGAAGCATCTGATAGATTGAACTCTTCCTTGCAATGTCCTCATTTGACTGATTTTTTTGGGAGGTTGCATCTCCATGATAGCCTTTAATTTAATTGGATCAACTTCAATGCCTTTCTTTGAGACTATGTATCCTAAGAGCTTTCCAGAAGTGACACTGAAAGCACACTTCTTAGGATTTAGTCTGAGAGTAAATTTTTCCATTCTGTCTAGTATCTTGCTCAAGTCATTTAGATGTTCAGTTCTAATCATAGATTTTGCTAAAGTATCATCAACATAATCCTCCATAGTCCTATGCATCATGTCATGAAAAATAGATGTCATAGCTCTCTGATATGCATCACTGACATTCTTAAGCCCAAATGGCATGACATTCTAGCAGGAGGTACCCCATGCACATGTGAAAGTAGTTTTCTCTTGATCCTCTGGAGCAATTTTTATTTGATTATATCCAGAAAAACCATCCATTAAAGAATACATCTCAAAGCCCACAGTCATGTCCACTATCATATCAATGTTAGGTAGTGGAAAATCATCCTTAGGGCATGCTCTATTTACATCTCTAAAGTCAGTACACACTCTGATTGACTTATCTAGTTTTGAAATAGGTACAATATTAGAGACCCATTTTGCATAATCAATAACTCAGATGAATCTGACTTTTAGTAGTTTCTCTAATTTAGCTTTTACCAAGAGTGCAACATGAGGATGCATCTCCCTTAATTTTTGTTTAACTGGTTTTACTCCAGGAGCTATAGATAAATGGTACATTATAAGATTAGGATCCAACCCTGGCATATCTGAATATTTCCATGAAAAGTTGATCTTCTTCTCTGTGAGGAAGGTTGTAAATTTTTGCTTCTCTTCTTCTGATAAAGATTGTGCTACATGGATCAACTATGGTTCCTCTGCTGTTCCCAAGTTGATAGATTGAGTGGGCTCAATTAGAACTAGAGATATGTCCTATAAATGACTTACAAGGACATCAAATATCTCATCCTTAGGTGCCTCAAAGAGGTTTTCACCTTCGGATATGTCTTTTATTTTTACTTTTGTAGGTTCTAAGATTGCTACAAAGTGGTTTTCACCCTCAGAACTCCTTTTCTTTTGATTCTTATTCTTATTTTTCTAACTAAGATACTTGATGTCTGACTCTATCATGCTAACACTCAGTTCACTGATGGAAGTCCTCATAGGCTCAACTGTATTGAGGTAGCAAGAAAAGGCATAGTCATTCGGGAAGGTATAAATACCATGGCTCAGGTTTGTGGAGGTTTGAACAAGAAGTTTAGGATGTTGGATAGTCAAAGTGGTGAAAGATTGGGAAAGAGTGTTTACGGATATGGATCTGTCATCATCGGTCCTAACCCGATGCTCGATTTCAAAGGTGATATTACAACTTAAGACATTCAATTCATGAATAGGCTCAATGTCATTATGATAGTCCACTTCAGCCATCAGTGGATCAAACTTGATAAGTTCATCATTTCGCTCTAGAATTATGTTGGGTTTAGGTGCATATTGGTGAATAAAATCAACATGTTTCTTTGTAATAAGCTCATCTTCTTCTGGAATGGCTCCCCATTCATAGTCATTAGATTCTTCATCTATGCATCTAGGAAATCTAAGAACATGAGTAAAGTCAGGATGAATACCCTAAGAAGGGTTACCCTCAGATTTTGATTTGAATTCATACTCATGAGAATCTATCTCAGAATAACTACCACCTTCCTCTTTGTCTGTTTGATTATCTTTGAGATCAACTGGTTCTTGTGGTGCAACTATCTCTTGCTTTATAGTAGGTTCTTGTGTTTCTACTACATTAATTCTTTTGATTGGATCATCTTTAGCATCAAGGAGGTCTTTTATTTCTTTAGGAAAACACTCATAAGGAATGAGCTCATCAGTGAAGTATGAATCATCACTATCAGATTGTTCAGTTATTTCCCCTTTTAGTTGATTTGCTACGGAAGGCTCAATTTGTTCTAGAACATGTGGGGAGTTCTTGCTAAGATAGAAAGGCTTCTTCGTGTATCCTAGACCTGTCGTATTCTTGTTGGCTTGACCACGATGTTCAAGAAGTGATAGAAGACCTTCACCCTATAGTCCTAGAGGTCCTTTTCCTATATACCCCATTTTAGCTATCAGTTTATCCCCTGGGCCATATGACTTAGAAGGAACCTTCGATACTTTAGAGTCACTAGGTGGAACAACTTGGGATTCAAGTTAATCTTTGTAGAGCCATGCAAGCACAGCTTCATCTTCCTCAAATTCTTGCTTAGGTACTTTCTCTGCAACAAATTTTCCTTTATATGCCTCAAGAGGTTCCTTAGATTCTAGTTTGGACCGTTTTAGAGCTTGCCCATAAGACTTAGGTGAGATAGGGAGAGATGTCAAAGATAAGATTGGCTCTATAGTATATTCTCCCATACCCTTTTCTTTGATATTGACCTCTTTTGCAATATCTTCCATCTTAGATGTGGATGCTACATCTGTTTGCTTAATGGAAGATTCTCTGTTATTAGGAACAATTTTATTTGCATTTTCTTTCAAGGTATTGCAAGTTGTTGACACATCAGCTGGAATGGTTACCTCTACTCTATCACAAGGAAATTTCAAGCACTGATGGTATGTAGAAGGAATAGCTTTCATTTCATGTATCTAGGGTCTCCCTAGAAGGATGTTGTAAGCCAAAGGTATATCAAGAACTTGACATATAGTATCTCTCATGATAGGACCTGTTCTGATAGGCAGGACAATTCTTTCCTTGGAGGATTTTTCTTCTTCATCATATGCTTTGATAGTTATTTTCTTTCTAGGATCAATGGTCATTTCTAGAAATCCTAATTGTGTGATCAAGTTGTAAGAACAAATATTTAGACTAGCGCCCCCATCTATCAACACACATTTGACATGATGGTTTTGGATCAAGACTTCAATATGCAAGGGTTGGTTATGCAGATGACTCAAGGAGTTATCATCATCCTCTAAAAAGGAGATATACTGTGGAGATGTAAGATGACCAACCATAGCCTGGAATCTATCTAAATCAAGGTTATTAGGAACATTGGATCCGAGCAGAGCTTTGTCTAGAATGGCTCTATGAGCTGGAGATATCTAAAGCAACTCAAACATGGAGATTTTTGCATTAGTATGTTGGAGTTGTTGAATGATACTGTACGAAGTAGGCCTCATGTCCTTAGGATTTGAAGATTTAGATGTTGCCCTCTATTTAAAAGAGGAAGACAAATTGAAAGGCACCTTAGGGAAATTTGATGATTTGGGATTTGTCCTTGTAGGTGTGCCTGAGCTTGTGATTGAGTAACTGCATTAGCTGATTGATTTTCTCTATCTCTTCTTACAATTCTGATGACATTGCGACACTCAGATAGGCTTGGTTCAACCATATTGATAACAGTATTATTTCCAGGATAGGCATAATTGACCTTAGCACCCACATTAGGTTGAGAAGATGAATCTCCTTGGCTATACTTCAGAAATGGTTTGGTGAATGCTGTGTGATCATTATTGCTTTTAGGATTATCAATCATGATTTCTCCATTATCAATCTTGTCTTGAATGGTATGCTTCAAGCGCAAGTAGTTATTAGTTTTGTGACCTTTACCCTGATGGAAATCACAAAATTCATTCTCTCTCCACCATTTTGGCTTAGGGTCAGGATTAGATTGTTAGATCTTATGCAAAGAGATGATGTTATTAGCCAGTAGAGTTCTCATAGCTAATTCCAAAGATTCTCCAAGAGGAGTGAACTTTCATTTATTATTAATGGACCAAGATTTGTATTCTAGCTTCTTTTGAGATGATTCAGACACCTTTTTTTCTAAAGCTTTGATGGCTTGGGTACCAATGGTTAGATTGAAAGCAGGTGCCTTAGATGGGGCATGGAGATTATCAACAATGCCATCTATGATGACACCCTTATTCTTGTTCTAATTTTTGTTCTTATCCTTAGAACTAGATTCATACTTGTCCTTTTGAAGTGTGATGTCTCCTTTTTTCACAAGTACTTTTTCAATTTTGATTACATTATCTACCATCTTGTCAAAAGATGTATGATTTTGCATTTGTAAAGGGTAGTTGATTTCTGGAACAAGATTGTTGATGAAGATTTCCAGCTTCTCAGTTTCTGGAATAGGCCTAGCATATAGAGAGAATTTCTTTCTCCATCTTTTGAGGAATGTCAGGAATGGTTCTCTTGGATATTGTTTGAGATTGTAGATATCAATCATGGTGACTGGGTGTTGGATGTTGTAGGAGTATTGCTGATAGAACAATTTGATCAACTCCTCAAAGGTTTTGATTGTAGGAGGCATCCTAGAAAACCAATGCATGGCTGCCCCTCCCAGAGATCGAGGGAAAAGATGCATCAGATAGGTCGGTTCATGCATGAACTCCATAGATTGAGTACATAATTCTCTGACATGATCTTGAGGATCAAAGTTTCCATCATACTTATCATATTTCAGCGTTTCCACCCTCTTAGGGAATGGTGGCATATACAAGTCTTTATCGAATGGAAAAGGACATAGGGCCTCCATGGAGAACTCCTTAGGTTCTTTTTCTTTTTCCATTTTGTTAAGTTTTACTTGCATGGCATGCATTTGTTTCATCATAGCTGAAATAGGAGTTTCTTCCTCATGTGTAATGATATCTTCCACATTAAAATTGGGAGGAAGTTTAGCTCCTTGATGAGCTAACTCTAGAAAGTATGTTTCTCTATCTTCTTTCAAGAAATGTTTCATCATTCTTTTAAAGTTATCATCGTTTTGATATTGAGCAATTTCAGTAGGTGTAGGTTCTTGATCCATACCATGTTGAGACTAAGCTCTTTGAGAGCCATGGTTTGTCCTTGCTTGAGACATGTTAGGAGTTTTAGGGCTCCCTGGGCTAGATTGAGGAGGAGTTTGCTGATTACCTCCGTGAGTTGATGGAGGGGGTATGTAACCAGTTTTTAATCAAAAGTTGCCAAGACCGTCATCTTCATAAAGACCAGAATTGTAGAGTTGTTCAAGAGTTGGACCCTGGATATGAGTCAAAGGTAAGGTATGAGATGTTTCCCCTAATTTCTTGTGAGAGGAAGCTCTAGTTTCCACCATTAACCTTGAGTGAAGCAAAAGAATACGATAGATACAACTGAAGAATGAATTGATTCAAGAAGATCAGATGATGCAACCTTGTCAAGGTTTGATTGATTGAAGCTTAGATTGGACATAAATGATGGATACTATGCCTTGGATGTATGGGTAAATGCCCAAAAGATAACAAACATGAGTTCACAACACTTAGCTATTTTGAAGATGGATTGAAGATTGATAGTTATGACAAGGTTTTGACACAAGATGAAAAAGACTCAAATCAATTAAACAAAAGGCTAAATCGGATTCAAAAGGCCACTTTAGAAAAATGATTGGATTCACTCTAGTTTTTGCTCTATTCCTAACACAATGATTTTCTTGACAAACTCTGGAAATAGGTTGTAAAAGTCAGGTATCTGGCAATTTTTCAAAATTTCTCAAATGACTTTCTGCAGGCTCATACGACAGTAGGTAGGATATGAAATGGCAATTGAAAAACTTGTAAGACTATTGCAAAACTTGTATGACAGTTGATAGCAGAGTTTTTTACTTTTTTGAATTGACTGGCAGAAAAACTCGTACGACAATATACCAACTACCATACGATAATTAGGGGGTCATGAAATGATAATTTCCAAAACTTGTATGACTTACTAACCTTATGAGATGAATTTTGACTCCAGAAAGGTGTTTGACATTAGATTTTGCAATTTTTAGGTTTTTAGTTTCAAATTGTTCACAAAATTGTCTGTCTAGATTTGATAATTGTACCGGATTGATTCGTTCTTAGTAACCAGATAGATAAACAGGCATGCAAAATAGAAAGCAAGTGATTTCAAGCATGTCTAAAAATAATGAACAAAGGAAAAAGAAACCCTATGCATGAACAACCAAGTGACTGAATGTGCTAATCCCTAGGAGTGCTAACAGTGTATGTTCCAAAAAGTTTTGCAATAACGCACATATTCCTAGAAAATGAAAATTTGGCCTCACTAGGGTTTTTAGTAATGGTCTGACTCTACAACTTTTGTGAGCTCAAGAGGGCGAACTCCAATCTAGGTGCACCGAAGTTTTGACACAGTCCAAGAAATTAATCAATCAGGAGTTTCTAGGGAGATTTGACAGCCCAACAAAAGACCACACCTGTGAAGATTTCCTCCACAAGGACATTTATATAGCGACTGCTGCTACCATGGCAAAAATGGCTATTACCGCTTGAGGTTCCATCAACATGGTTTACCCAATTAAGGTAATGTCCACTACGGTTAACCCTCTCTAAAGGTGACTCACAAAAGATACCACATGGAGACTAGTTCCAAATTCAAGGATTTGAGTTTCTGATACTACCCAAAAAGGGAGTAGAGCATAGTCCTCTAGCCTTTTCACTTTTAACCAAAACAAAGCAGACAGATTAATCCGACATGCTAAGACCAAGATTATCTCACAAAGATCTATGATGTCAACCACTTATGATCTATCAACCTCTCCAGAGAGAGAATGTATCAATTAGAAGCTGAAGACACACAAATCTAGTAGAACATGAGACACTCTTAGTAACCTCCGTACCTACAAGGATTCTCTCATTGAGAAGAGCTTCACTAGAAACCCACTCTCTCAAGAGCCACAAATAGTGTTCATAGGGCCTATTTACTATGTGTAACAAAGATGCTGAAAAGAAAATCTATGTTCATTTTTATAGCCCAAATGAAATCTGTGATATGAAAGCAATAAAAGGTCACACAAGCCAGACACGTGAGATGTTCATTTTAGTCCAAATTGAAATGTTATCAGCTGAGAAGATTACCTAAATTGCTCACAACATGCTTAGTAGATTCTTACCTATTTTTAGCAATTCTCACACTTTTTCCAATCATAACCAGCAAATATCAATTAGAAACAACAAATTTCAATTGTTAATGTTAACTGTCAGTCCAAATTTAGAAATCAAGTCTAGAAAATTGGTTGAAAAAGTGAAATGACAATTGAAACCTGGCACTGAAACTCATATGACAGTGGGTCACCTCCCAGACGACAGTCTAGAAACTCATACGATAATGGGTATAAGATCATACGACAACAGAACTTCAAAATGACACTGTGTTTCTGTTGGTATGATCCTCGATCAAATCAACTATTGTACGATAGTGGGTCCTTCCTGGTATGAGTTTTTGAAAATACTTGTATGAAAATTATACGGACAAAAATTAAAAATCGCAGCTTGGAATAGAAAATGACAAGAAGATGATAGAAATTGATAGAAATTGAATGGAAACCCATTTCAGGGCCCCACGGTGGGCACCACAAATGTGTGTGTGAATTTTGTACCTAGCTGTAGACACAACACTTCAGTAAAATGTTATAGGTTAGATAAAATCAAAATTGTGCAATGAAATGGAAACTAATCTAACTAGGCGATTTACTGCCTTCTAGTAGGTGCGAGTATGATATTCTAAGATTGGACCGAGATCAGTGACTTTGACAACACCTAAATGAAGGATTTGAATGTAGAATCTAGATATGAGATGAATGCAAATTAATCTATATTTTTGCATTTTCTGTGCAATAAGATGAAACAAACAGATATGAATCTATTCTATATGAGAAACTGATATGACATGCAATTAATTTAACAATGATATGCTAAATGATATGAATGCTTGGAAATAATGAAAATCTCACAACAATTTTGATTCGCAAAGATTGATTCTTCGATCACCAATTCGCCAGCGTGAGGATGCAATTCGTGGATGGATCCAAAATGAAGAGCTGAGGCCTTAATTTATAGAAATCCAGGACTTTGGAGGTGCATGGAAAAAGCCATAAATCACTCTTGATAAAATCAGGTTGATTTTTTAGTTATCAAGAATTTAGAAATAGATTAACTCACAAAATCATGCAAATCAGCTTTTTGATTTAAATCAGAAGTTGAGATCAGCTTTCAACTCAAAAGAGAGTTGAGTTTATTTTCAAAACAACTTGAATTGATTTTCTGATTTAAAGTTCAACTACTTTTTGGATGTGTATAATTAATTATGAATTAATTAAATAAATAAAGTGATTTATCCTCAACTTAACTGATTTTAATAATAAAATAATTGATTTATGGGTTAATCAATTATTAATTCAAACTTTTATTCAAAAACTATATTATTAAATTTGAGAATTGACTTTAATTAATTAAATAGGAATTTAATCAATTAGTCATAGGATATTTGATTTATTGTCAAAATTTAAATAATACAATTTAGGAATAAATATAATTAAATCTAATTAAATAATTAAGTGGCAGTATTAAATCTAATTAATTAAATATTCAGAATATTCAATTAATCAAACTTTAGGATAAATAGAATTTATCGCCAAATAATCATTAAATTAAAGATAATTAGGATAAATAGGAATAAGGAATATTCTCCGATGCAGAATTTAGGATGATCAATTAAGATTTGATAATGTGTCGATGTGCCTTAGGTTAGGACTTTGATGTCGATTTTGTTCGATGTGTCGATATAGGAGGTTAATGAACCTATAGCCCATTTTTGGGGTATTACAAATGTGCCTATGTGTCAATGTGTTGGTGGGCCTTACTTGTTGAAGACATCACACACAATGAGTAATCCTGGTCATCAGTTCTGGTGTTGCCCGAATAGGAAGAAGGTTGTTAAATGGAAAGATATTTTTTTGTTTAGAAATAATGTATTGACTAATCATTATAGCATTAACTATTGTGGGGACATAGTGGATGTCCATACTTTTGGTGGCTTGATGAAGCCCTATCTACATCTACCACATCTACATCTATACTTGATGTAGGAAATGAGTGCAAGTTCTGTAAGGCTCAAGAGATAGCTAGTGTCGTCGAGATTGCGTCAATGGTGAAAGCTGAAATCGTCTTTCTACTATGTATTCTTTGTGTTGTAATTGCACTACTTTGTTGGGACCATATGCATAAATGTGGTTAAAAGAGAGGGCCCATATTTTGCAAATTGAAACTTTTTTACCATGTAGATATATTGGACAAATTTTGGTCAAGTGATGACTATTTTGTTGTTTATATATTGTTTATGATTTTCTATATAAAAATTAAAAATTATAAAAATGTTAAAAAATTAACCTTAATAAAAAAATTGAAAAACAAAAAAACAAAAAATAAAATTGTAAAAATTTAAATAATTTATGATTTTCTTTATGAAAACAAAAAAAAAGTAAAAATAAAATAAAAAATGAAAAAATTGAAATTATTAAATTAAAAAATATTAAAAAAAAACCTTACTCAAATTCTAATTCCAATTCCAAAAATGTGGAACCAAACACAAAAAATGCATCTTCTTGCTCATCTTCTAGGTCAACCAAACGACTCAAACTATATTCCAAAAATGAAAAATTAGAATATCAAATTCTTGATTTGACCTTTTCCAACATGAGATCAAATTAAACATTTTCTAATTCCTGCAACCAAACGGGGCCTTAGCATCATGAATGCCATATTAGTGCTTTAATATTATGTAATTAGTATAATGAATGTTTTCAAAATTTAAATGATTATATGAAAATGTGAGAATAGATTTATTTGGGATTGTGATTAGATGTTAATGAATTGCCTGATATTATTTGATGCGTAATTGATTATGGGTTTATGATTTAAGAGCTAACCCCACTAGTGAAAATTTGAGTGGCTGGCTAGAATTGAAGCTGAGAATGTGGTTGAGGTAGAGGTGGATAGCATTTTGGAAATGGTTGGTTTGATGGAAATCTAGCACACACCACTTACATAGATTTACATTTCATTCATGTTTATGTTGGAAACTGCAATTGAATCAATTGTTGTATTGTCATTAATGTCAAACCTTAACTGGTAAGACTGTTGATATTTAAGAAAGTACTATATCTATTTGAGTGTTGCTAAGGGGAAAGGAAAGGTTGGTAACAATAGCACCTAAGGAAAGGTTGAGTTATATTGATACTTCAATGAGTACTTGATTATGTGGCAAAATGATAAGATAATGTATTGTTTATCTAAGTAAGAATGAAGATTAAACTAGTAGGCTTAACCGAGAAAAAGTGAAGAAATCTAGTTTAAGCCGAGTGTTGTTAGTGTCGACCGAGCTAGTATATGCTGAGTAAATTCAGTGTTGACTGAACACCAGTTAATTACCAAGGAAGATAGTATTAGCAGAGGAAATAATTTTTGAGGTAACCGAGCTTTCTAGTGAAGACCGAGCGTCAGTATTTTGCATTTGAGGAAGAATTCAGATTTCCAATTGACATAATTGAATTCTTGGATTATGTAAAATGTGTTGACTTTATTTATTGATTGTATGAAAGCATTTAATGCACTGTAAAATGTTTTATTGTAAATCTATTGAGAGATTTGAGGTATTTCTAGAAGGATAGCTGAAGAACATAAAGTAGGACGGATTTAAAGAATCTAACCTAACCCTAAGATCTACGAAGGAGATTAAGTGACAAAAGATGTATTGACCTAATAGAGGAAGTATTAAGGAAACCTAAGCTAGAGGTTGTAAGAGAGAGGATGTTGGAAGTGTTGTTGATGATATTGACTATCTAAGTAGAGAAGGATGAAGGAGAAGTGTTGTGATTTCTTAAAGAGAGTTCCAATCAGATCAGTGATGGAGATGGTAAAGGTTCATAGTCAATAAGCCAACATATGTGTATGGAATTGGATATGATATTTGCAAAGTGAGTTGTATGTTTTTCAGATCAAATATTATTGCTACTTTCTAACCATTGTATCAGTCAAAATATTTTTAACAAAGGTTGACCTAACAATCATAGGTATAAATCCTTTGAACAAGGTTGCATTCTAATGGAGTGTATGTAAGTCCTATAACAAGGCACACTTTTAACAGAGTGGTTTAAATCCTTTAACCGGGTCACACCTGACAGTGTGTTTGTAACCTTTGACAAGGTTGGCTTTTCACCAAGCTCACTTCAAAAGAGTGAACATAATAGTAACATGTTACAAAGTGGTTTTTCCCAAATTGGGTTTCCACTATAAATCCTGGTATTGATACTTGTGTGAATGTTTTGGTTTGAACATTTCTGTGTTTTACAAGTTAGATGCTATTGGATAAGTGGACTGCATTGTTATATGTTTCTATTATGCAATCAGTAAGACCGAGTAGCTGTTGGTTATTAGATCTGATTTGTTGAACAGTTTTAAAGTTTGTTTTATACATCTAGACTTGAGAACAACTGATTCACGCCCCCTCTCTATTGTTCCAAATCATATTAACAGTTTATAGATGTTTTCTAGAATAAGAAAATCAATGATTTTGATATTAATCAACAACAAGAAGTATGATGATGACCCTTACAGAGCCACTATCTAAGGGCGTATAAACACAACATACTAAAAATAGAAAGACATCAAAAGCAACTTAGAATAGAGTTATTAAAGAATGTAAGCATAGGTCATAGTTGGACAACCTATAAGCATCAAAATTACCACCATAGTGTCCGTGTACTATAAATTGTACCTTCATAGAACTAGTATTGAACAATAAATCAAATAGAAACTAAATAACCACAATTAGCAACTATATTTAGAAAATAAAGAACAATTAAGCATTCTATAGCTCTCTAACCAAGAGTGTTAATGGTGAAGCTCTCAGCAAACCTCCATTAATGACAGTCCTAGAATGAGAAATGAGTGATAAGCTAAGCTAATTAATTCAATTCCAAATAGAAATGCTCAAATTAACTTCTAAATTTCCTTTCTAGCTATAATTATCAAGAGGTTAGATGCAATTCTCAGATTTGTGGATTGATTTATGAGTGATTTATGCCTTGCTTATATAGGATTTGGCAAGGGTAGGGGGTGTGGTAGAGTTGATCATGATTATGCTTCAGTTGATTCTTTGGTTCCACCTTTTGAAGACAATTTAAATATTGTGTCCTCAAAGCTTGGGACAAGAAGACAAGATGAGTGGACAAGATGCTCTTTCAATTTGAGTGATTGAGATTGAATTTGGCTTGATCCATGTGAGTTCTTTTCTTAAATCCTATTGGTTGAGGATTTTTCCTCCCATGTGGTGTTGAGAGAAATTAGGATTTAATCAATTGATTTTAATTCATTTATTTAGCCAAGTGTACCCCTTGAATGGGTTGAGTTTATTTAATTACAAACTATACAATTAATTGAATTAATTGCACATTGATTTGATTTAACTTGATTAAAATGCTCTTGATTTTGATTTAAATTGAATTGAGGCTTGATTTTAATTTTGATTGGCTAAATACTTGTTTGGATTCAATTGCCTTGATTTGCCTTGATTAATCACTTGAATAATCCTGTCCACTTTTTGGTGATTACAAATGCCCCTCTTTGAGTTGACATGCGAAGCGTGTCGATTCAAAGAATGTTTTGATCTAACTGATGAAAGGTCCTGGTTTTGTTGATGGTCGATCTTGATGTTCGATATGAAATGTTGATATTGATGATGTTTGATGTAGTTCTGATTGATTTGATAGTCCTTGATGGTCAATCTGATGTTAGATTTCCTGATGTGATATCTGATTCAATTTGATATTTGATGCCCCTCTTGATTGATTAGCAAAAAGTTTCCTGATAAAAGATTACGCTATGATTTGATGGTCGTTCCCCTAATTCGATGATGTTGTTGTTGTTCTAATTATCTGATGGCATGCCCCCTCAGAAATGAAATGAAATTTGATAGATGGTTGAAAATTTTGACGATTTAGGTCAATTTGCATTGATTGGATCAATTTATAATAAATTTTGATTTCATTTCCGATATTGTTTTCATGTCTATTTGATGATAAATGCCCCTAATTTAGTAGAATTGGTGAAAATTTTGGGTCCCCGGGCCCCCTCTGATCAAAGGTTCCCTTTTTAGGTCAAAAGGTTTATATAAAGGGGTAAAAAGTCATTTTTACTATTCATTTTCACTTTTACTCTTGACTTTTGAGCTCTGACTTTCTTTGACTTCCTAATGATGTTGATCCTGATACATGAGCATAGATTTGAGCATAGTCGATGGTATCAATGGCCACTCGCCTACGAACCTCCGGTGATTGCCTGGACCTCTTGGTTCTTTCCAGTTATGTGTTTAACTCAAAAAAATTGAATTTTTCTTTGGAAAACCCTTTGTTTTTTCTTTTTATTTTTCAAATAGCGCTTTTATACCTTTAAATAATGCTTTTACACATGAAATAGCGCTTCCGTGATTTTAACCAACATTTTCATGAATCGGAATAGCGTGTCTACATGCCTGTTCTAGGGCTGAATTTGCTTTTGCTTTGTCAAATAGCCCGTATGATCTTTATTTCACTTTTTCCATTTAAATTAGTGCTTATGAATTTTAAAATAGCGCTTTCAAATAGTTTTAGCACTTTTGCCTGAAGTTGCACTTTGAAATCTTTAAGTAGCGCGTTTAAAATTTTAAACAACACTTTTGCGTTTTAGCGCTTTTAAAGCCTGAAATAGTGATTTTACCCTGCTAAAAAAGATTTTAAATTTCCATAGTCCACTTTGCAAATTATTCAACATCGTCGATCAAATGATTTGTTAAGGTAACAAACTTGATGTTATAGTGAGTCATAAGATGTTAGTATGAGTCAGTCATAGTTTGAATGTTTGATTGTCAATCTAGATTTAGATGATGAGTGATGATGAATTTTCCGTCCTCTCTGAATATACTGAGGAAAATTGATTGTGGTTTGATATTTGTAAATTTTTGATTAACTTAGGATGATCCAAATGATAACTGATTTCAAAACTAATGTGATTGAACTTGCTTTGTGCAGGATGTGCTCAAGTCATTAGGTGTTCGTGGTTTGTATCCCTTACCTATGAGTATGATCTAGGACTTGAGTGTGGCTAATCCTAGACATATCAGTTTGTGTGGTCTATCTTTCCTTTTGGCTCTACCTCAATTCTGAGTGAATCAGGGTTTGATCACTGCTATGGCTGAGCAATGGTACTCAAGCCATAACACCTTCCATTTGCCTATGGGTGAGATGGCGATCACCCCGGGGGATGTGTATCATATCCTTCGCTTGCCGACTAGAGGAGAGTTAGTTTATTATGATTCTATATATGATGGGTCAGCATGTCGATGGGTTTTTCTAGATCCAACCATTGGAGATGATCATATCCAGTGGGCCCAGTTTCTTTCTTTTCTAGTGCTACCAACAGTCTTAGGTACTCTGATTGGTGGGTTCCTTCTACCGGATAGACATGGTCATGGATTTGCAGTTGGATGGGGTCCTATCCTTGAGGACTTGATGGTGCATCCTCGGTGTTTTGTTTGGGGATCCTGTGTATTAGCTCAGTTGTATCATGAGCTACATACAGTTGTTTATAGATGATCTTCCATGCTCACTGTAGGAGTGATATTACTACAGCTTTAGACTTGGGAGCATATCCCAGTGACATGTCCCATCACAGCATGATAGCAAGATCTAGGTTGGCCCTTCAGCTAGATGTATGAGGGTATGGTGATTCAGACCCATACGGGTAAGTTGGATTATTGGCATCGTGTCATCGATGATATGGATGTTGTGGTTTGGAGGCCATATGTGGGATGTGAGGCTTGGCCTAAGGATGGCACTAAGTTGCCTTTCATGTTCTATCCACGATGGATGATTAGATGTTCCACTTATATTATTGAGAGATTTTTCTTTAGGAGAGTTTTGCATCAGTATGGGCACACATAGAATATGCCCTAGGGAGTGGCTATGTATGCTCGAGTTTAGGCAAAGAGATCTTTGTGGGGTCCCTATGTGGATTATGGGACAACTATTTGAGAGATTTGAGATCTTGGGTATCTACCTTGGTTGATGAGAGAGCGCATTATGGATGTTGGTATCACATATGAGTACACTGATTGGCTACATTGAAACCCATTTCCAAGGTTTACAAATCCTACTGAGAGAGTCCCAGGTATTGATGAGGTATTAGATGGTGATGGTGGTGATGCGAGAGATGGGGGAGATGATAAAGATTATGGAGATGGTGGGAGAGGTGGGGGTAGGATTAGGGCAAAATGCAGATGATGGGGTCGTCGGGCAGTCAAAGCAGGTAGAGTTCTTATTCTAGTAATTATTGTTGCTCCTATCCCTCCTAGGGTTGATCAGGTTAGAGGTGGTGTAGATAGAGCACTTCATTAGGTTGTTGGGGATCTAGTTGTGAGACCAAGCCAACATAGGGCTAGGCGACAGTGAGAGGTTGATGTAGAGGTTGCACATGTTTTTCTTGATCAGGCACATGGTCCTCTTTCTCAGTAGGTGATACCTCTAGTTATTCCATAGGCTTCCTCTTCTTAGGCACCTACTTCTACTTCGATGCCATCATCTTCTTCACGTCCATCTTCTTCAAGTTTTGTTCCATCCTTATTAGATCCATCTTCTTCCATGCCTTCTTCTTCAATACCTCCACCATAGTATTCTGCAACACAGGCCCCTGCTCCAGCTTTAGCATCAGATGTTATATCTCTTTAGTCTCAGATGTTAGCGATGCAGCAACAGGTTTCTTAGTTGAGTTCAATGATGGAGACCTTTCTGGTTGTGACGAGTCAGCAGGGATTACAGGTGATCTCGAGTCATCCTCCAGATAGTGCTCCTGGTCTTGATGGTGGAGATGGTGCTGGTGGTTCAGCTAGTTGAGATATGATTTGAGATAATCTGATTATTTGATGATATACATGATCTCATTTCTTTATTGATATCAAGACATTGGACTCTATTATATCATTTTTGATTCGTTGAGGTTTTTGATACTTTGATACTTTGATTTACTTTGATTATCTTTGATAGACTTTGATTATCTGAATATTTGCATTTATGATCTTCTGGTGGACTTTGATATCCTGTTGATCTTATGATGATGTTACCATGGACTCTGATACTCAGTTTTGATAGCTTTCACTATATATGATGTCATGATGTGTTGGATCTCATTTTTAGGTGTTTTAGCATGATATGCAGATCTAGATGGTTCTATCTCTTATATGCTTTGTTTTATGCTTTTCAAATGCAATTTTTGAAATGTATGCATATGTTCTAATGATGCTTAAATGATTGTCTTATGTATGACATAGAATAGATGGATGAATGTGATGATGTGGATTCTAATGATTAATGCTTTATTATGGATGTAATGATGTATAGATGGATTAGATGGTTGTAATGGATAATGTGATGGATGCAATGTGATATGGATACTTAATGATTAATGATCCTAGATGTTTATCTGTGATATAAATAAATGATATTGCAATGATGCAATGGATATAATGATGTAATAATTATGATTATAATGAATATAATGGTAAATGTACTTAATGGATGTGAAATGAATGATTTCCTTTTGCCATGAATGATGCATACTAAATGAAATGAATCTTGAATGATGCAATCTAATGCAGTTAATAAATTTAAGGTGATGTATGCAACCTAATGTAATTTTATGGACTTAATATGATGAATGAAACTTAATGTCATTGAATTATTTGATTCTAAAGATAAAGATTAATGCAACTTAATGCAATGAACCTAATGTAAATGATGGTACATGACTTATGCAATTTAATGCAATGATTTTAAAATGATGAAATGCAATGAACTTAATGATTCAAATGATGAAAATGATTAAATGAATGTAAGATAAAGTGAATGTAGTGAATATGATTTCAATGATTTAATGCAATGTAATGCAATGGTGATAAATGAACCTAACAAATGCAAGTGAACTAATGAAATGCATTTTTGTTTTTGATTTTTGATTTCCAACACACTCAATCACATATAGTTTTTGATGATCCTTTAATTTTTTATTTGACCACACCCCCTTTTGTTTTGTCAAATTTCCCTCTTGCAATCATAAACTAAGAAAGGAAAAATACATTAAATGCATTTAATCTAAGATGTATGCAACTAACTGTCATTATTCAAAAATTTGGAGCTTATAATCATCATTGAGCAATTTTCAAAATCCCCATTTTAGTACAACCATCACTAGTTCAACCATGATGATATGAATACTTTTTTCACCTCTTGTGTTGCTTTCCCATCTCTTTTCTGGTACGACTATTAATGATTGAAACCAATATGAGAGTGTGAAGACAGATTTTGTTAGATTCTATGTTGCAAGTGGATTTTGGTATTATGATATTGAACATCAAAATATCCAAGGTATCCTTTTGCGTAAACAAACAAAGATCACAATTTTATCCTATGTACAAGTCCTCGATGATTCTTTGATGATCATGTCCTTAGACAAATAATACATGATCTAGAACTTTTCTCTTAAGATAGTCATTCAGAAATCAACAAAATATCACGCTTTCATCATAGCTTGTCTAGTTTAAAAACTTTCATCGATTCGCTAGAAAGACACGATTTCATCAATCAAGTCAACACTTAGAAATTTTTTTGCAATGTTTTTCAAATCCATATTTCAAGTGTAGTTCCATCCCTTTCATACTTTTAATCCTGATAAAGATAGTGTGATTGAAAATCTTGGATCAAATTTTGCATTTGGTTCAAATTCAATTAGGATTTAGGATTTGATTAAGTGCTTCACTTGCGTTTTTGATGAATTGATTTGATGATTGATTGAAATTTGCTTTTGATGAATCCTTCCTCCTTTCAAGTAGATTTCCCACAGTTTGATATGATTTCAAAGTTAGACTTAGGACAATTTGTAGATTAGGTGACCAAAATCTCTAGGTACTTGCAAATGCAACTGTGGGGTTTTATTATGCAATATATACAAATGCTAGCGAATGCAATATTTACAAGGTGACCTTCTAGGTATGCGATTGAATTGGACTTTCAATGGTGCCTATTTACCAGGTTTTCACCGATTGAATGGATCTTGCTTCTTTTTCTATTTTTCAAGCTTTTTCCTTTTTTTGCTACCAAGGTACCTATTTGCTAGGTTTTCACCAAGGTACTTTTTCTCTTTTTTGATTTTTTTGTATTTTCTTTTTTTTTCAATTTTTTTCTTCATATCATCAAGGTGCCTATTTTCTAGGTTTTCACCAAGACAACATCTTTTTGAGGATCATATATGAATGTTTTTGGCTTTCTTCATGCTTAATTTTCCACTATTTTTTATCTTTTCTGCTTTTCCAATTTGTTTGCTCTTTTCTATTTTTTAATGTTTTTGGTATTTTCAAGATCTCTTTTGACTATATACAATAAATAGGATTCTTTCCATTTGATTTTCTGATACTCTTTATACTCTTTCATCTGCTTCATGTATAGAACCTCTTTAGATGAATGCTATTGATAGGTTCTTGTAGCTCTTCTCCGTCACAAACAACTAACTTGTAGGTGTTGGTCCCAAAAGATGAGGTGATCACAAAAGATCCTAACTAGTTTTCTTCCCATTTTCCCTTCTTTTCCCTTTCTTCTTGGTTCTTGGGATTCTCTCGCAAAACTAGGTCATCTATTTGAAATTTTCTTGACTTGATGTGCTTGTTATAAGTCCTTGACATTCTATTTTGATATACTTTTAAGTGATCAAATTCTTGTTGTTGTTTCTCATCTAGCAATTCTAGTTCATGCAGTCTAGCAACTCTATAATCTTCCTCACTTATCAAACCATGTAAAGATACCCTCAATGATGGAAGTTCTACCTCCAAAGGTAAAACTACTTATGTTCCAAAGACTAAGGAAAATGGTGTAGCTCATGTTGGCGTTCTGATGCTTGTTTTATAATCCCATAAGGTCGGGTTTATTTTGATATGCAAATCTCTACCTAAATTGTCCACCATTCTCTTTAATATCTTCAAGATGTTTTTATTTGCTGCTTCGGCTTGTCCATTACCTTGGGGGTAATAGATTGAAGATGAGTGATGGATCATATGAAACTTTGTACACAACTCCTTTAGGTCTTTATTTTTGAAGTGCTTTACATTATCTATTATGATGGCATGAGGAAAACCATATCTACATATTATGTGGTTTAAGATAAACAAAGATATCTGCTTTCCCATTGTAGTTGATAAGGGTACAACTTCCACCCATTTGGTAAAGAACTCCATCACCATGATAATGAATTTATGACCATTTGAGGATGGTTGATAAATAATTCCTATTAAATCTAGACCCCATTGATAAAATGACCAAGGTGTTGTCATAGGATGAAGCTCTTGTGTGGGCACATGTATCAAGTTTCCATGGAATTGACACTTTCTACAAGTTTTGGCAAAGTGACAAGCATCTTTCTCCATTGTAGGCAAAAAATATCCTATCCTAAGAAGTTTCTTAGCTAGGGTTAATCCATTCGAATGTGACCCATAGATTCCCTCATGGATTTCTCGCAAGCCTATGTTTGATTCCTCTTTCTCTAGACATTTAAGGAGCATTCCATCTAGACTCTTACGATACAATGTTTTAGATATTAAGGTATATCGAGAAGCTTGGCGGATGAAGATTTTCTTTTGGTTCTTGGTTTGATCCATGGGTAGGATTTGATCTTTTAAGTAGGTGTAACTAGGTCCATACAAAGGCGATTCATGTGTAGTTAGCAAGAAAATCATATGAGGATGGGTAGGGTCAAATGTGGGTTGTTCCACTTCTTCTACTAGGAATTCATATATGGCGCTTTGACCTAGTATTTGTAGAAGTGATGCCAAAGTTGTCATTACATCTACTGCTTTGTTCTTTTCTCTTGGAACTTGTTCAAATTTAATAAGACTGAAGTACTTCTTAAGGTTTTCCACCATGTTTTTATAAGGTACCATCATGTCATCTTTCGTCTGATATTCATCATTAATTTGATTAATGACTAATTGAGAGTCTCCATAAACCTTTAGTTCTATCACCTTCCACTCTAATGCCAACTTGATTCCGATGACCAAGGCCTCAATTATGCTATGTTATTAGTGCATAGAAATAGCAATTTATATGACTTTGTAATTTTTTATCCTTGAGGAGTGATTAAGAGTATGCATGCTCTTGATCCATGTTGGGTGTATGAACCATCAAAATACAGTTGCCATGTCTTCACCTCAACATTCACAATCTCAGAATCTGGGAATTCTACTTGAATTGGATGATCATCTTGTAGTGGTGATTTTTCTAATTGGTCAAAAATGAATTTCCCTTTGATATTTTTATGGTCTACATACTCAATGTCAAATTCACTCAACACAATGACCCATTTGGCTAGCCTTCCATTTAATGTTGTTTTACTAAGTAGATACTTCAAAGGATCAATCTTTGCAACGAGTCTTATCTTATGAGCTAACATATAGTGGCATCATTTTTGGGAAGAAAAAACCACATCCAAACATGCCCTTTTGATGAAGGTATAATTCAACTCATATTTGACTAAAGTTCTACTAATGTAATATATAGCTTTTTCTTTGCCTGATTCATCTTCTTGTGCCAAAAGTGCCCCCAACGAATGCTCGATCGCTAAAATATATAGGATCAAGGGTTTTCCTCTGATAGGTGGCATCAAAGTTGGAGGATTCATGAGGTAATTCTTCAACATGTTGAAAGCTTCTTCACACTTCTCATCCCATTTGAAAACTGTATCTTTATGTAGAAGTTGGGTGAAGTTATGATATTTTTCTGCCAATTGGGATATAAATCTCTTGATGGATTGAATTCTTCATTGTAGTGACCTCATTTGGATTAATTTTCAAGGTGCTTCCATCTCCATGATGGCCTTGACTTTAGCGGGATCTACTTCTATTCCTTTCATTGATACAATGGAGCCTAACAATTTTCCTGATTGGACCCCAAATGCACACTTTTTTGGATTGAGCCTTACTTTGAATTGCTCTAATCTGACAAAAAATTTCTCTAGAATTGGTAGATGCTCCTCTCTTGAATGAGATTTTTCTAATATGTCATCTATATAATCTTCCATGAACTTATGCATCATATCATGGAATATTGTTGTCATGGCCCTTTGATATGTTGCCTCGACATTCTTTAGACCAAATGGCATAACATTCCAGCATAATGTTCCCCATGCGCATGCAAATGTTGTTTTATCTTGATCCTTAGGTGCTATCTTGATCTGGTTATAGCCACTGAATCCATCCATAAGTGAAAACATGGAATGTCCTTCTGTTAGGTCCATAATGGCATCTATGCTTGGAAGAAGAAAATCATCTTTAGGACACACCAAATTCAGGTCTCTAAAATCCGTGCAAATCTTGATGGGCTTATCTACTTTTGAAACTGACACTATATTTGAAATCCATTAGGCATAATCAATGACCCTGATAAACCCCACTTTTAGCAATTTCTCTAACTCCACTTTTACTAGCAAGGCTATATGTGGATACATTTTCCTTAGCTTCTGTTTGACTAGTTTGGCTCCTTCTTTGATGTTCAAGTGATGCATAATTAGATTTGGGTCCAATCCTGACATATCATCATATGACCATGCAAAGTTGACTTGTTTTTCCTTGAAATTTTTTATGAATTCTTTTGTCTCTTCACTAGATAAGGATGCCGCTAGGTGAATGATCTTTGGCTCGGTTTCTGACCCAATGTTTATCTTTTTTGTAGGCTCGATCAAAATTGGAGATCTCTCTTCATAATGTTCAGGTAAAGCATCCAAGCTTCCTTCCTTAGGTGCCTCAATTGGCTTTTCACCTTTGGAAACATCCTTTATTTCTTTTTCTTTTGGATCTAATGCTGCCACAACATGGTTTTCAACACTAGATTCTTTTCCTTTTTTACTTTTTTTCATTTTTTTTTCATTTTTAGGTGGATTGAAAGTTTGGATACTCCCCTTTATCATTTCCTCCTAATTTTCCATAGTAGAAGAAGGTTCAACCACATTGAGATATTGGGACACCACATTGTCATTAAAAAAGGTTGGGAGGATGGTTGGTTCAATGGAATCCCATTCGATTAATTTCGGGTATATGAGAGTTAAAGGATCCATGCTTTGGCTTGGTTCAATGGGATTTAAAGATAAGACCTAATTTAATGGTTCATACATTGTATCATTCAAGTCTATGATGTGTGCCTCTTCTAAATGTTCCAAAGAAGTAGGATCAAGGTCTTCCTCACTAGAATCCTCTAAGGTTTCCGTTGGATAAAAGTCTCATGGATTAAACCTAACATTTGATTCCTCCATAGTAGGTCTCCATGAAGGTATGTAGGGTTCACGTACCCATTAATTTATTTCAATTTCTTTAATTTGAATATGTTCTAAGACTACTTGATTTGAATTAGAGGCTTGATTTTGATTTGGTTCTGCTATTTGGTCCTTTTCTTTGCTAGAAGTATAGGTATGAATAACATCTATCTCCTTATCATGGCATGAATCACTTGAAAATGAGTCCCATTCCCATTGATTAGAATCTTCATCACTATGTGATTCTAATTGCAATATCTGATCATAGACTTTAGGATAGTTCTTTTGTGTATACCCTTGTTCTAAGTACCCTAACCCTATCTTTTCCTTGCTATCTCTCCATGTCATTTTGATGGGTTCTATAAGTCCTTTATTCCTTGTACCCAAGGGTCCTTGGCCTTTTTATCCCATCTTTTTCATTATTTTAAATCCTTTCCCATATTGATGTGTGGGAATGCTAATATTTTGGATACATTTTTCTTGGGCACTTGACTCCTCATCTTTATAAAGCCAATTAAGAATTTCATTATCATCTTCATCCATGGATGATGAAGTATTTTCTCTCACAAAATGATCATTATATCTATGGGGTAGATTGGATGGCTTTCCATATGACTTGGGGGATAATGCCAAATCCATCATGGATAAAGAATATTCCCCTACTTCTTTTTGCTTGATTTTACATTGTTTATCAAAATTTCTCATCATTTGGTCGATCTTTTGGTAATGCGCATCTTTGGTGTATATTTGGATGGCATTATCTTTATCTTCTTTCTTCTTTTCATGTGTATTCTCCTCACTAACCTTTTCCTTGCCCTTTTTCGATGTAGCTAGGTTAGTGGGTCTTTGGATGTCTTCAACAACAATTTCACTTTCCATCTTTTCATTTCCTTTTAATAATGGAATGTCCTTGGAACTTTGCCCTTGCTCTATTTGTTTAGGTATAGACCCTTCTGTATTATGCAGGACTAAAGATTCATTGATGGGCTTCATGTTGTTACAATATTGGAATGGGTTTGAGTCCCCACTTACCATAATCTCTTGACCTAGATAAGGAAATTTTAAACATTGGTGGTAAGTAGAAGGCATGGCTTGCATTTCGTGAATCCATGGCCTCCCCAATAAGATATTGTAGGTCAAATTTAGGTCTAAAACTTGGCATAAGGTCTCTTTTTACATGGGACCAACTCTGATGGGAAGTACTATGACTCCTTTAGATGCTCTTTCTTCATCATCGTAGGCTTTGATGGTTATTTTCTTCTAAGGGTTAATAGCCTGCATAGAAAATCATAGGGATTTTACCAACTTTAGGGTACAAATAGTTAAGCCTACTCCTCCATCGATAAGCACTCTTATCACTCTATGTTTGTGAATAAGGACTTCTATATGCAAAGGTAAATTCTACAGGTGGTTTAGCGACATGTCATCTTGTTTAGAAAATGATAAGAAATGAGGAGCAATGAGATGTCCCACCATATTTTGAAACTTGTCCGCATCTAGGTTTAGAGGCACATTGGTTTCTACTAAAGATTTCTCTAGAATTTCCATGTGAGTAGGTGATAATTTGAGCAATTCTAGGATTGAAATTTGAGCAGGAGTTCTTTGTAATTGATTAACCAAGTTATATTGCTTTGAAGATGATGATGTGCTTTGGTTGGGTAAAACAATCCTTGGAGCATTTCTAGGTAGGGTGATTTTAGAAGCTTGCCCCCTAGTGACAACATTAGATGATGCTTCTCTTGGTTTCTCCTTTACCATGATAACATTTATGGTATTGTTCTCTTCACTTAGAGTATTGATTATGTTATCATAGGTATGAGAAAAGTTCACTTTCTCATTACCTCTTTTCTGATTTTGGTTGGCATTAGATGACTCACCCTTTTCATGGTTTAGAAAGGGGTTCTTGAAGGTGTAATACCCCAAAAATGGGCTATAAGCTCATTAATATCCTGCATCTACATATTGAACAAAATCGACATCAAAGTCCCAACCTAAGGCACATCTAAACATCATCGAATCATAATTGATTATCTTAAATTCTGCATCGGGGAATATTCCTAGTAATATTCCTAATCATCATAATTATCTTTAATTTTATAATTATTTGGCAATAAATCACATTTATCCTAAAGTTTGATTAATTGAATATTTTCATATTTAATTAATTAGATTTAATATTTGCCACTTAATTGTGTAATTAAATTTAATTCTATCTATTATTAATTGTATTATTTAATTTTGACAATAAATCTAATATCATATGAATAATTGATTAAATTCTTATTTAATTAATTAAAGCAAATTGTCATTATTTAATAATATAGTTTTTAATAAAAGTTTGATTAAATAATTGATTAACCCATAAATCAATTGTTTTATTTTTAAAAGTAATTAAGTTGGAAATAAATCACTTTATTATTAAAAAAATTCATAAATAAAACATGCACAATCATAAAAGAAGACAACTATAAAATATCAATTAAAGCTAAACTCTATTTTGAGTTAATCTCTGCTTTTGCATGTTTTTGTGAGTTAACTATCTTTTATTTAAAAATAACTCAAAAATCAACCTCAGTTATTTGAGTGATTTATGGCTTTTTTTTCATGCACCTCCAAAGCCTTGGATTTGTATAAAAACAAGGCTCACCTCTTCATAATTCATCTCTCAATCATCTCTCAAAATTTGCATCCAAGCATCTCATATTTTGCACAATCACGCTGGAGAATTGCAATTGGAAGGCTCAAAGCTTATTGCGAATCAACATTGTTGTGAGATCAATTTCAAATTCATAGCTTTCATATTATTGTTAGAATCTTCATTCTCATATCATATCATTTCTAGATTAGTATTGCATATCATTTAGCATAGATTCATATCATTGTTAGATCAATTTTCATATTAGCATAGATTTTATATTAGTTTTCATCATTATTATTGCATAGAAATATCCAAAAAAATTAGATTAATTACATTCATATTTCATATCAATTTTGCATTCAAATCCTTTGTTTAGGTGTCGTCTAGGTCACTGATCTCGATAACAATCTGAGAACATTAATCTCGCACCTATTAGAAGGCAGTATATCGCTTGGTTAGATAGCTTTCAATTTTGCATGATTTCGATTATAGCTAACCTCTAATATTTTACTGAAGTGTTGTGTTTACAGATCAGGTACAATTTTCACACACACATTTTTGGCACCCACCGTGGGGCCATGAAATGGGTTTCCCTTCATTTCTATCAATTTTCTATCTTTTGAGGATAATGGTTTCAAGGGTCCTGGTATACTCTGTAGGACGTTATTTTTTGTTTCTTTTTTGCTGCAAAAAAAGAAATTATTTTTTTTGGCACTTTTGCTATCAAAACTGTCCGTACACTGTGATTTTTATCATTTTGTCTGTACTTTAGTACATCTTTGTATGAATTATCACGCGAGATTTCACACTATGTCATGTGAGATTTCTTTCTGTGTCACGTGAAATTTCACTGGTATCATTATTTTTTTTGTGTGCGAAAAATCAATTTCTCACGTGAGACTATACTTCCTCACACGGGACCGCATCCTGACTCACGTGAGATTTCATCCTTTGTCACGTGAAATAGTGTTTCCTCGCGCAGGACCGCATCCTGACTCGCGCAAGATTTCATCTTTTGTCGTGCGAAATAGTGTTTCCTCGCGTGGGACTACATCCTGCCTCGCGTGAGATTTTTCTACAGAGGCATAGAATTCACATATTTGTACTTTCAAATTATTGATTTCTAATGCTTACAGTTTGCTATTGATTTGTCTTGATTTTGTACTTTCAAACGTGTGCTAAATTCTGGATTGCAGAGCGTTGGACCTAAGGTATTCTCCTTCATCTATTAACATTTCAATTTGGACTTAAAATAAATCTCTTATGTGTCTGGATTGTGTGCGTCCTTTCATGCTTTTATCTATTTCTACACACTTGCATAATTGATACTAGGTTGTGACCCCTTAAGGATTCATTAAGTAGTCTTAGAATACTTGTGATTGATCTTGATTGCTATCTTGGGTTATTGGACTCGCTAATCCACCGACCCCTCATTTCTACCCCGTGGTTGCAATCTCAGCGCCATAAAGGGGAGGGGTCTACAGGAGAGAAGTGTGAATTGTTGCACCAGGCAACCCTTTTGTGCTTTGAGGAACTCACTTGTTTTCTAAGTTGGGGACTCATTTTCAGGTTGTGTGAGGTGTTAAGTGTTCCACCTTATGGACTCATCTCATATTCACTTTAAGCGTTAAGTGTTCCTCTTTTTGCTTTTTGGGTACTTTTGGTAGATTTGTTTTTGGAAACACATACATTTGTGCTCACATAGTAATTAGGCCCTATGAACACTATTCATGATTCTTGAGAGATTGGATTCCTAATGAAATCCTTCTTGATGACAGAATCCTTGTAGGTAGGGAGGATACTTAGTGTGTTTCACATTCAACTTGGTTAGTGCATCTTCTCTTATTGATCGATACATTCTCTCCTAGGAGAGGTTGATAGATCACGTGGGGTAGACATCACAAGATTTATTGAATCAAAATTGGTTAGTGTGTCTTCCCTTATTAATTGATACATTCTCTCTCTGGAGGGGTTGATAGATCACATGGGGTTGATATCATAGACCTTGGTGAGACAAACTTTGTCTTAGTGTGTCAGATTAATCTGCTTTCTTTGTTTGGGTTAAAAGTGAAGAGGCATCAAAAACTTTGGATCTGGAGCCAAGTCCCCTTGTGGTATACTATTGTGAGTCATCTTTAGAGAGGGTTAACCGTAGCGGACAATCCCTTCATAGGGAAAACTGCATTGATGGAACCTCAAGTGGTCATAGCCATTTTCACCATGGTAGTGACAGCCACTATATAAATGTCCTTGTGGAAGAAATCTCCACAGGTATGGTTCATTGTTGGGTTGTCAGATCTCCCTAGCAGCTCCTGAAGATTAAGTTCTTAGACTGTGTCAAAACCCTGGTGCGCCGAGATTGGAGTTCACCCCTTTGGATCATAAAAGTTGCAGAGTCAAACCATTACTAAAAACCCTAGCGAGGCCAAATTTTCATTTTATAGGGTATATGTGCGTTATTACAAAACATTTTTGGAACATACACAATTAGCGCTTTTGAGGATTAGAACGAATAAGTCACTTGATTGTTCATGCGCAAGGTTGCTTTTGCCCTTGTTCATTGTTTTCAGACATGCTTGAAATCACTTGCTTGATATTTTGCGTGCTTGTTTATCTATCTGGTTACTGAAAATGAACAAATCTGTTACAATCTTCAAATCTGGACATTGAAATTTGCAAACAATCCAAATCTGAAAACTCAAAATTTGCAAAATCTGAAGTCAAATTCTTTTCTGGAGTCAAAAGTCATCTCAGGAGGTCAGAAAGTCATACAAGTTTCCATCAAGTGTCATTTCATTATAGCCCATCTGTCATATGATTGAATACCCAATGTCGTACGAGTTTCCATGCCAGCAAATTCTCAAAGTCAAAATCTTGCAACTATCGTATGATATTGTCAATTGTCATTTCATTGCTACCCAACTGTCGTATGATTGAGTACCCAGTGTCATACAAGTTTTGATGCCAGAAAATTCTAAGAGTCAAAATCTTGCTTGCAATTATCGTACGAGTTTTACAACTATCATTTCATAGCATACCCACTGTCATACAAGTCTGCAGAGTGTCATTTGGGAAAGTTTTGAAGAGTTGTCAGAATTGCCAGATACTTAGCCTTTTCAGCATATTTCCAGAATCTGTCATACAAATCACTATGTCAAGAATAGAGCAGTAGCCATTGAGAATTAGTACACATGTCTCAAAGAATCAGTACACAAGAGGAAGAAGCTCTAATCACCGCTATGATGAAGCAGCTGCACGCTATGCAAGTCAAGATTAACAAACTTGAGAAAGAAAAGGAACCTAAAGAGTTCTCCATGGAAGCTCTATGCCCTTTTCCATTTGATAAAGACTTGTACATGTCACCATGCCCCCAGATAGAATTTGAGCAATGTGATAACCCTTATGATACCTCTTCCATAGAGAGTGACACATCCAGCTTTGGAGACTTTGATGACTATGATGATAGACAATGTAATGATACCTATGACACCTCTGTTCCTAAGAATCCTTGTCGTCGTTCATTCCTGCTTACTACAAATGGGCCATCACATTGGATAGATCGTGATGGTGATCCATATGATTCTGATTTTGAAAGAGATTTTGATGGCTTTTGTGGACAATATCTCGATGATACATCTACTTCTATTGAGGAATATAAAATGTACCATGCTGATTTGAAACGTCAATACTATAAGGATCTCTCCTCTAAGAACTCTCAGGCTGAAAATAAAGATTACACTCCCAAGAAAGATCATGTTAATGTTGAACCTTTGTCTAGTGATGGTTCCCTTCCATCCCCTACTTCCTCCAATACCCATACATTTCCTAAAGCTTCCAAGTCTTTCAAATCTTTCACAGAACCTTCATCTGACATAAGCCCTGATACTTTTCATGTCGTTCCCTATAGTTATCCTCAAGGGATACCTCTTAAAAAAACTCAAGCTAACCTTTACTTGGCTACAAATACTTTCAATGATGCTAAACCTAAAGAGCTTAAGCCTTCATATGCTATAATCCCTACTTCAGCTAGTCCTCCACCATCTCTGCAATAGTCTTCCATACAATCCCAACATGCTTCCTTGTCCTTAGAAGTGGCTCCATGTCAAGAGGACTTTGAAAATGATGAAGAAAAGAACATAAAGAAAGATCAAGATCAAGAACCCTCCATGTCATCCACTCCTTTTCCCAATGTCTCTTATCTGCCTCAAGGTTCTTTTGATCCTACAGACCCTTTTTCATGCATTCCACCATGTCTTAAGTCTTCTCCTAAGCAAGATCAAGCTACTACTTACACTATTGAGCTTATTGACAATCAAAATAACCTTACTACACTTGCGCTTCCCAAAGATAATGCTTCCATTAAGGTTGGTAAAAATGGTGTTGTTACGTCCAACGTTAAGTCTATTGAAACTCAAAAAAAAAATTATGCACTTATGCTATCCAAAGATCATTGTCAAGATCAAAGTCTTCCATCTTCTTATTCTACCACTCCATGTTCACTTCCACTTTCTACTCTTCCTAATTCTTTGCAAGCTTTGAATAATTCTATCAAAGAAGGTGCTCATATTCATGATGTCCATGATTCTATTGAAAATCCTAATGCTCACTCTAAAGATGTTGATGTCTTGGTTGTCATATAGATGCTGATGAACTTATTGATTATCCTTTTGTGTCTTCCACTTCCATCCTTGGACCTCTTCCACCACTACTAAGGGCTTCACGCCTTCCTTCCATCTTGGGTCCTTATGTCCCTTCACTTTCCCCTCCTAACTCTCCTAATTCACCATCCATCTTGGGTCCTTACATACCTCCATCTCCCATCTTTCCTCAAGATCAACATATATAGATGCGTACCCTTGAATCCTTTTCATCCACCCACCCATCTAAACCAGTCATATTCTCCTTTTTCCTTCAAAAGTCCCAAGTCTTTTAGAAGTAACTTGAATGTTCAATACAAGAAAAAGAAGCAATACAAGAATCCATCAAAAAGAGAAGATCACCATGTCTCCTCTAAATGACATGGAGGCATAAAGTCAAAAGAGATATCTAAGAAAAAAACTACAAGACAAGTATGGGTTCCAAAATCCATCATTGAAGATATTATCTCTAAATCATCAAAAGGAAATAAAAAGCCTACGACTATATGGATTCCAAAGTCTCTCTTGAAAGAGTCTGGTGTTGAACAAAAAGTGAAATTGACATTCAAGCTTCCAAAGGCTTCCACTACATCTCCTTCCAAAAATATTCTTCCATTTCATGCGCCCAAACCTCAACATCTGCTATCCATTTGCCATATTCCTTCATGTATTCCTTCATTCATGTTTCCTCCACCCTCTCGCCACCCTTCAAGGTGTGTGTTTATGTTGGTCTTGCCTTCCTTTCCATCTACCCTTTCACAATCTTTCCATTCATTATCCTTCTACCTTCTATCCTTTTTCCTCATTTACCTATTCCTCCTATCTTCCAACCTCACTCACTTTACATAGAACCTTATCCTCCTTGTCGTTCATTCCTGCTTACTACAAATGGGCTGTCACATTGGATAGATCGTGATGGTGATCCATATGATTCTAATTTTGAAAGAGACTTTGAAGGCTTTTGTGGACAATACCTTGATTATGATCCATCTACTACTGCTGAGGACTATAAAATGCATCGTGCTAGCTTGAAACATCAATACTATAAGGATCTTTCCTCTAAGAACTCTCAGGCTGAAAATAAACATTACACTCTCAAGCAAGATCATGTTAATGTTGGACCTTTGTCTTGTGATGGTTCCCTTCCATCCCCTACTTCCTCCAATACCCGTACATTTCCTAAAGCTTCTGAGTCTTTCAATTCTTTCACAAAACCTTCATCCGACACAAGCCTTGATACTTTTCATGCAGTTCCCTATAGTTATCCTCAAGGGCTACCTCTTAAAGATACTCAAGCTAACCTTCACTTGGCTGCTAATACTTTCAATAATGCTAAACCTAAAGAGCCTAAGCCTTCATACACTACAATTCCTACTTCAGCTGGTCCTTCACCATCTCTACAACAGTCTTCCATACCATTCCAACATGCTTCTTTGTCTTTAGAAGTGGCTCCATGTCAAGAGGACTCCAAAAATGATAAAGAAAAGAACATAAAGAAAGATCAAGATCAAGAACCCTCCATGTCATCCACTCCTTTTTCCGATGTCTCTTATCCGCTTCATGGTTCTTTTGATCCTGTACACCCTTTTTCATGCATTCCACCATGTCTTAAGTCTTCTCCTAAGCAAGATCAAGCTACTACTTACACTGTTGAGCTTATTGACAATCAAAATAACCTTACCCCACTTCCAATTTCCAAAGATGATACTTCCATTAAGGTTATTGAAAATGGTGTTGTTACTTCCAATGTTAAACCTATTGAAAATCAAGAGAAAAATGATACGCTTATGCTATCCAAAGATCCTTGTCAAGATCAAAGTCTTCCATCTTCTTGTTCTACCACTCCATGTTTGCTTCCACTTTCTACTCTTCCTAAGTCTTTGCAAGCTTTGAACAATTCTATCAAAGAAGGTGCTCATATTCAAGATATCCATGATTCTATTGAAAATTTTAATGCTCACTCTAAAGATGCTGATATCCTTGGTTGTCATATAGATGCTGATGAACTTATTGATTATCCTCTTGCATCTTCCACTTCCATCCTTGGACCTCTTCCACCACTACTAAGAGCTTCATGTTTGCCTTCCATCTTGGGTCATTATGTCCCTTCACTTTCCCCTCCTAACTCTCCTAATTCGCCATCCATCTTGGGTCCTTACATACCTCCATCTCCCATCTTTCCTCAAGATCAACATAGATGCATACCCTTGAATCCTTTTCATCCATCCACCCATCTAAACCAGTCATATCCTTCTTCTTCCACAAGTCCCAAGTCTTTTGGAAGTAACTTGAATGTTCAATACAAGAAAAAGAATCAATACAAGAATTCATCAAAAAAAAAGATCACCATGTCTTCTCTAATCAACATAGAAGCATAAAGTCCAAATAGATATCTAAGAAAAAAACTACAAGACAAGTATGGGTTCCAAAATCCATAATTGAAGATATTCTCTCCAAATTACCAAAAAGAAATGAAAAGCCTATGGCTATATGGATTCCAAAGTCTCTCTTGAAAGAGTCTGGTGTTGAGCAAAAAGTTAAGTTGACATTCAAGCTTCCAAAGACTTCCACTTCATCTTCTTCCAAAAGCATTCCTCTATTCCATGCACCTAAACCACAACCTTTGCTATCCATTCACCATATTCCTTCATTCACATTTCCTCCACCATCTCGCCACCTTTCAAGGTGTATGTTTACATTGATCTTGCCTTCCTTTCCATCTACCCTTTCACAATCTTTCCATTTATTAACCTTCTACCTTCTATCCTTTTTCCTCATTTGCCTATTCCTCTTATCTTCCAACCTCACTCGCTTTACATAAAACCCTATCCTCCATTTTTCTCTTCCATATTCCTTTCCCTATCAGCATCTTTGAGCATATCATTTTGAATCCTTGACATATCATGGTTTATCCTTTCAAGGAGCATTATCTAAAAAGCTTGCCTTCTTCCAAAAAAAGAAAAAAATAAAAAAAAATTGAAAATGTGCCTTGGTGAAAACCTGGAAACAGCCACCTTGGTAGAAAAAGTAAAGAGAAATAAATTCATCCTATGGTGAAAATCACTCTCTTGTGGCACCTTGGATAAGTACCATGATGAAAACCTGGCAATCAGGCATCATGCGTAGTTCTTCTACATATTTCATCCATTTCATCTTCTCTCTTTGATCTTGACAATGTTGATCTATACACGAACATTTGGCTATCTTGTGAGTTATTTTATAGTGATCTTGCTTTGATTCCCTTCTTGTTTAGCTTTCATATCTATTTTCCTCCATTCATTCTAGCCTTTCACCATTCTTTTCCCCTTTGGTCTTGATCTAATAACAAAAAAAGAGTAAAACACAGTGCTATGAAGCCTCTTGACATGTCTACTCCTATGGAATGCATCCTTTCCTGCTCTTGCATTACACTTTTGTGACTTATCCTATGTTGGCCTTTTATTGCTTGTCCAAATGCGCTTTACATGACAATTTTTCCCTAGCTTGGGTATTCTTGAGGAGTTTTCCCTTGAGGATTTCTTCCCTTCATTCTCCTTCATTCTCTTATCTTCCATCTCTTTCACCAACTTGCCAATCCCTCTTGTTCTCCACCTTGCTAAACATTGGGACTGCACGATATGATCTTGCTTGGGAGTTTGCAATGGAAAAAGATACTATCAAGTATACCAAGTATCAAAATAGTATCAGAACAAGTATCAGAACCAATATCAGAACTAGTATCAGAACAAGTATCATAATGAGGGTCAAAATAACCATCAGAATCAGTATCAGAACAATTATTAGAACAAGTATCAAAACCAGTATCAAAACAAGCATCAGAACAAGTATCAGAATAAGTATCAAAACTAGTATCAGAATAAGTATCAAAATGTCTACTGGGGCTACACCTTTTTCTTATGGGTCTGAGGCGGTACTACCTATTGAGGTTGAAATCCCATCACTAAGAATCAGAATGCATGGTCTAGTAACTGATGATGACTACAGAGTGTCTAGATTACAAGAACTTGAACTACTAGATGAGCGCAGACAAGCAGCGTATGATCATCTTAGAGTATATCAGAAGAGAATGTCTAGAGGCTACAACAAGAAAGTCAGACACAAAGAATTTGAGGTTGGTGATCTAGTCTTGAGAGAAAATCCTAAAAATCAATCCCATCAAGAATGCAAGGGGAAGTTTGAACCCAACTGGTTGGGTCCCTTTTTCATCACTGCTACTTTTGGCTCTAGTGCCTATCAACTCTCAATGACTAAAAGAGAACAGCTCCGAGAACCAATCAACGTTCTCCATCTAAAGAAATTATACGCCTAAGGCATTCAGTCTATGGTAAAATGTCCTGAAAAAATCATAAAAAATTAGAAAAATTCTTGAAAAAATGGACATCTTGGTGAAAACCTAG
This sequence comes from Chamaecyparis obtusa, assembly GCA_027943335.1. NCBI lineage: Eukaryota > Viridiplantae > Streptophyta > Pinopsida > Cupressales > Cupressaceae > Chamaecyparis > Chamaecyparis obtusa. Next base: position 901,018 of record BSBK01003968.1, on the reverse strand, counting down.
CAATAGGCACTTTGATGATTCACAAAAAAATCAAAAAAATATCCAAAATTCAAAAAAATTGAAAAAATGAAAAATACAAAAAAAATAAAAGAAGAAAAAGTGCCTTGGTGAAAACCTAGAAATAGGCGCCTTGGTAGCAAAAATAGAATCTCTGCCAAGATGGTGAAAACCTGGCAAACGGGCACCACTTGTTTCAAAATGCTCCATCTATCAGTGCAATCTTGGTCTTTCCCAGCTTTTAGTTTTGCTTTAGTTTGTACATATCTCCCAGTTTGTTTTTGCATTTCCAGTTTTCAATAAGTCGGTTTGTCCACCAATCAACTCAAGCATCTGTATCCTATCAATGTTCAAACTTGGGGGCAATCAATGTCATATCCTATGGTCTCCCATGTATCTTAGATGTATCATATCTAGTCAGAGTCCTTTGAAGCTTTATGTGAGTCAGTCAGTCAGTCTTGTCTCCAGAAAGGATTTTGCATCTACAACAACGCAATCAAACATCAAAACTCAACTGAAAACAATCTATGCTTTTTACATGCTTTTATCTCCTTGTATGCTTACTGATTTGCATTGAGATTTTTGCATATTGTGTCCCTTTGAGCTCTTCGATGATGTCCTTTATAGGATTTAGAGAGTGATGACTGGGGGCATAATCTTTTCTTTGTCTTCTGCTTGTATGTGAAAATCTAACAACTTTGGAAATTCTGGATTGAAATGGTGTCAGACTATAAGAGCCTCTATCTCGAATTGGATGGCCATGTGTACCTCGACCATTGATACCTAGACAATTCAAGGAAGTTTGATCTAACTATTGTCTTTTTGAGTAAGTTCTTTCTCCTACTATGGAACGCGATCTTGCCTAAGGATGTGAACGATAAAGGGTCACTATGGGTAATTCACATTGGATTTAGAATGATCTCTTGACTCTTTGAAGTGTTTGCAATGCAAGGCATATTCAGGTCATCATGACGTTCATGTTTTGATGCTTATAAAAATTGCTATATCAAAATGGACATGATATTCAAGTCATCCTAGTGCTTATGCTTTGGTGCTTATATCTAATTCGACATTCCAAAAACAAAATCAATATTCATATATCCATGGTTGTTGACCAGTGGGTGTTGTATTGATTCTCGTGCATACAAATCAATATTCATATGTCTATGGTTTCATAGCTAGTGGGCATTGTATTGATTTATTTGGTTACCAAAAAGTTCAATGAAGATAACAAATCGACATATGATCAGTGAGTAGGTCCTAGGTCTTAGGTTGCATTTCATTTTGCATGTCTCTTTGCATTTTTCATCTTTGCATGATCTCACAATGACTAAATGAACTTCAATGCTTAAATGATTCTTCAAATCGCATCTTCAAGTCTAACAAGAGCTGAATCTCACACGAAGGTTCCTCCAATGAAACATCAAGTAGAATCCTTTTTCGGGATCAAAATTGAAATCTAAGATCATTTATCTTATTCACTGCTTGCATAATCAACCTTCAATCATCACAGAAATCCAGTATTCAACTTAACTGATTATCTAACATCAAACTATCAAAAATTCAACTTGGTCAACCATGGTCAACTCATGGTCAAACCTAGTCAAACTTGGTCTCCAGGACCTCTAAACAATGTAGAATGCATTCACTGGACGTGTTTAACCACTTCTCAAATCAATTAACATGCTTCTAAACTCTCAACGCTAACTTTTCTTGTCAGATTTCAATTTTAATCCTCATTGTTTTGAGGTCCTTCAATTTTGATGGTTCCATCATCTATTAGGTCTTGCACTAAGTATTTTAACGTCATGCATTCATTGGTTTTGTGACCCTTATTTTGATGATACTGATGCAAGAGCATCCTAGGATTCTTGGCAATCCTATATCAACCAAAAATATGTTTGTCTTTGAAGGTAGATTGTTAGTTTTGATCTTAGTTTGGTGGAATACTTGCTCGGTTTGGGAGATTGGTGTTAGAGTGATTAGTTTCATTACTCTTTTTTTACTTAAGCTATCTCTTAGGTACATTATAATTAACATCTTTATTAATTATAATGTGCAACCTAGCTTTTCTAGTTTTAGGGTTTTGTTCACCTTTATAGGTCGAACCATGTAATTCTTTTTTCATTATGCTGAATAAATTTTCTCTCTCTCTCTCTCTCTCTTTTTGAGCACAGAAGGGTTTCATTTTTTTCCATCTTTTGCTTCATTCTCTGTAACAAGTATCTTGCATGCAGATTGGTCTTGGAAGTTGAATATGTTTTTCTCAGTTTCTACATGGTATCAGAGCTTCCCTACTGCTGCATGTTCTGGTATTTTTGAAGCAAGTTTTTTCAATTTTGGTATTCTTTGCAGGACGTTATTTTTTATTTCTTTTTTGCCTACAAAAAATAAATAAATTTTTGGAGCATTTTGAGTAAAAACAAACACCACCATTTCCCTTAGAAGGCCCGGGAGAATCAAAAATCATATAAAATTTGCATTTTTTGGCCATTGTGGCATCTGGGAGAAATTTTTTGCCCTATTAGGGTCGTACGAGCATGAATATCAAGAAAAAAAATAAGTTTTTTTATTAAAAAAAAATGAAAAATAGCGTTTAAAAACTGCCTCTCGTGCAAATCTAAAAGCGCCACCGTGCTGCCGCCCGCGTGCCATCGCACCTCCACACCGCTACCAGCCTCTGGCTGCCGCACCGCCCAGCTGTCACCACATGCCACCGGCTCCTCCAGACATCCCATGATGGCCATACGGTTGTCAAAATTTTTCCTAGGACTGGTTCTTTTCAGTATGCTTGCATTTTTGGGGGTACCTAAGCCTTTTTGGTCCTACAGGGCTCATACGAACTCAAAATTTGACATATGATATATCATCAGAAAGGTCTTTTTGAGCCCGTCGTTCTCGTGTAGGTTTCACTTCTTGATTTTTCCATTTGATTGCCATTTTTCTGTCAAAGTCACCCCTACTTTTGTGCTCTTGTTCAACTTCTAGAACTCAGGTTTTTTTCTCATTTCTTGTACTTTCATAGTAATTTGTTGTGTACGGGGGATAGTATTATACTTTGTGGGGGGTGCTCTTTACTTTCTATAATTTACTTCAGAAAGACCCTTCTACTTCTATCTTCTTTCTCTCAATGGTGGACTCTTCTATCACTCACCTTACACCTCACAACTATCACACTTGGAAAGGATAGATGACCAGATTGCTTATGGCAAAAGGACTATGGTCATGTCTTGATGAGACTCGGCCAGTTCTATAGAGGCCTTATGAGGCTCTTATGCAGAGGAACAAGATGGATGAGGCAATGGGCCTCATTGCAATGAACATTTCATATGGGTTGTTGTTCCACCTGGATGGTTTGACCACACCTAGGGATATGTGGAACAAGTTTTCCACCTTGTTTGGCACAATGAATGAGTTCAGGGTTCTCCAGATAGATGCAGAGTTCACCTCCTTGGTACCTGAATCATTCACCAACATTAAGGACTTCTTGATGAAGTTCAAGTCTCTTCGATCCATTTTACAAGTTGTTGGAAAGACGAAGTCAGATGATGAGTGTATCTTTCTGATACTCTCAAAGCTTCATCACCCTTATCAGATTTTCACTTCTACCTTCTACTCCACTATGGATGCAGTGGGTGCATGTCATGTTATGCCCTCTTTTGAGACTTTCTGTGATAGGTTGACTCGTGAGCAGTCCAAGCTCAATCAGATGGATTCACTTATAGGTTCATAGTCACAGGCATTGCTTGCCAAGACACCTCAGGATACACAGAAGTAGAAGCTGAAGCAGACATCTGATTCTTCTTCTTAGCACTCTACTAGCCCACCATCTTCTTCTAAGAAGGAGAAATAGAAGATTGAGAGCCCTACATCTTCCTATTGTTAGAAGGGACCTCATGATGAGTTGCATTATTTTTAGAAGAGATTTTATGGCTATGAGAAATAGATTGCAAATTTGCAAGCTCTCCTTCAGAAGAGCACTATTTCCTCTCCATCCTCTTCCACCTCACAAGGGTCTGCTTTTCAGTCTTCTACCTCATCTTCAACATCTGGATAGGATTTTGGCTAGGGTCATGCATTACAGGCTTCCATTGCATCCCCTTCACAGGTCCCTTGGATACTGGATTCAGGTGCTTCTCACCATATGGCATCTTCTCCAGAGATCTTCTCTTCTATTGAGGCTTCTCCTATTCCTCACATTCTCATGGGGAATAACACTGTTATGCCAATCTTCGGGAAAGGTTCTGTACACATTCAAGATGGCACATTCAATGATGTATTGTATGTTCCATCTCTATTTGCAAAGCTTCTCTCAATTTATCAGATTACACTCAGTGGGTTAGGGAAGACAGTTGAGTTCACACTAGATTTAGTCTTCATTTGGGATAGTGTGACAGGTGGCATTGTTGCTATAGGGATAGTTGATCATTCCACCCATCTCTACACCTTATCACACTTTTTTCCACCATCTCCATTATCAGAGCACAACTCTCCTCTTATGCAAGAGCATCATGTGGGACAGTCAGGTCACTTGAACCTCTATGTTTTTCCTGAGACCAGTTATGTGGCTGCCTCACCTCATCTTTTTGGGGTTTGTTCTCTTCAGCAGGACTCTTCTTCAGCACTACCAGACCCTCTAGCTCCATTCATTGAGCCACCAGGTGCAGTTGTTGCGGATTCTATAGAGGACACTCATCTCATCTCTCCTGATAGTGTCAACACACCTGTCATCCCACCTACATTGGGGGTTCCCTTTCAGGATCCTCATGTCTACTCCTTTAAGCATCAACTCAGCCTTCCAGTGACACCTCATCTTTTGAGGTTACCTCTTTAGTGCTCACTTCCTTTCACTCCTTTGTATTGGCATCATGGTGGTTTGTTCATTGATCGAGGGGTTCTTTAATTCTGGGGGGGCTTTGGAGCCTTGACCCTCTCTCACGGGGGGGGTTGGCAACACACATTGTACTTATGGTATTGAGAGAGTCTCTTGAAGTCATTTTTTGTCTTTTGCTTTCTTTTATATCTCTTTTTGGAGAGGAGTTTTTCCTACTGGGTTTTCTCCTTTGTCTCCGGTTTATAGAGATTTCCTTGTATGTGGTACCTGATCAGGCCTTGTTGCTGGGACCCATTTCCTACTTTCATAGCTGTGCTAGGTTAGCTTACCTCTTGATCTTCACTTAAGGGGGGGTGTTAGAGTAATTAGTTAGTTTCATTACTCTTTTTTTACTTAAGCTATCTCTTAGGTACATTATAATTAATATCTTTATTAATTATAATGTGCAACCTAGCTTTTCTAGTTTTAGGGTTTTGTTCACCTTTATAGGTTGAACCATGTAATTCTTTTTTCATTATGCTGAATACATTTTTTCGCTCTCTCTTTTTGAGCATAGAAGGGTTTTAGGTTTTTCCATCTTTTGCTTCATTCTCTGTAATAGGTATCTTGCATGCAAATTGGTCTTGGAAGTTGAATATGTTTTCTCAGTTTCTACAATTGGTTGCTTAGTTTATGTGGTTACCAAGATGCTCGGTCTCTGAAGAACACTCAATAATTGAAGGCATTGGTTCACTGGTGCTCAGCGATAACTACATTACTCGGTCATGCTTGGCGTGGTCAGTGGACTGGTGCTCAGTTATTTTCTCTATTGCTTGTTGTTCTTGCTTACCGACTGGATTGTTTTGTTGGATCAGCTTGGCCGATTGGTTCTGTTGATTTGGGTCACGCTCCTCAAGTTATGGATTGACCATTGGTAATGTGGGGACCTAGATTTGGCATGTTGCATTCTTGAATGTGGATCTGATGACCGTTGGGGCCATCTTTGAGAGTTTATTTATTTTGGAAGGCTATTTGTGAGCTGACTGAGGTTTAAGCATTTAATATTTGTTTGTGAGGGTTTATTGTTTCATCAGCTGACTTGTTGTTAGGAATCAATATTTAAAGGATGCTTGGGTCATTGTTTAGTGGGAAGATAGGGAAAAGGAAGTTAGTAGCCTGCAAGCTTAGGATTAGGAAGATTGTGTGGAAGTTTGAGTACAAGTTTAGATCTTTCCTGGGTGCCTACCAGTGTGTTGTGTGTTGCAGACCTAGACTAGCTCAATACTGATGTTGTGGAGAAGATTTGGATCTTGTGAGATCTTGTAGACTGTTACTTGCTTTGTATCTGTCCATAACTGGGAAGGCCTTACAACCTGACACATTGCATGTAATCAGTGATTTGATGAATAAAAACTTTTGTTTGATGACAGATCTATTGTGGTTGTTGTGTATTTTCATTGCATATTGGTTTGGCTGCAAGGTCGATTAGTCCTTAATTGGATCCAGCAGCCTTAACTACATTAAGTGGTATCAGAGTGAAGTTTGTTCCTATTTGAGCAAAATCTATTCTTATTGGAGCCGAGTGGATCTTGTGTGTTTGTGTCTGGATCTTGATTTGAAGATGCCTCCGAGGAGAAATCATCAGATCTCAGAGGAAGAAGAAACTACTGGAGAATTTAGTCTTGATGATTTTAGGGCTTTACAAAAACAAGTGCAAGACCTACAAGAAGAATTAAGAAAGAAGAAGCCTACCTTGAAAGAGGATAGTGATGATGAATCTGAGGAAGATCATTTTGAAGAAGCTAGAGATTCTGAGGAGAATCAAATTCTGAAAGCTATGTCTAAGATTGGGAAGAGACCCAAGATTGAAGTTTTTGCATTTGCTGGAAGCCTTAGGCCAGAGGAGTTGATTGATTGGATTAATGAGATGGATGAATACTTTGAGTATGAAGAAACAGAAGATCTCGATAGGGTTAGATTTGCAAAGACTAAGTTGAAAGGTCATGCAAATATCTAGTGGAGAGAAGTTCAGTTGGAAAGAGGTAGAAGAGGAAAATAAAAGATCACTACGTGGAACCGAATGGTTGACAAGTTGAAAAAGAAATTCATTCCAGTGGATTATGATTTGGACATGTTTAAGAAGATGCAAGCTTTGAAGCAGACTAACAAATCGGTATAGGATTATACTAAGGAGTTTTACAAAATTCTGATTAGGACTGGTCATTCTGAAGCTGATAAAGAGAATGTTGCTAGGTATGTCTATGGTTTGAGAGCTAGTATTCAAGAAGAGTTACTGACTGTGCGGATGACAACAATTGGTGATGCTTATTAGATGGCATTAAATATTGAAGAGAAGTTGAATAAGAAGTTTGAAGGAAAACAAAACAATAGGAACCGAGGTGGTAAAACTGGTGAAGTAGTTGCTGAAAGTAATGTGATAGAGAATCCTAAGACTGATGTGGGATCTAGTAGTGGTCAAGTTACTAAGAATGTTGGACAGAGAGGAAGGTGGAAGAAAAAGTTCACCGGTACTTGTTATAACTGTGGTGAAGCTGGTCACATAAGTTTTTATTGTCCTAAGAAAAGAGTTGCATTGACTGCTGAAGAAGATATTGTGAATGTTGTAGAAAAAGGTGAGACACTTATCACTAGGAGATTAGCTGCATGTGTCCATGAACCGGTGCAAAGAAGGAATTTGTTCAAAACTAGATGTAAGTGCAAGGATAAGGTATGTAATGTCATAGTTGATGGTGGCAATTCTGAGAAGTTTTTTTTTAGATGAAATGGTTAGTAAATTGAATTTGGAAAGAAGGAAACATCCTAATCCTTATCATATTAGTTGGATACAAGATGTGTCTAAAGTTAGAGTTGAAGAACAATGCTTGGTTAATTTTCAGATTGGATCTTACCATGATGAGATATTGTATGATATATTGCCTATGGACGCTTGTAATTTTTTGCTCGCTAGACCCTGGAAGTTTGGCAGAAATGTGTTGTTTGATGGTCATGCTAATACCTATGTGATTAGGCATGAAGGAGCTCGACATAAGTTGATACCTTTACAAGAAATAGGGGTTAAGGGATGTGGAGTTATCAGGTGTTTTCCTTTTGACAAACCTCAGGAGCAGAGGGTTGATGAACCTATTTCCATGAAGTCTAGTTTGAAGGAGAAGGAGAATGATATTTATGAAGAGTTTGTTGAGATTAGGAAACAGATGGTCTTTCTGGTAGAGATGGTACATCAAATGGTGACATTTGTGACACAGAGAGATGCAGATGATACTAAGTTGGTTGAGGAGTCTGGAAGGGATGAACCTTACTGAGGCACTGATGTGATCGGTAGTGGTCAGAGTTGGTTGCTATCAATTACCAACCAGAGGCGTAAAAAAAGTGGAAGGCAGAAGGACTTTTTGCATGAGATAGTGAATGAAGTGAAGACTAATTGGGATGAAGGAAAAGAAGAGATGTGGGTGAAGAATAGATTTAGAATGCCTATTCTGATTCCCTTGAGGCATTCCTAATTTCCTTATGAGAAAATCTTTCTTATCTGGGGTGTCTGATGCAGGAGCATCCTAGGATTCTTGGAAATCCTATATCAACCAAAAATATGTTTGTCTTTGAAGGTAGATTGTTATTTTTTATCTTGGTTTGATGGAATACTTTCTCGATTTGGGAGACTGGTTGCTCAGTTTATGTGGTTACCGGGGTGCTTGGTCTTTGAAGAATGCTCGGTAACTGAAGGAATTAGTTCACTAGCGCTCGGCAATAACTGTGTTACTCGGTCATGCTTGGCATGGTCGGTCAACTGGTTCTTAGTTATTTCCTCTATTGCTCAGTGTTCTTGCTTACTGACTAGATTTTTTTATTAGATCGGCTTCGCTGACTAGTTTCGTTGATTTGGGTCATGCTCCTAGAGTTATGGATTGACCATTGGACATGTGGGGACCTAGATCTGGCATGTTGCATTCTTCTATGTGGATCTGATGACCGTTGGGGCCATCTTTGAGAGTTTATTTATTTTGAAAGGCTATATGTGAGATAACTGAGGTTTAAGAATTTAATATTTGTTTGTGAGGGTTTATTGTTTCATCAGCCAACTTGTGGTTGGGAATCAATATTTAAAGGATGCTTGGGTAGTTGTTTAGGGAGAAGATAGGGAAAAGGAAGTTAGTAGCCTGCGAGCTTAGGAGTAGGAAGATTTCTTGGAAGTTTGAGTACAAGTTTAGATCTTTCCTGGGTGCCTACCAGTGTGCTGTGTGTTGCAGACCTAGGCTAGCTAAATATTGATGTTGTGGAGAAGATTTGGATCTTGTGAGATCTTGTAGACTGTTACTTGCTTTGTATCTGGCTGTAACTGGGAAGGCCTTACAACATGGCACATTGCATGTAATCAGTGATTTGATGAATTAAGACTTTTGTTTGATGATAGATCTATTGTGGTTGTTGTGTATTTCTACGACATATTGGTTTGGCTACAAGGTCAGTTAGTCCTTAATTGGATCCACTAGCCTTGACTGCATTAGATACTCACAATAGTGAGAATCATTCCACCAATTAGGTTTAATTTGAGGTTCATAAGGTCTCAAATCAGGAAATGTGATAATCTTATTAGCAACCAAAGTTCTTAATGTGTTCTCCAAGGGTTCACCTAAAAAGGTGAATTTTCTCTTTTGATATGTGGAGAAAAAGGGTTTGGGCTTATTCCCACTAGCATTATTAAAAGGATTATTATTAGAATTATTGTTGGGATTGTTGGAATTGTTGTTGGAATTATTGGAATTAAAGGGAACTTTATTCGTTTGATTTACATTGTATGAAGAATTATCTCCACTTGATAAATTAAAAGGGGTTGCCTTCAAATTGTGGGCCTCCACAACTCCATCATTCACAAGATTTTTGTTATTATTCTTTAACCATAACTTAGGTTTATCATTGTGATTGTTGGCCCCTCTATTATTAACATAATTAGATACATAATGGTTATTGTTGTTGTTGGTATTGGATTTATTATCTTTAAACAATTTTATCTCTCCTCTTTTTACCAATACGTCTTCAATCTTGATCCCATATTCGATAAGTTTTTCAAATGTTGGGGGAGATTGAAGTTGTAATCAATAATTCATCTCCATGGTCAAATTGTTTGTAAAAATTTCCATCTTCTATTTCTTGGGGATACTTTGTGGATACCTTGCAAAAATGGTCCTCCACCTTTGTAGGAATCCTAAGAAGGATTCACCATCTTTCTGTTTGGTATCACATAATTTGAGCATTTTGATTTCATGCTCGATATTATAGGAGTAATGGGTCACAAACTTAGAGGCTAATTCCTCAAAAGTCTTTATTTCTTGTGGGAGTTTAGAGAACCATTCCATGGCAGCGCCTCCCAAGCTCCTAGGAAAAAGCCTCATTAAGTACGTAGTGTTGTGCATGAACTCAATGCTTAAGGCACAAAACTCCCTTAGATGATCTAGTGGGTCTGTTTTACCCATATACTTATCATATTTAGGAAAAATGGTATTGAAGGGAAAAGGTGCCATGACCAAACTTTTGTCAAATGGGAAAGGACACAAGGCCTCAATAGAAAATGGCTTAGGTTCGGTGGCCTTTTTCATTAAATCTATTTGTTCTTGAAATGTTTGTAATTATTTTTTCATAGCATTTAAGGGGTTATCTACTTCTTGATTCTTCTTAAGTTTCTCTATATCATAGTCATATGGGAGCTTTACCCCCGCTTGGGCTAGGTTTAGAAAAAATTTCTCCCTATCCCTATCTATCAATTTCTCCATGACTTCAAGAAAATCATTATCTTGGGGTTCTCTATTAGCCCTTTCTTCAAGTGTTTCCTTAGGACCTTGATTAGCATTATTGGTTTTATTTTTGTTCTCTCCATGGTGGTAATCATGAAACACGGAGTTTGTATCCATTTCTCCAAGTCTTTCTTCAAATAAATTTGGGAGAATATCCCCTTGATCATGACCATTGAAAAGACTTTGGTATTCAAATTCATAGAATTCATTAGCAATTCATGTGCTATCTCCTTGTAAAGATACCCCAAGTTTGTGGGACCGTGTGGAAACTGGCATCCAACAAGGTTTGATCCAAATTGATCTTTTGATTTGATAATTGTTGATTTTAATTAAAGAGATTAAAAATGTAAGATGAAATTTCAATGAATATCTCTTTCACTTGTTTTATGTATTTCCAAACACAAAAATCATGCATACACTTGTTTCTTTTTACCCACTACACAATAAGTGTTTGATTTTGAAAGTACATTATCATGGGTTTTGCACAAAAAGACACTTCAAGGAATCTACCTAGCTCAAGATTGGTTTGTAAACATGGCTCTATAAGGTAGTATTTTCTAAGTTAACAAGGTTTTAGTCAATATTCCATTCAAAATGGATATTAAACTTTCATCCTCCAAGTATATTAAGAGGCTTCCCACCATCGGTATGTCAGAGTTTTGCGCAATCTGTGAGGACTACTCGAGGAAGTTCAAAAATTTAACACCCTTTTTTCACACACCCCATTAAGGATGTATGTATTTCATTTTACAGTGGGTTGGATGATCATGACAAAGGTGAGTGTATCCCACTTTGGGTTGTCCCTCTCATCGGTCCTTTTAAGGAAAATCTCGGGAGGCAAGCCCAACTAATGATCTATCATGTTCTATAAAAGAAAGAAAATGGGAAGAAGAAATAGGTTGTGGGAGTTTGATTCACCAAAAAGGTGAAGAGCATATCCCTATCCACTTCTTAATCCCCAAAAACAATTAACAAGGTTCAATTTCCAAACCACTAACTAAAGGGATTCGAGTATTGCTACTCTCTTCCACAAACAAGGGGATTATTTGATTATGTGCTTGATTTCCTTAACCTTTCTTCTTAATCAAAGAGTTTAACACTTTTGGCATTTTGATTCACTAATAAAAGTGAAGAGCATGGGCTTAATGTTAAACTTCCTCAAACAAAGATAGGCTGTTTTTAATTACTAGATGTTGAAAACACCAAAGCCACAATTTAAGTACAAAAATGAAAAAGTTTTAAGGCTTACCTTTTCCTTGTAGCTAGCAAAGGCTAGGGGCATTTTTGACTGATTTTCATGTTTTAATGCTTACCTTGGTGATCGTTCCTTTCCAATGTGCTTTTCCTCCAACAAGTTAGTCAACAAAACCAACAACAATGAAGAAAACAAAATAAAATTGAAGAAACAAAGACAAAATTGATCTTTAAGCCTTACTTGTCAAATTTAAGAAAAACTTGATTAAGATGAAAATATCCAATTTAATGAAATAAATTTTTCCTTATATTCTTTTACAACTTTGATGTAATGATCATATACCTTTCCTTCTTGTTGAAAATCCTCAAGAACTAGCTTAATGTGAGAAATGTTCTCCTTTTTTATTTTCCTTGTCAAAGCTTTTCCTTCTTGATTGAATCTGCTCTCTGGTTTTTTTACTTTTGTGTGATCAGTCATCCTATAGAGACATAAAAATCATTTTCTGACAGTCAGATTATGAAAATTTGCAGTTTATTCAAAAGTGTTGCAGAAATGATTAGAAGCGCTATTTAATTGTTTAAAAGTGTTGTCAATCGAATTAAAAGTGCTAATATGATTTAGAACAACAGAGAGGGGGGGGGGTGAATCAGTTGTTCTCAGGTCTAGATGTATAAAACAAGCTTTAAAACTCTTCAACAAATCAGATCCAACAACCAACAGCTACTCGGTCATTACTAATTGCATAACAGAAACATATAACAGTGCAGTCCACTATCCAATAGTATCTAACTTGTAAAACATAGAAATGCTCAAACCAAAACATTCACACAAGTATTAACACCAGGATTTATAGTGGAAACCCAATTAGGAAAAAACCACTTTGTAACATGTTACTATTATTTTCACTCTTATGAAGTGAGCTCTATGAAAAGCCAACCCTGTCAAAGGTTACAAACACACTATCATGTGTGACCCGGTTAAAGGATTTAAATCACTCTATTAAAAGTGTGCCTTGTTACAGGACTTACATACATCCTATTAGAATGCAACCTTGTTCAAAGGATTTATACAAATGACTGTTAGGTCAACCTTTGTTAAAAGGATTTTGACTGATACAATGGTTAGAAAGTAACAGTAGTATTGATCTGAAAAACATACAACTCACTTTGCAAATATCAGATCCAATTCTGTACACATATGCTGGCTTAATGACTATGAAACTTTACCATCTCCATCACTGATCTACTCAAAAATCTCTTCAAAAAATCACAACACTTCTCCTTTAGCCTTTTCTGCTTATACAGTCAATAACATCAACAATACTTCCAACATCCTCTTCTCTGTTCAACCTCATGCTGAGGTTTCCTTAATAATTCCTCAATTAGGTCAATACATCTTTTGTCTCTTAATATCCTTCATAGATCTTAGGGTTAGGTCAGATTCATTGAATCCTTCCAACTTTATGTTCTTCGTCTATCCTTCTAGAAATGTCTCAAATCTCTTAATAGATTTACAATAAAACATTTTACTGTGCATTAAATGCTTTCATACAATCAATAAATAAAGTCAACACATTTTACATAATCCATGAATTCAACTATGTTGACTGGGAATCTGAATTCTTCCTCAAATATAAATTATTGACACTCAGTCAATACAATGTTCAACTCCTCGGTCTTCATTAGAAAGCTCTGTCACCTCAAAAATTGTTTCCTCAGCTAATACTATCTTCCTCGGTAATTAAATGATGTTCAGTCAATACTGAATTTACTCAGCATATACTAGCTCAGTCGACACTAACATAAATCGGCTTAAACTAGATTTCTTCACTTTTTCTCTGTTAAGCCTACCAGTTTAGTCTTCATTCTTACTTAGATAAACAATACATTATCTTATCATTTTGCCACATTATCAAGTACTCATTGAAGTATCAAGATAACTCAACCTTTCCTTAGGTGCTATTGTTACCAACCTTGCCTATCCCCTTCACAACAATCAAATAGATATAGTACTTTCTTTGATAGCAACAGTCTTACCAGTTAAGGTTTGACATCAATGATAATACAACAATTGCTTCAATTGTAGTTTCCAACAATCTCCCTCTTTGGCATTGATGGTAACACTGTATGAATAACACATGAATCACCAACCAATCCAAAACTTATCTGTCCATCAGAAATATTTATAATATCCTTAGCTTCATTCTGATACAAAATCAATTAGCCATGCTTGTATGACTGTCCACTGAATCTCTCCCTCTTACTTGATCTTCCATGAAATCTCACCATGTGTATTCATCTGTGATCATCTCCCTCTTTGACAAAAATGCCAAAGAAACAACTAAAACATACATTAAGCTAGTTCTTGAGGATTCTCAACAAGAAGGAAAGGTACATGATCATTACATCAAATTTGTAGAAGCATATAAGGCAAAATTTGTTTCATTAAATTGGATATTTTCATCCTAATCAAGTTTTTCTTAAATTTGACAAGTAAGGCTTAAAGATCAATTTTGTCAAAGAGGGAGATTGATGTATGTTTCAAGAGGTTAGATGCAATTCTAAAGAGGTATGTATGTATGATTAAAGCAGGATGTTAGAGGTATGCTTAAATCAATTTTGTCTCAAGAGGTTAGATGCAATTCTCAGATTTGTGGATTAATTTATGAGTGATTTATGCCTTGCGTATATAGGATTTGACAAGGGTAGGGGGTGTGGTAGAGTTGATCATGATTAGGCTTGAGTTGATTCTTTGGTTCCACCCTTTGAAGACAATTTAAATATTGTGTCCTCAAAGCTTGGGACAAGAAGACAAGATGAGGGAACGAGATGCTCTTTCAATTTGAGTGATTGAGATTGAATTTGGATTGATCCATGTGAGTTCTTTTCTTAAATCCTATTGGTTGAGGATTTTTCTTCCCATGTGGTGTTGAGAGAAATTAGGATTTAATCAATTGATTTTAATTCATTTATTTATCCAAGTGTACCCCTTGAATGGGTTGAGTTTATTTAATTCCAAACTATACAATTAATTGAATTAATTACACATTGATTTGATTTAAATTGATTAAAATGCTCGTGATTTTGATTTAAATTGAATTGAAGCTTGATTTTAATTTTGATTGGCTAAATACTTGTTTGGATTCAATTGCCTTGATTTTACCTTGATTTGCCTTGATTAATCACTTGAATAATCATGTCCACTTTTTGGTGATTACAGTACCAATTAATACCATTAACAAAAAAGAACTAAAATCCTACTCTTATAAGTAATTTCATAGAGCAAAAAATATGAGTCTCGTAAGATAAGTAGATTAACAAATAAATAATACAAAAAAACCCCAATAGGTTAGGGGTTCGCAACCTTGACCAACCATGAAAATTGTTTACTTGGTGGTTAGCACCTCCTTGGAGATTCATGACATGGTTTACCTGTCTCCCGTGGGTCGGGTTAAATCTGGCATTTGTATCAAGTATTGTTAGTTCAGGCTTTTGGTGCAACGACAAATGATTTCAAAAATTGGTATTAGAGAAAGTTTCCCTATATCAAGTTTAACAACTTTGGGTAGATTTTGGTTAACTGGAATACTTATCTATAATGGCTCAAGATAGTTCTTCAAAGGTTCCTATTTTTAATGGATCAGATTATGATTTTTGGGAAGTAATGATGAAAACATACTTGTTATCTATTAATGTTAATGTTTGGGCTTCAATTATTAATGGTTATAAAGTTCCTAATGCTTTACCTACAGATCCTAATGAAAATAAGAATATGAAATTGATATGAAAGCTAAATTTTCTATATTTAATAGTTTGTCTAAAGATGTGTTTGTTAAGGTAATGCATTGTAGATCTTCTATAGAAGTATGAGACAAATTGAAAAATACTTATCATGGTAATGATAGAGTTAAAGAAGCCAAGATACAACATTTGAAAGCAATATTTGAAGACCTAAAGATGGGTGATGATGAAAAGGTAGAAGACTATCTCCTTAAGATAGATGAAACACTGAATGACATAAGAGGACGTAGTGAAACAATTGATGATATTGATGTTGTTAAGAAATTCTTAAGATCTCTTTCAGATATATTTGATTCTAAGATATGTTCCATAGAAGAAACTAGACATTAACAAGTACACAATGTGATGCAGGGGCAGGGTAGATACAAGCAGAATCAAGCAGAATTGAGTCCACTTGAATCCACAAACAAGCCCTGCTCATAATTACACAATGGAGGAAATATAATAGCACATGAAAATAGTGAAATCACAATGGATATGAGGCAATCAACTGGCAGCAATAACAGAGAATTATATTATTTCTTTCAACATGCCCGACTGTGAGGCCTTCCGGGTTTCGGCCTTATACAATAAGAATTATGAAATTAGAATCTCAATTCGCATCCTATATTTGTCTCCAATAATTTATCTTGATAATCCTTCCTATATCTACCTCTTTATTTCCTCTTGATGCCCTACTACATCAATCTAGACTCCTTATATAGCCAGCTAAGCCACAAGTCGGCCAGTCAGGCATTTAATTACATTATAGGTCCAGTCTCAAGATTTAAACCAAAACTAATGCTAGAATGAATATAATTTGATGAGCCTTTTGATTTAGGTCCTTACATAACCCAAGAACATTTATTTAAGGGTGCAAGGCCCCATTTGATCACACAGAACATCACAAGAAGAAACACTACATGTTTCACCTGACAACTGGCAGAAAATAGGTCCCCGAGAAAAATGGGTATAACTTTTTACTCATAATGAATTATGGATTTATCTCTTGGGAAATGATATTAATTTAGGTCCTCTAAAATTCTATAAGAGAGAAAATTCTGATTCCTTATGGATCAAGATCACCACTATGAACAATTAGCACCAAAACTGCAGGAAAATGCGATTCTGACGGCAAGGAAAACAATTGTAACTTTGAAACAGTCCATCCAAACTTTATGTGCTCATAGGAGAAGGTTCCAAAATAGGTCCTCAAAATCATGTAAGCTTTTCACAACATGAAACCATCAAATATAACCATTATAAAGAAAACAACAGTAAACAGGTACAAAAATCAAGAAATGTTTTTGGTTGATGCAAGATTGCTCAAAGACCCAAGATGCTCTTGCATCAGACACGTGGGGTAAATAAAGAATTGATTTCCACATCAGGCACTTCTCATATTCTGACCTAAATCATAAAGATCCAACTCAACTTGTGTAATCCATGAATTGTCTTCAACTGCCTTATCTTTCCACTGAACTAGATATTCCATGTAGTCTTTTCCTCTTGTACTCTTGCTCACTCTTTTATTCAAGATCTTCTCAATGTTGTCTCTATTCTTCTTAGGATAATAAAGATCATCTTCTATCTCATAATTTGATTCAAAGTACTCAAAGATATCAGCAATATTGAATATAGGTGATATATTCATGTCCTCTGGTAATTCCACTTCATAAGCATTTCCACTATCAAACTTCTTCAGAATCTTACAAGGTCCAAACTTCTTCATTTTCAACTTGTTGTAGGTACCAACTAGAAATATATTCTTTTTCAAATGAATCATAACCTCATCTCCAACTTTAAAAGAGTTATGTCTTCTTCTCTTATCAGCCCTCTGTTTATATTTCAGATTACTGTCATCCAAATTCCTTTTAACTTCATCATGTAGAGTTGTCATGTACTCTACAAAATGATCAGCTTCAGCACTTCTTCTAGTTTCAATAGGTAAATCTCTCAACTCTGTGGTTCCCTTAGGATGGAATCTAGTAACAATCTCAAATGGTGTCCTCTTAGTGCTTCTATTCACAAAATTATTATATGCAAACTCTGCTTGTGCCAAAATCAAATCCCAATTAGCAGGCTTATCTCCAACTAAACATCTCAACAAGTTTCCCAAACTTTTGTTCACAACTTCAATCTATCCATCTATCTAAGGGTGAAATGTAGAACTAAACTTCAAATCAGTATTCATCTTCTTCCAAAGTGTTCTCCAAAAGTAACCAGTAAACTTAGTATCTCTGTCTGAAACAATAGATTTAGGCAAACCATGCAATCTTACCACTTCCTTGAAGAATAATTCAACTACATGTAATGCATCAGATGTCTTCTTACAAGGTATGAAATTAGCCATCTTTGAAAATCTATCAACCACTACCAAAATAGAATCATTACCTCTCTAAGTTCTAGGCAATCCAAGAACAAAGTCCATACTCACATCTTCCCAAGGTCTATCAGGTATAGGCAAAGGTGTATACAATCCCAAATTTTGACTAGTTCCTTTTGCTACTTTACAAATTTTGCAACCTCTAACCATTCTTTGTACATCTCTATAAATCTATGGCCAAAAGTATCTTTCTAAAATCAAATTCACAGTCTTATCAATCCAAAAATGTCCAGCAAGTCCACCACTATGTTTCTCCTTCATTATGTTATCTCGCATAGATCCTCTAGGTATGCACAACTGAACTCCTTTAAACAACATGTCTTCTTGAATGAAATAATCAGTCCACTTATCACTCGCTGTGTGTTCCTTACAAGCTTTCCAATCAAAATCAATGTCAGTCTCATACAAATACTTCAAATCATCAAAACCAAGTACGTCAACTCTCATCTCTATCAACAAACTTATTCTTTGGCTCAAGGCATCAACAACCTTATTTGATTTTCCACTCTTATGTTTCAATGAAAAGCAAATATTATGTTCTTTCATTTCTCTTGCAAACTTTTTACCATCAAACAAGCATACTCTAACTGTAGTACAGTGATCTTCATCCAACTTCTCTACTAAAGGCAATAATACTTGTTTCTTTCCATCCATCCAAATAGTATATTGATTCAATCTACCATCATGCAAAGCTTTTCTATCATACTGCCAAGGTCTACCCAAAAGAATATGAAAACAATCCATAGGCATAATATCACACAAGACTTCATCATGATAATTCCCAATTTTGAATTTAACAAGGCATTGTTCACTTACAAGTAGTTTATGCTCCTTCTGGATCCAAGAAATATGGTAAGGCTTAGGATGTTTCAATCTCTGCAATTGCAATTTGTTAACTAGCTCCTTGGATGCCAAATTATCAGAACTTCCACTATCAATGATTACCTCGCAACATTTGTCAGCGATCTTACATCTAGTTCTGAACAAACTTTTCCTCAAAACAGGTTCCTCATTAGCCTCTTCATTCCACAAGATCCTTCTTAGCATCAAGTTCTCACCATGTTCAAGTTCATTAGACATTTCCTCAACTTCTTCACAAGCCAAATTACTTCTGCCATTACCTCCAGTCTTCTTTCTAGACTTAGTACATTCAAAAGCTCTATGTCCTTCTTCACCACATTTGTAACAAGTACCTTTAAACCAAGATTTCTCTTCTCTTTTCCCATTATTATTATTATTCCTAGAGTAACTAGTATAGCTACCTCCAGAGTAGTTACCTCTTCTACCAACTAGGTCATCTTCCCATCCTTTATCTTGTACTAAATTTTTAGATCTGCTACTTTCTCCATCAGATCTGCCTCTACTTCTCTAAAATCTACCACATCTTCATCTTTGTCTTTGTTCATGTCTCTTTGTCAATCTCTATCCAGCCTTCAAAGAAAATTGATATGCTTCTTCCACACTATCAATCTTCACATAACTGATCTCATCTTGAATAGATGTCCTCAGGCCATTCAAATATCTAGCCACTTTCTCAACTTCATCATCCACATGTCCAAATCTGATATCTAATTTGTAAAATTCCTTAGTACATTCTTTCACACTCATGTCCTTTTGTCTCATATTTTGCATCTTTCTCATCAGACTAACTTGGTAGTAAGCTAGAAGAAACTTATTCTTCATCTTTCCAAGCATCTTCATCCATGTCTTGATCTTTTCTTTTCCTCTCTTCTGTCTCTCAGTTTGCAAATGATCCCACCAAAGAGATGCATGCCCTTTCAACTTTGTGACTGCTATCTTAACCTTCTTATTATCAGGAGTACCTTCATACTCAAAGTATTTATCCATCTCAGAGATCCAATCCAAAAGTCTATCGGTCTCAAGTCTTCCATCATAGCAAGCAACTTCAACTGCAGGTCTGGAGTTAGCCTTAGACAAAACTCTCAAGAGTCTTTCCTCATCTTGTTCAACTTCAGGTTTAGGATTAGGTGATGCTTCTTCTTCTTCATCACTAACATCTTCGAGATGTGCTCCTCTTCTCTGGGCTATCTCTATAGCTTCAAGCCCAGTTTCAATCTGCCTCAACATATCCATGATAGCATTATCATTCCCTCTACCACAAACCATCTTGACAATTAGGTTCCAGCAAGATCGTAACCTTCTACAAGTTATAGGTCAGATCTCAGATCCACCACCCTAAAACCAATCCAATAAGGTTCTCCATGATCCAATCCACAAGAAAGAACTCACTCTGATACCACTTGATGCAGGGGTAGGGTAGATACAAGTAGAATCAAGTAGAATTGAGTCCACTGGAATCCACAAACAAGCCCTAATCAGAATTACACAATGGAAGAAATATAATAGAACATTAAAATGGTGAAATCACAATGTATATGAGGCAATCAACTGGTAGCAACAACTGAGAATTATATTATTTCTTTCAACATGCTCGGCTGTGAGGCCTTCCAATGATGTATCTTGATAATCCTTCATAGATCTACCTTTTGATTTCCTCTTGATGCCCTACTACATCAATCTAGACTCTTTATATAGCCAGCTAAGCCACAAGTTGGCCAGTCAGGCATTTAATTACATTATAGGTCTAGTCTCAAGATTTAAACCAAAACTAATGCTAGAATTAATATAATTTGATGTTCCTTTGGATTTAGGTCCTTACATGACCCAAGAACATTTCTTTAAGGGTGAAAGGCCCCATTTGATCACACAGAACATCGTAAGAAGAAACACTACACGTTTCACCCGAAAACTGGCATAAAATAGGTCCCCAAGAAAAATGGGCATAAATTTTTACTCATAATGAGTTAGGGATTTCTCTCTTGGGAAATAATATTAATTTAGGTCCTCTAAAATCAATTAATATTGCAAAGGTTGATTCCTTATGGATCAAGATCACCACTATGAACAATCAGCACCAAAACTGCAAGAAAAAGTTGTTCCAACAGCAAGGAAAACAACTGTAACTTTGAAACAATCCATCCAAACTTTATGTGCTCATAGGAGAAGGTTCCCAAATAGGTCCTCAACATCATGTAAGATTCTCACAACATGAAACCATCAAATACAACCATTATAAAGAAAACAATAGAAAATAGGTACAAAAATCAGGAAATGTTTTTGGTTGATGCAAGATTGCTCAAAGACCCAAGATGCTCCTACATCACAATGGAAGATATTCATGGAGCACTTGTAGCTTATGGAATGAGAAAGTTTGTCAAGCCTAAATCCACAAGCAAAGATGCAACATTTAAGGTAGAAAAGAAAATGAAAGAAGCCTCATCAAAATCAGAAGACCTTGATGCTATTGAAGAACATTTATCAAGGAAATTAAAGAAAGGAGTAGGTAAATACAAAGGTAAACTTCCTTTCAAATTATTTAATTGTGGTAAAATAGACACTTTTCATCTAACTTTCCTTATGATAATCATGATGAAGTAGATGATGAGAAAGATAAATCAAGTAAAAATAAATTATATAACAAAAAGAAGTTCTTTAAGAAGAAGAGTCTGATTTCTGATGTATCAGATAGTGCTTTGAATGTGATGAAAATGAAGTTTTGTTCATGGCTATAGAGACTCCTTGTCAAGAATTAGATAGTGATAATGATGTTGAACTTGTTCAGACTGATTTAGAATGTGAATTTATTTATGCACTTAAATATATCAAAGAATTAAAAAGGAATTTAAGCACTCAAGAAAATAAATACATAAAGAAAAAGAGAACTTTGAAAAAGAAATATAGGAATTAAGTCAACAAGTTACAGATTTGAAATTACAAGTTGAGGAACAAAAGAGAATTGTCTTTGTCACTAAGGAAGAGTTAAGTTCTAAAGATCGGGAATGTACAAGGTTAATGAATGAAGTAGTACCATATAAAAGGAAGTTAGAAAAATATGAGAATACTACTTTGAATGATATATTAAGGAATCAAAGGAAAACTGATAATCTAACTGGAATTGGTTTTGAACTTGGACAATGTTCTAGTGATAATAAAGATAAAACCTTATTTGAGATATTCAAATCTGAAAGTAAGGATATAGATAAAAATATTATCAATTCAAATGAAGGTAAAAATCCATATTTTAATATGATTTATAATGGTAAAAGGAAGGTTAAATGAAGCTCTTTATTCATGGGTAAAAGATCTTCAAACAGGTTCACTTCTTTCTTTGATTGATATTGCTTCATGTGTCATCAATATGGACATAGAATAAGTGATTGCAAATATATGTCAAGGAGGTTTTCAAAGTTTCATTTTGGTTATAACTTTCCTAAAATGAATGGTCTAAGATGTTAAAAATGCAATCTCTTTGGTCAAGTTATGAGGTATTTCAAAACTAAGACATTTCAGAATGATCAATCTTATACTAGTCTACAAGTTGATAAAGAATTTGATACTAAAGTGACTAAGATATGGAGGCATAAGATTAATAAGTCCATGTTTGTACAAATGGATTTATTGGGATTATGGAAGGATGTGTACTAAGAGGGGAGGGGTGAATCATTACCCTTAAAACTTTTTAAATTGAATCTTTGTAAACATGAATATCACTAACTGACTGTATCAATTGCATATAACATACATCCAAAATATTACTGAAATGTAAATATATGTAATCTAATCAATACATCATTCATGAAACTTCATACACATAACTCAAGTATTTTGGTATCATAGAAACCCTTGTTAGAAGGTAAAAATTGTGGTGGGGATGACAACCACAAAGCTTCACTACTATAGTACAAAGTTGTTGGTTAAGGCTACAAAGACTATGATCACTTTTGGTGATCTTACCCTGTTAGGAGTAACAATGAGATTAGATAGATATACATGTTTAGAGGATTTTACCAACACAATACATGTGTGCACTCATTTAAGAGATTTTACTAAGGACGGTTAAGTACACTCTATTAGGAGATTTTTGAGTCTGCTACAAATGCTCGAGAGTAACAGTGATATATGATCTGAATGAAATAAAACTCAAATTGATGTTATCAGATCCTTTAAGTACAATAAAGATATCACCTTGTTGTGATGAATATGTCCTTTTGAACTTCTTGATAGCCTTATATATATTCTGATAAATTGAATGCTTTTGTCAAAATCCTTTTGTCAATCATAACCCTATCTAATCTTCAAATGTCTTTGAGTGCGGTGACTACTTCTTAATGATACATGTCAAAATGACATCCTTACAAATTTTATATCAAACTGATCTTGACCTAATTAGGGTTTAGCCTCTATCTTAGAAAAACTAAGATCAATGGTAGAAATGAAAAACCTATATTGTCATTACATAGGAATCATCAACAATTTAATGATTACATCCATATTAACTTTTGTCTTGATCTTGGTAAACCATTTTCTTAATCGGTGTAAATTGTTTGCCTTGTAGTTTGTGCCATTCCAAACTGCTATGTTGTTTCTTGTTTCACTCGATGTATACTGCATTCATCACTCAATAATTAATTGGTGCTCAGTTCATATGAATTCTCTGTGTTTACTATGCTCGGTACGCGGTGATCATCTAGCTCAGTAAGAGTGCTCGTTCAAAGTTGTGTTCTGTTAACTTAGTGATCTACCTTGTGTTCTTCTTAGTGTCTAGGCTCTGTGTATTGAATGACTGTCTTGTCTTTTCTCCTTTACCTACTATATGAATGAATGATACTAATGACAACCATTAATGCTCTTTAGGAGTAACATTCTCCCCCTTTGGCATTAGTATAAAAAACTTTATGTATATGTACCAAATTCAAAATTTGAACTTAACCAAAAATATGAATCTATGTGAACTCCCCCTCTATACATTCTCTCGGTGTGAAGTACATGCAAGAATATATATACATATATTTTCCCCCTTTTTTGAAATTAATGCCAAAAAAGTACTCACAGCTTGTCAAAAATGTTCTGATGGGTTTTCTTCAATTTAGCCAATAGGTTTTCCCATTCCTCCTTAAGATTCTCAAGAGTAATGTGCTCTAATCTGACTTGTGCATGCATATCAAAAATATTTTCTAATACAAATAACTATGGGGTGGCAACTAAATCTTTTTCCTTATTCACATGCCATTGTATCACCTTGAGGTGTGGAATTAACTCTGCCTATAGCTCGGTTAGTTGATCTATGATCTTATTTTCTTCTTTCCATAATTATAATCTTAACCACTGGACTTCTTGAACTTTTGCATAATGCTCATAAAATGCATTTGGATCGGTTAAAAGATTATTGGAACTAACCTTGATATCTTCATCTAGCTTGTTTATCTTTTCACTAAGCTTGGTATGTTAGAATAACTGAGAGGGGGGTGAATCAGTTATCCAGTGTCCCTGAACAAAATGTATAATTCAAAACAACTTCTTCTATTTCTGCTCCTCGGTAAACAATAATTACTTTCATTTTTGTGCATTTACCGATTACCAGTCAAATACTATAACAGTTATCGATCAAATCTAACATGTAACATGCAAAGTATGATAACAAACAAATATCACAATCAACACATAACACAAGAGATTTAACGTGGAAACCCTGTAAATGGAAAAACCACCTGGGACCGGCAACCCAAAATTGTTCACTCTTCTAAAGTGAGGTCGATTAAGACCCAACCTTGTTAAAGGTTTACAAACACACTGTCAAGTGTGACCTCGTTAGAGGATTTTAGACTAGAAGTTATCGTCCAACCAACATTCACTATGGGGTTGACAGGATAACAATGTTCATTCTATGAATGATACATCATAAGACTTTCAAAGTCCACTCGGTTAAGAGATTTTGACTGTATACAATGGTTAAATATGTAACAGTAAATGACCTACCCTAATACAACTTCAATTGCAGATTATAGATCAATATTCAGTCCTAACAAATCCTTCTGATCAATATTTCACTTCAAATTCAATATTGTATCAAGTTACTGTTCGTCGATAATTACTCACTGTAGCTCGGTAATTATTCTGTAGCTTGGTTCTTACTTAACTAGTATGATCAGAATGCATGAAAACCTTTTTCATGCTATATTCTTGCAGTTTCTACTTTCTTCCAGCATCTTTCATAATGAAATTCTAGTCTCTTATATAGACAGGTAAATCATTTTCTTCTCCTCCATCAGATTTTGCCGCTTCAAACTTTCTTGGCTAACATGTCAGTAACACGTTTCAATTTGCTCAGTTAGATCTTCCTTTAATTTTGTTAGCTGTCGATCTTCATAACAAACTTTGTCTGTTATCACTAAAATTGAGGTACTTTACAGCTCATCAATCTTATCAGCTAAACTAATCATTTAGTTCATTTTGTTTTGCTCGGTTAACAAAGAAATGTATCGGTGAACACTACTTGGTTAATACTGTGATCGGTATACACTACACTCCGTTGGTGTATACTAGAAATGCTTCATTTACCGACAACACTTCTTTGTGTCTTTCAGCTCTATACTTCATCATAGATGAATGCAACATAATAAAGTCAATATCATCAAGTCATAGACTCATCAACAAGTTACTCAATGTGTTCCTTATCCTCATCTATCATGTTCATCTTTCCCCATGTATATTTCTCTGTGCTTCATCTCTTTCTTCTTTCTTCAGATGTCTCGGTATAGTAACTTACAAGATAAGTGCTATCAAACTAGTTGACATCAATGAGAACATAATACTGATTTAATCATATTACATATCTAATTAGCAACTCCTCAGTGATCTTTAATCATGGATTCTTCAATCAAAGTCCAAATTAGTTGTAGTCCAATAATCTCTCCCTTTGGCATTGATGGCAACTCAAGTAATATGAAATGTACCATACACATACCAAACATATATTCTACAACTTTGTGAACAAAATGTTGTAAGTCGAATAGAATTAATATGTTTAATCACTATGTTACTAAACAACATTAGATAATACAGCTTTACCATTCTGTAGTTGTGATCTTTTCAGTTCTCATGTTCCTGTTTCAGTTCTTTGTAACTGATCTTCAATACTTTGTCTCATTTAGATTGTCTCTCCCTTAGATAATTCTCATCGGTGCTTGTCCCTTTTCATATTATTTATCTCTCCCTTTGACAGCACTACCAAAGAAACAAATAAACAATCAATACATAACACAAGAGATTTAATGTGGAAACCTTGTAAAGGGAAAAACCACCTGGGACCGGCAACCCAAAATTGTTCACTCTTCTAAAGTGAGGTCGATTAAGACCCAACCTTGTTAAAGGTTTACAAACACACTGTCAGGTGTGACCTTGTTAGAGGATTTTAGACTAGAAGTTATCGTCCAACCAACATTCACTATGGGGTTGATAGGATAACAATGTTCATTCTATGAATGATACATCATAAGACTTTCAGAGTCCACTCGGTTAAGAGATTTTGACTGTATACAATGGTTAAATATGTAACAGTAAATGACCTGCCTTAATACAACTTCAATTGTAGATTACAAATCAATATTCAGTCCTAACAAATCCTTCTGATCAAAATTTCACTTCAGATTCAATATTGTATCAACTTACCATTCGTCGGTAATTACTCACTGTAGCTCAGTAATTGTTCCATAGCTCGGTTCTTACTTAACCAGTATGATCAAAATGCATGAAAACCTTGTTCACGCTATATTCCTGTAGTTTCTACTTTCTTCCGGCATCTTTCATAATGAAATTCTAGTCTCTTATATAGACAGGTAAATCATTTTCTTCTCCTCCGTCAGATTTTGCCACTTAACCACATTCATAGATTTTGCTGCTTCAAACTTTCTCGGCTGATGTGTCAATAACACATTTCAATCTACTCCGTTAGATCTTCCTTTAATTTTGTTAGCCGTCGATCTTCATAACAAACATTATCTGTTATCACTAAAATTGAGGTACTTTACAGCTCATCAATCTTATCGACTAAACTAATCATTTAGTTCATTCTATTCCACTCTATTAACAAAGAAATGTGTCGGTGAACATTGCTCGGTTAATACTGTGATCGGTATACACTACACTCCATCGGTGTATACTAGAAATGCTTCATTTACCGACAACACTTCTTTGTGTCTTTCAGCTCTATACTTCATCATAGATGAATGCAAC
The DNA here is from genome assembly GCA_027943335.1 of Chamaecyparis obtusa. Taxonomy (NCBI): domain Eukaryota; kingdom Viridiplantae; phylum Streptophyta; class Pinopsida; order Cupressales; family Cupressaceae; genus Chamaecyparis; species Chamaecyparis obtusa. The sequence continues at coordinate 873,948 of BSBK01003968.1, read as the reverse complement.
ATAATAAAGTCAATATCATCAAGTCATAGACTCATCAACAAGTTACTCAATGTGTTCCTTATCCTCATCTGTCATGTACATCTTTCCCCATGTACATTTCTCTTTTCTTCATCTCTTTCTTCTTTCTTCAGATGTCTCGGTATAGTAACTTGCAAGATAAGTGTTGTCAAACTAGTTGACATCAATGACAACATAATACTGATTTAATCATATTTCATATCTAATCAGCAACTCCTTAGTGATCTTTAATAATGGATTCTTCAATCAGAGTCCAAATTAGTTGTAGTCCAACAATCTCTCCCTTTGGCATTGATGGAAACTCAAGTAATATGAAATGTACCATACACATACCAAACATATATTCTACAACTTTGTGAACAAAATGTTGTAAGTCGAATAGACTTAATATGTTTAATCACTATGTTACTAAACAACATTAGATAATACAGCTTTACCATTCTGTAGTTGTGATCTTTTCAGTTCTCTTGTTCCTGTTTCAGTTCTCTATAACTGATCTTCAATACTCTGTCTCATTCAGATTGTATCTCCCTTAGATAATTCTCATCGGTGCTTGTCCCTTTTCATATTATTTATCTCTCCCTTTGACAACAATGCCAAAGAAACAAATAAACAATCAATACATAACACAAGAGATTTAACGTGGAAACCCTGTAAAGGGAAAAAACACTTGGGACCGGAAACCCAAAATTGTTCACTCTTCTGAAGTGAGGTCGGTTAAGACCCAACCTTGTTAAAGGTTTACAAACACACTGTCAGGTGTGACCTTGTTAGAGGATTTTAGACTAGAAGTTATCGTCCAACCAACATTCACTATGGGGTTGATAGGATAAAAATGTTCATTCTATGAATGATACATCATAAGACTTTCAGAGTCCACTCAGTTAAGAGATTTTGACTGTATACAATGGTTAAATATGTAACAGTAAATGACCTACCTTAATACAACTTCAATTGCAGATTACATATCAATATTCAGTCCTAACAAACCCTTCTGATCAATATTTCACTTCAGATTCAATACTGTATCAACTTACCGTTCATCGGTAATTACTCACTATAGCTCAGTAATTATTCTGTAGCTCGGTTCTTACTTAACCAGTATAATTATAATGCATGAAAACCTTGTTCACACTATATTCTTGTAGTTTCTACTTTCTTCTAGCATCTTTCATAATGAAATTCTAGTCTCTTATATAGACGGGTAAATTGTTTTCCTCTCCTCTATCAAATTTTTCCGCTTAACCACATTCATAGATTTTGCCGCTTCAAACTTTCTCAGCTGATGTGTTAGTAACACATTTCAATCTACTCTATTAGATCTTCCTTTAATTTTGTTAGCCGTCAATCTTCATAATAAACATTATATGTTATCACTAAAATCGAGGTACTTTACAGCTCATCAATCTTATCGACTAAACTAATCATTTAGTTCATTATATTCTGCTTGGTTAACAAAGAAATGCATCGGTGAACCTTGCTCAGTTAATACTATGATCGGTATACACTACACTCCGTTGGTGTATACTAGAAATGCTTCATTTACCGACAACACTGCTTTGTGTCTTTCAGCTCTATACTTCATCATAGATGAATGCAAAAAATAAAGTCAATATCATCAAGTCATAGACTCATCAACAAGTTACTTAATGTGTTCCTTATCCTCATCTATCATGTACATCTTTCCCCATGTAGATTTCTTTATTCTTCATCTCTTTCTTCTTTCTTCAGATGTCTTGGTATAGTAACTTACTAGATAAGTGTTGTCAAACTAGTTGACATCAATGAGAACATAATACTGATTTAATCATATTACATATCTAATTAGCAACTCCTCAGTGATCTTTAATCATGGATTCTTCAATCAGAGTCCAAATCAGTTATAGTCCAACATAGTAGTGAAGTGGTCTTTAATGCATAACTTGTGCAAAATTACAATAACTTGTTGAATAATAGTATCAAGTTCGGTTATTACCTCAGATAACATTACTTTATTTATTGCCATTTCCTAGATTATTTTTTCTACTAACTTCATTTGTATTTTGGCCTCTACTCTTTCTTCAATTCTTTTCTTTGCATCTATATCTGGAGCATTGATGTGGCTAATTAGAGTAGCAAGTTGATCAATGATGGGAGTTGCCTCATCAACATTGATATCAGGGACTACTTGCATCAGAATTTCTCTAACATCCTCTAAGACCTGTTTATGTTTACTTTCTTGTCTTATTTTTTCCTGTGTAACCTTCCTTGTGCATAATTCTCCATACCTTCTTAATGCTTTGGGGTCTAGAGTCCTTGGGTCACATGTGGGAATTTCTATAAATTCATATAATGTGACTAGACCCTTACCATGTTTTTTTTTTCCTCTTCTCTAGTGTGGGAGATTTACCATATGTACTAGAGCTTTGGTCTTTAGATTTGACTTATGTTTCTTGATAGACACACTCTCTTCTTTATCCTGCCCTTTGACTGTTGTCTCGGTTTCACGTCCTTGGGCTTCTTTCTTGGTGTCTATTGTAGATGTATCTACATTTGTTTCTATCTCAGACTCTTTTCTTACCACCTCTTTATTTTTAGGCTCATTTGTGTTCTTTTTCTCTTCTACACCATGTGCTTCGGTTGTGCCTTTTTCAGCTCGGGTGTTTGGTCCTTAGGTTTCCCTTGTGTAGAGATATCAATTGCTTGTACTAATATCAAAAAATTACTCGATATGTCTATTGCTGCTACCTCAGTAGGTTGATCTTCTTTGGTATTACCTATAGCTATAATGATGTCTTCATCAGCCTTAGCATCATCATCAAGATCTCCATGTGTAATGTCTTCTATCAAGACTTCATCTGTCTTGGTTGTTACTAATTGCTTAGGAGCATCCTATGTGTCCTCTTTAGTATATCTAGCTAGATATAAATCCTTGACATAAGTGTCATCTGGTATCTTAGTATTAGATAAATTAATTGGCACTTTTGTGGCTATGTCAGCATCATCCGAGTGGACTCCTTTCCCTTTGCTTTTAACTTTCTTCTTGGGTATTATAACCAGTGCAAGTTTATCTGCTTCTGCCCTTGATTCCAAATTTTTTGTCCATAATAGCTTGCTATTCTCATTAAATTATTCAAGTTTTCCTGCCAAAATGTTAAGTTCTCTACCTTTCATCAAAAATCAATTGGAATACTATTTCATCAGCTCATCAATCTCGGCAATTGTAAGAGTCGGCATTGCCCAAATTAAAGAATGTTCCCTCATTTTCTTTTTTGTATGCAAGTCATATGTCCACCTTGCCGATACATTTTCATGAAGTTCATTAGGGATATATCTTACAAACTCTATAGGTAATCTCCTAAATCTAATCGTCATCTCGATGATAACATCTTCAATGTTTTCCTAATCCTTGGTTGACATATGTACATATCAATTCATCTTAAGGGTGAGTTAGACTACCCATCTCCTTTATGTTTTTAGCTAAATTATCAACATATTGTTCTTATTAATAACAACTTTAAACTTACTTTGATCATCTTCTTCTTCAGAGTCTACATCATCTTTTTCTCTTATTAGTCTTCTCCTCTTCTTTGGTTTATCGGTGGTGACTTGTGCACCTCTTTTCTTCTTCTGATAAGTCTTTGTAGGAGTAGGCCTTGTGATTTTTTCCATTCCTTTCTTCAGGGGTAGAGAAGTACCCATTGAGGATCTTTTCCTTGCTTGTGTAGGTGTTTATTCTTGTTTCCTCTTCCCTATGGCCTTTATCGGTGCAGCTTGAATTCCTTTTCTGACTCAGTTTCCTCCTCATGTTCACTGTTCCTGATAAAAACTTGTTCCTCAGTTGCTTCATCAACCAGCTTATCTATTGCTTCTTCTTCTTCATCATCTTCTCTGAATGGTTTCACCAATGTTTCCATCACCTTTTTAGATTTTCTACTAACCTTTACTCTAACTAGATCCATTTTTATCCTTAATTTTGCTTCTTCATAGGTTGCAAACCTAGTAGCTTAGGATCTTTGGGCTTGGCCATCAATGCCTTTATTGACCTAGAGGCTCGGTCAATATCTAGTTCATAACCCATTGGAGGTAGCCAAGTAGTTCTTGGCTCAACTACCTTGATCAAAGTGGTGTCAGTGTCCACCAGAAAACATATATCTTCCTTGTGTTTCTCAACTAACTGACCTGGAATCCTACTTCTTTTGTGCATTCTATCCTTAAATTGTCCAAAGTAGTCATCCATGATAGTTACAAAATCCTGACCTAGATTTTGGATAAACTCATTTATTTGTATGATAACTGGTCGGTCAACATCCCATTCTACATTACCAACAGATGGGAAGTAGTTTTGCAAGTGGAAAAATATGCAAACCAGTAATGAACCAAACTTACATGTATTAGTCTTTGCTACTTGAATGGTTCTCATGTTCTCTTCCAATTGTTTCAATAGTAGCTCACCGAGGTCTAATTGTATACCTTTCTTGACAATCTTATACACTATATCTACTGCTCCGCATGGTACATTATTGGGCCTGCTAGATTGAAAAATCTTGTAGCCAATGACATAAGCTCCAAACATTATTTCCAGATCGATTATGATGTTAACTCTCATTCCTCTACCATCCCATTCAACTCTTGTAAGATTATTGATTTCTACCCTTGATGCATTCCTTATAGCCTTAGCCTTGTCATTAGTGGAGTAACCGGTAACCACATGAATAATATCCTTAGATAATTTAACCGGTTCGTCCAACCACATTTTACCTTAATGAATACAGTTAAGTACAACCCTAATCCATTCAGACTTGAACTCCCTCAGGAAATATAGGGCAATTGTCAATCCTTTGACTTCCAGGTGTTTGTGCTCATCCTTGAGCTTTCCATTCTCACTCGGCTCCTGGTAAGTTGATTGTAGGTCGAAGTCTCTAATTTCATTTATTTTGTAGTAGATACAAGTACATATATCCTGAACCAGTAAAACCCTAGGTGGTATGCTAGAAAACATGCCTTCTTGATCAATTTGTGAAGCAATCTCAGGACACAACTTATATTTAGGTTCTTCACAAGATGTTGACTTAATCAGTGTGACCTTCTTGTCACTCTCAGACTTGGATTTCGCAAGCTTGGATGAAGATGCCATCGTTCTTTCAAAATTAGGGCTTCACGAAATCTTCAGAAAAATAACTCGGTGGATAAGAACTTGATGAACTATAATTGATTTAGAACCAGAATGAAGAATCTATAATTCAAGATTACTGAGGAGTTGATGATTCGATATGCAAGATGATTAAATTAGTATTATGTTGTCATTGATGTCAAATAGCTTGATAGTACTTATCTTGTAAGTTACTATACTGACACATCTGAAGGAAGGTGAAAGAGATGAAGAACATAAATATCTACATGAGGAAGATGTATATGACAAATGAGGATAAGGAATACACTGAGTAACTTTTTGATGAGTCTATGACTTGATGGAATTGACTTTATTATGTTGCATTCATCTATGATGAAGAATAGAGTTGAAAGACACAAAGCAGTGTTGTCGGTAAATAAAGTATTTCAGTATACACCGACAAAGTGTAGTGTATACCAAGCGCAGTATTAACTAAGCTTTTGTTCACCGATGCATTTCTTTGTTAACCGAGAAAAATAGAAAGGAATTAAATGACCAGTTTAGCCGATAAAGTGATGAGCTATAAATTGTATGAAATCGAGGTAACAAATAATGTTTGTTATGAAGATCGACGGCTAACATAAATCAAAAGGATCTAATGGAACAGATTGAAACGTGTTACTAACACATCAGCCGAGGGAGCTTAAAGCGGCAAAATCTATGAATATGATTAAGCGGCAAAATCTGATGGAGGAAAAGAAAATGATTTACTCATCTATATAAGAGACATTGGTTTCATTATGAAACGTATGCCGGAAGAAGAAGATACTGCAAAATAATCATGTGGAGAAGTTTTTCTGATCATACTAGTTAATAAGAACCGAGTTGCAAAACAATTACTGAGCTACAAAGAGTTATTACCGACGAACAGTAAGTTGATACAGTATTGAATCTGAAATGTTATATTGGTCAAAAATATTTGAATGAGCTGAACATTGATCTGTAAACTGCAAACTGAAGTTGTGTTTAGGCAGATCATCTACTGTTACACATTTAACCATTGTACACAGTCAAATCTCTTAACCGAGTTGACTATGAAATTCTTTTGATGTTTCATTCATAGAGTGAACATTGTTATCCTGTCAACCCCAGAGTGACTACTGGTTGGACGATAACTTCTGGTCTAAAATCCTCTAACAAGGTCACACCTAATAGTGTGTTTGTAAATCCTCTAACTTGGAATGATAATAAACTGCTCGGGATCTGCTCAAATCTCTTTTGAATGCTCAAAAAACACTTTGCTCAAATCGATTTGGTTCTGCTCTTGATCGTGATGTGTCAAAATGACTTACATCGCAGTTTATTTATACGTAAAATTTCTTTTCTCTCTCAAACTTCTACATTAAATGCTTTACCTACCACATCTCAGTAAACATAGTGATGTTTGGTTATCACTTTGAAGCTTTAGCTCAGTTAACACTAGATATCACTTGGTTGATACTTCAACTCGGTTAACCTTACCATTTTCACCGACTAACAATCTTTTACTCAGTCATGCTTTTACCGACTATGCACATTTTAAGATAAAAACATACAATACCCTAGTGCATCTTATTTCATGTTGATTTGGTGTTCATTCAATAGATATAAGGAACTATTGTAAGATATAACCAATTGAATTTCAGTTCCATACATACTTGAATTTCTTAGGTGGAGGTTGTGAAATCACCTAATCCAAAATATGAGGTGTCACCGACTATAGTGCTTGATCCAGCATTGTCATTTGTTGATTTTATCCATATTTGATTTATTATCCTCATGATTTCTTCAATTGTGTTACCATTTGCATTATCATTTACCTCTGGTGCTTGGTCTCTACAATCTTTTCTCAAGTGACCGACCTTGTGACAATGCAAACATGCCATTCTAGAATTTGTCTAATTCTGAGATCTTCCTCTCCAGTTCTTCCTCATGCAATTTGTTGCAATATGTCCATATCTTCCACATACTATGCAATTAACCCAAGTGTTATAATCTCAAGTATAGCATTACCTTGCATTATCGGTTGATATGTCTTGTTTTGTCCTTTTGGTTTCCAGACTTTCTTCATCTTTGTCTTGCATTTTTGTGATATGTGTCCATACATGTTGCAAGTGCGATAGTGCTTTTCCATGTAGTGCTTCTTAGGTGACCTATTCAACTTTGATCTATACTCATGTGCTTGTTGTCCATACTTATTACAATTATAACAATAACCATCAAATTAGGAGTGGATTTAGGAATACCTTTTCCTTTTCTTTTGCAAACATTTGATGTGTAGCTTGGTTTTCCACAATGATAGCATGAGAGCTTCTTTGGCCTTGGATTAGCATAGGTACTCTTCTATTCAACTTATCTTGATGACTCTCCCTTCTCAGTATATCCTAAACCAGTAGTGTCATCAAGTCTTCTCTGTTTGCTTAGGAATTCATCCATTATTTTTGTACTTTCTTAATAATCTCATTATGCTATTGTTGAATCTTTACTTCATTCTTCAATCTTTCATTTTCTTCTCTCAATTCATCGATGTCTTCCAATTTCCTAGTAAGCTCACTATTTACTCAGTTAACTTCCTGAATCATGACAACCATTTGATTGGAGACCTCAAAATGATGCTCAGTGAGTCTCATTATGTCAGATTCCTTTTCTTCTCGCTTTTTAGTCATTTGCCTCCTATCTTCAATAGCCAAGTTTCTTTATTATTCAGATTGTCTTGCATTGTTCATTACATCAATCATTCTAACCATTTGTGTCTCTTGACTGATCTGCAGTGCTTTCATTTATTCACTAAGATGTTGATTCTTTTTCAGATTGATCTGATATGATTCCTGTAGATGCATCATATATGCTACCAAATCTAGATCCAGATGCCTCAAATAGATCATCTATCTCTTCTTCATGATAATCAATCTCATTATAATGAAATGTCATATCCTTCCTTTTGATCAGTAACTCTCTCAGTTTTTCTTTGGCTTCCTTGAATTGTTCAATGTAGATTTGCAACTGCAATTTCTGATTCTCAATAATTTTATCAAGCTTATACCTTTTTGTCCTTGAGATATTTTCTCTTCAGTGGTTAAACTTCCTTAACAAGAGAACTAGCTCTAATACGATTTGTTGGGATTATGGAAAGATGTGTATTGAGAGGGGAGGGGTGAATCATTACCCTTAAAACTTTTCAAACTGAATCTTTGTAAACATGAATATCACTAACCGACTGTATCAATTCCATATAATATACATCCAAAATATTATTGAAATGTAAATGCATGCAATTTAATCAATAAACCATTCATGAAACTTCATACATATAACTCAAGTATTTTGGTATCGCAGAAACCCCTGTTAGAAGGTAAAAATTACGGTGGGGATGACACCCACAAAGCTTCACTACCATAGTAACAAAGTTGTCAATTAAGGCTACAAAGATTGTGATCACTTTTGGTGATCTTACCCTATTAGGAGTAACAATGAGATCAACTAGATCTACTTGGTTAAAAGATTTTAACAACACAATATATGTGTGCACTCAGTTAAGAGATTTTACTAAGGATGGTTGAGTCCACTCTGTTAGGAGATTTTTGAGTCTGCTACAATTGTTAGAGAGTAATAGTGATATATGACCTAAATGAAATACAACTCAAATTGATGATACCAGATCCTTTGAGTACAATAAAGATATCACCTTGTTGTGATGAATATGTCCTTCTAAACTTCTTGGTAGCCTTTTATCTGTTCTGATAAACTAAATGCTTTTGTCAAAATCCTTTTGTTAATCATAAACTTGTCAAATCTTCAGATGTCTTTGAGTGTGGCGGCTACTTCTTGATGATACATGTCAAAATGACATCCTTACAAATTCTATATCAAACTGATCTTGACCTAATTAGGATTTAGCCTCTATATTAGAAAACCTAAGATCAATGGTAGAAATGAAAAACCTAGATCAATAATACATAGGAATCATCAATAATTTAATTATTACATCCATATTAAAATTTGTCTCGATCTTGGTAAATCATTTTCTTAATTGGTGTAAACCATTTGTCTTGTAGTTTGTGTCATTCCAAACTTCTATGTCATTTCCTATTTCATTCAGTGTATACTGCATTCATCACTCAGTAATTAACTGGTGCTCGATTCATATGAATGCTTGGTGATTACTGTGCTCAATACTTGGTGATCATCTGGCTCCGTAAGAGTGCTCGGTCAAAGATGTGTTTGGCTAACTTAGGTATCTTCCCTATGTTCTTCTCGGTGTCTAGGATTTGTGTATTGACCTGTTGTCTTGTCTTGTCTCCTTTACCGACCATATGACTGAATGATACTAATGATAACCATTAATGCTCTTTAGGAGTAACATGTACATTATGAAGAAAATGACTTGTGGATAATTGCTAGTGGTTGTTCTAGACATGTGATAGATGATAAAATAAAGTTTGATAAATTGATTAACTACAAAGGTGGCAGTGTGAGTTTTGGTGATGATCCTTCAAGGAAAATTAAAGATTTGGGTTCTTTGATGCTTAGTGATAAAATGTCTATTCATGATGTGTATTATGTTGAAGGATTGAAGTACAATCTTCTAAGTATTATTCAAATTTGTGATAATAAATATGAAGTTGTGTTTGATGATATAGTTGTCAAATCAAATTAAAATATGGATAGTTGGTTGCATCAAATAAAAGATCTAAAGGGAATATATACAACTTAAAAGATATCATAAATACTAACAATCATGAAGATGTTTGTCCTATGGGACAGGTGAATGAAGTTGTGCATGATAAAAAAACAAGAATGGATAATACTCTTCTCCAAGACAATGATAATAACTTGAATAAATCAGATAATAAAGTTGAAGAAAGTGAAGAAGAGATAAAAGATCAAACATGAACACCAGAACCAATAGGTAAAAAGTCTACAAGAACAAGATTGAAGAAATATCATCCTCAAGAACATATTATAAGAGACAAACATGAAGATCAATTTGCTAACATATTTACAAAACCTCTCTCAAAAGAGGTGTTTGAAGGTTTGAGAACTAGATTGGGAGTTCTCTCTCTTTCTTCTCTTGCATAAGTTACGCAGTGCATGATAGGTTTCAGGGGAGCATTTATGATCACTTTTTCAAATGAAACTTTGGTGTATCTCCTTTTTCATTGATGTTAAAGGGGGAGAAAAAGCATGAGGAAAATATATTATGATTGATATATGAGGTTGGTTAATTAATAATGATATTGATAAAAATGTGTTGATGGAATCTATATAGGTAGATGATGGATTCTATACATGTGATGATATATAGGTGATAAAGGTACATGCAAAGGTTAATATATTTTTACAGGTATTGACATCAATGTAAATGGGGGAGTATGTTGAACCTTTGGTAATTTGATCTTTGGTTTTGTCATTGATGTCAATAAGACATGTCAAATCTCTCAATTAGTTATGGTGGTACACAAGGTCCAGTTCTAATAATGGTACACAAGATGCAAATTTAATGATCTTATGGAAGTTGATTAAAGTGATCAAAGGTGGTTAACATCATATTTTTAATGTATCAATACATTTATTATATCATTATTGAGGTGGTTGATAAAGTGTTAAGTATATAACACTTAATGTTGATTATGAGTGTTAAATTAGTTGTAATTTCATAACTACCTAGTTTTGGTCTAAATGAATTTGAACATATTACTAGTTAAAACAAGACCCCAAGTATGATACTTTTTCAAAAAGGTAACAAAAAATTATAAAATGGGTCGTTGCTAGTTTTGGATTTGAGCATGTTCGTACAGGTCAAATTTGCTTTCACCCAAGGCAGTTTTTGGAAGTTATAACCAGTTTTGGTCTAAAAGAGTTTTGGGAAGTTTAATGTGCTATTAGATAACGATAAAAGACATTTATAAAGAGGGGATTCATTCCTATAAACAATGGTACATGTGATATTGTTGGTTTTTGAATTATTTGGAAGATATTCAAATTAGACCAAAAGGATTTTATGTAGTCTACAAGATAACAAATTGAATGGTATAAACATTTCTTTCAAATTTGATATTTATGATTGAATAATGGTTGCAGGAGCATATCAATGGTTGAGAATGGTTTATTCATTGATATTTTAATGGTTTACATCAACCTTTAATTAGATGCTTTTATGATTCATGAATATGCATTTGGATCTTTAATGTTTTGAAGTGAAACATGTTATTTATCTATCAAGAAGTATACCATTTTGAAGACCATTGATTACACTCATCTTCTTATATTTAGATGTATTGAATTAGAATTACACTCATTCTCTTATGCAAAAGAAAGCATAGAGAAGTTGGAGAGTTGCACATCACTCAGAGGCTAAATGAAGAAATGCCACCCCATTTTCTTTTCGCCTTACTCAACTTGTCCTTCAGACTATCCACCTCCCTCTATAGGTTAGCCAAATCCAAGGTAGAAGCCACAATGGAGCTATTCATGATTGGATTTTCCTCATTCAACAATTTGTCAGTACCATGATCAATAGGCCCCTCCTTCACCCTATCAGAAGTGTGATTAAAGTTGTTGGAGGTAGATTTATTCAAGCTATGAATAGCGTCAGCCTCCAAGTCTTAACACTCCATATTATCGGTCTTCTCATTATATTTTTCAAGTTTTTGATTCCCTTGCTTAGTGTTATCATCCAAGTCATAATCAACCAGGATCTTTTTACCTTTTTTACTGGACCTAGTTTCCAATTTGTTTGATCTATGAGGGGTACTATGCTCCTTCTCCACTTCCTCCTCATCATTATTTACCTCATGTACAATAAATTTAGTTTTCTTGGAGGGGGATGAAGGATATTTTCCTTTCCTTTTGGAGGTGGATAACATGGGATATTTGCCTTTCAAGCAAGTAGAGGGAGTAGGAGTATCAAGGTTCGAAATGTCCAGGGTGCCATGGCCAGAGATAATTATAAGGGGTCTCAGGTGCCTAATACCCTTATTTCTTATTTGACCTAGCAAATTAATGATGCTAGCAAGGGGGAAGAGTATTGGCTAAATCGTAAACTAAAACGTAAAATGTATGTGGGAAGTTTGAAAAAGTTTGAAAAAAAACTAAGTGTCCCCCTTGGTAAGATATATGTTTTAGTTTATGATTTGGACATTTCCAAGGGGAAGAGGGGTCTGCAACACATGGGTCTCATAGACAACAATTGGTTTGGGAGGGCAGTGGACCAAGTGGAAGTATAATAGGATTATCTTGCTATACATAGTTAATTAAAAGTATTTCTATAATTAGCATTAATTTATCATGTTATTTAATAAAATATTATTTAATATTCCTATCATTAAAGATATATATATATATATATATATATATATATATATATATATATATATATATATATATATATATAGCAATCATTGATAAAATAACAAAAGTTTTTAGAAAAATATATATAAATATTTTATTGTTAAATAAAGAAACTTAAAATTAGATATATACTCTTTTAGTTTAATACAAAAATAAGAAATAAAGAGAAAAAAGCATGAATCCCATCCATGTGTTTAAGTTTTCCTTCCACACCATCTATGTATCTCAAATATTCTATCACACAATTGGGACTGAAAAGAATTTCATGCCAATTTCATGAGAAGGGAATCATACCCTAAGTCTTCTTCTCAGAGCTAAGCCTCATCTTGTGCACACAATGTTTTCTTCCATGGATGTTTGAGATGCCTCTGAGACTGTGTTGGTTTCTTTTTTTTTTCTTTTTTCTTACTCAAATCTATTAGTAAGGCCATCTCAACAGATCCATTTTGAACATGTCCAATGATGACAATGTTTCATTAGACCAGATTTAGTTGAAGTTGAGGCAATTTAATTTTTACCAAATAGTTTGTATTGCTTCCCTGTTTTACACGCATGCAGACTGCATTCTTTATGCTTCTGATGGATGCTCGTGCACCGTTCCAAAGCTTCCAGTTTTTACTTGTGCAGGAATGGTTTACTTTTGCAAATCCTTTGAAGGCCTCTTGTGTAAAGAAATATTGGGTACTTAGTGTTATCAAGAGAATGACAAATTTCATATTATAGAAACTAAGTCAACTAGTTACCCTAAGACAATATAGTTTGACATACATATACTATATATGTGGGTAGTGAATTAAATGATTATTTGAAGTCTTATCCATATTGATTGAATAAGTAAATTGTTCATTTGAAACCTTAAGGAATAGTAATGGATTATATATTGTTGATGCTTGTGTTATTAGAATTTTAGAAACTTGGATGCATATTAAAGATATGAAATTACTAACATATTATATGATCCATGTGTTCTTACTAGAATTGAGGTTATGATTATCTTATCTTATTGATCGTAGATATTTGACTTGTTGGAAACTCTTCAAGTTAAATTAATGTGAAGGCTAGGTTTCATACATGATCTTCAAGTTTCTCTTACCTTACATTAAAATAGTTAAATAATAAATAGTGAGAACATGGTGATAAAGGAAAAAAATAATTATTTTTACTTGTAGGATTATAGGGTAGGAATAAAAAAGTCCTTGGATGATTAAAATCATGTCAACAACCTTTTTCATGAAATATTATAAGTTGAATCCTTTTGGGTTATATGAATTTATAGGGAGATATTTTGATTTATGAGTTTTATAAAATAACCAATATCAATGGGAAATCATTACATAATATCATAAAACTAAACATGCATAGTTTCAAATTATGAAAGAATATGGTAAGAGTTAGTTGTTAATGTTACATTGACTTGAAAGGGATTGTATGGAAATTATTTAAATTATTTATGAAAGGGATCATCCTAACTTGTGTTTTGACTTATGCATGTCCTCACTTAGATAGATTTATGCATATCTCTAAGCTTATTGTGCACCTTATTATCAATTTGTGATACAATGATACATGATTTTGTAGACACATGGATGTGCCTATAATGTTGCATTTGTATGTTCTCGAGGGCATTTTTTAATTTCCTTAATATAGGAGGAAGAAGGAAGACTACTTGAAGAATTTTGTTTTCTTAAACTTGTATCATTAATTAAAAAAAATCAATATCCTGATTCTATGATTTCCGTTTGATTTAATACAAGTGCATATGAATATTATTATTTTATCATAGGTGTTCCATAGAGGGGGAGGGTAATTTTCTTTCACATACATATGAAATGAAGTTGTGGAGTGTGATAAGTTTTTTATTGTTATTCATATGTTCTTGTATGTTATGGTCATGTGTCAAATGTGGAATAATAGGGAAGGATAGGTATGTAGGAAATAAGGGAACAAGAAACTAAGAGAGGAGGGGGGGAGGGGTGAATCAGTTGCTACTAAAATAATAGATCTTCAAAACCCTTAAACCTTGAAACCCTTATGACTGATTTACAATGGGTAAATTAAATAAGCACAAATTAGAAAGCATCCACAACACATAACACAAGAATTTTTTATCCTGGAAACCCAAACTAGGGTTAAAATGCAATGGGGCTTGAACCCACAATAAGCTAATACCTTGTTAGAAGTACAACTTATTACAAATAGGGAATGCACATGCATTCAGGAACACTTCTTATAGATCACTACTCAAAATGCCTAGGGATACAACCCTTAGGAAGACGCATTGTCTTACAATAATAAATTAACAACAATTTGATGATGTTTGAACTATATAATGGCATCTACCCTATGCCTAGGTCAGTTCCAATGAAGTACAAGAAAATCTTTATTGCAATTCTATCTACCACCTTCAAATGAGTAACTCTGTTAAATTTTAGGATCGATTGCAAATGTAGTAATATTATTGTCTTTCTATATTTTCCAAATGCATCGATCTCTTGGTTTTATACAAGGCAAAGACAAGAAGACATGTCTATTCATTTCAAGGGACATGTCTATTAATAATTAGTTACTATAAGATTAATATAACTTATATATTCATTTATATTAATAATATATATAGTAATATTAATACATATAACTATTACATATATATATATTGATATAAATAATCATTCAATGTTCTAAGATAACAATGACTTTTATCTAAGCGAAGCTACATACTTTAACACTCCTTAGCTAGAGAAGACAAAAGTTAGTAATATGTTTTTACAAAACATCAACTAAATAATATCAGTGATCTGTTTCAACATCACATGATGTATATCACTTTCAATAATTGTGATTTGTTTTAGCGTCACATGATGACTATCAAAATATAAGTACCGGTGATCTGTTTCAGCGTCACATGACAACTATCACCTTCAATATTTGTGATCTGTTTCAGCGTCACATGATGACTATCACAATAGCTAGGTACCGATGATTTGTTTTAGCGTCACATGACGACTATCACCTTCAATACTGTGATCTATTTCAGCATCACACGATGACTATCACAGTACGAGATTATGGTCATTTTAAGGAACTCAATCCACCATGAATTATGTAATAATTCATTTATCGTGATCTATTTCAGCCATCACATGAGGTCTATCATGATAAAAGATAGTTATTGTAAGATCATCACCTTTCAATAACATCAAAAATACAAGTGATAATCACTTGGAAGTCGTCACTTCCTTATGATTTACACAGGGCCCATATAGTATTAAATAATTCCATTAGTATAATAATCAATTATATCAAGTTTACCTCAAAGGTGTTCCACCTTCATTAGTGAACTCCCTCTCAATCACAAAATGACCCAGATTATCAAAAGTTGACTGAACCATATTCTTTATCTGCTCCCTCTGAAGCTCAAGTTCATCAAACTCTTGACCTCCTTTTGAATTGTCAGACTCCCTCTGAATCTAAATTTCATATGCTTTCATCCTTAAGTAATATGAGCCCATATAAGAATTATCAGGCATGAATCAACTCCCATCCTTCAACGAATACTATATTTTGATTCATAGTATAATTTCCCAATTATTGTTTCAATAAGAAAAAATAAGAAAACTTCATTTTGTTGAAGGTTCTGTCGTAATTTCCTCTAGCCGATAGATGACTCTTCATTCGATGGTTAATATAATATTAATCTCCAAAATACCTCTCATTGACCAACGTGACACTTCTCTACTTTATGGGTGGTCTTTAAACATTCTAGATAAATTTTCTAGATCCACATCACATGGACCTTCCTCTCGCACACATCGCGGGTATGGTTTCTCACTCACTAATCAACAGTCAGATAGGAAAATAATTTCTATGTTCCGAGTGACAAACTTCATTTAAATCTATCTGATGTCTATTTCATTCATATCTATATTCAAAGAACACCTCTACAAAGGTTCTGGAACTATCCTCTACACAACCACTAAACTTGTATGAAAACTCTTTACCTTGGTGTTACCCAAAACCCCACTTACGGTAGTTGGAGAAAAAGCACTATGAATATTGATTCTCAGGTTCACCACAGATTCACTGTTCTCTCCTTATCATTTACCAAGAAACTTGTTCTTCAATCTACGTTCTTCGCGTTGTCATTTATAGGTTTGTGTCTTCTCAAAGAATATTATGCATCAGAAAGGGATTTAATGCCACCTTTTGAATCACAACCCTCATTATCCACTCTCATTCGATTAGAATGACTGTAACGGCACTAATGCTAATTTGGAAGCTCATCCACCATTTTCAATATGATGCACTCTCCTTATGAAAATGTTCCTCAAATTATATTGTTCTTAGATTTGATGAGGACTAAGACATTGTTCTCTATCATCCTTCGAGACCGTTGAGTTCCACCATCTTCAAGCCGGTTCTCTTCCTTTGGGTTTGAAACTGATGGTAAACTTCCCTTATGTAAATGATCATCAACGTATCATCTTTGATGTTGTCGCACCCAAGACATTATCATTGTTGCCTCTAACTGTAGCTATATCATTCTCCATCGTATCACATCTCTCCTCGTCTCGGCAACTCCATCACTATGTATTCCATGAAAAAATATTCTACAAGATTAGACACTCGTAGTTTGTGACGATTTGATTCTTGTTCACAAAAATATGCATGGAATCATGTGAAAAGATAATATCCTTTGATTCCGTCACCTTTTCAATCTATTTACAGATATAATCGAATGATGCCTTTACATTTGCAGTCTGGCTCTGATACCATGTTAAGTTTTAGGATCGATTGCAAATGTAGTAATATTATTGTCTTTCTATATTTTCCAAACGCATTGATCTCTTGGTTTTATACAAGGCAAAGACAAGAAGACATGTCTATTCATTTCAAGGGACATGTCTATTAATAATTAGTTACTATAATATTAATATAACTTATATATTCATTTATATTAATAATATATATAGTAATATTAATACATATAACTATTACATATATATATTGATATAAATAATCATTCAATGTTCTAAGATAACAATGACTTTTATTTGAGCAAAGCTACATACTTTAACAAACTCAACCTTCTATAGATTTGCACAACTTCTCTCCAATCAATACCAGGTGTCTGTGATCATCCACACACTTATGCACACATAAATTTTTCCCTAATTCATCAACCTTTATCAAGAAAAAAATTGACAAACCCTAACTTTCAAATTTTCACTTCACCATGCCAAAAACAAATAATTTTGATCAATTATGTCAGCCAAAACATAACATCGATCCTTATCAAATACCTTGAGATCATAACACCATCATAAAACATCTTATAGATCGATCATAAAATATTTTCCAATCATGTTGACCAAGAATACAAGAAAAACCAACAACAAATAAAAAAACACTTCAAATCTCACCACCTTGATCAATGTAGACTAATGACTTAGCAGGAACACAATCCAAGAACATCCTTAGGTATCATGAATAACACACAAATAATCAAATCTACCCCAGATATTGGATTTGATAGCATTTTATGCTTAAGCCTCAAGAACACTGTCAGCTACCTCTATGGCAACAAAAATATGCCTTACAGATCTTTGAATCAAAAACCTTTTGAGTTGAGGACACCTCACCATGTCCTAATCACACTTCGACATGCATAACCAAAAATATCAATTTGAACATTCTCACCAAAGTAATCTTTGTGACTCTGTCACTTCACTGACAAACAAGAAAATAACCAGTCACAATCTGTGATCTCAAAACTCATCCAAATCATCATGTCAACCCCTGAAACTTGACATGGACCAAGTTTACAACCTCTACATCATCCCATGAGGTGTACGACTCCTCATCTATAGTAATCGATCCTCACGGAACCTCTGAACATACTAAACCATTGGGAAAACTACTTAACAAACATGTTGACATCAATGACAACATATCCAACCTTGCCAACAATCTCCCCCTTTGACATTGATGGCAATATTCGATGGAAAAAGAAAGTAATGCAATTTAAAAAACCAAAACCAAAACATAATCTCCATATTAGATTACACATCTCAAGGGTTCCTTGATGTAGAAACTACGCAAATACAATTACATTTATCAATTACATTTGTTTCCTAACTCATCTACATAATACATCATAATTACATCTAAATAATAAGTATACATAAGCATCAACATCCTCTGCACATGGCACAGGGTATGTAGTTACAATAAATATAAGTACAAATAGAGAAGGTACAAGAATAAGAATAAGTATCCAAGAAGATAGGATAGGAAGCAATTGCAACAAGGATCATCTAGCACTAGAATAGGGATGTCAGAGTCTCAAATGATAAAAGTGTCACCACCTCCCAACCTTGTGGAAACTTGTGGTTCCACTCCCACCATGTTGAGTATATAACATTAAATCTCACTCGAATAAATAATACCAATCAAATCAGGTAACTAAGAAAGGATCCTAGAAGCTCCTATCTCAAGGTACAACTCATAAATCAAAGGTACACTTACTAACCCAGAGGAAACCAACACATGTAGGAAACCTAGAATGAAATCAAGGAAGTGTCATCACATATGTCAACACCTTGGAACGATCTCACTAGACTCTAACTTCCAAGCGTGATCATATGCGGAACTTTAAATCCTCTCGTGTAGACAAGGATAACTGATCATGCCAGACTCAACATCACTACTAGACAGGAAAACATCTTCTTGGGCCATGTCTAGTAGTGATGTTGAGGTCATATATATATATATATATATATATATATATATATATATATATATATATATATATATATATATATATATATATATATATATATATATATATATATATATATATATATATATATATATATATATATATATAACAAGCAATGGTAGAGATCGGGACATCGTGTGGATTCCACAAGCAAGCAACTATGACCATGTCCCTCAACCATATCAAACAAGAGGTAAAAGCATACATGATAACCATACACATGCAAGTATGGGGTAAGTATAATCATAACCATAAACATCATTTTAAACATGTAAATCATCATCACCAAAACAACTAACATCATATAACTGCAAATATATATTATCCATAATTATTCAATCATTAAATCACCATGTAATGTCATACATCCAAAACCACATAATAACTAAAATAATCAACACACACATAAAATTGGCCTAAAAGAGTTTGGCAATATAAAACTGAAAAACAAACTATGGGTGGGCACTATAATCAACAAGACAAAATAATTCCTTTTCCGCTAGTGTATGTCTCACCGATGAAGTTGATCGGTATGTGTTATGTCGATCAATGATGCTTTACTTATTTCTTGAAGTCATTGGCATACCTTTGGCCGATACTATGTTGGCCTTAGTGCCTCATTTCTTTATCAATATACATTATTCAGTCGCCTTTGTGTTGTTGCTTGTTCATTCTTCATCAGGGCATCTCTCATTGATAATGCAAATATCCATTAGTATAGTTATGGATTTGTCCTATCAACTTGATTCAAAGGCCAAAGATCATGATTCCCCTGCCTTGTATCAATGCTAGCCCTTAGCAATCCAACTGATGGTCAGTTTTGCAGAGCCAAGTCACATATGGATTGTTCAATTGATATCTACTTCCTTTGACTCAATCCTGCACATGCACAATCCAATAGTAACTATTCTCATGGCTTAACTAAAAATGCAAACATGAAGTATTTTTATGATTTATATACAAGGGACATCTTGATTAACATAGATTCATCAAAACATAAGCTCAAAATATGTTAGATGGGAGGCAAAATCAAATTGAAAATTTGTGTGCTAACATAGTAAGGACACTCTACTACTAAAATCATGTTAATATTTACAAAAATGAAGTGTTGATCTTCTCAATAAAAATAGAAGTCTAAATGTTTGATAAAACTTCATAAATGGGTGAAAAAGAGTGAGATGAGGATGCAAGAAACATGCAAGAAAACGATGTGGAATTGGAGGTAAATACATCTTGAGCTTTATGGAAACTTTATAAATGGACAAAGGGCACAATTTCCAATTGGAAAATTTGTGGGAAAATAATAAGGGGACAAAAATTATTTAGTGGAGATAGAATAGGGGAAGTTTGAAAGTGCAACAAAATTTGCAAAAGGGAAAAGGGTGAATGTAAGAAAGGATAAAGGAATAGGAAAATTAGATGTCTAGAGTTGGGAAAGAACTCTACAAGAGGGTTTAGAATGGATGTGAGAAAACATGTGAAATTGGAGGGAAACATAGGATTAAGTAGGTAAATGAAAGAAGTCCCTTAGAAATCAACAAGCATGTGAAATACTAAAACAAGAAAGGGATTGAGGCTTAAACACAAATTGGGAGAAAAGGACTTGAGGTCAAAAAGAAGAAAGGAATAAAAGAAGTTGACACAAAATATGCAAGTCTATAAAATGATTTTTTTAATAGAAGTTGACATAAATTTTTCGCTTGGTATTTATTCATGTATACATAATTTATTTGTGGATGATAAATTGAACAAATAGTGTTATTTAACAAAGTAATTGTGAAAGTTAGGATCCATGCTTATCTCTATGAACAAAGATGGGCAATTTTCATGCAAATTTGAAATCGTTGTCCTTTAGAATTGGATATGGATCCCCTTTGTGTGCATTTATCCTCAAGTTTTATATAATATTTATCTTTTTGAGCCAAATATAGACTTGAAATAAAAAATTGCATAAGGATAACACTTAAAACACATTGAGTTACATATAAAGCTAAATACTTATAAAAACACAAAATTCAAGTTGTTGTTAAGGGTGGGAAAACGAATAGGTTAAAGCTAGATAAACCTAAAAATATTTTAGGTGTTACAAATGCTAAAATGATCCCAAAAATTAGAAAAATAACAAAAATGAAAAAGAAAAATTAACCATTTCAAACAATGCTTTTGTATTGCACTTTTTGAAAAAGTGGAATACATTTGTTGTTTGTTTTTCTTATATGAATAAGCAAGCTTGTTACCATTGTAAGTTATTCTTATCATTATAATACTTTTCTACTATAACTATCTTGCCAATGAGTATATGCAAGTTAATAATTGTCCTTCAAATGTCAACACAAGTTCATAGCTCCCTCCAAGTTGCTAACAAAGTTGTGCAAAACACTATTAAAAGTAGTTTTATCAGTATCTTCATGCAAGTTGGCAACTCTTCTCTAAATACTAAAACAAGAGCTAACAACTCCAATCAAAATACTATTGAAAATGTGATTTTTAATGTTGACAAGCAAAAGTTTTGAATAAATCAAAATACCATTGAAGAAGTGATTTTAATGTTGACAAGCAAAAGGTTTGAGTAACTCACAAAGACTGATAGATGAAAAGAGTGTCATGATTATCAACAAAGAATAACTTATTTATACAAGCTTACATACTTTAAAATACTTCAAAACAACATACCCTTCAAAACAACATAGGTATGTCCATTAGAACATAAACAAAACATCTAAATAGTATTAGAGAATGGAAGCTTTGGAAGAAGTTATGAACATCCATGGAAATAGGGGTACCTATCAATGTTGTAGTTGCAAAGTCTCTAACAGAGATGCACGTTAATGTGGGAACATAGCCAAGGCACGAGAGTTGGTGAACTAAAAACCTCATTAATAACTTCATTAAACACAGACAATATTGTACATGGTATTAAGGAACCGATAGGCAAAAAGATAAAGAGTTTTGGAGCAACGTATTCAATGCATAGATAGTAGATATAGCTGCAACTACCCTTACAAATCGACATGCAAAATGTGGAAGCATTGATCACGTACTAAGCAATTAAGATATGTCATCAAATGGCAATTAAAGCTATCCCTTATGTATTAACCCAAATGGATGAAGCCATTTGATCACATATTATAATGAACCCTCCACAAAGAAATTATAGAGATACTAAGTCAATATTCTACTTTCATTGTTTAGGAATTTTGCAACAAGAATTTTGAAAGAGATTTCAAGTTATATCCACATGTTGAGATGAGATTAAGTTAATAATTTTTATGTCAAATGGTTTCAATGAACACTTTAAATGAGGATTAGATCCCACTTTAGTGGGAATAGTTTATTGTAGATAGGATTGTTAATAGAAAAATGAGTGGATATGTCCTTGAATATTTAATCAAATAGAAATATTTTTCTTTTGAGATGTTTTTTTTTAGAAAGTAAGGAAGAAAGTTTCTATTTTCTAAGATCAAATTAATCAATGTCATGTAATACAATCTAGACAATAGTTCTACATGTTTCAAGCTTGTAATGGTTATGTTATTTTAAATAGAGAAATAGAATGCAAAATAAAATATTACAAATACATTAGCTAAACTCTTAGGCTTCATGGTAGACATGCTTTGCATCTATACCAACTAGAAGGAATTATGAATTCTTCAAACATGATGAGAAACGTGATGAGACCTCAAATTGGAAATGACATGTTCGGTTTAAAATAAAAAATCAAATCCTATGGTACATGGGGAAGTGATTAGAGAAAGTGATAAAGGAATTATACAAAGAGAGAATTTTTTTGATGAATACCAATAAAAGACTTAGTAGGCAAGATAAAAGAGAGTAACGAATCTCAAACATGGGATCTTCCAATTAATTACTTCCAAGATATTCTTTTAAAAAAATTCAAGTTGTAGATTATGGAAATAATAATTTGAAAGAAATACTTGATTGCTAATGGATGGGTAGAAAAATGAACTTCTTAAATCATTAAAGTATGCCTACTTCCTATGCATGGATGATAATGGCTTGCCATATGGGTAGTTTTGTAAATGATCTAACATTCAAGCATCCTATAGACTCTAAATGTGGTAAGGGATGTTTATGGGAAATAAACGATTCTTAGTAGATACAATAAGATTGTATGTCCTTATAGGTCAAGTTGATATTGAATGGATTAAAATAAAACACAATGTCCACTCTCAGATAAGAGACAACTTTCTATTTCTTCCAAAATTAGAAATTTCAAATTGTCTTTTTATAAACATGACTTATGTCACTTATTGTAACTGAAGGTTAAAAAATGGATCTTATCTCTAAAAAATGATGTAAATCCTAACCAATTAAGTCCATTGTATTTCAAGAAGATAGTTATAAAATGGTTACTATGTAGTTACTAAGTGATTATCAAGATGAAGCTTATAAATACAAGCTATTTGCATTGTAATGAGAGATGTTTACATGGGGGGATCATTTTAAGAACTATATGGAGGAACTTTCATGAATTTTGGTTTGATACTATAAAGGGTTTTGGAATTTTATAATTGCAACATATAATGAATAATGCATTTGGTTCATATAATCTAAATGTATTCCTATCTTATTATTTATATTTTATAGTATGTTAATCTAGTAATTCTTTTATGTAACTGTGCAAAACATTGGTAATCTATGCAATTGATGTAATGAAACACACTCATATCTTGGTATCTTGGTTTTAATGTGTTGAAGCAACTTGTCTCTGCATAGGTTGAGATTCTTCATCCTCATTCTATCATTGTTACACATCAAAACATATTTTGTGATAATACCCATTTGTAATTTATTATCAATCTTGAAATCATAATTAGTATTCTTATGTCTTCTTTTGGGGTTTCTATAAGTAAATGTCTCCCAACATGAGTATTTTTTGACAAGTGGTCAATTGATCAAACCAAATATATTTCCTTTAATTTTTTGTTTTCATCATTTTTCAGTTTTAGGTTAAAGCTACACAAAAACCCAATAACCCTTATCACATGGGGCAATTTCCATATCAAACATAAATTAAAGTTGTTACCCTAGTAACAACATATTCAATTGTTGGGATGTTTGTCACTACCCATGGGGTGAATTAGTTTTCAATATTAAGCTATAAATATGTTTCCCAACAAGTTGCATCATGTTCTTTAGATGTTATGAGGTAATCTTCAAGCCTTCTTGTTCCCTCTCTACATCATATTTTGTGATAGTTTGGTATTGGTGTAGAGATATTTAAGAAACATTTAGAGGAGTAATAATTTTCTATGGATCATAATTTACATTATCTTCCATTAGATTTTGGATTGTCATATTCATTGATGTGACTTTGAACACTTGATTTCATTATGGTATCTTTTGGTATCAACGTAGGGATACTTGAGCAAAGTTAAAAGGTTGCATTCCTATTGAGTTTTCTTTTCTCATTTTCCTTTAAGGAATGAGAATAAAACTTACATACATCTATGGTTCTATTTATTCTAAAGGGAAAGAATGTTGTTTAACATGCTTGGATAATCTTTAATATTCATTATTAGATATCTATCATCATTGTACAAAATTCTACATTGAGGGAGGTGTTGTGCCTTCCAAATCACACTCCAATGACCCCTTCTTCCTTTTTTCTTTGGTGCCTTGTGTTTCCTCATATTGGTCGGTGTTAGAAGGTTTCATCATCTAAGCTTCAGGGAAGTCATATTGTAAAGAAAATTTTGATACTTCAGAGCTCAGATGATGAAGTCTCCTTAGCCCTCCCTTTTGTTTTTAGCCTTTTGTTTCCTTTTTTCCTTTTTCTTTTTATGGTCTTGTATTTATGAGATTTTGTAGTTTTGAGGGTTTAGGGATGCTAATAGATTTCAAAGTGTGTGATCCCAAAAACCCTAATTCTCCCTTATGAATTTTGAAGGAATATCTAAAAGTCAATTTTGGGCTTTTGGGGGTCTCAAGACCTCTGACCCCCAAAATGGGTCTGGGACCCCCAATCTTTGAAATTTTCAAGGATGATCTTTCATGGATCTTCTTCAAAAAAATTCCAATGATCACCTTTGAAAATTTTTAGGGATCACCTTCAAAAAAATTCAAGGACCACCTTCAAAAAATTTCAGGGATCATCTTCGAAAACTTTTAGGGATGACCTTTCGGAGATCATCTTTGAAAATTTTTGGGAATCACCTTCAAATTTTTTTGGGATCATCTTCAAAACAATTTGGGAACCACCTTCAAAAAAATTTAGGGATCATGTTCGAAAACATTTCAGGGATCACTTGCAAAAAATTTTAGGGACCATCTTCAAAAATTTTTGGGGATCATCTTCAAATTTTTTTTGGAATGACCTTTCAAGGATCACCTTTGAAAAATTTTGAGGATCATCTTCTAAAATTTTTGAGGATCACCTTCAAAAAATTTCGGGGATCATCTTCAAAAAGTTTTGAGGATGGCCTTCGAAATTTTCAGGGATGCAACCCCTTGATATTTGAAATTTATGGGGATGCCACACCCATGATCTTTAGAAATTTTTGGGGATGCCACACCCCCGACCCTCAAATTTTTTAAGAATGTTGTCATCTTCAAACCTCGAAACAATTATTGATCACAAAAAGGGATTTAAACTTGACGATTGCTGCAATTAGTTGGATCTAAGAGAGATAAACTACGAGCTCTTGCTCAAAGTGTGATGATGATGGTGCTTTTACATAGTTTTCTTTTGTTCTTAGTTAGTTTGTTTCTTTCTCTTAGCTAGCTTAATAAACTCTTGAATGGTTTACTGACACCTACCCATTATACAAAAGGAGATATGAAGACAAATGAAATTGATGAGGCCATGAACACCTTCAGAACTACCTACCCAAAACTTGTGAAATATCTTTAAAATTTGATCATTTTTATGGTTTTGTATTTTCTGGAAAGTGATAAACACAAGAGTAAAGAGAAGCCACATTTTCACTCGTGGTAGTTTTTTATATAGGGAATCTTCTTCTAGATGTTGGTTTTCTGGTCTTCATTCATCTCCATGGTCATGCAAATGATAAAGCTCAATGTTTTTGGTAGTTAGAACTCAGAGAAAGTACATGAAAGGTGGATCTGGGCGAGTTCAATTCCAACCACCCAAACTAGAGCTTCAATTTGTAATTTTGGGGAATATTTTTGCATGAATAAAGGGCATTTCAAGTTGAAAATTCATTTTGTAATTTTAGGGAACATTTTTGCATGAATAAAGGGCATTTCAAGTTGAAAACTCATGGAACTTGTTGTCAATCTATTTTGTAATAGTTTAGGAGTAGTTTTGTGGATTCAAACTACTATTTTATTTTATTTTCACCCAAAAATAATACCCAAAAACCCTAGTTACGAGATTTCTAATTTTGAGTTTGAGTTTTCTATTTAAATTTAAATGTTTTATGTAATAAGGGTTGGGTTTTGTTTAGTTGAACAATATAGACATATGGTGTCGCATTCTCAGTGTGTATTATTGTTGATTTTGTGAAGTTGAATAAAAATTTAGATACAAGAGCCATGCGAATGTTCATAGAATTTACCTAATAATTTGTTTAATTGGTATTAGCTATTAAATACTTGTTTGTTGTGGTAGATAATTTGATTTAATCACTTCTATTGGTTCCTTGGATAATTTTGTCTTGTATATGCGCATGGATGGTATGGTTGTGCAATTTGATTAAATTTGAGTAATATTTTGTTATTGTTTCCTTTGAAGATTGCACTGTGGATTTTATAAGTTGTAGATGTCTAGCTTATGATTTCATGGTTATGTGATTGAATCTAACCTTCTATATGCAAGCTAAGTATTTGAATGGTTGGTCTCCTTAGGTGTTGTTTTTTTTTAAATTTTATTTCTTTGAAATTTGTTGTAACCACCTTGATCTTTTTTCTTTTTTTAGATTTTATTAGTTTTAGGAGTGGATTTTTTATGCAAGAGCATCTAGGGTGTAAGAGCAATCTTGCATCACCCAAAAATATTGTCTAGTTTCAATAAGGGATATCTTTGGACAAGATTACTATTTTTAGTAGGTTATTCATTTGAGCACGGATTGTTCCATTTTCTTTCATGGAGGTTCATTTTGGATGTATTAACCCACTGGTAAAGTTTCATATCAAGGTCAAGTCTATTTTTGAACTTATTGCAATTTCTATTTTGGCAGGGTGGTACAAAAACCTTGAACTTAGTTTTGAAGGATTTAGAGGCTTTGAAAAGGGGTCAAACTTTGATTAGCTAATGCTTCATGAGCCAAAGTCGTAGAGCGCTTTGTGCCATTTCTGAAATGGGGTTGTAATAGCCAATTGACTCAATGGTTCACAAGTTATGGTTTTAGGAAGTTGTACCTTCAAGACTCTAGTTTCAATACAAGCAAAAAAGAGAGAAAATTCACTTAAGGCGGGAAATTGAACCACTGGACTCCAAATAGGAAAAAATTCACTTTCTAGTTCATATTCTAAGGTAGTTAGTTGTGCTACTTATATAGGGCTAAAGGGGGATTTTATGGTTTAGTTCAAGAAGCGTAGATTGTGGCTCTGTCCATCAAATCATTGTAATGAAAATGCCCATGTGGTTGTAGCATGTTATTTTTCTAAATATCGTAATATCATTTTATTAAGGATAATAGAAGGCAAGTGTTTTTGTTCTTGCCAATAATTTGTTCTTGCAATTTTTCTATTTATTTTCTTGTTGTGTTGTGTGTGTTTGGTTAAATAAGGGGAGTACCCTTCATCAAGTGGTATCAGAGTAGAAGTTCTTGAGTGTGTAGATAGATCATTGAGTGTGAAGTAGTTTGCACCAAGACTATATTGTGGGTTTGAGAGATAAGTACAGAAAATGCCTTCAGAAAGGAGTCGTGGTGGGAGAATTGTGGGTGTGACAGAAGAGGGTTTTAGAGCCCTGTAGAGGCAAGTACAAGCATTGCAAGAGGAGTTTTGTAGAGGAACCAATATTTGGGAAAGAGATGCAAGTGAGGATGAATGTAAAGAAGAAGGAAAGTTTGAAGAAGAGAAAGAAACAACTAGGGATCTTGATGAAGCTAGGTTTTTGAGGGCCATTTCCAAGATTGGAAAGAGACCCAAGATTGAAGTTTCTACATTTTCTGAAAATCTTAATCCAGAAGAGTTGATCAATTGGATCAATGATATGGAGGAGTACTTTGAGCTTGAGGGAATAGAAGATCTTGAGAGGGTCAAATTTGCAAAGACCAAGTTGAAACTTCGTGCTAAAATTTGGTGGAAAGAGGTTCAGTTGGAGAGAAACAAAAGTGGGAAGGATAATATTACTTTTACCCAGAGATAAATGCCCCACTATGAGCAAATCTTTGGCACAAACACCAATGGAGCTTTGTTGATCATGATTAAAGCATTGATGCTTGAAAAGTTAAAATTTAAAATATAATATAATTAAAAATAAATAGTAGCATTTTTCACATAAAGACAATTTCTTTTTCTTGACACTTACCACTTGTTTTTAAGCTTATATATAGATTCTTATTTGGTTGATAACATTTTAGTTTGATTTTTATATGCTTTAATATTGCAATTTTATTGCATGTAAGTATCACATATCCTAGTTTTATCCAAGTTTTCTTAAATTCTTATGTCCCCTTAATGTATGTTTTAGATGAATCTGTAGCATTAAATTCATACCCTTGCAACTTTGATCCTCTCTCATCATTGAGCTACATGCCTATATATTCATTACATGTTACTTCTTTCATTCACCTTGATACTAATTCATACACAATGTTATCTCTGCTCAACTACTATTTTGCTTTTGGACATGTCTTGTATTGTGGGCCTCACTTTGACCAACTCTTAAAGACAAATGGGCATCTAGACAAAATTTTTGAAAGCATGTAAAAGTTTCTCATTTTTTAATTAATGATGAAAAGCTCATAAATGTTTAATCAAGCCAAATGCATTTGTGTTAAATTTGTTTGCTTACTTGGAGTTATATTTACTTGTACCTATCCTAATAAGAATATTTCTTCTTGATCGAATCATTCTTTTCATTATTCCTAGATGGTCCAAAAGCTGTGAAAAATGACAAGTTGAATGATGGTGAGTATGATATTTCTCTATTACTCTTGGAAAACTCATGAATCTTAGCATTTGATCAAAGTAGGTTTCACACATATAGCATATCTATTGAACTTTGAACAAGAAGTGAGCTCAATATAACCCAATTCCTCTATCTATCCAATGTAGAGTTTTGCTTGGTAAATTCTATATCAATTAAGGACACCCAAGGAGACACCTGAAGTTGTGTTTGTGCATCACCTTTTGTCAAAGATGGATTGTGTGCATTAGATATGTCATGTATACAAAGCACTTAGTACATTATTAAATTTTCTTAAGTTTGTTATCAAGTAAGAGTATTGTTGGGGGCATCATTAATAAAGGAAAGCAAGAGTTTGTTAGCTTAGTATGTATTATACATGAAACAAAATTTCGTATTTTCACACAAAGGTATTAAAGATGAAACAAAATTTAATATTTTTGTACAAAGGTAAGGACTCCACTTATACCACAACTTTTGTTTGTTTAATGTAATAAAAGTTCAAGAAACTTTAAGAAAGTATTTTTTCCCTACCGATGTTTTTATCAATAATTATAATATTATTTTATAAATGATATTTTAAAACCTTATTTGTTTAAGAGAAAAACATTTATTAAATTACATGAATTCTTATAATTTATGATCTGTCGTTAGTTTACTAGTTCCATCATTTGTTTAGGTAATATAGCTCGTCCACTTTCTTATTATCTACGTTGCCGAGGCATCTTGAGCCTGAAAATAATTTATTCAGTGTGTTGTAAACGTGTGAGTTCTTAACTTATTATTGTTATTATATACTATCATCCAAGCGTGTAAGTTGAACGAGTCCTTTGCATGAGATAAAACACGCTTCTTCTAATGAGTTTTGTTGAATAATTGATCCTTATCGCGACCCAACTTGGCGAGGAAAATAAAAGATGCGCCATGCATTCCTCGTGCATCCTACACGAACTTACTCGTGGTCTTCTTAACATTGTCACTTTTTTATTTCCTGAAATACACCCCACGATCTGATATTTGACAAGACTATTGATCAATTAATTCATTTATATCCGGTAAAGAGCATTCATTACATACTCCGAGTAATACAATAATAAAGTCGCCATGAATAAATGAACAGTGGCGTACTTTAGCTGGCAGGTCGCATTCTCCAATAATTCTGAGTAGTCGCCTCTCTGACCATCACATGCAAAACATCCCTTTTCCATCGTCTAGTAGTTGCCGCTAGTGAAAAAGTGCCTGGCACAAAGACTATAAACAACCCTACCTAGAAATATAGACCACATATTCGCAAAAATCAAATTAATGAATTTTCGGAACACTGAAACGGAGTTAGGCGACGAGATTAATAAATATTAACTGCAGGTAACTCCTTCCTCTGCTCTCCATACAGTATTATCTTCGTCAAAGTTCACGTTGCTTGAAGGAAGATTATCTGAGCTAAGATTCCCAGAGAGTTTTCTGCACAACTGCACATGCAAAAAGGTTCAGGAATCATCACTCAAAGACTATATTACTTCTTAGAGGGTTTAGCATCAATTATTGTGAGCTACCGCAAATTATTGCTTAGTTTCAATATTTAAAAAAAACATTATTGTGAACTTGTGATTGTTTTTCTCTTCTTGTCTTATATGCTGCAATTATTTCTTGTTTACTGTGTGCCGAAGGAGTTAAAAAACATTTTTATTTTTACCTCTCTGTAAAGTTCTACATCTCCCGAAGATTTACGGAGCTCGACCACATGCAAACAAGGGGTTACCTCGAAAACCTGCACACAAAAATCATACTACATTACTAAACACGCCTTTCGTTAATTTACTTTCTAAATTTTCGAACTCGACAAATTCTCACCTCCGTTGTCACCGCCAGGTGTCCGTTTTTGCTAGATTTTGGATTCTCTTGTCTTAACATGAGCTGCGATAACGTCAAAACCGAATCAATATATATCTCATTAGATAAATATGAGCTAATTAATCCTATCCAACCACGTTCGAAAAGATGATTGTTTATAATCATGTTTAGGTTAGGCAGAGCAGAGTATAAAACGTGTTTTCATTGAACGAATATTCCAAGGAGTTATCCTATAAACTAATTTGTAGTGTCCCGGCTAGATATTAGCCGCATGATACGATCAACATGTATTCTAGATAATGCAAATAAATAAGAGAGCCAAAAAAAGACGTATACAAACCTTTCCATTCTTTTTCTGCACTTCAAATCCCATGTCCGTCACTGTCTCCTCTATTTTCTCAAGTATGTCTTTAGCGGGATACATGGAAATAAACCTAGTTTTCCTTTCTGCGGCATCCTGTAAATCATTGTATTTAATTGCATTACAAGATTGTTTTAATATTTTTTTTAAAAAAAATTGATTATTTTCAAAATCGAACTATACACCATGATCTATTTTACGGAAATGAAAAAGCCTTTACCTCTTCTTCAAAGAAACCTGAAAGGTCAAGGCTGCCAGACATAGCTATCAACTGGAATGCATTCATGAGAACTGGCCCAGTTTCCTCTGTCAGCAGATGCTCCTGCAATTATTTATTAAAGCAAAAGGGTTAATTTCTTTCCATTGAAAAAGACACAACTAATGTTAAAAGAAAGCAAAAAGGTTTTACTTTACAGCTGCTAACTCTTTCTCAATAAAAAGGAAATGGCAGCCTGTAACAGGCAGGACGGTGGAATATCGAAAGGGCAAAAGTCTCTGTCACGGAAAAAAAAAATCTATACGTGTCGGGATATCTCTGGCAATGGTCTCTGCCAATTGTACATATTAGCCCTGAACCGCACAGTCTGACGGGGACCACACGTCAAGTCTGTATTATTTGATTTAGACTTCTTGTCAGACTCCGAATGTTTTTACTTCTGGATTGAACAAAATTATTGGTGGGTCCAATTAAATTGTTTAAAATCTTAATTTTGAAGCAAAAATCATGAATGCTTCTACTTAAGAAAAAGTAGTGGTCGTACGAGATTATACCCAGCTGACATTATTGACTGTTGAATTTATATGATTTTGATCACGGGAGAAGCTAAAATAATCAACCCTAACAAGAAGCAAAAGATTCTAAATGAAAGATTCTATTAAAATCCCCAAATTGTGGCTGAATATCATTTTGCTTGTTTTGGGATTGATTGAGTCAGTTTTATAACATAGACGGCCTAAAATCACATTCAATGATGAATAGTTGGGAAAATTGTTGAGAAAAATAATAATAATAGAAAATTAGTAGAAATGTGAAATTGTAAAAATGTGATAACATTAATTGTTAAAATCTGATAATATTAAATATCATTGAATTTCTCACAACATATATTAATTCATATCATTTCTATTTATGTAATTTGAAATGTAATAGATTTACTGTTTAATAAATTACAACTAATAATATATAAATTTATATAACATTCCAGCACACTAAATTCCACCAAAACCTTAAAAAATTATATTCCTTACCTACTTTAAGCTTAAATTTGACGAGTATTCTAAATTGTAAAACAAAATTATCTTCCTTTCTTTAAACTTAAGTTTTGAAAGTATTTCAAATTGTAAAACTTTACTTTTTTTTAACCACAATTTTACTTTTACAAGGGGACCCTTAGAAGTTATTGAGAAGAGTACCTCCGCATTTGTGAATGCAGCATTGACATCATCAAGACTGGTGTCCTCTTCCTCCACAAGTTTTGCAGGGGAGTACCCTTCCTTGAACCACTCGTTCTCAATTATTTCCGGTATGGTTATTCTCTGCAGCAACCCTAAATTATTCAGATAATTATGTCCAGAGTATTTCCAATCTCATGTATGGCCGAAAGGATCATCCAACACTATACCGTTTTGGGATTGGGATCGAGAATTCTTTTGATCAAGTTGCGAGCGCCGGGAGAAAGCCAATTCGGACACTTGAAATCGCTTTTGAAAATCTGCACAACACATAATCATGTTATTCAATTGCCTCGTCAGAAATTTCACAGCATTTCAACTGTGTGTCTAGCAATTAACAGAAAATAATTACCTCATGATAAAGATCTACAGTTAACAGCAATTTCAATATATTTCAAATGTGCGTCTAACAATTAACAGAAAATGATTACCTTATGATAGAGATCTACAGGTAACAGCAATTAAATATTTACCTTCTGATAAAGAACTGCAAGATTTCTGTCATCAAACGGCAACCATCCTGTCAACAGAACAAAGAGAATCACACCACAAGACCACAGATCGGCGGTAGCCCCATCGTAACCTCTATCAGCAATAACCTGCAGGAATCCAACATAAAAAGGTAAAGAAATCTAGTCGCCTTCAACAGTTGTACCTAAAAACCTTAAAATCTGCTGTAAAATGTAGCTGTTCTTCACCTCTGGGGCTACGTAGTTAGGGCTTCCACAAGTTGTGTGTAACAGCCCGTCTGCCTGCAAAGATTTACCATACAACGGCATCAAACACCGATCGAAGTACTACTGCACATGAATTGTTTCAAAAACTTGCTGTAAACATACCCTACACTGCTGCGGCAAGGCACTGAGACCAAAATCGGAAACTTTCACGTTGCCCTTGGCATCCAGAAGCACATTTTCTGGCTGCAACGACAGTTTGAGCATTTGTCATTCACCATATTATTTTTCCAAAACCCTGGAAACAAACTCAACCTGCGTCGATTTTGAATACCTTACCTTCAAATCCCTGTGGTAGACACCCCTGCTGTGGCAATATCCCACCGCGTCAATTAGCTGCTGGAAATACTTTCTGGCTACGTCTTCTTGCAGTTTCCCGTTACACGCCTGAATCAAAGGATAATATTTCCAGGTGAAAACAAAGATATCAACAAGAAATGGAAAAGCTTTAAGATTATATCTAGAGGCGAAAACAAAGATATCAACAACAAGAAATGGAAAAGCTTTACGAAATAGCTTTATCACACTCACGATTTTGTCAAACAATTCCCCCCCGGTGACAAACTCGAGAACAATATAAATCTTCTTCTTGCTCGCCAAAACCTGTCAGAAAGTGACATCAGAAATCATATCAGCTCTCTGTTAAAGCCGCCTTTGGAACTTTTCATCACAAAGCCTGCGCAGCCATATACCTCGTATAATCTCACGACATTAGGATGTTTAATGAGCTTCAGCGTGCAAATTTCCCGCTTAATCTACACACACAACAGATCAAGCACCTGCCAAATCAGCAAACAAAAACATCGCCATTCTAATTTCCAACCAAAACCTCTCCTTTTGAGGCTCTCCTTACATGGCTCACGATTTTGTACTGGAAAACCTTCTCCTTGTCCAAGATTTTCACGGCATAGCTCTGCCCCGTTTCCACGTTAATGGCAAACTTAACCTTGGCGAAATTCCCCTCTCCGAGAATCCTTCCTAGCTCATATTTTCCAATCCGGTTTTTTATGTTCATTCCCGTTCCCTTGTTCGCCAGAGGTAAAGTCCGGTGGATCGTTTCGCAGGCCTACGCTTCAGCTGCAATCTTCAGAAGCCACAAACCAGGGTTCGAATTTCCAGGCGCAAATATTATTTAACACAATCAGAGAATATCTTTCATAGCGCTTCAGATATTCCTTTCTATCGCCACTCGCTCCAATCACGCAAAGTCACACGTCTCTTGAACGATCGGCCAAGGTTCGAATCTCGGCAATCGCCAAACAGGAACACTTTCAAGCAAATTCAGACCTGACGACTGACTGCTGAGAAACTGTAAAAAATGAGGCTGCGTCTGGCACTATTTATAGCCGGATGCCATGTGAATTTTGAATATTCTTTCCTTCACCGACCAAGCAAAATTTTGGGAGTCATAAAACAACGTGAATTATGTGAGCTTGGCCATTGAATGCATCGTTTGGGACGCCCACCTTTTTGGCTTTATTCACACCTCGGATTCACCTTACAAATATGTAACACGATGGAAATGCAGCTCAAAGTTTCGTGATAAGAAACATGTGGACTATGAAAGACTCATTAAAATAGATAATTCAGAATGTGGTAGTTTTTTAATGGATTACATGTATAAAATAAGCAGCTCTTTAATATAATATGAGTTATTGTTATTTCAATACTTTGTAAGTGGGACTAGTGACATTGAGATCAATAAATTAATTATTTTATTCATTATATAGGGAATTTTTAGATATATTGGAAGTTTGATAGGGAATTTTTAGATATATTGGAAGTTTGTGCCATTGATTCGGTTTTTGTAATATGAATTATTATCATTTCAATGCTTTGTAAGCTAGGTTAATAAATAAATTATTTTATTGATTATATAGGGAATTTTTAGATAGATTGGAAGTTTGTGCCATTGATTAGGTTTTTATTATGTAGCATTGGTCTAATGAATGAGAGGGTGTATAGTTGTGGTGATCAATTCTACTTTGAGGGAATAGTGTTATTAGTAGAATATGTTTAAATAGTCGTGTACTTGATCTTTTAGTTACTAATTTTAAAGAAGTCAAAAAAATGATAACTAAATGTTCATTAATAACTTTCACATGTACTAATAGCAGATCATTTTTTAGTTTTTTTGTTCATAATTGACCCATTTGTGCACCACTACTGGGACATGTGTCCATAAGTACTGACAATTTTGAGTGCATGATTATTGGGGCATCTTTAAGTAGGTAGCAAGCAACACTTTGAAGTGAC
Source organism: Chamaecyparis obtusa (assembly GCA_027943335.1). Lineage (NCBI taxonomy): Eukaryota > Viridiplantae > Streptophyta > Pinopsida > Cupressales > Cupressaceae > Chamaecyparis > Chamaecyparis obtusa. Next base: position 837,957 of record BSBK01003968.1, on the reverse strand, counting down.
CACTTTTTTACCCTCTAGCGCTTAATGAATTCTATAGGGAGTGTTGTTAGTATCTAGAAGTGAAAAAATATTTTTTAAGTAGCTAAGTTGCATACTTCGACAACAAAAATAAATTGTCAAAACTTGATGTATGGTTTAAGCTCTATAGGTGCATAGAATTATCTATAACAACTATTGGTACACTTCCCCTAAAGAGCTTGAAAGACAACTTTCAATGATAGATTAGAATAGAAAATATTATTGAACATCTTAACATTCATCTATGCCTGAATGCAATATGTTTACATGCTTTATAAATTAAATTGCTACTGTAGATGTTTATAAACGTCCCTTGACATCCTTTATCCCCTTAATTAATTAAATCTCATTTAATTAATACCCCCCTTAGCCATATAGTTAATTTTAATTAATTAGCTATATTTACCCATTTCCTCTACTTGTTTAATTAAATATATTCATTATTCTTCTAATCCTAAAGTATTTGAGTTTTATTTAAATAATATCCCGTTGATGTATTAAATTTTCTTTAATATATTTATCCCTTTCCATTCCTATTTGAATAAATTTATTTATTTAAGTTCCCTTCTTCTAAGCCCATGAATTAATTAAATTCTATTTAATTAAATATTAAACTAAGCATAAATCCCTAACCTACTCCTATCACATTCACCTCTAAACCTACTCACATGATTAATCCTAGATTAATTATCCTAATTATGTGATTCCTACAATAATTAGAAGTCTAATGTTGCTCACACTTCCTAGGTGACCAACCATCTTCCATAAATAGTCAACTACATTCTTACATGAATGTTCCCCCTTCCCCCTTTGGGATTTGCTCACACATGTGTGAGCAACCTTGAGCCTTTCAAAGCCTTCCACTTTGTCCCCTTCATTCAATGAGCCATCCCTTTCAAGGTTTCTCACACGTGTGAGAAGATCATGCCCTTTGCATGATCAAGTACTTTTCTTTTGTGGCCCTTATGTGGCTTTCATATAAGATCCACCTCACCTAAGACCTCCACTTCCCCTTCAAGAATCTATAAATATGAGCGTCATCCTTTGCATTTTCATCCATTTCATGGCACTGTTATCATGCTAGTTTAGAGTTTGAATTTTAAAGAGTTTCATAATAGTTTTCATGTTAGCATAATTTAGCTTGTTGCATACTATCTTAGCATAGTTGAATCCATGTTAGTTTGAATCTTACATCTTTTCACCATCTTGATCATAGTCCATCATCTTAGACTCGTTTTAGTTTGAATTCTTGTCTCCATCTTAGTATGCATTAGCTTCATATCATCATTTTAGAGAGCCCACATACATTGGAGAACCACTTGTGTTTGGAGAGAACACCCACATTATCCATTAAAAGAGAAAATCGAATGGAATGAGGGTGCTTGGACCATTTTAGCTCATTGGAGGTCATACGATTGAATCTTTTGTGTATGTCTTGATTTTAACTAACATTTGCCTTATTTGAGACTGACTACACAAATTATATTTACACATGTACAACTACAAACATTAATACCAAGAAAGGCAACATTCCAAAAAAGGAGGGTCAACCAAAGGTAGCAAGGATATTTTCATGAAAAAAGTTCAAATGTTATTTATGTTTAGAAAAGGTACAAAACCAAAAGATGTATTTGACAAATTATATTTCCTTTTGTAGAAGGGGAAAAGGATGTGATGAGTGTTGTTTTATGGAGCCTAATTAAAAAAAAAAAGGTTAATTTTTCCCCACTTTTATCAGCACAGTTTCCCCCCAGTGTTTTCAACGGGGGTTTGGGGGCAACGACCCCAAGATGGGGTCAAAGGGCAATGCCCCACGAAGCCAAAAATAACTTTTTATTATTGTAAAAAGGCATCAAGAGTTATTTTTCTATTGGACGACATAGTCTAACCCTAATTTTGTAACCAACATAAGTCTTGTTAAAATGGCTTAGGGTTAGGGCTTTTCATATGAGAATTTAGTAGCTTCTTGTAGTTGTATTGAATTGCAAGGGATTGCAAATTGTAATCAGTTTGATTTACTAGATATAATAATATTGGAATCTATGTTTGGTGGATGTAGCCTGAGATTGGGTGAACCACATTAAATCTTTGTGTCTTTAGATTGTTCTATTTCTAAGTGTTTTATTCCTTTGCTTTATTAATTAAATTTGCATGTAACTGTTAGATATTTGTGTTTTAAATCCTAACAATGAGGTTAGAAGGAGATAAGAGGGAATAAGATATCTATAAAGGTAAGAGGGAACATAATATTTTTTTTTAATAGGCCAACACTTATCTTTATGGAAATTAGAGGCATAAAATGTTGATATCTTTAGTTGCAAGAAAGGAGGTACAAGAGATTGAATGAAGAAGACTGTATTTTTTTTTAAAACAATTAAGAAGGGTGCTTGTAAGAAGTTGAGTCCCACTTTTTGAGCAAAAAGTGGAAATGTTTTCCCATATTTTCAAATTTTCTCTCAATTGATGTAAAATCTTAAGGAACTTAAATATTGAATCTCAAAAAAATTTAGTAATAGAAAATGCACTGCTAGGAGTCTACTTTTCAAATACGTAATTTATTCCAATACCCACATGGTAGAAATCATTTTTTAGTAGGTGTATGTAAAAACTATTTTTTCAAAATGTTTGTTCCAGGACCATACCATACATATGTACACCCACAATATTTTGACCTTAATAAAAGTGTTTTTGTAAATCCTTTTGGAGAAAGATACCTAAGACACAGAAGATTGATAAGCATATTTTTATTGAATATTTATTTTATTATTTTTTATTGATCCTAAATTCTATTTTGGAAACCTTTGGTGTACTAAGACCATAAATTGACGTAAACTTTTCATTTTTTTAAATCTTGAAGAGAATTTTGTATAGATTAATGTCATATAGTTTGTTTTGCAAAAATGTAAAAACAAAAAAGTTATTAAAAATTCGGGCAAACTCGCTATTTGAAGTTTATGTATCAATTTGATTAATAAATAATACAAAAATAGTAAAATTAATCAAATCCCCGCACAAAATACATTTTTGAATTTTGCACACTAAGAAGTCCGGTGGGTTTTTGTTTCATCAAAAAATTCGATTGGGAAGGCCTTCTAAAAATTATGGCAAGGCAAAAAATGTGGGCTCCAATGCCTTAGCCATTAATTTGTAGGTCCAAGGCACATGCTTAGTTCTAGCAAGCTTGGCCCAACCCGAAAACAATTGCAGGGGGTTAGTGTACAAATTAAAATTTAAAAAATGCATACACATTCTACAAAATGCATATCCATTTCAAAAACATGTACCTAGTTTTGAAAAATCTCTACAAGCTCATTTTTTTAAAATTTAGTACTTACGTAAAACACATATGTATTTTTTAGAACGTGTAATTTTTTAGAACACGTACCCATTCAGGCCCAGGTACATGAAGTAAAATGTGTATGCATTTTTAGAAACACACACCCATTTCAAATTGTTGGGTCAGGCACCCGAAACTAAATATGTATGTATTTTATTTATAACACATATACATTACTAGTGGGATTCCCATGGTCGGGAAAACCTCCCCCAAATTAGGACTCAACTTCTTGCGTTTACCTGTAAGTATTTTTCCATTTGAAGTTTCCTAGGTTATTTTTATGTGAGCTTATGGGGATCGCATAAGTATTTAAATAGTTGAATTCCTTTTCTTGAAATAGCTATGACTACACATTGTTTGAGTAGTTAGACATCGTTTTAATTCCTTTCCTTGTAATCTCAAGGTGTGTATCCTTGGAGGCCCAGCTAATGGGTAGTCTTGGCTTTGCAAAATAGGGGACCGCCAAATATTGTACTAGTTGATGGAGAGTCCATCACAAAAACTAGAACCATTCTAGAAGAGCTAAGGATTAATTACTTCCAACTCTCTCTAAATGTAATTTATCACAAAATTCCTTTGAATTTGAACTAAATCTTTCATGGTGAGGAGGTTTTAAAGTTCATGGTTAAAGATGATGAATAGTACATGTGTTTATACAAGTGGGTCATGAACTAAACTCCACAAATATGTTGACAAGTGTCATGTGTGTATGATGTGATCACATGGATATGATGATGATGGATGTCAAATTTATATACAACACCAGAGGAATTATAGGACTGCGTGGCACAACTTTAACCATGTTCCAAATATGTATAGTAGCATTACATACATATGTGAATTTTCTACATATTTTGTATGCATGGTCTAAATATATACCATGTGGAACCATGCGTAGAGTTGCAATATGCATGAGTAGTTTTATGTAGTGAAATACAAGAATAGTACACAAGCATGCGAGTATTAGGTTTCACATGATGAGTGAAGCCAATACTTCCCTTGACTTCATATTACATGTGGGGCTATATTGAGCATGCAAGTAGCCTCACACACAAATGGTGCTACTAAAGGGAAAACATGGGGCTATTCTTACATACCATTCACCCTTTCTTGAAAAGAAATGTTCCCCCTTATGTAAATTTTGACTTGAGAAAATTGCTTTGTGGAGCTACTACAAGTTGTATCACCTAGTTTAATTAGCATGTTGCCTAATATCGACTATACAATATATTTAATGATCGTTGGAGATAGATTGAGGTGTTAATTATCTCATCCCTTTAGTTTAGGTTTACATGCATAAGTTCCAAGTCCTTGGGATGTTGAGATTGCATAGGCTCATGAAGTCAAGCGAAGTATGGTTTGAATAGTTCCACATTGAATTCTAGATGTGGACCCAAGTATTGGGGAACACTGAGAACAAAATAATTATCACTAACTACATCCAAAATGGAATATAAATCATAGTGCAATCGTACAACCTTGTAGTACAAACCCTTAAGGACTTTTTTATGAAGATGTAGCCAAATATGATTATCTACCTAAAAGGTATGAAGCGTATGATACCTATCATGACATTCTTTGTACTTTGTTGTTAGTATAGAAGAATTTATTGGACTTGTTGATGAATATCATGAATGCATTATATGAAGTATTATGATTTATCCTCTTCGTATACCTCAATGTACATCTTGAAAGTGGATGCCAAGAGATGTAACCAATGCCTCTAGTTGAAACCCAAGACATGTTTGGAAAAGACTATATACTCTATAAATAATTCTTCCTCTTCTTTGAATTCTCCTTTCATCTTGATGATGGATAATGAAGTGTGATATGAAACGTTGATGACAAAAATCCATACACAATCAGACCTAGAAATATATGAACAATAAAGACTATATACTCTATAAAGTTGTGAAGAGTTCTATTGTAGACATGCACTTAAGGTGTTACATCCATTCAAAAGTCAATATTTATAATTCTTGGAGTTCATTTATTAGGTAGTTTTATCGTGTCTTATATGTCAATCGAAATAAGTAACAATTTTTTTCGAACAAGACATAAAAATGTCATGTCATGATCTAATTACTTTGTAAATTACTTATAATTACATCATTTTAATAAATTTATGAGAAAAGCTCCCTCCGACTTGGATGCAAGAAATAATAGATCTTTTCCAAAGATGCTTCAACATGTACCTATTGTCATCTTTTTCCTACCAAAGAAAAAGAGTGACTTTTGAGCAAATGGGTCGAACCATAGACCACGACAAAAACACTTCCTAGTCATCATACAAAGTGGTAGTCTACCAACGTGTCTTATACAAGAGAAAAACAGACATTTGATTCATGCTTATCAAACATTGCAAGTTGGAGAATTTCACCTAAGACAAAGGTTGATAAAAAGTGAACTTTTTGAATTATTTTATCATCTTCTACCTAATGTCCTATGAAAGTGAACTATTTGAAATATTAAATCACTTTGTAATGTCTTAAGAAGTTAAGCCAATGAGAAAGCAAACATGAGCACAAACTCTATATGTGGAATTAATTTGCTTATCTACTCCTAGTCAGCAAAAATTTAATGAAATGCGAACCCTTCTTTAGTAAAATTAAACCTCCTAAGATTGCTAATCTTTGTAATGTAGATTGTCGCGCTGCCTTTCTCGAGATATGTCGACCGTTAAAAAGGAATATGCCTATTTTAAGTGGGAAAATACAAAAATAATAGTAATAACGGTCGCGCTATTTTAAGATGGGTTAGTTTGAAAGTTAGAGTTGAAAATGAAATCAATTTAATTAGATTCTTTTTATGAATGATTTTATGAACATTTATAAATAAGTGTTATTTGTATTTAGATTTGTTTGTACTCATTTTCATATTAAATTTGATGTTGAAATTATTGTTTGTCAAGCATCTAAGATTGTTATTTCGTCCAATGATTTTAGTTTGTGGATGAGATATTTTTTCATAAAATTCATTGATGGTTAGGGTTGAAATTTAGCTAGATTCTTTTCTTTATATTTAATTTATAGGTTAATGAACATTATAAATAAATGTTATTTGTATTTTGATTTGATTATAGTAATTTTCATATTACATTTGATGTTGAAATTGGTGTTCATCAAGTATATTTAAGATTGTTATTTCATGTAATGATTTTAGTTTGAGTGGATGAGATATTTTGTAATAAAGTTAATTAATGGTTAGAGTTGAAATTTATTTAGATTCTTTCGTTTATATTTATGTAATAATTTTATGAACACTATAAATAAGTGTTATGTGTATTTAAATTTGTTTGTTGTAATTTTCATATTAAATTTGATGTTGAAATTGTTGTTCGTCAAGTATCTAAGATTGTTAGTTCGTGTGATGATTTTAGCTTGAGTGGACGAGATATTTTGTAATAAAGTCCATTGATGAGTAGAGTTGAAATTTAGTTAGATTCTATTGTTTATATTTATGAAATAGTTTTATGAATACTACAAATAAGTAATATTTGTATTTAGATTTGTTTGTAGTAGTTCTCATTAAATTTGATGTTGAAATTGTTGTTTATCAAATATCTAAGATTGTTATTTCGTGTAATGATAAAACTTGTATCTTACAATCTCACATTATATACTGAGATCATTTTGGTGCATGTCTTTCTTGATATTGTAAAGATCATTTCAACATTTATCGTAGCATTTTTCCATCTGTGGTACCAAGACATGTCCTCTTATGTTTACTTTATTCAAAATTGATTAATGTTAGAAATCTCATATTTATGTTATTTCTTTGTGCTCAAGCTATTTTGACCTAGAACTTTCAAAACACTAGCACAATATACAAGCATTCATGTGACATGTTATATTTTGTAATGAGTTGTGAGAATTTCTTTTTGTACCACATTTTCTATTGCAACTAACTATTCTAAACTATACCTAAACAACTATTTGACTTCCTTTAATATATCTCTTCTATCTTACAAATCATCATAATCTCTTAGCATTTTACACCATTATTAACAACCTATTAAGCAATCTAATAACATTTTTAGGTTCTATGAAGACTCCAACATTACATTAACTACTTGGAAAGTTTAGTAGCATCCTACAACAACATTATTGCCTTCGTTATTTTCGTCAAGATTCAAATGTGATTTGTGTTTTTATTTTTCTCTAACTTTTCTTTATATTCTTTAGTTCAATTTATTCTAGTTTTTGTTATCATTGGCACCTAGGATCTCACTTCTTATTTATTGGTATTTTTGTTTTCATCTATTCATATTGTCATTGCTCTTCCGATTCCTAAACACGATGTGTATGATAGGAGCACACACCCTATTTTATCATTTTCTATACATTGCTTGCTTATGGAGATTAAAAGATTGACATAAGGGCTAGACCATTTTGGGAAAGCTCCCAAATAGTCCCAACCATTTTTCTTGTTACAATTACATGTATTTATTGGAGAAGATATTCAACCACATGAAAGTTTGATAATATATTAATTTTCCTATCAATTTATTATTTTCATTTGAATATATAAATTAATTCTAGTCCCTTATACTTTCTATTAGGCACCTTGGAACCTCGCTATCCTTTATTTGCAAGTATAATGTATTTTGATTGATGAAGGAGAATCTTGTTTTGGGTTTTCATTGATGTCAACACACTATTGTTGATTCATTCTGACAAACATTCTATGATACCATTGATAATATTTTTCTTTGCATTTCTCCACATAAATAGTTATGGTCATCTGCTTTAGACAATATGTTTTGGTATCTATGATACACCTACCTTCATATGTTCATGAGTTTTGGCGCTCTTAACATATTTCTTTATAGGTCTGGCAATTCTATTTACCAGCTACTCTGTTTCCCCAAAATAGGACAACTGGTTAATTGGTTCGCACTTCATCAGATTAATGTTTTTGGTCCTACATTTTTGTGACATGATTAAGGATTGAATGAAGCATGTCAAATCAAGAGGACATTTGGCTAGCATATGGAATGATTATTGTTTGTCAAGCATCTAAGATTGTTATTTCATGTAGCGATTTTAGTTTGTGTGGATGCGAATTTTTTTCATAAAATTTATTGATGGTTGGGGTTGAAATTTAGTTAGATTCTTCTATTTATATTTATTTTATAGTTTAATGAATATTATAAATAAATTTAATTTGTATTTGGATTCGATTATAGTAATTTTTATATTAGATTAGATGTTGAAATTGGTGTTCATCAAGTGTCTAAGATTGTTATTTCATTTAATGAATTTGACATGAGTGGATGAGATATTTTGTAGTAAAGTTCATTGATGGTTAGAGTTAAAATTTATTTAGATTCTTCTGCTAATATTTATGTAATAGTTTTATGAACATTATAAATAAGTGTTATTTGTATGTAGATGTGTTTGTAGTAATTTTCATATAAAATTTGATGTTGAAGTTGTTGTTTTTCAAGTATCTAAGATTGTTATTTTGTGTAATGATTCTAGTTTGAGTGGATGAGATATTTTGTAATAAAGTTCATAGACGGTTAGAGTAGAAATTTAGTTAAATTCTTCCATTGATATTTATGTAATTATTTTATGAACATTATAAATAAGTGTCATTTGTATGTAGATATGTTAGTAGTAATTTTCATATTAAATATGATGTTAAAATTATTGTTCATCAACTATTTGAGATTGTTACTTGTGCAATGATAAAACTTGTATCTTACATTTTCACATTATATATTGAGATCATTTTGGTGTAGGTCTTCGTTGATATTTTTAAAGATAATTTTAACATAAGTCTTAGCCTTTTCTATCCATGGTGCCAAGGCAAATTATGTGCGGAGCATCCAAGGTGTAAGAGCAATCTTGCATCAACCAAAAAAATTATCTAGTTTTTCAATAAGGGCTATTTTTGGCAAGTCTTCATATGTACATATTGGAACCTAAAAATGATCCCAAGGAGTGAAATGGGAAAATGTACAATGAATAGAAAAAGAATCATGGAAATACCCTATATGGTTTGGGAGATATTCAATTTTCTAAGATGTATTCTTAGGGATCGTAAACAGTCGTAAAGGGTCATAAGGGGTCATGGGACACAAAAAATGAGAAACATAATTGTAGGCATCATGGTCACAATTTTTTGGAGACAACGTAATTGAATTGTATACCCAGACAATGGAGAGCAACTCCCGCACCTCCGATTCCAAGTTGACTACATCTGTTGCTCATGAATACAAGGTCCTCCAACAGATATATTCAACTTGGAATCGAGGGTGCAGAAGTTTCTCTCCATCGCTTAGGTACACAACTCAATTACATTGTCTCCAAAAGATTGTGACTTTGATGCCTACAATTATGTTTCTCAGCTATTGTGAAATCTACATTTATGTTTCTCAGTTTTCGTGTTTATGTGCATGTTTTTTATGTGTTTTGCATAGTAAGTCTAATTTAATTTGTACGTGGACTAAGACCTTACATTATTGACCTTATAGAACAACAACAACTATGAAGGATGTATTCAACAGATGTTGGCAAGCGATCCTTCCTAGCAGTTGTTGTTCTATAAGGTTTGTCTCAATCCCAATAGGTTGTAGTTTCATTTTCTAGATGCTTAAGTTAGAGGGGGCTTACAATAATCAATCATGTAATGAGGAGGCTTAGAACACTAGTATATGCAAATTTCATTATTTAAAAATAAAAATCTATTAAAATGTTTATACCTTCTCTCATTTGCTAGTGTAATTCCTTTTTGAGTATCCCCTTTCTCCTTTGCATCCAAATGAACTCATTCTAATCCCTCACTAGAATAAAGGGAGGATGCTCAAACTTCAGCGAGACTTCATACCATGCAGCGTTCGTAGATTATGTTCAATGCATTATTTACATTCGTAAATCAGCATTGCGTACAAATCTGCGGACAGTGCGTGGTGTGAAGTCTCGCTCAAGCTTGAAAATGATAGTCAATCCATAGTCAAGGTTAAGGAATAAATGGAATAACCAAGAAAACACTATATGTTAAATCATGTGATTGATAGCAGATTGGGGCTCACCCGAGCCATAAATATGAAGAATTATTCTAAAAAAAGATGTAAACCATATATATGCGCACTTGAGGAAAAGAGAAGTTACATCATATCCATATTAAAATATTAGTTACAATATGAAAATCCTAAACTAACTAATTCCTGAGTTCATCTATGCATATGGTCACAAAAAAGATATACAATTACAATATAGAGAAGGCATCGTAAAAATATAATTTCAGAATTTGCCCTAGCCTAACACGTTTTGCACTCAAATCCTTCATCGCGAATAAGTGGAGATGGTCAGATAGATGTAGATGAGTTGTCATCGACCCAACTAAAGTATTCACAACCATTATTTCCCTGTGATGCACAATCTACATTAGTTCTTATATTATAATGAATAGTATTTACATTAGAAACATTAAATATATACACATTAGCAACCTTTTTTCTATTTGGGCAACACCAAAATTGTCGTCCAGGGTTGTTCAATGTCTGTGAAGTCTTCAACACACACTACCCACCACCACATTGATAGTTTGGCACATTGACAAGAGTCATCGAGCCTATATATCAAGAATGCACCGCACCATCGTTACTACATTTATTATTTTTATATGAAATGCACCAAGGAGTATCATCAGAAATATTAACCATTTACAATAATGAAAAGTAAACCTAAATCAAATAATTCATTTTTTTATCAGCATGTGTAGTCTCTGTGTATATGAAAAATGAAAGAAATATGAAGCTGAAATAAAATAGTGAATAAAATAGTATTCTACATAGACTGAATGAAATATACCATCAAAAGAAGGTGACAAAATCCTGTCACGAAGCACATATATATGAAATAAAAAAGGGACAAAAGACAAGAAATAAGAAAAATCAATACGACTATATAAAAATCATTATACTATAATAAAAAAAAGAAACACTCTTTGTCAACAATTTTCAAAATCATTAGGACTATAGAAAAATAATTAAGACTATACAAAATCAAATTTTAGAAATAGACGGTTCTGATGCTTTGCCATTACAATAATTGAGCATTCATCATTTGGTATTGTGTATTCCATTTAAGTATGTCAACAATGTTCAAAATCCTGTCACCAAGCACAGACAAGAAATAAGAAAAATCATTAGGACTATAGAAAAATTAAGTTCTAGAAATGGACGGTTCTGATATTGCTTTGCCATTACAACAATTGAGCATTCATCATTTGGTACTTCTTGGTGTATTCCATTTAAGTTTACTAATAGAGACTTAGTAGTAAAGGCATTGTATTCCATTACAAACAGAGACTTAGTAGTAAAAGCATGTCCTTTGGTTTACTAGTTTACTTATAATCAGTATGTCCTTTCGTTTACTAGTTTAATTTGGTTTAAGAATGGTTTGTTTCATGTTTGAATGTACCATTGAATGAAGCTTGGCTATATTAACCTAGAGCTAGAAGATATATGTATCGGATAACCTATATTAACCTAGAGCTTGGCTATAGGTTATTCGATCTACTTGCAATGACATTAACCCATTATAAATTTACCTAGAGCTAGAAGATATAGTACTCAAGGACCAAGGTTATAATGGGAATTAAAGTACTTTGACTCTATCATGCTATCGAGTCTCATGTTTAGGATTGCATTTGTATCATCACTTTATTTGAAACTAGTCACCTCATTATTTTCTAGTAGTTTTGATCTTATGAAAATACAAATCCTTAATTTTGGAAAGAATCTTGTAGATTGTTCACTATCATTGACAATTTTGTATAACACATTTTTCTTATAGGAGTAGCCATTGGATCAAGGTGGTAGTAAATTGTTGCTTATGTTAACATTGGTTACTATTATGTAACTAGTGTCCTATTTTGTGTGGTTCTCAATTGGGCATTTCACCTCAAATTATTGGTGAGTAGCTATCCCTTGCTAAAAAATAATCAAACTTTTATTTTAAGGGTTTAAAATTGAGTAGTATGATTTTAGATTACTTTGCATTTGAAAAAATAAACAGTCCAAATTTTACTGTCATTTTTGTTCTCTTAGATTCACAAAAAGTTACCTTGACTAACATATACATGGAGCTGAATTCACCCTTATGAATATCAATGGTTGTGGCTTCAAGTGTTTGTGTTCATATGATAAATGGTAGGACTACATCTTATTTTTGGATGAGAGTGAGGCTTAGTCTACTATTGTAAGAAATGTAGGTCAACTATGTTATATCACATGAAAAATTTATTATTTTTTATGTATTAAGTAATGTGTAATATTCTTGAGGATTTGAATTATGTTACACGATAGTTACAAATAATAAATTTTAATAGGATTTGTCCATAGAAACATAGTAATCACGTTAGATATAATAAATTTTAGTAGAGATAACATTATATCATTCATGTCAAATGATCATAATCCAAGCACCATACATCTATCAAAGGTTAACTATGAACAATAACTTGGTCATCCCTTTCAACTTCAATCCAAATCCTAAATCATTTCTATAAAGTGAGGTAATGGCCCATTCACATATCCATCTTAATGGTCATTAGTAACTTAATAAAAGATAGATGACACAGATCATTATAATGCAAGAATCATAGCCTAAAAGTTCACTTAAATGGAATACACAATACCAAACTCATCATTTGGAGTTTGGTGAATAATAGCCTAAAGGTTCATCATTTGGAATCATAGCTTAAAAGTTCACTTAAATGGAATTCAACTCTATTGAAATTTCATAGGGAAACCAAAACACAAACTTGGTCTTATCACACCCAAAATTCAGAACTATCCTCTTAGACAAGGTATTCACCAGTTAATTTTGGCCACTGTTTTAATCTTTCTCACCAAGTTTCCCAAAGGACCAATAGGGATAGTAAGGTAGTCTTGGTTCTAATAGTTGGGCAGTAAGTCTCCCAAATGGATCAACTCTGAATCTCCTCCAAACTCCCAATATTCACCAATCTTCTCCAAAGGGTAGGAGGCCTAAATGGTTGGTTTAGTGAAGGAGGTGCAACTTAGACATGGTCTTTGGCCAATCTAACTATAGGAACATTTAGAGGAACTTGAAACAAGTCCAAACCTCCAATATTAGCCTCTAACTCGAAGCCCACCAAAAGTTATGGGATCTACAACTTCTGGTTATCTCACTCTGCTAGTCACATAGAGATGCCCAGATTTGAATTATGTTACTTGATAGTCATTAATATCTCTTACTCTATTCTAACTTGTATGTGAGAAGTGCCTTCTAGTAACTATTGATGTTTCTTGATGTGTTTAGGGATCATCTTGTCCTTAAATATTTTGTGTCAGCTACAAATTTTCCATAGCAACATAGTAATCACGTTAGATATAATAAATTTTAGTAGAGATAAAATTATATCATTCATGTCAAATGATCATAATCCAAGCACCATACATCTATCAAAGGTTAACTATGAACAATAACTTGGTCATCACTTTCAACTTCAACCCAAATACTAAATCATTTTTATAAAGTGAGGTAATGGACCATTCACATATCCATCTTAATGGCCATTAGTAACCTAATAAAAGATAGATGACACAGATCATTATAATGCAAGAATCATAGCCTAAAAGTTCACTTAAATGGAATACACAATACCAAACTCATCATTTGGAGTTTGGTGAATAATAGCCTAAAGGTTCATCATTTGGAATCATAGCTTAAAATTTCACTTAAATGGAATTCAACTCTATTGACATTTCATAGGGAAACCAAAACACAAACTTGGTCTTATCACACCCAAAATTCAGAACTATCCTCTTAGACAGGGTATTCACCAGTTAATTCTGGCCAGTGTTTTAATCTTTCTCACTAAGTTTCCCAAAGGACCAATAGGGATAGTAAGGTAGTCTTGGTTCTAATAGTTGGGTAGTAAGTCTCCCAAATGGATCAGTTGTGAATCTCCTCCAAACTCCCAATATTCACCAATCTTCTCCAAAGGGTAGGAGGCCTAAATGGTTGGTTTAGTGAAGGAGGTGCAACTTAGACATGGTCTATGGCCAATATAACTATAGGAACATTTAGAGTAACTTGAAACAAGTCCAAACCTCCAATATTAGCCTCTAACTCGAAGCCCATCAAAAGTTATGGGATCTACAACTTCTGGTTATCCCATTCTACTAGTCACATAGAGATGCCTGGCTAGGTTTTTAGTCCTATCTCCTTGGAATCACCACCATTCGGTCAGAAACTAATTGTAAAAGAAAATAGACCCTCATATCTCTCATTTAAACCTAGAATTAGAATTTTCTCATGGTTGAATCGAGAGATATGATTCAACAAAGTTGACAACCCTAGTTTATGTGCAAAAATGACCTGTTATTGACTCTCACCCGATTTATCTTCAATTTCTCAACCAAATAACCTTAGATTTATTGCAACAAGAAGCTAAGACATCTAAAAAAATTCCTATGAAGTTATTTTTTCCATACTAATCCGCATGGGTTCAGGAGAAATCAAACACCACTCAAAAAATGTTAAAAATAATAATTTTTTCTAAGAGAAATAAACTAAAAGAGATCAAATCGAATATTTTGGGCACTAATGGCGATGCCCACAAAACTGATAATCTAGACTTCCTCTAAGTCTTCCAATGCCATTATCCACTGAATGTTCAAAGATACAGTCAAACAACCGCACTTACATTAATAAACATTATTTTCCCAATGGTTTTAATAAGCATGTGCAAGGTTAGGGTTAAGAGATGAAGCCAGTGAAGATGATTGATCCAAGAAACTAGGGATAAGCGCTGATGATTGAATTCCTTGGAATCAACACCATTCAGTTAGAAACTAACTGCAAAAGAAAATAGACCTTCATATCTCTCGTTTAAACCTAGAATTAGAATTTTCCCATGGTTGAATTGAGAGATATGATTCAACAAAGTTAACAACCCTAGTTTATGTGCAAAAATGACTTGTTATTGACTGTCACCCAATTTATCTTCAATTTCTCAACCAAATAACCTTAGATATGTTGCAACAAGAAGCTAAGACATCTAAAAAACTTCCTATGAAGTTATTTTTTCCATACTAATCCGCATGGGTTCAAGAGAAATCAAACACCACTCAAAAATCGTTAAAAATCACAATTTTTTCCAAGAGAAATAAACTAAAAGAGTTCAAATCAAATATTTTGGGCACTAATGGAGATGGCCACAAAACTGATAATCTAGACTTCCTCTAAGTCTTCCAATGCCATTATCCACTGAATGTTCAAAGATACAGTCAAACAACTGCACTTACATTAATAAACATTATTTTCCCAATGGTTTTAATAAGTATTTGTAATTAGGGTTAAGAGATGAAACCACTGAAGATGATTGATCCAAGAAACCAGGGTTAAATGCTGATGATTGAATTCCAGTGTCGACAGATGCCCTCCTTCTCTCCTTCACCTCTCCTTTACGCGTGAAGTAATTGCAAAATTAGGGTTATAAAATGAAACTGTGTATTTTTTTTAAAGTTATATTCCCGTGTTGGTCAGAATTATGGCCACCTGTCATGGTCGTAATTCTGACCAACATAGGAATAGATTAAAAAAAATCAAATTTTTCCTTCTATAAATTGACCAAGGAAAATCATTTTAATGCTTGGTCAGAAATGTTGGTCTAAAAAGTGGGTCAAATGTACTAGTGAGAAGAATCAAGAATGCACCATGTCTTGCAATAAACACCTAGAGCTTTGCATCAATCACCCAAAGGGCATCCTTGTGAAAATAAATGTAGAAACCCCTAACCCTCAAGATAGATCATCACATGAGGATCGAATGAGAAACTTCAAAAGAATGCCCCAATTCTCACTAAAATACTTCAAATAACTCCAAACGACAACACCAAGGAAGAGGGGCACATTCAGGAGAGACCAAAGAAGAAACACTTAAGGAAAATCCCTCCCAGTGAGAAGAACCACAAAAAATAATTCAGAACAACATAACGACTCACCATATGTCCCACAAAGACACTTCAAAATCTCTCCAGAACATACCCATTCCCCATAAAGGCAAAAGTTTTCACAAAAAGAATAGGATGAAGAAGATCCAAGAATCAATGCACAAAAAATACTTCCAAAAGATAGACCTGACTAGAAACAAAGGAGCAACAAAGATTATAAAATAACATACCACGTTTTGCACACAACCATATCCCTTCCAAAGTCCTTAAGCCAAATACTGAGGTGTGCCTACAAAGAAGAGGAAAAAAGCACCACCAAAGAGGTCGTGCCCCAAGGTTTTCAACCATTAACACCTCATAGATCTTCCACTAAATGGAAGTCAATAAAACTCCACACACCTAATGAGCCATATTAATGACATGTTTTATGATGTCTTTCTGTGACTTGTTAGGGTGTTTCTATATGGTTTTATGCAAACTAGGATGATGCTATATGTATGGTTTTTATATGTGCAAGTGCATGGTCAATACTTTCAAATACTTTATAGTTCAGCAGGATATGTGATCTAAGTTAGAACTTATGGTAAAAATTATGAATAGAATATGAAAGATGAATTAAGTAGATATATATGCATGTCATTTAATGTTCATATCTCCTAATTTTTTTTGGGTTAGGATTCCTACAACCTCATATCATGCAAGAGTTAGTTAATGAGATAATGTCTTTTTTTATTTAAATGATGCAAATATATGTGTTTCAAATTTGGCATGTGGTACCAACTCCATGCAGGAACAAGTCAATGGCGCATTCATTTGGGCAACGTGGTGGAATTGACAAGATCAACTCTACAGTTGAAATAATAAAGGCATAAATGTGCATTACTCTCCTTTGCAATGGTCAACCATTTTTTCATTATACCTAGGTGCAGATCTAGAAGCGCAACCTGCTATATTCTTGGAAGACTCATTCCCAAAAGTTATTGATTCTGTTGTATAACATTATGAATCTTAATTGATCCTCATTTTTGGAGTGATCGTAGTTTTAGGAGTTAGTTTCTTAGTGTTTTCTTATAAATAATTAGTTGATCTAACTTTCAAGAGATTATAAAAAGTTAGGAAAGTTATTGTAATTCTGTAAACAACAAATAGAATTCAGTTCTATTTTACTTTAAGTGTACCTTTCAATGAATGAATAGAATGTACTTTTCAAATTCTATCTTTTTATCTTGATCATATCCTATTCACTCATCCAAGGGGGCCCACTTGGTGAGTGAATTCTATTGTTAGTTAGGATCTATTTCATGCTTTCCTAGATTTAGAGAGAACTCTATTGTTCTTGCAGCCATTGGTAGCAGAACTAACAAATTGTTCCTGCAGCAAAGGCAGATAGAACAATACATATCTGTGATTACTATTTTCAGTAGAATAAACTTATTCCTTTCTCCTAGCTTAGCATTTCAAGATTTCAAAGTATTTCAAATTCAATAGTCTAGATAAGTGGCAATTAAGATGGTTTGGAGCATATACTTTGCAGACACTATTTAAAGTCTACGTCCCTGGTTGATACTATAAATGAGATAAATGAGTTAATTAGTTGTTGTTTAAGATGTCCAATCTTTAATGAATGAGTGTTATGCTCTAAGTTTCTAAGAGATTTATTTGGATGATCATTTTTGGCATCATTTTTGAGGATGGTGTCAATCTAAACTTATCCTAAGGGTCATTTTTACCAAAGCTTTCTTAAATATAGGTTCTAGTTTAATCAATCCTTTTTATGTATAGGAGAAGAGACCATCTTGGAAGATTTATCCCTTAGAATGTTCCCTTAGTTTTCAAAAAAATATTATCCCTTGAGTAGGAAAATCCCCAATAATTTGACCGTGAAGAGAATCAACCATTTGAGAATACATTTGCTGACTGATGGGGTTAGCTAGGATAGACTAGCTAGTCTATGCTCTGAACCTTGTCTAAGGATTCCAGTGTGCTCTAAAACCTATGGATTATCTATAGGATACTTATTACATTCAAGTACCCCCTAATCTGCCTAACTATCCCACCAAGTTACACAAATTCAACTATCACCAAGACACACCTTGCTTGCAGGCACTAACCCTTAGATTGGCTCAAAAAGGGTCTTTTTGCTTCCAGAACTACTCCACATTTTAACAGTGAGTTCTAATGATTTCCAAGGAATTTTTATGGCTATTGTCACCTTTTCATGGCACTGACAAGATTTGGGGATCACCCGATTTGGTAGTTCCTTTGGAAACTAGGGCTACTAGAATAGGCCTAATTAGCCCTCCACCTGGATTAATAGGGTCTTTTATGCCTTTTTCTCAAGGATTCAACACCTCTAGTCTGAAGAACATATACTAGTATTGATCCCTTATAAGTGATTTTTGGGGTCTCAGATACCCAAAAGACCGTACAATACTACTCCCTATTTATGAGGGTTTCAAGGGTTTCAAGACTTTCCTCTGCTCCTAGCTTCACCCATGTCTTTCTAAAGGTCTTCAAAACTTCTCCTTCTCAATACTTAACCTTTCCTCAGCTACCTAGCTTCCCTCCAAAGGGCTTCCTCTGAATCTCATTCCACTGTCGACAGTAGCTTCTACATTGTTGCTTGCTTCTTGCTGGGCTATGCTTTAGCTCGCCTAAGGCTTCCACAAACAATTGTTTTTCTTCATGCTCTAGGGCCCTGCATTATAATACAAAATCATTGGGGTTTTTACTTTCAGAATCCACAAATCTATGGTGTTTCCATAGTGGACATGAAAGCTACAGACCTACATTTGCATTCCTCTCCAAACTGGCAGAGAGTAGTCTAACACAAAAGAACTAAATAAGAACTACTAATACTCCAAATGAAATGAAACTACACACACATAAATGAAAATCTACACACTCAAATAGTAAATACAATAAGGATTCACACAAATCTCTTGTATTCACAGATATTAATTCTTTGTAACAGTGACTGTTGTACTAAAAAACACCAGCAGACTGGTCTTCCTGTGTTGTGTCATACAATAATGACTCTCACCTCAAAATTAGGGTTAGAAAAGTCTTAAATAACCTTTCCTCGGAGTGAGTGTCTTGTTTTAGGGCTTTTAGGCTCTTAGCATATTTAGACAATAGAAAGGAAGAAATTACTTAGCAACTTTTAAAAGTTGCTAGCAACTTTTGAGCAACTTGTAGTTGCTTTAGCAACCTTTTCTCTCTCATGTCAAAAGACCATTGCTAGGCCACCTAGAGCACTCATGTGCTCAAATCATAACTATACACTAACTCCTAGACTCTAACTCAAAGTAAACAAAGATCTCAAGATGAAAACCTTCATTGAGTCTATGTTCCATTCCCAAAAGGAAGACCACCTGCACTTCTAGGACTTAGACAATGCCTAGACACAACAAAAATGAGTCAAACTCCTTAGTGAATCTTATTGTAATTACATGCTTCAAACCAAGATAAGACACACCCAAAAATATGAAGGTGAGGGCCCTCATAGAGGTGCTCCTGCACCATACTCCCCCTCATCACAAACTAAGGCACCTTGGGGTCTAGGAGAGCTGGATCAACACCAAACTTTTTGAACTATCCTTCCTCTATCTAGGTGGCTTTAGATTCAGGTTGACCCTTCCACTTGATCAGATGCTCCATTTAGACTTGATGTTAGGTGGTCTTCTTCACCCTAGATTCTAGAATCTGCTCTGCTTGGGCTGGTTCCTTCTTAGGCATGGCATTGGTATCCACATCTTGTATTACGTTTGGTGGACCTGTACCTTGCTGACTGAGATCACCCTTAAATCTGACCAAGTCTACAACATTGAACACTGGTGAGATGGCTAACTTTGAAGGTAAGTCCACCTTGTAGGCATTCTCTCCATACTTGGCTAAAATCTTGCATGGACCTACTCTCCTCATTTGTAGCTTAGTAGGCATGCCCTTTTGCATTCTTGCTTTGCTAAGATGGACCATAACATAGTCCCCAATCTGAAACTGTACATCTTTCCTCTTTTCATCCACTTTAGCCTTGAGTCTTTGAGTAGACTCCAAAATGGTTTTCTTCACTTGCTCTTGAACGTCCTTGATGGTTTGAGTAAAATATTCAGCTTGTCCACTCTTTAACTCCATAGAACCTAAGTCTCTCAACTCACACACTCCTCTGGGGTGTCTTCCATAGACTATCTCAAAAGGACTTCTTCCTGTGGTCCTGTTTACACTATCATTATATGCATATTAAGCCTGAGATATAACAAGATCCCAAGTCTGCCCATACTCCTTTGTCAAACACCTTAGCAAGTTGCCAAGCACCTTGTTGATGACCTCAGTTTGACCATCAGTTTGAGGATGGTATGCTGAACTGAAAGAGAGATTACTTCCCAGCCTTTTCCATAAGGTTTGCCAAAAATGGCCCATGAACTTGCTGTCCCTATTTGACACAATGCTCAAAGGAAGTCCATGAATTCTAACAATCTCTTTAAAGAAGAGATGTGCTACATAACTTGCATCATGAGTAGTTCTACATGGAATGAAATGACTCATCTTAGAGAATCTGTCAACAACAACATAGATGCTATCCATACCTAATTTGGTTTTAGGGAGTCCAACCACAAAGTCCATACTTACACACTCCCAAGGCCTATTTGGAACTAGTAGAGGTTGATAAAGTCCTGCATTGCTTGAGCCTCCTTTAGCTCTCTGGCATACTCCACATTGCTCAACATACCTTCTGACATCCCTTGCTAGCTTAGGCCAAAATTAGTATCTCTGTACTAACTCCAAAGTCTTGTTTATGCCAAAATGACCACTTAGGTTGCCATTATGCTTCTCTTGCATCAGATTTTCCCTCATGGATCCTCTAGGTACACAAAGCTGATTACCTTTAAACAATAGTCCATTCTGAAGGGTGTGATCTGCAAACTCACCATGAAAATGGTTCTCAAACTCCAGGCACACCTTATAGGCTTGTGAGAAGTCTTCATCCTCCTCATATAAATCTTTAAAACTTGCTATTCCAATGCTTTGCAGATGTACCTCTTGGATAGTCAATACCTTCCTACTCAAGGCATTTGGTACCTTGTTGAGCTGCCCTTTCTTATGCTTGATTGTGAAGGTAAATGATTAGAGATACTCCATCCAATTCAAGTGCCTATTATTGAGCTTCTCCTAAGTGTTTATGTAGCTTAAAGCCTGATTATCAGTAAAAATAACAAATTCTTTTGGCAAAAGGTAATGCCTCCACTTCTTGAGAGATTGTACTAATGCATACAACTCCAAGTCATAAGCTAAATACTTCTTCTTTGCCTCATTGAGTTTCTCACTGAAGGATGTCATAGGCCTTCCTTCTTGACTCAAAACACCCCCTACTATTGTACCACTTGCATCACATTCAATGGTAAACAATTTATCAAAAGTAGGTAAGAGTAGGATAGGTTTAGTGGCTACCTCTTGCTTCAATGTTTAATGGAATGCTTTCTCAGCTACCTCAGTCCATTTGAACTTGGTTTTCAGCCCTCCTTTGATAGTGTCTAATACTGGTGCACAAATCCCATTGAAGTTCCTGATGAACTTTCTATAAAATTGGGCTAAACCATGAAAACTTCTAACTTCTATCCCTATTTTTGGGGTAGACCAATTCAAGATTGCCTCCACCTTGCTTGGGTCCATTTTCAGAGTACCCTTGGACACTACAAAGCCCAAATAAATCAGCTCTTGCTGCATGAACTCACACTTTTCCAGATTGATGGCTAGCTACTCTTCATGTAGCTTCTTCATAACCAACTTTAAGTGTTCCAGGTGTTCTGCTTTTGTCTTTCTGTAGATGAGTATATCATCAAGATATACCACCACAAATCTTCCTGTGAAGTCCTTCAAGACCTCATTCATCAATCTCATGAAGGTGCTAGGGGCATTGGTAAGCCCAAATGGCATCACAAGCCACTCATATAAACCATCAGTGGTTTTGAAAGCAGTCTTCCACTCATCACCCTCCTTAATTCTGATTTGGTGATAACCACTCTTCAAATCCAGCTTTGTAAAATACATAGCACCTCCCAAGAAATCCATCAGATCTTCACTCCTTGGAATTGGGAACCTATACCTAATAGTGATCCTGTTAATAGCCCTTGAATCTGTGCAAAGTCTCCATTTTCCACCTTTCTTAGATGCTAAGACAATTGGTACTACACATGGGCTAATGCTCTTCTTGATCAGCCCTTGATCCAATAATTCTTGCACTTGCCTTGCCACTTCCTTGTTTTGATCTGGGGTAAGCTTATATGCTACTTTATTAGGCAAGGATGCACTAGGTACAAAGTCAATTTGATGACTTATAGCTCTTCTTGGAGGTAAAGTGGCAGGGGTTCCATCACTCACTATGTCTTTGTATTCCTTTAGTATTTGCTGCACTTCCAATGGTAAATCTACCTTCAACTGCTTGTCTTCCTCCTTTGGTTTCACCATTATAGCACATCCTATGGTCTCCTCATCCTGAAGTGCATGTAGAAACTCCTTACCACTATGTAGCAACACACTAGGAGTTCTAGAAGTACCCTCTTCATTCTCAGTTATGGACTGAATTTTGAATGTTCTTCCATCTTTCTTGAAAGAAATGGAGTTCTCTTCTCCATCATAAATCACTTTCTTGTCAAATTGCCAGGGTCTTCCCAACAGAAGATGACATGCATCCATGGGAAAGACATCACAAAGCACTCTGTCTTTATAGCCTCCAATTGAAATCTCTACCCATGTTTGCTCATTAACTAGTACACTCTGTTCCTGGTTCAACCAAGTTACCTTGTAGGGGTTTGCATGTGGAATCTTTGTAAGTTTCAGCTTCTTTGTTGCTTCCTCTACTATAATGTTATCTGTAGATCCTGAATCCACAATAACCTTGCATACTTTGCCTTGTATCTTGCACCTGACTCTAAAAAGAGCCCTTCTTTGCTTTGGTTCACCTTGATTAGGTTGCCTTATAAGCACCCTCCTAAACATAAGGTTCTCCCCCATTTCTGATTCCAATTTGCTGACCTAATTAGTGCATGAGCTGCTGCCATCCTCTTGGGTATAGGATACCCTCTTCTCATTATGTGAGGCTGATGGTTTGTCAGGACACCTATAGGTAGGGTGTCCAAGTTGTCCACACTAATAGCACTTCATAGTGGCAAAGTAGGAGCTGCTCCTTCCTGTTCCTCTTCCTCTACTTCCTTGAGAACCTCTTCCTCTACCATAAGATCATCTTGTACTGGTTTCTAAACTTTGTTCCAAGAGTTTTCTCTCACCTTGGTTTCTTGATTCACCTCCTCTACTAGAACCTCCTCTTTGACCCCCTCTAGAGTCTCTACCTCTTCCTCTGTTCTTGGAATTAGGTTCTTGCTTTCTCCTCCGTTTGTCTTCAAGATTTTGTGCCATATGCTGACAACCAAGTATGGTGGTAGGAGTGAAAAAACTCATCTCTTCTACTATGCTCCATTTCAAGCCACTGAGGTACCTTGCCACTTTAATGCTCTCATCCTCTTGGACTCTAGATCTCAAAATCAAATTGTGGAACTCTTCAGTATAAGTAGCTACATCCATCTCCTTCTGTCTAAGTGTCAATATTTTCTTATGCTACTGTATTTCATAATCAGTTGGTAGGTATGCTTCCCTAACTTTGTTGACCATAGATTTCCAATTAGAGATTGGATTCTTTCCCTCTTTCTCTCTTTCACCCTGCAAGTAGTTCCACCAGGTTAATGCTTGTCCTCTCAACCTAGACTTGGCCACTTTGACCTTTTGTGCCTCTAAGATCTCTTCACACTTGAAGTGATTCTCCATGCCTTCAATCCACTACATCACAAGCTCAGTATCCATCCTGCCAGTCAGTAATGGGACACCTTCAAGTGCCTTGCCTATGATAGCCTTTAGAGCTTTGAGAAACTGCTCATCTTGTGTTGGAGGATCAGGTGTGGGTACATCATCATCAAGAGTCTTCTCTTTCCCTTTAGCATCTTGCACCTCCATCTTCACATTCACCTTATCTTCTTTTGCTTGGACATCATCCAAGAGTTGCTCCATTTGTAACAATCTTTCCTGCAGGAGTCTGTTAGCTTCCTCCTGATCTTCTACTTTCTTGGCAAGCTCTGCATTGGTCACCATTTTCTATTTTTGAGATGGTCCACTTGATTCTTTTGGTGGTTGAAACATCCACCCTTCACTTCCCAAGCCTTAAGAGGCTCTGATACCAATCTAATGGGGTTAGCTAGGATAGACTAGCTAGTCTATGCTCTAAACCTTGTCTAAGGATTCCAGTGTGCTCTAACACCTATGGATGATCTATAGGATACTTATTACATTCAAGTACCCCTTGATCTACCTAACTATCCCACCAAGTTACACAAATTCAACTATCACCAAGACACACTTTGCTTGCAGGCACTAACCCTTGCATTGGCTCAAAAAGGGTCTTTTTGCTTCTAGACCTACTCCACATTTTAACAGTGAGTTATAATGAGTTCCAAGGACTTTTTATGGCTATTTTCACCTTTTCATGGCATTGACAAGATTTGGCGATCACCCAATTTGGTAGTTCCTTTGGAAACTAGGGCTACTAGAATAGGCCTAATTAGCCCTCCACCCAGATTAATAGGGACTTTTATGCCTTTTGCTCAAGGATTCAGCACCTCTGGTCTGAATAACATATACTAGTATTGATCCCCTCTAAGTGATTTTTGGGGTCTCAGATACCCAAAAGACCGTACAGTACTACTCCCTATTTATGAGGGTTTCAAGGGTTTCAACACTTTCCTCTACTCCTAGCTTCACCCATGTCTTTCTAAAGATCTTCAAAGCTTCTCCTTCTCAACACTTAACCTTTCCTCAGCTACCTAGCTTCCCTCCAAAGGACTTCCTCTGAAACTCTTTCCACTGTCGGCAGTAGCTTCTACACTGCTGCTTGCTTCTACCCGGGCTATGCTTTAGCTCGCCTAGGGCTTCCACAAACAATTGTTTGTCTTCATGCTCTAGGGCCCTACATTATAATACAAAATCATTGGGGTCTATACTTTCAGAATCTACAAATCTATGGTGTTTCCATAGTGGACATGAAAGCTATAGACCTACATTTGCATTCCTCTCCAAATTGGCAGAGAGCAGTCTAACACAAAAGAACTAAATAAAAACTACTAATACTCCAAATGAAATGAAACTACACACACACAAATGAAAATCTACACACTCAAATAGTAAATACAATAAGGATTCACACAAATCTCTTGTATTCATAGATATTCAGTCTTTGTAACAGTGACTGTTGTACTCAAAAACACCAGCAAACTGGTCTTCCTGTGTTGTGTCGTACAATAATTACTCTCACCTCAAAATTAGGGTTAGAAAGGTCTTAAATAACCTTTCCTCAGAGTGAGTGTCTTGTTTTAGGGCTTTTAGCCTCTTAGCATATTTAGACAATAGAAAGGAAGAAATTGCTTAGCAACTTTTGAGCAACTTGTAGTTGCTTGAGCAACCTTTGCTCTCTCATGTCAAAAGACCATTGCTAGGCCACCTAGAGCACTCATGTTCTCAAATCATAACTATACACTAACTCTTAGACTCTAACTCAAAGTAAACAAAGATCTCAAGATGACAACCTTCATTGAGTCTATGTTCCATTCCCAAAAGGAAGACCACCTGCACTTCTAGGACTTAGAGAATGCCTAGACACAACAAAAATGAGTCAAACTCCTTAGTGACTCTTATTGTAATTACATGCTTCAAACCAAGATAAGACACACCCAAAAATATGAAGGTGAGGGCCCTCATAGAGGTGCTCCTGCACCATTGACCTACATCAAGCCATTCCAACACCACCACCTGAAAAATGTGAATATTAGGAGAATCCCTGGGCCCTTATTGTTTTTAGAGGATGGTCTGTAGTTCTAAATCCTTCAAGGATGGCATTTCCCACCTTTCCCTTTCCTATTATTGACCTGCATGATAATAAAAATCTCAAGAATATCCCCTCTTCAGTACTTCCAAATTTGTATGACTTGATTACTGAAAACCTTGAAACCTTCCTTTTTGAATTTGATATTGGCTATACAACATATGCCTATAAGTTGAATTTGTTTCCATCTACTTTGAAGGAGGAAACACTGAGGTGGTTCATGGGTCTAGGAGCCAATGCTGTAAGAGACTAGGATGGAATGAAGAATGCATTCTTGGAAAAATATAAAGAGTATTGTCCGGGTAGTGATATGAAAGGTGATGATATTTTTAAGATGACACAAAATGATGAGGAAACACTTGGGGATTATGTTGCAAGATTCTTGTTTAACCTCCAGAAAAACACTCAACATACTTTGAATGAAGAATCCATGAAGCATCTATTTTTATGAGGCATTAATGAGTCTTGTATCGAGGCTCTTGACTTGATGGCTAGAGGAGATATCACTCAAAGTACCTCAGATAAAATTAAGAGAATATGTCTTAATTACTGTATACACTTAAAAATGGCTTCATTAATTAATTAAATATTTATTATTTAAGTGATATTGACTTGATAAATTAATTAAATATTTATTATTTAATTAATAATTATTTCTTCTATTTATTAAATAGATTATTCAATTTATTTAGTAAATTCATTATAGTCTATTCCTCTATCCTAAGTCTTCTAATTAGTCTTATTAAAGTGATTTAATTAAATATACAATCACCTAAATATGACTAAGTCCCCTAGTCCACCTCACTTACCTAGTCACCTGACACATCACTTTGGCTAAAATAAATAATAATTATTAATTATTTATTGGTAATCATCCTCACCCACACATGTCCTATTCTTAAGGGCTATGTGGCCTCATAGGACTTGGTCTCATGACCACATGTCCTCTCTTAAACCAAGTCAAGAGACATTCCCTATTCCTAAGGGGCTTCTCAAGCCACCTCTAAGGGTTAAAGGTGACTCATGGGACACTTGTGCCAAGAGTCGTCATGAGGAAAAAGTCCTTCCCTCTTCCTCTCTTTGGTCTTTGTGAGACACTTGACATGTGTCTTTCCCTTCCACCTTGTTCACCTCCATGTCAATGTGAGAGGAACATCATCCCTATTCTTCCTCTCAAATTCCAACTACATCCCCCTTTCTCTCAACTCCTTCAACCAAGTTAATCCTAGACCTAGGATCTTCCACCTTTCATTCTCCACCATAGGATTGTGCCACCTAGGCTTAGATCCTACAAAACTCTATAAAAGGAGCCTCATTTCCCCTTTGTGAGCTAATAGTGAATAGTGAATAGGCATTCAAGCATTCAAGCAATCAAGCATTCTAAGAGCATTTCAAAAGCATTCAAGCATAATCAAGCCATTTTCATATCACTTGCATCTCATTTAGCATATTTGCATAATTAAGCTTTAGTTTTGCATACATTCATCATCAATCTCCACACTTTGGTGTCATCTTGGGCAAGAGGCTTCATTTGGAAATCTGAGAGCTCAACATCCTCAAGAAATTCAGGCTAGGAGGGCAATGGAGACAAGCTACATGGTAGGTGAAGGTAAAACCTTGTTTTAGCTTCATTTTTAGTGTATTCTTCATTGTTGTTTGCTAGTTAGTTTGATTTATTAATCTTATAATAGTTAATTTATCATTTAAAGTAGTTAGACATCTAATTTGCATACATTTACTCTAGAGCTATATTGAAGAAAGAAAGAGGGCTTAGCCAATCAAGTAGTAGAACTAATGGTGTTGGTGTTTCAAAGATGGAGATATCCAATCTCTTGTCTGATTTCAAGAAATATATTATCAACAATGTAGCTACACAGCTGGATACCATGTAAGCCAAGAAGAAGCATGAAGAAGCAAAGACTATGTTAGTTGAATTCCTATATTCCTATTGTAGGGAAAAGAAAAGGAACTGCAAATACAAAATAGTTGCATGCTTGGAGGCTTAGTTGATGCCAACTGAATTCAAGGATATTGACGAGAATGGAGAGATCTCTTATATTTCTTAAAGGAGACCATGTGCCCAAAGACAAGGTATGCCTTGTGACCCTTTGCAAAATTTTGGTTTCAATAATAATCAATGTCAAAACCAAAATTCTCAGAATTTTGGTCCCCAAGGTCAAAACTGGAATAACAATTGGTCTTATCAACATTAACCCTAATGGATTAACCAACATTGGCAACATAAATCCTGACGTAGACCAACGATAGGAGGATCTGATTAAGGACAATCCAGCCTTGCAGCTTCAAAATTACACAATAGAAAACTCAACACAACAAGATGTTTCAAATCAATTTTCATTAACATGCCCGACTGTAAGGCCTTCCAGGTTAGGTCCAATTACAAACAAAAACAAGTTCTTCAAGATCCATAAAGATATAATACAATCTTAGCTAGTTCAGCTCTGAAATAATCAGCAACTGATGGAAACCCTAAGGCAGATCTAAACTTGATCTCACAAGCCTCCAAGAAATCTCCTTGTCTCCAAGTGTGAAAACCACTAGCTCTACAACTACAAACTATCAGATAACAATTTGATCTGCAAGATCATGCAAGATCTTTTCCACAATTTCACCAAATTGAGCTTTCCAGCACATCCAAACTGTTGTTCATTTTGATCTCCTCTCAAAACAACTACCCAAATACCCCTTTAAATACTAATCATCAACCACAAGTTAGCTGGATGAAACCCTTAACTCCTACAAAAAAATAATAAATGCCATACAAGTCAGCTTCAAAATAGCCTTACAAACATCTAATTCCACATGTCAGCCTGTAACAATAGCTACCAACAATAAATGCACCAAGTTGGCCCAACAAATTACACAGAACTCTAGTCGATAAACCAGAACTACCAAGCAACAGTGAAATAACTGAGCATTGCAAGCATCATTGAGCACCAGTGTTGACTGAGCACCACAGACATCATCAAGTAACACTTTCACCGAGTGCTAGAGATTACCGAGTTCCTTCAGCGACCGAGCTTCTTTGAATAAATGAGACCATCAGTTAAAGCTACAACCGAGTAACACCGGCCAAATAATACACCCCATGCAGATTCATCGAGTAACCTAGAATGCCCTTGCATCAGACACCCTAGGTTCAAAAAGATGTTCATATGTGAGAAGAACATCTTTCAAGATTCAACACATAAACCCCGAACTGGTTCTTCACATACAAGTCCTCCACCTTTTCAGTTTCCATACTTTTCCACTTCTGCTTTCTCTGTCTCTTCAAGTCTTTCCTCCACAACACACATGTCTATTCTTCACACTGATCAACCATACCTTTAGGATCCACCAAATTAACTCGGCTACCAATACTTAGGCTCCTTCTACCGAGCGTTGTATCTAGCAAAGGCATCAGGGAAAACTTCCCATCATCCTTCTCAACAGTAAACACATTTTTGATAGAGTCATACATAGCTCCGCAATCATATTGCCAAGGTCTACTGAGCAATATATCACAAGTATTCATCTTCACAATGTCACATAACACAAGATCCTTATACTGGCCAATTTGAACATCAACAAAGCATTGTTCTCTTACTTCTAGAGCATGAACATCTTGTAACCAGCCACTCCTATAATGACAAGGATGCTTCATTCTATTCAAACCAAGTTTTTAAACTATGTCCTCAGCAACAAGGTTATCAGTACTACCACTATCAACAATAACATCACAGAGTTTACCTATAGACTTGCACTGGGTCTTAAACAAGTTACTCCTTTGACAAGGTTCCTCCTTTGTATCGAGCAATGTTCATCGAAGCAACAAGTTCTCAGATTCAGGTTCATTCTCATTCATCATAGCAGTTCGTCAGTCACCAAGCTTCTTATGTGTACACTGAAAAGAATGGTGTCCTTCCTCTCCACAGTTATAGCAAGTACCCTTAAAGATAAATCTATCCTCTCCCCTCACCATTCGTGGACCTTGGATGTAAGAGAAACTGTTATAATTTTTAGAGGGCAGTCTTTGACGGGAAAAGAGGTACTCACCCCAAGGAATGACCCAACCAGTAACAGGCTAAAGCCAAGCCCTTCCAAACTGGTATATAAAAAATGCTAGTGTGATTAGTCTCACATTAGATAGGTGTGAATTTGTTGTGGCAACCAAAATCTCCTCCAGTACCCCAATGGTGTGTTAAAATTCCTACTTAGTAGAGGTGAAAGCCTTGCTTTGAAAGCATTGGGAAAGCTCCCTTAATTGGGAAAATGACTTGATCACAACTACCTGAATGGATGTCCTTGTTAAATAATTTTGTATAGTGGCCAAAAACCTTCTATTTGCTGGCTCAAGGGGTCACCCAAGCTCATGAAGACACCCCACATTACTCACGGTTCATAGTAGAGATAGCAGTTCTTTGGGAAGTAATGACCCATTGAGTTTGGAACTTGGTGTGCTTGAGAAGTGAGTTCACTATAAGGAGGAGCCCGTGCCTCCAAGTTCCTAGGCTATCCACTGTGGATTTGCGTGGCTGGATTTTATTATCCTAGTGGGGATTCAATAGATATTGTCCTTGCCAACCTTAGGATTGTAAGCGTGTTTGTGCATTCATACTAGAACAATTAGATTAAAATCATTTATGTCTTGTGTGTGTGTGTTTATGCATTTTACCTTTGCCAAAAACCAAAACATCAAAAAATAAAAAAATTCCAAATCTTGCAGTTGCAATCCATCAAAAACAAAAACCTGCACATTCATACAATTTTCCTGCGCATCCGTTACATTGTTCTATGCATCTGTTAGTGTTACCACGCATCAGTTCATAATTGCTGTGCATTTGATTCATTTGGCTGTGCATTCATCAAACTGTCATGCACATTTGTCACTATGCATATGCAACAACGAGCATTTCCACAAGCTTTGAAAATTTCACAATCACTTTTTTAGATACCCATTTTCGTCCTTAGTAAGATTCTGAAAAAAAAAAACATTCGAGTTACACAGATCTCTGATTTTTAATTTGACCATTTCCATCAATTTTCATCATCCTTCCTTCACCAAAGGTCATCAAATCATTTCTTCCAACCTTTTAAACTTCCAAATTTAGTGTTGAAACATCACCTTATCTATCTAATTTTGATCTTTGTGAGTTTATCCTATTAGGATCTATCATCCTCAATCAAACTTACAGAGGTTACTATCTCTTGATTTGTCATATCATAGTGAAATCTATACCTCCTATTGACTTAGTTTTTATAAAGTTGTCTCATCACTTTTCAACACTTTTCAATATCTTTTCTATCAAACACTCTTTCCATATCTTTTCATAAAAAATCTTTCATTCCACACATCAATTTTCACATTTTTATGGTTCAAAATCGATCTCAGAAACTTAAACAAACTAATGATTCATAATCCATAGACAAGATGAAAGGAAACAAAAGCAATGAAGAAAATCCTTGGTCTGGAATTCCTAAGAAAACTTCACTTTTTACATCAGAAGAGGAACCCATAGATCAAGAACTTAGGGATGCTACACAAGATCCTAGATTTTATAATGTCATGGAAAGACTACTAGATATGGATAGAGAGATGTATTTCCTCATGCTTGCTCAACAAGGAGCCAAACTACCAAGTGATTTTGAGGTTTCCCATCTTAGAGAACCACCTAATACAAACAATCAAGAAATCCCTAGTGGTTCTCAAGATACTCATGGAGCAAAGGAAACCGATCAGCAATCCAATGCTTCTCAAAACAACCAACAAAACAATGCTTCTCAAAACAACCAACAAAATAATGCCTCTCAAAATAATCAACAATCCAATGCTTCTCAAGATACTCAACAACAAAATGTTTCCCAAAACATTCAAGGAAACACATTATCTTTGGATCCCGTTCTACAACAAATCCAAATGCTTCAACAAAAAATCCGTGACATCCAAACTAGATCATCAACTAAGAAGTATTCCTTGGATGATATATGTCCTTATCCTTTTGATAAGAATTTAGCAATGATTCCATTCCCTCCTAACTTTGAGGTACCAAAATTTGACAAATACAAAGGGAATTTGGATCCACAAGACCACATTCGTGAGTTTTGTGCTGTTTGTATTGAAGTCACTCACAATGACACTTATCTTATGCAACTATTTCCATGAAGTTTAGGAGGACAAGCCATGGAATGGTTCTCTAAACTACCCACATGCATCAAATCTTTCAATGAGCTTCTTGAAAAATTTGTGACTCATTATTCATATAACATCAAACATGAAGTCACTATGCTTGATCTTTGAAATGCACATCAAAAGAATGGAGAACCCTTAGTTTTTTACAAAGATGGCTTCAATTGTTTGCCAAATATCCACAAATGATTCTTGAACAAGAAAAGATGGATATCTTTGTACATAACCTTACACCAGAAATGAGTTATAGGTTACAATTGCAATGTCCATCAAACTTCAATAAGCTCATAGAAAATGGTATCAAGATTGAGGAAGCCATGGCCAGAAAAGGTGAGATAAAACTTTATTCCAGAGATAATGCTAGGTACTCAAATTCCAATCCCAACAACTATAACAATGACAAATCCAAATTCTAGAATAAAAACAAAAACATTGTCAATGATTGGATTATTGATAATCATAATGTCAAACCAACACAACCTCTTCTAAATCTCACAAGTAAGGCCAATGCTACTCAAGCTACCTCCAACAATCAATCAGCAATTCCAAACACCAACAAAGATTCATCTAAACCAAGATTGCCTTTTATGTCACCTCGAAGAAATTTTACTCATTTAGGGGAATCTCTCGAATCAACATTACAGATGTTAATCACAAAGAAACTCATTACGCTTCCTGAAATGAAAGATTTTGAACCTAGAGTGAAACCTTCTTGGTGGAATGGGAATGATTATTGCGAATTTCACAGAGGAAAAGGACATAAAACCAATGACTACCAAAGGCTCAAAAATGTAATTCAAGACTTAATTGAAAGTGGTGAAATTGGTGTTGATGGACATACCTCAAATGAATCACATACGACTTTCAAAGATCCACTTCCTGAGCATGAAAAAGGAGGTTCTTCCAACACTAAGGGTGACAATCAATCCAATTATAATACTATGCCCTATAGATATGTTGGTAACATTTCTGAATGTCATCCTTCTAAGTACTATGCCAATGTCATTACCATAAAGGAAAAATCAGAGAGTCAACCAGTCCATGTTACTACTCGTGCCCAATCCAAGGTTACTCTCCAAGGAGTCCTGTCTAAACCAAGTACCTCTCAAAACAAGTTTGTTTATGTCCCAAAGTCTACACCAAATATTTCCAACTAGTACAATCTTTTGGAATAACTCAAGAAAACACCTGCCCAGATATCCAGCTTAGAGCTTTTGCATCTATCCCCATCTCGCAAAGGTATCCTTGAAAAAGCTCTCTTAGAAATCCAGGTCCCCACAAATCTAGATCATGATCAATTTCAAGCTATGGTGGGACATTTAACAACCCCACATTACCTATCCTTCATTGAAAATGATGATTTAGCTATTACCCAACCTCATAATGCTCCCCTACATATCGAAGTCCTTGTACAGAGTCACAAAATCAAGAGAGTACTAATAGATGAAGGAGCTAGCTTGAATATATGCACATTGAAACTAGTCCTTGCATTGGGATTTTCTGAAAATGTTGTAGATCCAAAGAAGAAAATCACAATAAAAGCTTATGATGAAGAAGAGAGGTCATCCAAGGGATCTATTCTTCCTATCAAAGTAGGTCCTATAATCAAAGATGTACCTTGCCAAGTTCTTGACATGGATTTTGCTTATAACATTCTCTTGGGAAGACCATGGATTCATTCCATGCAAGCTATGCCATCAACTTATCATCAATTCTTAAAATTCCCTCATAATGGTCAAGAGATCACTATCAAAGGAGATACTAATCCTTTCCAGTATTGTAGCTCTGTGAAGACATCTAATTCTTTGGTACCTTATAATCGTACTAGATCTTCTACAACTACACCAATTGATCCTAGTAATATAGCATCAACTTCTAAATCAAATGGGATCAAGATAGACATAAAAGAAAGAAGTATGGGAGAGTACACTTTAGGTCAAGCTCTTTGCATCATAGAGTTACCTTTATCTCCTAGATCATATGTTAGATCTTTGATCACTAAACAACAATAAGAACCCCCTTCAACACTTGTTTATGACACATTTATAAGTGGGGGCACAATATCCAAAGAGGCAGTTGAGCGTAATTCTAACCATTTGCTTAAGTCACAGAAGAATGAAGAGGATATCAAACATGAATATATATCACCTGAGGTCTATGGTAAAGGGTATACTTTGCTACAAAAGATGGGATACCAAGGTGTTGGACCTATAGGGTTACAAAGAGAAGGTGTTATAAAACCAATTTTGCAAAATCCCAATTATCAAAGAGATACCACAAGATTAGGGTATAAAGGTGAAGGACCGAAAGAACCAAAAGGAAAAGCAAAGATCATACATTTTCATGAGATATCTAAAGCTTGTGCCTTACAATTTAGAAAGCATGGTATGTATGTAGATACAAAGAAACAAAGGATAGCACAAAGAATCATTGATAGACTTGGGGATAATGATGATTCTGAATCAAATGATTATGAATGGGATTCATTATCTGATTGTACTAAAGAGATAGGAGTTGATGTTGTCCATCACTATAGTAATGATTACCATGAGGGAGAAAGTTCAAGGACTGACTCACTAGGATTAGTCCCACGTAATAAAACTTTTGTCAATTGTGAGGAAAGTGAGCTTTATCTTGCGATAGACAAATTAGATGAGAGTATGGAAATAGACCTCACTGATACCATCATAAATCTTGACAACTTTTCCATCAATACCATCTCTGCCTTTGAAATTAACCCGAATGATCCAATGCCCCTTGTACATCCCGAGCTTATCGATTGGGATTCTCCCGATCATACAGAACTTGATATTTTCCATAATGATGATGCAATCATTGACTATCTCAGAATCAGGGATCATTTACCACCAGGGGATCACAAGTTAGGATTTTCGATAGAACTCAATGACATGGCCTACTTTGGAGAGAGTGCCAATCCTTTCAGTCATAAAAATATAAAAATAATCAATAGATCTGGTGGTGAAAACCACTCAGTGGCAATATTAGATCCAAAAATAGTAAAAAGAAAAGACACATCTAATGGTGAAAACCTCTCTGAGGCACCTAACGATGGAAGGATTGACACTCTTCCCAATTATCTATATCAAGAACAATATGCTATTCTTATTGAACCAACAGTACCTCTTAACATTGGAACAGAGGATTCTCCACGCATCCTCAAAGTAGCAGCATCCTTGACAGAATCAGAGAAAGAAGCTTTGGAAATTTTTTTTAAAGAGAGACAAATCAACTTTGCTTGGTCCTATGCTGATATGCCTGGGCTGGACCCTAGTCTCATTATGCATCATCTATCTATTACACTAGGTGTAAAACCAGTTAAGAAGAAGCTCCGCAAGATGCACCTACACATTGCACTAATGGTTAAAGCAGAATTGAAAAAGCTCTTAGATGTTGGATTCATTCATGCTATTGATTATGCTGAGTGGATTTCAAATATCATCCCTATCTCAAAACTAGACAAGTCTATCTGGATTTGTATTGATTTTTGAGATCTTAATAAAGCTTGTCCAAAAGATGACTTTCCTCTACCAAATATTGACATTATTATTGATTTGACAGCTAGGCATGAGATGTTATCATTAATGGATGGTTTTTCTGGCTATAACCAGATCAAGATTGCACCAAAAGACCAAGAAAAGACTGCTTTTACTTGTCTATGGGGTACATACTACTGGAATGTGATGCCATTTGGCCTCAAAAATGTTGGAGCAACTTACCAAAGAGCTATGACCACAATCTTTCATGACATGATGCATACCATTATGGAAGATTATGTTGATGACATTTTAGCAAAATCCAAAGATAGAGCTGGTCATTTGAGAGTGTTGGATAGAATATTCTCCTGGATGGAAAAGTATAAGATTCGACTCAATCCAAAGAAATGTGCATTCGAGGTCACATTCGGTAAAATATTAGGGTACATTGTCTCAGCCAAAGGAATCAAGGTAGATCCAGAAAAATTTAAAGCAATAATGGAGATGGCTTCCCCCACTAACATCAGTCAGTTAAGATCTTTGCAGGGACGTCTCCAATCCATCTGAAGATTTGTTTCTCAACTAGTAGATCAAAGTCATCCCTTTCAACATTTGTTGCATAAAAATATATTATTCCAATGGGATGATAAGTGTGAGGAATCTTTCAATAAAATCAAGCAATATTTGGCAAATCCTCCAACTCTGATGTCACCAATTCTGGGCAAGCCACTCTTGCTCTACATTTCAGTTATGACAATCTCACTAGGTGCTCTTCTGGCTCATCAAGATCATGAAGGGAAAGAAAAAGCCATATACTATATCAGTCGCACCCTAGTGGGATATGAGCTAAACTATTCTCCTATAGAAAGAGCATGTCTAGCCATTGTTTTTGCTTCATAGAAATGGTAACATTACATGTTGTCACATTCAATCAAGCTCATTGCAAAGATTGATCCTTTAAAGTATCTATTAAGCAAGACAACATTGACATGCAGATTGGCTAAGTGGGTCATGTTACTTAGTGAATTTGATATTGAATATGTGGACAGGAAGGCTATCAAAGGCCAAGTGATAGCAGATAAGCTAGCTGATGCTCCATTAATGGATGAACAACCTATACACATAGAGTTTCTTGATGCACACATCTTGGCTTTATCTACACAAACATGGAAACTATACTTTGATGGATCATGTACTTGTAGACTAGGATTTGAGAGTGCACCTAAACCTGTTTTGAAGGCCAAAGACAAACAAATGTCATAGCATATAATCAAATCAAATTCAAAGGTTAACAAACTAAAATCAAAGCCACCTCAGTTTAAGCTTAAAACGGATGCGCCCATGCACCGTTTGATATGCTTAGATATAGAGGGATGTGGGTGTGCAAACTCAAGCACTTGGAGCATGCAAAGTAGGATGATTTGAGGATCAAGAAGACCCAAAATGACACAAAATAGGTATGAGGAACCTATTTTGCCTCAAAGGCCTCAAGAACACACAAATATGCAAAGCTAAATAAATGAACTAAGATTAAAACAAGAAATGAATCTATGTTAATCCATTTAAGCTAATTTAGATGTGATTTAAGCTTGAAAATGATCTAAAAAAGATGAGCTTATGCTTATGCTAAAATGAAAATGGCATTATAACTTTGCTATTGAGTTTGAGAGTTGAGAGATGATTTGCCTTAGGAAGTGAGGGTATTTATAGGAAAAGGGAAGGGCTTGGTTAAAAAGGATGAGTCAGAGTTAGGGCTAAGGTTAGGGTTGAGTCAAGGACAAGTGTCCTGACAAGTGTCAAGGGAGGATTGAGTTGAAAGTTTGAGGGCATGTGCACAATTTGGTAAATGTGCCCAAGGCCAAGAGGTGGCAAGGAAGGGATAAGAAGGTCTTAAATGCATAATGAATGCATGTAAGAAAGATAAGGAAGGCTTAAATGCATCCTTAAATGCATTTGCAAGAGGTGG
This sequence comes from Chamaecyparis obtusa, assembly GCA_027943335.1. Taxonomy (NCBI): domain Eukaryota; kingdom Viridiplantae; phylum Streptophyta; class Pinopsida; order Cupressales; family Cupressaceae; genus Chamaecyparis; species Chamaecyparis obtusa. The sequence goes on along the minus strand of BSBK01003968.1, from coordinate 800,097 downwards.
CCAAGAGGTGGCCATCTTTGTTGACTAAGGAGGATGACTAAGAGGAGGTTAGCATAAGTTTTGGTAAACCTTTTGCTAATGGAATGTGACAAGATTAGAAAGGGGATTAGGATTAGGATTAGGGGATTTTAGGATTAGGATGGGTGAAGAGGTTGGGTTGAGAAGTTTCTAGAAGAGTCTAGAATTCTCCTAGGTTTTATGGAATAAAAGTTTATTCATTCCAAAAGCTTAAGTTTGGGAAAATTTATTGAAATATTTTCAATAAATATGAAAATTAAATATTTAATCTTAATTAAATATTTTGAGTTGAGATTAGGGTTAGAAAAGGTGGGATTAGCCTTTTAATCGAAATTAAGAAGGGATTAGAAGATTTTGGAAGAGGTTAGTGGTCTTAAGGAAATTGGCCAAGTTTTGGTCAAAAAATAAATTAATTATTTTTTGGGGGATTTTTGGTCAATTTATTAATTAAAATAATTAATAAATAGGGGATTAATGTTTAAATAAGATTTAAACATTTTTGGGAGGGATTTCTTAATTAAATATTTTTAATTAAGAAAAAGGGATTTAATAACATAAAAATAAATTAATTAATTAAATAAATAATTAATTAATAAATGATGATGTCATCAGAGATTTTTCAGAAAATAAAAATACTTTATTTTCTAAAGGATTTTTAGGTGTCTACATTTTGCCCCTCTTTGATGCGATGCCGCAAGTGGCATGGCTTCAAAGACAAGAAAATAAGATGCCCAAGGCTAGAATTAGAAGAAGAGGGTACGACACCCGGGTGGACTAGAAGAAAGAGGAACATGCCTCGGTGGGACAAAATCATGGAAGATGCGCCCAGTGGGACAAGGAGAAAGAGGGATTACGCCCTGGGACAGAGTGTGCCCGGCAGGACGAGAAAGGAAGGGCCTAGGAAGAAAGGGGAGATAAATAACCTCACTTCTAAGAACAAATATGGATGATATGCAAGATGAGATGGAAATGCAAGATGCAAGATGCAGCTGTATGCAAAGATTAATCTATATGATAAATGCAAGGGACCAGATAGCTCCAAGTGCAAACGGGAATGCACAGCCTAGATTTAATATAGCAATGCTAGAGACCTGCCAAGGATACTGGGATCACGAGGCCTTGTCACCAGTGTTGCAGAGGACTGACGAGGACTGACGCTAAAAAAACACACAGGGTTGCCCCAACATCACACATGAAGCGCAGAGGCGACATGGTGGAACCGATGCTGAAGGAACCACAAACACACAACTGACTCACAGGCAGAAGCGAAAGATCAAAAGACCTTGCCCCAGATTATCCGCACACGCAGCACACCGTGATATAATGAATCGTGGTGACCCTGGTGGGATAATGAGAAGCCAAAAAAGATTAACAAGACCCAAAGGACAAAATTCCAAGATCAAAATGATAACTCCAAAAAGACATCCTTTGCCAAGGAGAGAGATTAGGTTTGATTGATGGTGGGAAGATTGGTCGGACAGGAGGAACGATATATCCTCAAGGACCAGGATGGAAGATTAGGTCAGACAGGAGGAACAATATATCCTCAAGGACCCATGAGTTGGTGAGAGAATAAGTGTAGTTGTTCGCTGGCAAAAGCTGAAGTTCAAAGAATAGTCAGGATAAGCAAGAATAAGTCGACAATTGATGTTGCTGAAGCACAAGGCCCGAGTGGGACTACAAATTTTCTGAGGCTGGGGATGGGACAAGATATTTGATCAAATGCTGCTGCAGGATGGACAAAGGTTATGTACAACAAGGAGGAACGATATGCACAAGGGATATGTACAGAAGCTCAGGATTGGGGATAGGAAGATCACACTCAGCGGGACTCTCACTAGGACGGAGACAAGAAGGATAAATACAGAGAGGAATGCGCTGTACAGGAAAGGGAAAAGGATATGGTACAAGATATGGTACAAAGCTTTGGAACAAAATATGGATTGCAGATGGGTTGGAGGAAGATGGGAGCTGAATGCGTGGAAGATAGGGGAGATGGAACTGCTGGGAGATCTGTTATGGATGGAGGAGGAGGACGGTAACTGAAAGGACTACTGTATAGATAAATAGCTCAGTTTACTATGTTGGCGCCTGTTTGCCAAGTTTTCACCAACATACTTGTCCAAGGCGCTTGAATTGCCAAGTTTTCACCGTTGGACGATTATTTTCTCTTTCTCTTTTCTTTTTTGCTTTTTTGCTTTTTTGCTTTTTTTGCTTTTTTGCTTTTTTTGCTTTTTTGAATGTTTTTTGGATTTTTTGATGTTGCTGGTTCAGGTTCAGGCATAGAACCTCTTCAGATGGATGATGTTAATAGGATCATTCAAGGGCTCACCTTCTGGTGTTGATAGCTGATAGGCTCCGGAGCCAAAGGATGCGGTGACAACATAGGGGCCCAACCAAGTAGGCTCAAACTTGCCTTTCTTTTCTCTATTTGCTAGGACCTTCTGATTTTCTTTAAGAACCATGTCACCGACTTGGAATTGTCTAGGATGGACCTTTTTGTTATAACTCCTTTTGAGTCGATTCTGGTATGCAACCAGGTGATCGTAGGCTTGCTGTCTCTTTTCATCTAGCAGATCTAGCTGTGTGAGCCGGGCCACACGATAGTCTTCATCAGTTGTATAGTTCTTCATGGAGACGCGCAAGGATGGGAGCTCAACCTCGATCGGTAGAACGGCTTCAGCACCATATACAAGAGAGTATGGGGTGGTGCCTGTGGGAGTGCGATAAGAAGTGCGGTAGGCCCAAAGGGCAGGATTGATTTGGAGGTGCCAGTCACGACCAGAATCATTGACAACCTTCTTGAGGATTTTCAAGATAGTTTTGTTAGTTGCCTCAGCTTGGCCATTTCCTTGAGGGAAATATGGACTGGAGAAACGGTGATGGATGTGGAGTCTGGCACATAGATCATCCACATGCTGGTTTTCAAAAGGTGTGCCATGGTCTGTGAAAATGGTAGATGGTATGCCGAAGCGGAAAATGATATGGTAGAGGATGAACTTGGATATTTGGATGCCAGTAGTAAGGGTGAGCGGAATCGCTTCAACCCATTTGGTAAAATACTCTGTGGCTGTTATGATATACTTGTGTCCATCCGAAGAGAGGGGGGTGATCAAGCCAACGAGGTCGAGGCCCCAACATGAAAAAGGCCACGGTGGTGCAATAGGCTGTAGATCCTGTGCTGGTGCATGTATCAAATTGGCATGCTGTTGACATGGGAGACATTTCTTGACAAATTCACATGCATCATGTTCCATTGTTGGCCAATAATACCCAACTCTAAGCAGCTTCTTTGCTAGAACCATGCCACTCGTGTGGGCACCGCAAATTCCAGCGTGAACTTCTTGTAAGGCCAGGACGGCCTCGTTTGAGTCTAAACATCTAGATAGGACATTGTGATACCCACGACGATATAGGGTGTTGGCTACAAGAGTGTAGCGGGAAGCTCTGCGAATAAGGTTTTGGCGTTGGTTATTGGTGAGATGGGGAGATATGATACCATTTTTTAGATATGCATGGATTTCGTGGTACCATGGGGATTGGGGACCAACCAAGACACACACCATGTTTGCATCGGTGTTCTCATAAGCTGGTGAATGTAGCTGCTCGACTAGAAATTCATACTGTGATGCATCTCGTGGTATTTCCAATAAGGATCCGATGGTTGCCATTGCATCTGCTGCTTTGTTCTGAAGCCTTGGGATCTGATTGAATTGTAGATGTAGGAAATGCTCTTTCAGTTTATCCACCAGTTGCTTGTAGGGTAGCAATTTGTCGTCCTTTGTCTGATACTCGTCAAGGACTTGCTTGATAATGAGCTGTGAATCTCCAAAAACTTGTAGTTCTGTGATGTTCCATTGGATAGCTGTTTTGAGACCTAAGATGAGTGCCTCATATTCTGCAATGTTGTTGGTACAGGGGAATCCCAACTTGAATGATTTTGGAATATAGTCACCTTGAGGTGTGACGAATAGGATTCCTGCCCCAGAGCTATGGGATGTGTTGGAACCATCAAAGTATAGTTTCCACATGGGCTGCTCTTCAATCATGCACAGATGTTCATCGGGGAATTCCATGATTAGTGGATAGGCATCCACCAGTGGTGCTTCTGCTAGTTGATCGGCAATGACTTGCCCTTTGATTGCTTTGCGATCTACATACTGAATGTCAAATTCGCTGAGTAACATGACCCATTTTGCCATACGGCCTGTGAGGGTTGTCCTTGATAACAGATACTTAAGAGGGTCCACCTTTGATATGAGCTTGATTGTGTGGCTAAGCATGTAATGTCTAAGTTTTTGAGTGGCAAAGACCACTGCTAGGCATGCTTTCTCCATGGGTGAATAGTTAAGCTCATAGCCCACAAGAGTGCGACTGATGTAGTAGACAGCTCGTTCTCTGTTTTCATCATCATGTTGTGCTAGGAGTGCCCCTAGTGCTGTAGCTGTTGTTGAGATGTAAAGGATGAGTGGGCATCCTGAAACCGGTGGTACTAGGATTGGAGCATTAGCTAGATACTCCTTGAGCTTATCAAAGCTTCTTTGACATATGGGATCCCACTTGAAGTTGGTGTCTTTGCATAAGAGATGTGAGAAGGGTTGACACTTATCTGCTAGCTGAGAGATGAATCGCCGAACTGATTGAAGCTTGCCCTGTAGGCTTCTGAGCTGTTTGAGATTTCTTGGTGGAGGCATCTCTGTTATTGCTTTTACCTTTTTAGGATCGATCTCTATGCCTCGTCTAGAGACGATGAAGCCTAGAAGCTTGCCAGATGTTACGCCGAAGACACATTTCTTAGGATTTAACTTTAAGCCATAATGATTCAGACGATCAAATACACGCTCTAGGATGTCGAGGTGCTCATCTCTTGTTTTGGATTTTGCAAGGATATCATCCACATAGTCTTCAAGAATCTTGTGGATCATGTTATGGAAGATCGCTGTCATTGCTCTCTGATATGTTGCTCCTACATTCTTTAGCCCAAATGGCATCATGTTGTAGCAGAAGGTACCCCATGAGGTTGTGAATGCTATTTTATGTTGATCTGCTTCCGCTATATGAATCTGGTTGTAGCCAGAAAAGCCATCCATTAATGATAACATCTCATGACCCGCTGTGAGGTCTACAAGCATGTCTATGTTTGGCAATGGGAAGTCATCCTTAGGACATGCCTTGTTCAAGTCCCTGAAATCAGTACAGATTCTGATGTCGCCAGAAGGCTTTGTGACTGGCACCATGTTAGAGATCCACTCTGAATAATCTATTGCTCTGATGATCTTAGCTTGGAGGAGCTTCTCAAGCTCTACTTTGACGAGCAATGCTACCTTTGGATGCATTTTCCTTAGCTTCTGCTTCACTGGCTTGACGTTTGGATCTACTGATAGGTGATGAACAACAAGGTTTGGATCAAGCCCAGGCATGTGGGCGTATGACCATGCAAAGTTGATAATGGATTCCTTGAGCAAGGCACTGAGAGTGATTTCTTCTCCTTCTGTTAGGTTGACTGCAATGTAGGTGATCCTTGGACATTCTTCTGTTCCCAAGTTGATTGGCTTGGTTTCCTCTATGATGATCGGCGACTGCTCTGGTCTATAATCTTGGATAGGGGGAAGAGGCAAGGCTTCATCTTCTAGCACCTGAATTGCCAGGTTTTCACTAGAAGATACGCCCTTTATTTTTACTATTTTAGAATCAGAATGTGCCCCAAGGGGGTTTTCACATAAAGACTCATGATGTTCTCTTGCTATTTCATTTTTGTGACTAAAGCTTGCCTCTTCCCCAAAATATCCTTCTGGGTGAAGCTGATAGACAGAGGTTGATGTTGGATCCTGGTTGAATGCTGGACCTGATGCCCCCATGAATTCTAGGAGTGCTTGTGCGCTTTGGAACTCGTCGATGTGTGCGATGCTTGGTTGGTCCCAATCTATGAGGTCAGGGTTTGTGCGGGGAAGATCTATGAGGTTAATGGAGAGTTGTTGGAGAACAGAAGTCCCCAGGAGGGTGTCGTCGGCAAAGATATCGTCGTAGGATCGGATGTCTTTCTCTTCGGGGATGTCTTCGATTTCCACGAGGTCATCCCGGCTATTCGAAAAGTTCACGTTGGTCATGTTAGTGCCCGCAGTTGTGGTATTGGGCTCTTGTTCAAGCAGGCGAGGGGTATTAAAGCCAAGTCCTTGTTGTTCTGGGTTCTGGGATGGTATGATAGGAAACAAATTTCCATCCTCTTGTGGTCCTAGACCACCACCTTGATAGTTATAGTGTTCTGTGACATTTTTGAAGGGGATTGGATATTTCTCTTTGAAGTACTCAAGAAGTTGTGTGTCACGTGATGGGGGATCTTTGTATAACCATTTGTTAATATCTGGATCCATTTCTTTGCTGTTGATGGTACCATGAGACTCAAAAGTCATATTTCCTATCTGCTTGAGCTTATGATGTTCCTTAACATGCTTGTTTTGACAACTTGGGCACCCTTGAGTATGTGGATCACGTGGAAGAGCTCCTACAAAAAATGCATCACTGAGGCTGTATTCGCCACAACCCTGGTTGTTGATCTTGATGGATGATAAGGTGGAAGAAAGGATGGTCTCTAGATCGCGATGGGATCGGGATGAGCTAGCAATAGAAGTACCAATATCGGTTCCAGGATAATGAGTAGAATGAGGGAAAGATGCTTCCATCGCAAGGCAGTATGCGAAGGGGTTAGGGTCAGCGTGGATGGTAACCTTAGTGCCTTGATGTGGAAACTTGATGCACTGATGGTAAGTAGATGGTACGGCCTTAATGGAATGGATCCATGGACGACCAAGGAGGATATTGAACGGTAGGTCAAGATCAACAACGTGGCAGAGAGTATCTTGCGTTGCTGGGCCTAGCTGGATAGGCAAAGTTATAGTACCTTCAGAGGTACGCTCCAAGTTATCATATGCTTTGATAGTGATTTGCTCATGTTGTATGTTGGCCTCCGTGAACCCGATCTTCTTGATGAATTTTAATGTGCACAAGTTGAGGGCTGAGCCATTATCCACTAGAACTCGTTTGATGGCGAAATCTCTGACCATGACAGCAATGCGGAGAGGGAGAGTATGGTCAAGAGCGACATCTGGTATATCAGATTCTTTGAAGGATAAGGCACATGCTGCAGATAGGTGTCCCACAAGAGTTTCAAACTGAGTTGTGTTAATGTGCGTGGGGACATGACCTTCTTTTAGAGCTTTGTCCAGGATCTCTTGATGGATGGGTGATGTGCGGAGCAAATCTAAGATAGATATTTGGGCTGGCATGTTCCCAAGATGCTCTATGATATTGTATTGTGCTCTTGGTGCATTATGCTGTGTTGCGCATGCATTTGATGCTGGCCTGGTGTTAGACTGTGCTGTGGATGCAGTAGATGTTGGCCTTGGAGGAGCAGCTGATCTCGGAGGAGCACCGGCAACAATTATCCTACCACTGCGGGTAGTTGCAGTACATTGTCGATCCGGCCCTCTGACGTGGATGGTATTGATGGTGGGCTCATCTTGGATGGGCTCAACTTGAGTTATGCATCCGACATACTTGTCATAGTTGATGTAGGCCGCTGTGTGATCTTCTTGCTTGCCTTTGCCACGATTTTGGGGCTGATTGGCACTGGCTTGATTCTTCCCGGCATCGTGTTGAGGGAACACATTTTGATATATTTGCAAACCGGCATTGGGTGAAGCTTGAGTTGGTGCATCGACCTGGATTTCCTTGCGATTGATGAGATCCTGGATGTAGTGCTTAAGCCGCATGCACTTCAATGTTGTGTGCCCCTTCACACGATGGTAATCACAGTATTCATGTTCTTTATACCAATCAGACTTTGGTGCGTTGTCATCCTTCTGTGGGATGGGCGGATATGTGATCATATTTGCCTTGGCTAGCCGATAAAAGATCTGATCCAGAGGCTCACCCAAAGGTGTGAAAGTCCTCTTTGGATTGTTCTGATTATTGGGTTTGTTCTGCCTTGGGGCAACGGTAACTGCGTTAACAGGATTGCCTTGACGTGCTGGCTGCTGCTGTTGGTATTGCTGCTGATACTGTTGCACAGGCGGTTGATGAGCTTGAGGAGGCTGCTGATAAATAGGTGCTTGATATGCGGGAGCTGGTGGTTGCTGATAGATGGGTGCTTGTGGCGGTTGGTATGTTTGAGCTAGTGTAGGACTAGCCACAACGAATTGTACATTCTTAGTGTCAGTGGCTCCATCTGTAACAACATTCTTGTTACGATTCCAGTAACGGGATTTATCATTGTTGGGTTTGTTTTTGGAATCATCCTTGAAGTGACGAATAGTGCCTTCGTCTAGGAGAGCTTTCTCGATGCCTATGCCTTTGCTCTTGATGTCTTGGTATGTCTGGAGACAGTTCATTCGCATGTGATGGGATAGCTTTGGATGTAGGTTATCAATGAAGATCTTTGTTAGATGCTTCTCTGGCGGCTGATATGATAACCTGGTTGTAAGATTCTGCCATCTTTGCAAGTATTCTGCAAGGCTTTCTCCATCTTTCTGCTTTGAGTTGCATAGGTCTAGCAAGGACAACTCATTCTCCACATTATGGGCATAGTGTGTGATGAACTTCTCAGAGAGTTCAGCAAAGGTGTTTATTGTCCCATGTGGTATTTTGTAAAACCACTCAACAGCAGTTCCTCCCAAGCTTTTGGGAAACAGGCGCAGGAGATAGTTATCACTGTAAGCCACTTCTTGGCACGCCATGTAAAACTCTTTGATATGGTTTACTGGATCTCCTTTCCCCCGATACTTGTCGAACTTGGGCATCTCAAAATGCTTGGGGAAAGGGATAGTTGCTATGGACCGATCGAAGAGATATGAGCACACCTCTTCGAACTTGTATGTTTTATTCTCTGTTCCACTTTGTAGCTCTTTTAGAGCATTTTTCATTGCTTCCCACTCAGCATTGAGTGGCGAGGGAACTGGAACTTCTGTTTGTGATGGAAGCTGTGGAACTAGATATGGCGTTTGCTGTGGATAAATGGGTTGGAACTAATTTTGGGGCAATGGTTGCTGGGGATATTGTTGGTGTGGCATAGGGGGATATTGTGGTAAATGATATGGAACCTCTTGATGTTGTTGGGCTGCTTGCTGTTGTTGAACTGGCGGTTGTTGTGGGACTGCTTGCTGATATTGGACATTTGGACCTTGCTGTTGTAACTGATGGGTGGGAACTTGTTGTTGCTGGGGGATGATAGGGATTTGTTGCTGAGGCTGATAGCAAGGGACTTGCTGTTGTTGAGGAATGATGGGTGTTTGCTGAAAGGGGACATGTGGTTGCTGTGGGGGAGGCTGTTGGAACGATGCTGCTTGCGGGTATGATGGTGGTAGTTGCTGAGGTTGGCTTTGGGTGTGGCTTATATAAGCTGGGTGCATGCCTGCGTTACTTAGAGGTGGAACAGATGCGGGAAAGCTAGAAGCAAAGGGTGATGGGGTAAGATAGCTAGGGAAAGTTGGCTGTTGAGGTGGTGTAACTTGCTGGAAGGTATTTGGGATTTGGGACGAATAGCTTGAAGCTGGCGGTGGTTGGGGTAGTTGCTGCTGTGCTGCTTGGGCGAAGGCGGTTTGTTGACTTGCAACCATAGATGTAGGGGATTGAGATGGGATCCCCCATGCCTTCATTTCTTCTTGCGTAAGGCCCCATTGAGAGCTTGTGTTAGGGTGCACTGCAGCGGACGATGGAATGGTAGGAGCAACGGGAGCTTGGGACACGAATGATGGTTGAGAGAAAGGAGCTTGTTGAGGTTGTGGTTGAGCGGATGCTTGTGAGGAGGAAAATGAAGGAAACACCCAAGAGAAAGATGAGGTTGGAATGGGGAGCGATTGCGCTAACCCCAAAGAAGAAGGTACAGGTGCTTGGGGGGTGAAGGGTGACGGTGCTCCTTTGATGGTGAAAGGCGTTGCTTGACTTGCGGATGGTGGCGAAGCTTTTGGTGTAAAAGCTTGTGTGAGAGGTGGAAGCTGACTTTGGGTTAAGTGTTGGATTTGGGCTTGGGCAGCCATAGTAGATGATGAAGCAAAAGGGGTATGAGATGGAGCGGATGGTGCTGCAGCTTGTGTTGTGGGACTGGCGAGGCTTCCTTGCAAGAAAAAGGGAATGGTGGAAAGCTCTAGGGATGTTTGCATGATAGGATCGGGAAATGGAGAATATGCTTGTGCTGGAACTTGGATTGTTTTGATGGGGATGCGTGGATAGAGAGATGGTGGGATGGAGGTACTTTCTGGTAGATAGTGGGCAAACATGCTTTGCTGATATTGTGGTACAAGGGCATTGGTTGCTGGTGGGCTTTCTGGAAGATTTGCGAATGCTTGGATTGCCAACGGGGATGAAGGGATGTTTGGATCTTCACATGGGTTACTGGCTTGGATCTGGGGATTGTAGGTCATCATGGCATTGGTGAAAAGGTTGGGATCGGATGAGGTTGTTGGTGGATAAGGATTCATGCTTCTTCTTTTCCGAGATCTGGTCTCAACAGGCATGGAGATGCAAGTGCTAAATGGATGCAAGATGTTTGGCTAAAAGATGTTGATGGACGCAAAGTTGATGAACTTCTAAAGATGATGACTTTCTAGGATGCAATGCAAGGATGGATCAAGATGGCGATGATGGAAGCTGGATGGAACTGATATGGATCAAGATGGTGGAGGAAAGATAGGTTGCTGGTGGAAAGCTGGTGAAAGATTACTGAGTGGTCAACAAATGAGCTACTATTTTTCCCAAATGGAGGATCAGAGATATGATGGGGTCAACCTAAGATAGACTGATGATCTTCGGTCAACAAGTTTCTTATCAATGCACTCCAATCTCTTGCTCGAGATGATGGCTATGCAAGGACAAGGTTTGATTTCTTTATGACAACACGTTGTGCCAAAAAAGAAGATGATGGTCTCTGATCTTGGATATGGGATAGGAACAACTCAAAAAGGTAGAACACTAAGTGTTGGTGGATCTCTGGATTTGGAACAAAGGATGATGGATCTGCTGGAAAGATATGGAAAGCTGATGGGTGGATGCTGGTGGAAAAGGTATTGAAGGGTGAAGGGACAATGCTTTATCTAAAGGGATAATGCAAATGACAAGGATTGATTCTAGAATGCTGGTAGGAAGACGAATGCAAATGCAACTTTATGATGTTTTTGAAATGCAACTAAGGTTTTGATGCTGATGCAAAGGATGAAACTAGGATGAAACCAAGATGCAAAGCTGTTTGAGACAAGATTTCAAGATCTGAAGATGGAACAAGACATGAACAAGGATTGGCTAATTTTCTGGCTCAAGGTTGATGAAACGATGGTTAACTCGAAAATGGAAGGCGAACTGTTTGATGCGGGCGTTATGGGCAATGTTCTCAAGTCTGGTTTGGGACTTCTCTTCTGCTTGGTTTGCTTGGATAATGGCTTGATAGCTCTTGGTGTTCTTCTTGATAACTTTTCGCTCTTGATAGGCTTGGGATTTGGGCAACTTTGCTTTAGGATGTTTGTTCTTGCTGGGCATCTCTTGGAAAAGAGGTTTCTGATTTTGAGGCAAAGGTTTCCAATGGAAAAGGTTTAAAGTCAAAGCAATCTCCGCAAGGGACAAAGCAACCCTGCGGGATACAAACAAAGGCAACTGACTCTGACAAAGCTTTGAAAGTGTATGTTTCAACAAGTGTTTTCACGGAGTCTTTGACTATCAAGCACTTCAAACAGATCTACCTAAGGAAGGTGAGTATCAAAATCGCTTGCCCACAGCTTGGTATCCCCCAGAAGGGAATACAAATGGTGAGTAATCTTGAGGCGACCCGGTAAACCCCTTGGAATCGGTCCTTGCACAAGGATTTTGATACTTTCGGATGTAGATAGGGTAGCCTCTAGTTTATCAGGTTGCTAATGATTCCGTGGAGTCTCCATACCCGGTTATGCTGATCATCCATGACTCACTTAAGAGCCTTGCCAATTATGCTGGGGGAGAGGAATGTTTACCATCCCCAGACACGTGTTTGGCACGAACGCCCGGCGATTAGGAGATGTAAGTGATTCTTTTGGTATTCACTTATTTGTATACCGGCCGGGGGGGATACCGGTTTGAGGTCGTTCTCCGAGGAGGAAGCGCTTCTCCTTGGACAGGCCTCGCTAAAAGTAGAACAAGTGAACTTGTCCAAGTTCAAATGTTCCACGTTGCTTACTCTAACAAGGATTATGCAAGAATTAAAAAAACTCCTACATGCACATCAAGCAGATTTTGTTCATTTTCCCAAATTTGATTAAGTTTGTTTGAACTTTGAAATGAAGACACTTGTGTTTAGCTTTTGATTTTTTCTTTTCCTCAAAATGTAAATGCTTTGAACGGTTGCAAGTTCTTTCCTTTTGTGCATTCAAGATTTGATTAGCGAGTTGATTTAAGAACTTTGAAAAAGCTTTGTTTTGTCCCTTAGATCACTCAAGATTGAATTTGTTTGCTTGCTTTGGAATTTGAAACGAGATAGGGAATAGAGTTGTTTGTTCCTTTAGTGCATTCGAGATTTGGTTTGCTTTTCAAATTGACAATGACACTTAGGACCTAAGTTCTTCCTTTTAGCTTCATTCAAGATTTTGTTTTGACTCGTTTGAATGCAGATTTGATGTTCTTTTTATGCCCAAAAAGATATGATCATTCCTACTTTGCATGAATGCATTGTTAAAAATCCTTGATGTTGCAAGGATGCAAATGCCTTGATTAATTTTTTTTGTTTTGTTTGTTAGAACAAATTTTGCAAATTTTAGTCCTTAATGCATTCAAGAATGATTTGGGGGTTCATTTTAAGCACTAAAATAAGGTGTGTATGATTTTGCTTCCTTATGGATTTTATTATTATTTTTGAAAAAAAAATGGCCATGACCTCCTTGCTAGAAGAAGAAGAAGAAGGAGATGGAATAGAAGAAGAATATAGACAAGAAGAGGAAGAAGAATATAGACAAGAAGAAGAAGAAGGGATCGAAGTGCTCCGTCCACCTATAAGCTTGAAAAATCTGAAAATGGTCTAAAACCCATCAGAATGTTTGCAAAGAACCCGTGAAGTGGGTCCCACCGGGCGTGCCAGAATGTAGACTAGGATTTGAGAGTGCACCTAAACCTGTTTTGAAGGCCAAAGACAAACAAATGTCATAGCATATAATCAAATCAAATTCAAAGGTTAACAAACTAAAATCAAAGCCACCTCAGTTTAAGCTTAAAACGGATGCGCCCATGCACCGTTTGATATGCTTAGATATAGAGGGATGTGGGTGTGCAAACTCAAGCACTTGGAGCATGCAAAGTAGGATGATTTGAGGATCAAGAAGACCCAAAATGACACAAAATAGGTATGAGGAACCTATTTTGCCTCAAAGGCCTCAAGAACACACAAATATGCAAAGCTAAATAAATGAACTAAGATTAAAACAAGAAATGAATCTATGTTAATCCATTTAAGCTAATTTAGATGTGATTTAAGCTTGAAAATGATCTAAAAAAGATGAGCTTATGCTTATGCTAAAATGAAAATGGCATTATAACTTTGCTATTGAGTTTGAGAGTTGAGAGATGATTTGCCTTAGGAAGTGAGGGTATTTATAGGAAAAGGGAAGGGCTTGGTTAAAAAGGATGAGTCAGAGTTAGGGCTAAGGTTAGGGTTGAGTCAAGGACAAGTGTCCTGACAAGTGTCAAGGGAGGATTGAGTTGAAAGTTTGAGGGCATGTGCACAATTTGGTAAATGTGCCCAAGGCCAAGAGGTGGCAAGGAAGGGATAAGAAGGTCTTAAATGCATAATGAATGCATGTAAGAAAGATAAGGAAGGCTTAAATGCATCCTTAAATGCATTTGCAAGAGGTGGCCAAGAGGTGGCCATCTTTGTTGACTAAGGAGGATGACTAAGAGGAGGTTAGCATAAGTTTTGGTAAACCTTTTGCTAATGGAATGTGACAAGATTAGAAAGGGGATTAGGATTAGGATTAGGGGATTTTAGGATTAGGATGGGTGAAGAGGTTGGGTTGAGAAGTTTCTAGAAGAGTCTAGAATTCTCCTAGGTTTTATGGAATAAAAGTTTATTCATTCCAAAAGCTTAAGTTTGGGAAAATTTATTGAAATATTTTCAATAAATATGAAAATTAAATATTTAATCTTAATTAAATATTTTGAGTTGAGATTAGGGTTAGAAAAGGTGGGATTAGCCTTTTAATCGAAATTAAGAAGGGATTAGAAGATTTTGGAAGAGGTTAGTGGTCTTAAAGAAATTGGCCAAGTTTTGGTCAAAAAATAAATTAATTATTTTTTGGGGGATTTTTGGTCAATTTATTAATTAAAATAATTAATAAATAGGGGATTAATGTTTAAATAAGATTTAAACATTTTTGGGAGGGATTTCTTAATTAAATATTTTTAATTAAGAAAAAAGGATTTAATAACATAAAAATAAATTAATTAATTAAATAAATAATTAATTAATAAATGATGATGTCATCAGAGATTTTTCAGAAAATAAAAATACTTTATTTTCTAAAGGATTTTTAGGTGTCTACAGTACTCAACAAAGTTAAGGAGCTGGTATTCTCTTTATCACGTTGCAAGGATACATAATTTTGAAATCTTACAAGCTACCTTTTCCTTGCACTAATAATGTAGTAGAATATGAAGCTTTGCTGGTTGGGTTAAAGATGGCTTTACAATGGAAAGTAGCTGAAATGAATGTCTATGGGGATTCTGAGTTGATTATAAACCAGGTTGAAGATGATTATCAGACTAAAGATGATAAGTTATTACCATATAAACATATGGTTGATGACTTCAAACAATATTTCTCAGTCATCACTTTTGAGCAGATTCCTCGACATGATAACAAGGTTGTCGATGCAATGGCTACGATTGCTTCTCTGTTTGATACAGAGGATACCAAGGCCCATTTTGAGTTCTTGGTGGAATCCCTAACTTGTCCTGCATATGATGACCCTGATACGAGTATTATATGTCATCTAATTGGACATGAATCCAAAATCTATGGAAAAATATATTCTTATCTGAAAAATGACATCCTACCCCTTGACCTATCTCAGAA
This sequence comes from Chamaecyparis obtusa, assembly GCA_027943335.1. NCBI lineage: Eukaryota > Viridiplantae > Streptophyta > Pinopsida > Cupressales > Cupressaceae > Chamaecyparis > Chamaecyparis obtusa. Next base: position 785,003 of record BSBK01003968.1, on the reverse strand, counting down.
TCAAAAATGAACTTTTCTCTACCAAGCCTCCTGCTAAGTCCTAATATTTGACACCCTTTATCGGCAAGGTCTTGATGGTACTCTCCTACGATGTCTCAAGCATGATGAAGCTCAAACTTCCTTGTGAGATGTACATGAGGGTATTTGTGGGACACATTCGAGTGGTCCCTCTTTGGCTAAGAAACTCATGCATATGGGTTATTATTGGCCTACCATGGAAACAAATTCCTTTCATTTTGATAGGGCATGTAAGAAATGTCAGATACATGGAAACCTTATTCAAGCTCCAGCACAAGAACTACATCCTTTTACAACTACATTGCCATTTAGTTGGTGGGGACTTGACCTCATGGGTGCCATCAATCCTCCATCTTCCAACAGTCACAAATGGATTATCACTACAACATAGTATTTTACTAAATGGATTGAGGTCATTCCATTGATTACTGCCACAGGGAAACAAATATCCATGTTTATCCTAAATTATATCATTTGCAAATATGGTATACCTATGTATCTGATCACTGATAATGGGAAACAGTTTCAAAATCAGGATGTGGATGAACTGTGCACAAAATTCCATATCACTCATAACTATTCCTCCATATACTATCCCCAAGGAAACGGCCAAGCTGAGGCGTCAAACAAAACAATTGTTAAAATCCTACAAAAGACTATCAATGACGTTGGTCATGACTGACATATCCAACTGAATCTAGCCTTATGGGCTTATCGCACCTCCATTTGTACTCCCACTGGAGCCACCCCATATTCCCTTGTTTATGGATCCGAAGCAGTCCCGCCCCTCGAGGTTGAGTTTCCTTCACTTCGTGTCACTCTGAAAGATTTGATTCCTGTAGACACCTAAAAATCCTTTAGAAAATAAAGTATTTTTATTTTCTAAAAATTCCTGATGACATCATCATTTATTAATTAATTATTTATTTAATTAATTAATTTATTTTTTATGTCATTAAATCCCTTTATCTTAATTAAAAATATTTAATTAAGAAATCCCTCCCAAAAATGTTTAAATCTTATTTAAACATTATCTCCTTATTTATTAATTATTTTAATTAATAAATTGACCAAAAATCTCAAAATAAATAATTAATTTATTTTTTGCCCAAAACTTGGCCAATTTCCTTTAGACCACTAACCTCTTCCAAAATCTTCTAATTCCTTCTTAATTTTGATTAAAAGGCTAATCCCATCTTTTCTAACCCTATTCCCAACTCAAAATATTTAATTAAGATTAAATATTTAAATTTCATATTTATTGAAAATATTTCAATAAATATTCTCAAAACTTAAGCTTTTGGAATGAATAAACTTTTATTCCATAAAACCAAGGAAAATTCTAGACTCTTCTAGAATCTTCTCAAATCCAACCTCTTCACCCATCCTAATCCTAATTCCTCCCTTAACCTTGTCACATTCCCTAAACAAGGTTAGCCAACTCTTAAGCTTACCCCAAAGTCAACAAAGAGGGCTTCCCTTTTTGAAATGCATTGAAGACATTTAAGGCCTCCTTATCCCTCTTACATGCACTTATGGTGCATTTAAGAAGCCCCTCACCCCTTTCTTACACCCTTTGACCTTAGGCACATTTCTCAAATTGTGCACATTCCTCCCATCTTTCAATCCAATGCCTTTGTGACACTTGTCACAAGGAGGTGATCCCTAAACTAGCACAATCCATGTGCTCCCCTTTGAATGAATCTTGGCCTCTCTTAAGGATTTCAATCCTGGCCACTCATTCTTCCTTCCCAGATCCTATAAATACCCCTCCTTTCAAGAGCAAAAAAATTAGCTTACTTTCATTCTCATGCATTGTTATAATGCCATTTTCATGTTAGATCTTAGCAAATCATTCTAATTTAGTTTACTTTCAAGCATTTTAGCTCATCATAGCTTAGCAATAATGGATTAACTTAGTTTACTTCATTGTTTTGCATAGCATATCATCATTACTTCATTGTTTTGCATAGCATATCATCATCATCACATCTCATTTGGTCTAAAATCAATCCTAGATTACTCATCATGTAGCTTAATCTCCATTAAAGCATTTTTGAGTTCCTGAGGCCTTAGGGGCAAATCAGGTGTTCTATACCTATTTTTGTGCCATTTTGAGGTTTTCATGGATTTCAATTCATCTTAGAATGCATTTAGAGTATGCTCCAAGTGCTTAGAGAGCACGCCCACATCCCCCTTATTAGAGCAAATCAAACAGTGCTTGGGTGCACCTATTTTTGGCTCAATCTGAGGTGGCTTAGCTTAGAGTTTATTTGTTTTGTTTTGATTGCATGCTTAGATTAAACTCTTAATGTTTGATTGATTTTAGGCCTTTCAAAATAGATAACAGGTACCCTTGAAAGCCTTGCTCACAATTCCTAATGAAGAGTATAGAGTTGCACGACTAATTGAACTAGAACTGCTGGATGAACACCGTCAGAGAGCTTATGATCATTTGAAAGTCTATCAGTAGCGTAGGTCTCATCAGTATAACAGAAAGGTGAAAATCAAAGACTTTTAGGTGGGACTCAAACCACAATCAGCTTGATCAAATCACACTTTTTCAATCTTAATGTCGCAGGAAATGAAAAAAATCATGCCTACTACAAAAAGAAATGTTGCCTACAAAAATGAAATCTCACCTTTGAGAAATCAAATCACGCCTTGAAGCAATTAAATCATGTGTACAGACTCTATTTTTATGCCTGGTTACTGACAGATTTCCGCCAGCGATAACTTCTATTCTGCCTCTACTTCTTCTTCTGTCGCCTGAATGTAATTAAATCATGCCTTTTCAGAAAGAAATCACGCCTCTGAAACAAACTTTTACGCCTTCGGGTACAAAAACCTTGCTTCTGGTTTTTCTTTTGTCGCAGCTGGTATTTCTTTTATCGCTTTTGAGCATTTAGGTGTCGCCTATAAGTTTTTCTCTGCCACCTCTGGTCAATCATTTATCGCTTGTAAGAATGAAATGTCACCTCTGCACTTTCCAGCGTCGCGTATAAGCTAGACAGTGGCGCCTTTTGGTGTTTTTCTATCTTGAATTGCTTGGGACTGGATTTATTTATTTTTATTGCAAACAAAAGGTCACACTCAATCTTGAATGAAACTAAAGGAAAGAACTTAGGTCCTAAAGTGTCATTGTCATTTTGAAAATCAAACCCAATCTTGAATGCACTAAAAGGAACGAACACTCTATTCCCTCTCTTGTTTCAGATTTCAAAGCAAGTAAATGAACATAATCTTGAATGATCTAAGGATAAAACAAAGCACATTTTCAAAGTTCCTAAATCAACTCGCAAATATCAATCTTGAATGCCCAAAAGGAAAGAACTTGCAACCGCTCAGATCATTTACGTTTTGAAGAAAGAACAAATCAAAATCTAAGCACGTGTGTCTTCATTTTCAAAAAGTTCAAACACACTTAATCAATTTGGGAAAATGAACAAACTTGCTTGATGTGCATCTAGGAGCTTTATCTTCTTGCAAAATCCTTGTTAAAGTAAGCAATGTAGAACATTTGAACTCGGACAAGTTCACTTGTTCTACTTTTAGCGAGGCCTGTCCGGGGAGAAAAGTGTTTCCTCCTTAGAGAACGACCTCAAACCGGTATCCCCCCCGGCCGGTATATAAATAAAGTGAAGGCAAAAAGTACTCACTTACATCTCCTAATCACCGGGCGTCTTGTGCCAAATGCAAATGTCTGGGGAAAGGTAAATATTCCTCCCCCAGCGTTGTTGGCTAGGCTCTTAAGTGAGTCACAGGCGGTCAGCATAACCGGGTATGGAGACTCCACGGAACTATTAAAAACCTGATAAAATAGAGGCTACCCTATCTACATCTGAAAGTATCAAAATCCTTGTGCAAGGACCGATTCCAAGGGGTTTACCGGGTCGCCTCAAGATTACTCACCATTTGTATTCCCTTCTGGGGGATACCAAGCTGTGGGCAAGTGATTTTGATACTCACCTTCCTTAGGTAGATCTGTTTGAAGTGCTTGACAGTCAAAGACTCTGTGAAAATACTTGTTGAAACATACACTTTCAAAGCTTTATCAGAGTCAGTCATCCTGTTTGTATCCCGCAAGGTTGCTTTGCCCTTTGCGGAGATTGCTTTGTCAGAAGTCTTTTTAAATTTATCCTTTGCCACTTGAGAAAATCAAACCAATCAACAAACTTGATACTCAGAAATCTTGCAGAAATCAGATATCCAAAGAGCCTTTTGTTCTCAAACCAAACCTATCAGAATTTTCCCAAAGATATGCCCAATTTGATCAAACATCCGAAAGCCAAGTTGCCCAAATCCAAAGATTATCAAGAGAAGAAAGTTGCAGAAAGAAACCTCAAGAACCATCAATTCTCTATCCAAGCAACCCAAGCAGAAGAAAAATATCAAGAAAAGCTTGATAATATTGGCTATAATGCAAGAGTCAAACAGTTTGCCTACCATTTCTAAGTAAACCATCGCTACATCAACCTTGAAAGAGAAGATTAGCTGGATCCATCACATGTCCTATTCTACTTTTAGATCTCATAATCTTATCTCGGCAGTCCGTCATCCTAGCTTCATCTTAGTTTCATCCCTGCATCTTCACCTGTCATGACCCCTTATTGGATAGAACCTAGTAATAATAAATAACGATCATAGAAGTAAAATATTATAATATAAAAAAATAATCATAACTCAAATGTTAATAAAGTAATAATAGTAAATATACTATTAATAATATATTATTAAAATATTAATATAATATATAATAATATATTATTGAGATAATGATATTGATATTGTTAAAATAGTAATATTACTCAGATAATATTAATTTCCCTTATTGATAATATCTAAGTAATAATATTATTATATTAATCAATTAATAATCAACTATTAATTTAATCAATATAATAGTTAATAATACTAATCTACATATAATATTAATCTATGAATAGTATTAAAGAAGCCAATTAATAATAATACCACCCGTAAAGAGTTTTATAATAATCAAATGTAAATTATTAATACTAATACTATATTTCAAAAGATGTGACTATTCATATTTATATATATATTGAGTGGGAAAAGACATTATATCACGGAGGGAAAAAAGAAGAAATATTAAGAAGGAATTTGGAAAACTTGGGAGAAAATAACAGAGGAGAAATTGAAGGAGAAAATATAGGAGAAAATATAGGAGAAAATGAAGGAGAAAATAAAGGAGAAAAATAAGGAAGTAATCGGAGCATTCTAAAAGATATATAAAGAAAATGGAATAAGAATCTCCATTTCTAAAATAAGAGATAATTCAACAAAAGATTAAGGAAATAAGGAAAAGAGTAAGCCCACGTGGAAAGTAGGGCATTCGGTTAAATAAATTAGAATAGAGGAATTTTCCCTCTTATAAAGGTATGTAACTTTATTTTTGTTTATTTAATCAATGATATATTTATTTATATTTTGAAATGTACTAATATTATTATGAAATTAATTCATATTAGATAGTTAAACAAATGTAACTTAAATATGTTAGTAAATAAGTAATTCTATATATATAATTGGTTATAAAATAAATATATGTAATTAATATATATCTAAGAATTATATTAATGTTAATTAATTAATAAGTAATTATAATAATGAAAATTATATAAAATTAATATGTATTCTCACTGGTTAAGACAAGAATATATGGTTCAACTTTGTCATAATTAATTATGTACTAATATCATTATGGAATATAAATATTTATTTTTATCATAGAATAATATGAACTATATATGTAAGATATCTATTTGGAATATAAATATAATATATTTCTAAAGGATCTAATCTAATCTTTCTATCTATCTATCTATCTATCTATCTCTCTCTCTCTCTCTATATATATATATATATATGAGATTGTTCTTAATATAATTGGATTTAAATGCAAAAGTGTCATATACTAATCATTGGGAATTGATATTTCTGATTGCAATCTTAATTGTGAATTCTAGGGCAAATCTAGTAAACTACCAATTGAGAACATTACAAGGGATATATAGATATATGAATCTTAAATGATATATACCGATATATGAATCTTATATATATATGGAAATAATAATGATTTAGGAATATGATCTAGATTACTCTAATTATAGTACATGGAGATATATCTCATCTCATACTACGATATCTTAGGATAGGGAGTTTGTGGAGGGAGAGGCGGAGTAATTTCGGGCACATGACGGATATCCTAAAAGGAGCCGCTTGTAGTCTGTTTCACGCGCCCTTTGGCACTGTAAGTCTTCCATCTTATGATGATCATAGTAAGGGAAGGAGAAAGATTCATGTGCCCTATATGAAGAGATCTTCTATATGACTACATTCATTAGCTTATCACTCAATAGTTTCCTCTAACTTTAATGATAGTGATGGTTATATGTTGTTAATTATTTGATGATTCCCTAATTTATGCCTAATTGATGGAATTTCGGTCTAGGGGTAAAAAGGGTTCATTACAAGTGGTATCAGAGCATAATCCTGCCATCCTGTGGAAATTTTAATTCATGCAAATGCATAACGAACAAGAGGAACAAGTAACTATTGCACTTAAAATATTAAGAAAGAGATATATTAATGTTAAACTATTACATCCAGTATAGATCAGACGAACTCATTTCTTCCATCTAAGGCATCTCGACGAAGAAGGTTGTGGATGGTAGAGGCAGGGTAATTTTGGGCGCATGACGGATTCCTCTAGGGAACCACTTGTAGTCTGTTCCATGCGACCAAGACACTGTAACACTTCCACTCTTGGTGTCCTTAGCTGGAGAGAAAGAAAGAGTTCTACAAGATTACTTCGATAAAAATTATGTCGTTCACTTACTCCATAGTTAAGATCAAACTAATATAGCTTGTAAAGCTTATACAAATTTTAATCCTTCCATTCCAATAAGGCACCTTGACGAAGGAGGTGGTGGATGGTAGAGGCGGAGTAATTTCAGGCACATGATGGATATCCTAAAAGGAGCCGCTTGTAGTCTATTTCACGCGACCTTGACACTGCAACTCTTCCACTTGGGGTGATCTTAGAGGGATAGAGAGATGAATTTCCCTATGATCCTTCATACATCAGTGTGTATGCTTCATGTTTTCAATGTGTATACTCTGTGTCTTCATGCACCAGTATGTATACTTTGTATTTTCAATCTGTATACTTTGTGTTTTCATGCATCAGTGTGTATGCCTTGTGTTTTCAATGTGTATACTCTGTGTCTTCATGCACCAGTATGTATACTTCATATTTTCAATCTGTATACTTTGTGTTTTCATGCATCAGTGTGTATGCCTTGTGTTTTCAATGTGTATACTTTGTGTCTTCATGCATCAGTGTGTATGCTTCGTGTTTCAATGTGTCTACCGCGTATCTTTATATAATCACATGTATGCCTCATATTCTCATATTTTCATATATATACATTGTTATTGCAATCTTCGTGTAGGAGTAACTCATGATCACATTCCTCATGTATGTTTTGTGTATTGTTTGTGTGCTTTCTTCCCTACGTGTTTGACATATACTTATGTATTTCTTCATGTCTTAAATATTTGATGTGTATTTATATCTCTATCTATGGTATGTTGATATGTACTTATGCACTGCTTCATGTCTTTTATGTTTGGTGTGTAATTAGGTGTGATACCTCATGCTTTGAGTGTCTAACATATATGTATTGTATTATGTTATATGGCTTCATGACCAATTTGTGTTCATTTTCCATGTATACCACCTCATGCATTAAGTGAATGTTTTTTAATACTTTAAGTGATATATGTATGCTTCATGAATGTTCTCTATGTATAAGTATGCTTTATGTGTATGATGTATATGAGCACTACTCCATGCATTACATGTCTAGTGTGTATTTGAGTGTACTGCTTCATATTTTATGTGTTTACCATGTATTCATTTCCTTATGTTTGACATGTTTACTCCATTCATGCTTTATGTGTATTCATGTATCTTTGTGCATGATTTATATGTACATATCATACTTTTTATGCTACGTGTATCCATATGTGTACTTTATGATTTAATCTATTTATGTTTCTACTTCATGTTTATATTGCATAATTTATGTGTATGCTTCATGAATAAATAAAAATTAAGTGTATGCTTTATGTGTTTTGTGTATTCACATATGTACTTCAAGATTTGAGTGAATTCATGTTCTATGTGCTTCATTGTATTCATGTATATCCTACTTGTGCTACATGTATGCTTCACAACTTAATTAAATATGTATGTATTGTGTGCATTTATATGTATACTTCTTGAAATCAGTAAATTCATGATATGCCTCTTAGCTTGAATAGATTCATACTTCATGTTCTAAGTGCTAATAATATTTACAGATTTGATTCATGTATAATGTGTTTGCAACATGGTTACATAAAGATTGTATGTCCCTTACTAATGCATTCAGCTCATAATTGTTATGTCTCCAAACAATTTACTCCATGAATATTTCTTGAGTATCTATAAGTCTGTCAAGAGCAATAATTTTGTATTTGAAGGGTAGGACTGTGATGTCCCCATCCTGGAATTTGATAATAAATAATTTAATTAGATCACAAAAGAAATATTTTATAAAAAATATAATAGTTGAATAAATAGAAACAAAGATTGTCATTATTATAATTGTAATAATATTAATTATCTATTATTAAAATATTATTGAAGTAATAGTACACTATGAACAAATAATTTATAATATAATAATTATAAATATTAAATTATAATTAAATTAGTATAATATATACATAATTAATATCTACAAATTAGTGGTTTTAAATATGAAATATATAATTCATATACTTTAATATTGTAAAACATGTCCTTGACTATGGTAAGTTGACAATACTAGTAACAATCGATGATAATTTAGCTAAATGGTAAATCAGATTATGATTAAGTTACATATGAATTAAAAGATGCATCTGGGTTATAAGGGTGAAATAAATATAATTATGTTTTTTGCTTGAGGACAAGCAAATTCAAGAGGGGCGAACTGTCATGACCCCTTATTGGATAGAACCTAGTAATAATAAATAACGATCATAGAAGTAAAATATTATAATATAAAAAAATAATCATAACTCAAATGTTAATAAAGTAATAATAGTAAATATACTATTAATAATATATTATTAAAATATTAATATAATATATAATAATATATTATTGAGATAATGATATTGATATTGTTAAAATAGTAATATTACTCAGATAATATTAATTTCCCTTATTGATAATATCTAAGTAATAATATTATTATATTAATCAATTAATAATCAACTATTAATTTAATCAATATAATAGTTAATAATACTAATCTACATATAATATTAATCTATGAATAGTATTAAAGAAGCCAATTAATAATAATACCACCCGTAAAGAGTTTTATAATAATCAAATGTAAATTATTAATACTAATACTATATTTCAAAAGATGTGACTATTCATATTTATATATATATTGAGTGGGAAAAGACATTATATCACGGAGGGAAAAAAGAAGAAATATTAAGAAGGAATTTGGAAAACTTGGGAGAAAATAACAGAGGAGAAATTGAAGGAGAAAATATAGGAGAAAATATAGGAGAAAATGAAGGAGAAAATAAAGGAGAAAAATAAGGAAGTAATCGGAGCATTCTAAAAGATATATAAAGAAAATGGAATAAGAATCTCCATTTCTAAAATAAGAGATAATTCAACAAAAGATTAAGGAAATAAGGAAAAGAGTAAGCCCATGTGGAAAGTAGGGCATTCGGTTAAATAAATTAGAATAGAGGAATTTTCCCTCTTATAAAGGTATGTAACTTTATTTTTGTTTATTTAATCAATGATATATTTATTTATATTTTGAAATGTACTAATATTATTATGAAATTAATTCATATTAGATAGTTAAACAAATGTAACTTAAATATGTTAGTAAATAAGTAATTCTATATATATAATTGGTTATAAAATAAATATATGTAATTAATATATATCTGAGAATTATATTAATGTTAATTAATTAATAAGTAATTATAATAATGAAAATTATATAAAATTAATATGTATTCTCACTGGTTAAGATAAGAATATATGGTTCAACTTTGTCATAATTAATTATGTACTAATATCATTATGGAATATAAATATTTATTTTTATCATAGAATAATATGAACTATATATGTAAGATATCTATTTGGAATATAAATATAATATATTTCTAAAGGATCTAATCTAATCTTTCTATATATATATATATATATATATATATATATATATATATATATATATATGAGATTGTTCTTAATATAATTGGATTTAAATGCAAAAGTGTCATATACTAATCATTGGGAATTGATATTTTTGATTGCAATCTTAATTGTGAATTCTAGGGCAAATCTAGTAAACTACCAATTGAGAACATTACAAGGGATATATAGATATATGAATCTTATATATATATGGAAATAATAATGATTTAGGAATATGATCTAGATTACTCTAATTATAGTACATGGAGATATATCTCGTCTCATACTACGATATCTTAGGATAGGGAGTTTGTGGAGGGAGAGGCGGAGTAATTTCGGGCACATGACGGATATCCTAAAAGGAGCCGCTTGTAGTCTGTTTCACGTGCCCTTTGGCACTGTAAGTCTTCCATCTTATGATGATCATAGTAAGGGAAGGAGAAAGATTCATGTGCCCTATATGAAGAGATCTTCTATATGACTACATTCATTAGCTTATCACTCAATAGTTTCCTCTAACTTTAATGATAGTGATGGTTATATGTTGTTAATTATTCGATGATTCCCTAATTTATGCCTAATTGATGGAATTTCGGTCTAGGGGTAAAAAGGGTTCATTACATCACCAAACCTTAGTTGCATCCTAGAAGTCCTCCTTAGTTGCATACACCATCATCCTCCTAGTAGCATCATAGATCATCTATCCCACTCGCATATGCATCATCCCTTTAGAGAGAGCATTGTTCCATTATCCTTCACCATCTTTCCATCAGCAATCCACCATCAGAATCCCATATCCTTCATCCAAAATCTAGCATCCATCATCTAAATTAGAACCCACCATCTTTTGTACCAAATCCAGAGATCCAAATCCACAAACACTTAGTGTTCGAAACCTTTGAGTTGTTTCCATCCCTTATCCTAAATCAGAAAGCATCCCCTTTTTGACAGAGCATTGTCTAAAGGAAATCCAACTTGTCCTTGCACAGCCTCATCATCTCGAGCAAGAGATTGGCTTGTATTGATAAGCATCCAGTTAACAGAAGATCATTAGTCTATCCTAAGTTGGCCCAAATCCTATCATTGATCCTCCATCAGGGAAAAATGGCAGCTCATTGTTGACACTTAGTAATCTTCCACCAGCATCCCACCAATCCTCCACCCAATCTTGACCCAAATCAGAGCATCCCACCAAGCCTCCATCATCACCAAGCTTTTTTACCAATTTGCCACCATTTCCCATCAATCTTCCACCATCCTTGATCCAAATGTGAGCAATTCATCAATCCTTGCATCACATTCTAGAAATTCATCATCCTTAGAAGTTCCTTAAGCTCTCATCCACCATCCTTTAGAGTTCTTTAGGAAACATCTTGCATCCATCTAGCATCTGCATCTCCATGCCTGTCGAGACAAGATCTGGATCTAGGAAGCGAAGGCACATGAATCCTTATCCAATCACCAGCTCATCTGATCCCAACATTTTTACCAGTGCAATGGTAGCCTATGATCCCCAAATACAAACTAGAAATACATGGGATGATCCCAATATCCCCTCAGCTCCTCTAGCAATAGAAACATTTGTGAATCACCCAGAGAATCCACCAGCATTCAATACACTCATAGCCCAAAACCAGCAGAGCATGTTCACTAATTTTGCACAAAGGCATACTCCCATTCCACCATATCTCCATCCTCGTATTCCCATAAGCACTATCCAAATCCCAGCACAAGTATACTCTCCATTCATCCAACAATTCCTTGATCCCACCTTGCAAACATCTCAAGCAACCTCCACCATTCCCCTTCTTCTGCAAGGAAGCTTCGCAAGCCCCGTAACACAAGCTATCACACCATCTACTCCATTCCCTATCACAGGTACTTCATCATCTGCCATGGCCTCCCAAGCTCTTGCACAAATCCAACGCTTGTCACAAAATCAACTCCCACCTCTTACACATCCATTTACACAAGCAGCTCCATCTCCTTCCACACCATTCTTTTCAGGAGGGATGCAATCATCCTTCCCCCTTTCTCCACAAGCTTCAACATCCATACCATCTTTCCTAGGGTCAACACAATCGTTTCCCTCTTTCACCCAACAAACGCCAACATCATCTATTCTGGGGGCAGCGCAATCGCTCCCCTTTCCTCCTCAGCAAGCTTCCGCATCAACATCACCCTTTTCATGGGGAGCGCAAATGTTCCCTTCCTTTCCCCCCCAACAAGCATCTACCCAGGCACAAGCCCATCAAAATGCCTTCACCATAGGGATGCCTTTCATGGGCTTTTCCAATCCACCATTGATATCCCAAACTCCCATCACATCCACCTTCCCGGCATCCGCTGCAACATAATTCCCACCACACATTGGCTCTCGTTGGGGCCTCACTCAAGAAGAAATGAAAGCTTGGGGCATACCAACCCATTCTCCTACATCTATGTTTGGAAACCAACAAGCCACCTCCTCACAAGCAGCACAACAACCATCACAACTTCCACCAGCTTCATCCTTTGCAAACTATCCATTCACAATACCTAATGCCTTTTAGCAAGTTCCTCCACCTCAGTAGCAAAGTTCATCCCATTTCGCAAGTTATCTTGCCCAGCCACCCTTTGCTTCAAGCTTCCCCACATCAAATTCACCCTTAAGCAATGCGGGAATGCACCCGACCTACATCGGTCAACGGCAGAGCCAAGTTCAGCAAGGACCACCTTACCAGCAAGCGGTGTCATTTCACTAACCTCCCCCACAACAAACCCCTATCATTCCCCAGCAAAAGCAAGCTTCCTCCTACCAGGCACAGCAACAAATTCCTATCATCCCACAACACCAGCAAGAAATCTCATATCCATCACCGCAATATCTCCCTATGCCACATCAACAGTATCCTCCCCAGCAAACATTGCTCCAAAATCCACTCCAATCCGCCTATCCCACTGGGCCATCTCCATATCCCGCTCCACAATACCCACCTCACACTAATACATTTGGGGTGAAATTGCGACAGCAATTTGCGACGACAGGGAAATGTTAAGCGGTTTTGGCTTTTTTTTTTCAAATATAGCCCAAAACTGTCACAATTGCGAAATTTTCAGGATATAAGTGCAAAAAAAAAAAGGAACGTTGTCATTTGTGTTTTCAACAGCGCCGAGAGAGATTCCCTCCGCGAAATCAAGCGGGTTATCATTTGTGTTTTGAACAAAGCGGGTTGTCATTTATGTTTTGAACAGCACCGAGAGAGATTCCCTCCGCGAAATCAAGCGGGTTGTCATTTGTGTTTTCAATAGCACCGAGAGAGATTCCCTCCATGAAATCGTAGCTACAATTTTTGAGTACGTTGGGTTTATTTTTCTTTTGTCATTATTATTTAATCTGGTATTCAGCTGTTAGAGAGCTAAAATACCCAAAAATGAGGACATATTTGTGTTGAATTTATTGTTAGCGGCTTTGGTTATTTAGAATGCTTCCCCACAATACTTAATAGGATGCATTTGGTTTTCAAAGCTTTCACTGACTTGGATTCAAGATTCTGAGACTTTCACGTGCCTTGCTTCAGTTGTTTCCGCAAACAAATCGCGTGCCTTTTGTATGCTTCCACATTTTATATACATGTCCATCAGGGTAGTCACCACCACTATATTTGACAAAAACCCATCTTCAATTACTTTTTGGTGAATTTCCCTACCCTGTTCTATGACTGTACCTCTGGTTTTAATGTATAAAAATGACCCAAATTTCAAAGGAAGTATATGATAAATTCCACCTAACACTTCCTAATCCCTGGACAGTGTCTTCTTACACTTTGAAACAAACAATTCCAAAGGGAATTAGCCTCTAGGGCTCTGCAACACCCAAACCCATAATTCTTGGCTCTAAACCCTTCTTAACTAGGGCATTCTCAATCACCCGATTCTACACCCTTCAAATCCAAATTAGTGGATGATTCACCATCTCACAAACATTATACAATGTTCCACATTATAACAATCCACCCTTGCTTGGATAGATCACTCACTGCTATACATTAGCATTCAACTCAAGGTAATTTCCCACAGTTTATCCTGTGATCACACTGTTTTCCACAAAACTTTGCCTATGCAATGTCAGTACTTCATAATACAAGTTAGTTATTGTCATCCCATGAATATTAGGCCTTCTATGTTATAGAAAAATCAAAGTAAACTCATTCAAAATGGTTTAGAATGGATGAAAGAAATCCTTCTAACTCATGTATGTGTTAGTTCAAACAAATGAGGATAGTCACTCTAAAGACAACATGATAATGTACACTCACAGTAAGTGTACATTATCATGTTGTCTTTAGGGTGACTATGCTCATTTGTTGAAGAAGAAAAGCATTAATGTGCATGAATAGCAATACATTCAAGTGGCAATTACACAAGGGACAGTCACTGTGAGATGTCCTCATTTGTGACTGTCCTTACAGTGAGTGTACATTATCATGTTGTCTTTAGAGTGACTGTCCTCATTCTGTAAGTGTACATTATCATGTTGTCTTTACAGTGACTGTCCTCCTTCAAGTGGCAATTACACAAGGGACAGTCACTGTAAAGACAACATGATAATGTAGAGAAACGTTGTCATTTGTATTTTCAACAGCGCCGAGAGAGATTCCCTCCGTGAAATCACAGCTACAATTTCTGAGTACGTTGGGTTTATTTTTCTTTTGTCATTATTATGTAATCTGGTATTTAGCTGTTACATAGCTAAAATACCTAGAAATGAGGACATATCTGTGTTGAATTTATTTTTAGCGACTTTGGTTTATTTAGAAGTTTAATTTTATTTTTTCATCTTTCAAGCACAAACGTTTTGTGGACCGTAACATCTTCATTGTTTCGGGTATGCAATGAAACAGCCCTAACTTGCGACTACCTTCACAGTACTGCAAAACCGAAGAGGGAAAAGCAAGTTAGGATGGAAATAATGTAGAGAAACATTGTCATTTGTATTTTCAACAGCGCTGAGAGAGGTTCCCTCCGCGAAATCACAGCTACAATTTTTGAGTACGTTGGGTTTATTTTTCTTTTGTCATTATTATGTAATCTGGTATTTAGCTGTTAGAGAGCTAAAATACCCAAAAATGAGGACATATCTGTGTTGAATTTATTGTTAGCGGCTTTGGTTATTTAGAATGCTTCCCCACAATACTAAAGATCCCATTTTGGCATATGCTTGAAGAATGCTGGCAAAAGTGGTTGAGTTTGGTTTTATACCTCCCAATTGCATTTGTTTAAAAACCTCCAACGATTTTTAAACAAATGCAATTGGGAGGTATAAAACCAAACTATAACAATCCACCCTTGCTTGGATAGATCACTCACTACTATACATTAGCATTCAACTCACGGTAATTTCCCACAGTTTATCTTGTGATCAAACTGTTTTCCACAAAACTTTGCATATGCAATGTCAGTACTTCATAATACAAGTTAGTTATTGTCATCCCATGAATATTAGGCCTTCTATGTTCATGGGATGATCTTCATTATCTCTAAAACTCTACTACAATGACAAGTCTAGACAAAAGAATGACTGTTTCAGCAGTGACAGCAGTCTCAATATAATAGTAAACTCATTCAATAACAAGAATAATTGAATAATCAAACCAAATGATTTGAGACTTAAAAGATCAAGGAACTTGCAGAAATTAAAGTTTATTGCTCGCTGTTTCCTTCACCAGTCCATACACCCGCGCAACAGCAAATTCAAAGTAAACTCATTCAAAACAGTTTAGAATGGATGAAAGAAATCCTTCTAACTCATGTATGTGTTAGTTCAAACAAACTAAGACTTCCAAGATAAATGGAGTTGCAAAAACTAAGAGTTTTATATTTCTTACTGTTGCAGTCCGTATATATCTCCCTTCTTTGTTGTAACAGAGATATATATAAGATTCTTTATAACTTCTCAAAAACTAATCCAACCAATTTTCATCGATTGGAGCTTAGTTTGAGCCTAACTAAATCCTAAATACTAACTCCCTCCATTGTTAGCTAACCGTTGGATTTTGAAAATTCAAAAATTCCAACTTATAATTAATTGAATTATTTTAATCCAAAGACCACTAAACTCACTAACTTTGATCTCTTATGATTATTAAACTTTCCAAAAGACTTAAACTTCCGCACTAGCCTATTCTAGATTCTTAGAACATTATTGAACTTTGGACAATCTCAGTCCATTGTAAACAAGCTTTTAGTCCTAATAAGGACATCATTACAAACTCATTGAAGTATTGCATTATTTTAATAACATTAAAGGTGCTAAGATCCTCCAATTGACCTGTTGACCCTGTTTATGTATTCCATCCCTCTGATTTGTCCTGAAAGTCTGTATAATCTCCGTCTCCAAATTGGTTGTGTGAGGTGCTCCGGCACCAGTTCGCCAATGGAATAGAAGTTGTTCTTCCTATATCAATGGAAATCCTAGCTCTACAACTTCTAACATTAATTGAAGTAGAGGAAGATGGTGCGATGAATGTCATATTAGTAAAATTGTTGAATCTACAAGAAGCTTATGAGAATGCTTATAATGCCTTGACACATCACCAAAGAATAGTATAATGTGGGTTTGACAAGAGGTATGCAATCCCCCTCTTAAGAAAAATGATATGATTTTGAAGTACAATGAAAGAGCAGCCAATCCAAGTCAACATACAAAGTTTGATGCCTTATGGGAGGGTCCTTTTTATATTTCTCACTACAAAGAAAATTATGTTTTTGAGTTGGAAAACATGGAAGGTAATCCTTTTGAGATATTGATAAATAGGATCCATCTTAAACATTTCTATTAATAGTTTATCCTTCCTTCTTGTACATAGTAGGTTATTTATGCTTTAAGCTCAATAAGTATCATGAGGTACATTTTCTTTGTTGTTAGTCTCTAGTTTTCTTAAGGTTTGAGCCCATGTTTTACCCCGTGCATAGAATTTTTTGTTGTCCAACACATTTTAAAATGATCACCCCCCTATTATTGTATCACTTCCTCCTTGTTCCTCATTCAAGTGGCAATTACACAAGGGACAGTCACTGTGAGATGTCCTCATTTGTGACAAGGACAGTCACACATGAGGATATCTCACAGTGACTGTCCCTTGTGTAATTGCCACTTGAATGTATTGCTATTCAACCACATTTATGGGCCCATTTGGACCACGAAACACAGTAGCATCTACAGAGAAGAATATCCCAGGTGTAACAAGTTGTAAGAATATACCAACAGTTCTAAGAAGTTCCCTAGCACATAGTAGCATCTTCTAATTGTCTATACCACTTCACAAGGTATTGTTTGCACACATTGTTTTTGGTTCTTTTGATGACCCTTGTTTTGAAATTGCTATTAGGCCTTGTAGCTTATATGTTTTGATTGCTGGAGAACTTCTAAACTAAGCAAGAAGACCATTGCATGAGTTATAGCCGCGCGCTCAGGTTTGAAAATTGTATATTTTTTAATCTAATGTATATTTTAACTAGACTTTTAGCTTATTTTTGCTGTATATTTTAATCTAAAGGGAATCATGGATGTGAACTTGAAAGAATTTTGTACTTAGTTCTTATGGAGAGAATAGTAGTAGTTTACGGTCTAATATCAAATAGAGTTTTCCAATTACAGAAAGTTAATGAATTCTAATAGCTTATATGTTTTGATTGCTGGAGAGCTTCTAGAGCTAAGCAAGAAGACCATTGCACGAGTTATAGCCGCGCGCTCAGGTTTGAAAATTGTATATATTTTAATCTAATGTATATTTTAATCCTTTTGCCATGTCATGTAATATGTTTTGCCTTGTAGCTTATATGTTTTGAAATTGCTGTTAGACCTTGTAGCTTATATGTTTTGATTGCTAGAGAGCTTCTAGAGCTAAGCAAGAAGACCATTGCACTAGTCGTAGCCGCACGCTCAGGCATGAAAATTGTATATTTTTTAATCTAATGTATATTTTAACTAGACTTTTAAAATATTAAAGGATTTAACTAGGTCTAAGAAGATTTGTGTACTTTTGACAATTTTTCTTAGTCACTGAAAGTTGTAGACTGAAGTTTTCATAGCCCAATTTTTGCTTCCTGCGAAGAACGATCATGTCAGATAATATAAGTGAAGAACAAAATAGGGAGACAATCTCTAGATTGTGGTCTAACTTGAAAAGAAAAGGTGATGGAAAATGTTATTGTCCCTGCAAAATTTGTAAGGGCTTAAACCATAGAAGACTGCTAATCAAAATAGTTAAGAGACATTGTAGGGAGAATGGTCACATTGAAGGGGGGCATGACTATCATCCACTGGTAAGTTGTTCATTATATCATTTTAATAATTTATATACATATGAAATCACTTGATGATGAGTTGAAGATCATGGTTTATTTATGTTAATCAATTTTATATAGGTTGATCTCCCCAGGGAAGTACATGATATGGAGGAACATGGGGGTGCGAATATCCAAGGTGAAGATAATGATCCCATGGAAGATGACGATCATGCGCCAGAAAACACAATTGAAGATGATGGTATAAATACATTGATCCATGACACATTTAGTCCAAGCGGATCTGATCATGATGATGATGATAGCCTCGATGTACCTCTACTTGAGAAGGCATACGAGCCCCTATACAAAGACTCCCAAACAACTCTTCTCTCTGCTATATTGTTGTTGTTGAACTTGAAGGTTATGAATGGTTTATCCAACATAACAATGTCACGTATGTTAAGGTATGTCATATATGTCTTTATAGTTAACAAAGGGTGAATAATGTACCACTAATATTGTTTATATTAACAACTTATATTTTTTGTTGTAGATTGATAGGCGAGTTTTTGTTACCACCATCAAATATTCTACCTCGCTCATATCGAGAATTATCTGCTATTATGAAAGATATTGGAATGGAGTATCAAGCAATACATGCTTGTCCCAATGATCATATTATATATTATAAAGAACATGAATTTGCAACACAATGCCCTATATGTCATATGAGTAGATATCGAACAGATCAAATAATAAAAAAGGTGCCTCACAAGGTTCTTCGTTACATCCCCATTATTCCACGGATGCGACAATTATTCAGGTGTACTAGCTTGGCACAATTTATGGATTACCATGCACGCAATAGAAGTCGAGATGACATTATTCAAATCCCTACGGATGGTTCGGCATTTATGCACATAGAGGAAAAGTGGCAACACTTCAAAGAAGAACCTCGTAATCTCAGGCTTTCATTGGCAGCGGATGGTGTCAATCCATTTGGAGAGATGAGATCTGTTTGCTCGGTGTGGCCTATTTTTGTTATCAACAATAACATTCCTCTGTGGATGTCAATAAAGAGGGAGCACATTATGTTGGCAATGATTGTTCCAGGTATTTTATCATTTGATAGTTATTAATTTACATGTACTTACAAATCTTACAGTAAAATGGTCACAATAATTATGTAATGTTACTGTTCATTCAAGTAGGTAAATATCAAGTTAAAGATATGAATGTATATATTGAGCCTCTTATTGATGAGTTGGTCGAGTTATGGAACGGTGTCACTATGTATGACGTGTCTAGACCAATAGGACAAAGACAATTTCAATTCCATGCAATACTTGTATGGACAATACATGATGCCCCAGGGCTAACACATTTTTGTGGTATGTTATAGTGAATTCAAGTTGCGCATGATAATTCTAATTATAAAAATCAACATATTTAATAATCCAATTATATCATTATCTTGTAGGTCTTCAAACAAAGGGAAAATTTGCATGTCCAATTTGTGGTCCAAAGATGAAATCTCGTTATTCAAAAAGTTTAGGAAAGCAGGTGTTTGATGAGTACAGACACTTCCTCCACATGAATCATAAGTATCGAAGTATGGAAAAACATCTTTTCAATGGGAAAGAAGAGACTACATCAAAGCCACGAAGAATGACACCTCGCCTATGGAAGTTGGAATATAATAGAATTAATCATCGAGGTAATGTCGTTCCACCTAATGGTTTATGTTTGTAATTTATATATTTCTATTGTGATTTTTGTTTACTAATTATGTAATTGATGATCGTGAAGGTCGTCAAGGCACTACTGACAACCTTCCAAAGGGACTAAAAAGCTATCCCAGACAATTTAGTAGGTTGCCCTACTACGAGGACCTACAAATTGTGCATTTGTTTGATCCTATGCATATTGGAAAGAATATAACAGAGACATTGTGGAAAATACTGGATGGAAGGCGTGACAAAGAAAAAATTGTCAAAATTTGTAATGACATTCATGAATCCAATCATGCACTGAAGAATTTCATTCACTCAAATAGCAATAGAGATCAGATTAATATAAGTGCCCTTCCTTGGTTATTAACGGAGTAGCAAAGTGATGCCATAAAAGAAGTCATACGAAAAATTTGATTTCCCACAGGATTTGCTGCGAACATAAGCAATCTCATATCAAAGAAAAGTGAATTTGGGCCAGGGCTCAAAACGCATGATTGGCATACTTTCATCAAGGTAAGTTATGTTCTTCTGTATTTACAATATATTCATAAACTACGTGTACTATTCATTATGTTATGTTAGAAAATAATGAAATGATTGGTTTCTAATTACTGCAGTACGTGCTACCTCTATCTCTCCCAAAGCACTTCAACAATAACATCAAACAAGTGATATATGATCTTGGAAAATACATGAGGTAAGCAGTAATATCTGTTCAATTTGTTGTATATATTTATTATATTCACGATTTGTTTTTCTTGCTATGTAATCTATTGTATATTATTTTGTAAAGTCTCGTATTTATATATTTTTTGTGACTTGAATCTCTTAATGTAGGTGGTTGTCATCTAAAGAAATCCATAAAGAAGATATAAACTATTGGAAGAGAAGAATTCCTCATTTACTGTGTGAAATGCAAAAGTGTCTACCTCCAACTTTTTTCAATGCACAAGAACACTACCTCATACACCAAGTTGAGGAGATTGAATTGTGTGGACCTGCACACACTAGGTCAATGTGGATGGTTGAGAGGCACTTGAAATCTTTGAAGGCTTTGGTTCGACAAAGAGCACATCCTGAGGGTTCTATGGTAGAGGGATACATGGTATACCAGACTATGGTGTACATTACTGAATATCTTCCTAAGTTTGCTTCAAATATCCATGTAGATCGCATTTGGGATCTCGACCCTTTTAAAAAATTCAAAGGGGAGTACTTGATGGGGAAAGGTAGATTGAGGAAAGTGACAGGTAATAAATTATAAGATGTTATTGTAATAAATTATTTCTTAATCTTCAAAATAAATCGGTTGTAAGTCGTCTATTTTTTTTTTGTACAGTTGCTCGAGAGTGGGATGCACTACATTTGTATATTGCAAACAATCTTGATTGGATGATGGTATGGATTGAACGATGTCAACATTCTGGTCACACATTAACATGGGAAGGTGTATCTTCATTGGTTAAAGAAGCTCATCGTAATGGAGATTCTAATGTTACGCAAAGGGAAATAGATTTAGCATATGGTTTAAGAGATTTCCAGGTACGTACAAAATTATTAATCACCCGTATGTTTATCAACTCACGATATAATAATTTTGACATGTTTCACATATTATTGCAGGTTAAACACCACAAGGGTATGTTCTGTAATGGTCAAAAATTTTGCGTCAAAGTGTTGGATGACACGAAGAAAACTTGTGATTCTGGAATAACTGCAGTCTTTCAAGTGACTAATATTTCATCTAGAAATGACTTACATCCTCAAGAGTCTAAAAATCAATACTATGGCATTTTGGATGATATACTTGAGTGCGACTTTAGTTCCTTCAAATTAGTACTCTTCGTTGTCAAATGGTACAGGCTACGACTTAATCCAAATGATCCTAATAGAACTGTTATTGAACATGATAATGGATTTACAATGGTTAATACAAGGTCATTTGAGCCAGTTGGGGATGAGCCCTATGTTCTTCCAAGCCAATGTGAGCAGGTATTTTACTCAGAGGTTTCACATAAACTGGGTTGGTCATTTGTTGTTAGACATGAACCGAGAGGAAGGCCGATAAAGTATAATGCGATGGAAGAAGAAGATACCGAAGAAGTAGAAGATGATGTAGATGATGATCACGATCGACAATTATTGGATGATGTTCCTGAGACAAATTTTCATGAAGAAGAAGAAGAAGATGATGACGATGATGCTGCTATTGATGATGATGATGAAGATGATGTTGATGTTGATGATGATGATGTTGATGATGACGACAACGACGACAACGACGACGACGACGACGACGATGATGACGAGGATGACGAGGATGATGATGCTGATGATGATGATGATGATGAGGATGATGATGATGAAATTTAAAGGTATGCCATCAATCCTTAATGTATTTAATATTCATTTCTTGATAGAAATATATTTGTCTTAAATGGTTACATAGTTTATTCATTATCTATTTAAAAGCTACAAGTTTCAACTACAAATAGAATACTGCTAATCTAAATTAACTATTAATCTAAATTAATTAAATAAAACTATTTAAAACACATATTGATGCATGAATGTATTGAGCCTTATTTTCTTTCAGGTCAAAAGCATTTGTAAGTGTTCTCACAACACCAACCAAGCATCTTCATAAGATCACTCTCCTTGATCCAAGCCAACTCCATAACCTATCAGAGTGCACACCAAATCCTTATGCCACCTTAGCATTCTACATCTTTGGAATAATCCCAATGTCCCTCAATCCATCCAATGGATTCATCCAAGCAATCTAATCAACAAACTATCAAATGCTCACAATGCCTCAATAGGCTCCAAACTTGACTTCACCTTAACTAGGTGTTTCCTCCACCTCCACCACACACATCAAACAACTTCAAATAGCATGTCCCCAAGGTTACTAAGCCATCAACTCATCAGCTGATACAAAAACCCAGTTTTAGCCCTTCAGTAGGCCTACTTCCCTAGCAGGCTTATAATGTGAGCCTGATTTAAGTGTTATAATGTGTACGTTTTAATGTTTTTAATTTTTATGTGATGCTTATGATGGATGTGATTATGATTATGATGTGATTATGCTCACGATAATTGAATTACATTTGCAGGAAATTGAACCCCTTTCAAGAGCATCCCGCACAGTCTCATGGATCGACAGGTATAAGTCAATACACCTTATAGAAAGTCTATTTAATACACTTATCAATAGTAAGATTGATGTCTTCTAAGATCTCTCCCATTTGTAGGTACCAGCAAATAGGTATTTGTCAGAAGTGTCTTCCTTGAGTGAGGGAAATATAGGAATAGAAGAGGAAAGTGAGACATGCAGTTTATCTAGAATAGGGAGATTAACTAGAGGTCAAAGGACTAGAAGGAAATACAATAAACACATGAAATTTTTCCTTGCTCAAGGGGGGTCATGTTCTTATGATGATGAGATGAAAGGTGACATCGAGGTGCCCTTGAGGTACCAACATCTACAGAAACATTGGGTACCCAAGGAACTTCCTCCAATAAACACTGATTTTTGTGTTAATGAGAGGATATATCGCATAGCACCATCATCATTACATGGTTTGGGCCTATTTTCTATGGATGGCATAAAGGTGTCTTACAACAAAGTTTCTGAATTGATGGAGTATGTTGGACCATGTTACGATTACAAAAGTTGGATGCATATTGTTCAATATAAAAAAAGTATGCGTAGGTATGCACTCTCGGCAAATTATATACAACAGCAAGACAATAATCAAAGTAAAAGTGTGGCTATATACATTGATGGAAGGCCAAAAGCAACAGGGAATATTGTGGGTTTTATAAATAGTACACGACCTGGGTCAACTATAAAGCAACCCAATTGCATATTTGAGGCGCGCGAGGGAAATCATGTATTCATCTGTGCGATAAAATCAATACATGCAGGGGAAGAGCTGCTTATTGATTACAATTTGAACCGCATAGATACAAACGAGGCTACTATCATGGGGGTGGTACATACTATTAAACCAACTTCTAATCAATGACTCCAACATACCATTTAGTTATTAAATTTTTGGCTAACATTTTTATACTTGATCTTTGACACAGGGGCACAATATGGAGCAACCGCCCGAAGGTGATGGTGACGATATTCCTAGCTCATCTACACATGAGCAGGTAAAACTCATTGTAATTGTGCAAACTAGATAGAAGCAAAATGTTATTTTTTTTAATGTTATTTTCTTCATTATTTTGGAGTAATTTTGATAATACTAATACTATTGTTGTCACAGAGGGCCGGTGGTCAGAGAGAGGGAAAGCAACCTACAGTCCCTTAGGAGTCCCCCCTTGTGGACCCTTTTTTTATTGATTTAGCAGAGACTGATGACCTGATCGGTTCCATTAAAAAGATGCTAAAGAAAATTGGGAAAGAACTTCTACGTTTGGTATCCATACATCCTCAGACTTAGGAAATAAAAGACAGGGCAACTGAGTTGTTGCACACTTCTGAAAACTTTAAAGTAAGTATTAATGAAATTTTTAATTATTACAAGAGTTCAATAATGGTTTTTATGTTATGCTCTTTTATGACATTAATTAAAATATGGATGCATTGTCTTTACAGAGTTATTTGCGTAATTTTGAACCCCATTCCCATGATGAGGCCGGTACTGCAAGTGGTTCAGGTAGATCACATGTTCCATTCCCCACTTGTGTTTTCCACTGAATATATATAGGAATGATCATAATCATTGACAATACATGCTCGAACAATCTTTTTTTTTAATGCTCTAACAATCTTGTCCATGCTAGTCCATGCGTTCTATATTTATGCATGCTCTAAAAATTTTATTCTTCAGCTCCTTTCCATGATGATATGACAATGCCACCTCCATCCAGGATAGCCACAAATGTCTTGCCGACTGCCATGTCAACAACACACAGCCTAAATGCACCAACTGTTGCACCATCTACTGGTACACAAATCCCTCTTTTTCTCTCTTTTGTTATGTGTTTAAGTGTTATGTGTTTACGATGTAGATCCCTTGATTGTGTTTGTGCCATGGGTGCTCTGCACCAATTTATTTCCCTTGAAGTATTATTTTTTGGAGGCATTTGATAATGGTTTTCATTTTTTGCAATAGGAGATGCAACAAGTCCTGATGCAGCATCATTTCCTGGACGTTCCCGTGTTCCTAGTACGGGAACGGTGAAGGATTACGTATTGATCATCAGTGATGATGAAGGCATTCCCTTAAAAGTAGCCAAAGTTCTAGGTACTTAAAAGTTATTATTATTCTATAGTGATATAATAGTAATTTAGTTTTTGATCACTCTTCATCGACTAATGATCCCATGATTATTTTGTAGGGAATGATATTTTTTGGCAAAAACTTGGTGACGAGTGTTTGCGGATATTCGGGCCCACCCTACGTACATGGTGGAACATCATATCCTAACTAAAACCCCAAACCACTATTTTGATTTCATATCATTGCTAGAATAGTTTTCCTTTTCATCAATTTCTTGAACTATATTAAAGGTAGCTTCTCTTCATTTATGAGTCTAACATGTTTTTTTTTACTTAAAAGGTGGAATAACCAAGATAAAAAGTTGAAGGATGATCTTGTACATAGTATGACCCAGCTTTTTGGACCTCATGCATTCAAGAGAAACAAGCTCCTTGAAAGAGCTGGTTTATGTTTGAAGTATATTAGGGACCAGTACAGGAAATATTTAGAGGTTAACCCTAGGCACGAGCGTTCACCCTGTGTTCTTGAGGCTGAGTGGCAGGCTTTGATTTTGGATGGAAAGTATAAAGCCGACATGAAAAAAGGAATTACGCCAGTAGAGAGTAGAGCAAGGTATGTGATACTTTTGAGAATGTAATTATGTACTAATTAACCTCTAAATTTTTCCTGTAATTATGTACTAATTAACCTCTAAATTTTTCCTGTACTGGTCTCTAACATATTTCAAACTTTTCATAGATTGCCTGACACATCAAAGGCAACAAAGGCAAGATTAGAAAAGCACGGGACACACAAGCTCGGCTTTGGTGGTTTTTCCAAACTTCAAGCATGAGTTGTAAGTATTAGTAAATGAAAACTTGTATCAATTTTTTTATATATTGCAAGGAAATTTTTTTTGATCAAACAATGCAAGTAAAATTCACCATACCAAGCAAAAATGTAGGGGTCAGAGTTCAATAGATGCCTCATAGAAGAGGATAAGAGAATTGGCTTCCAACAAGGCTATAGAGCTGTGGCTGAACGGCTACGAGCTGAAATCAGTGTGCAAGGTTCAAATAATGATGCATCTGAGCCACAGGTAAATAAGCTAAATGAAATTTATTTCAAATTGAATACTTTACCAATTAGTCTATTTGATGTTAAGTTCTAATATAAAGTGAGTATATCTGTTTTAAGAAAGCAATGATAACAATGTGTAGGATATTGGAATGCAGCCTGACAATCCTTCTACACAATCTATGCATAATGAAGGTTCGCATGATGTGCATCCTAGTGGTGGAGGTATACATTTGCTATTAAAATTTTTATATGTAATTACAATTGGTGTTTGGATTAATGTAACATTTTGTATAGCAACTGTAGAGGATCGAGGGGTCGGTTCTCATGAGCATGTTGAGGTTGAGTCTAGACAAAATGATGTGGCCAGATCAGGTAATTAAAGAGTGCCACAGTTATGTTCTTTAAAATAATTAAATACTTGTAACAATTATAATTAAATATTTTAAATTTAACTCTTTTATTTGTTATTGTAGAGGACCCCCCTTTGCAGCAGCATAGGAATTTGAGATCATCAAGAACAGAGAACAAAACAACTGATGAGGGGGGTATTGATGATAACACTGATGCTCCTCTTAGAGCTTACATAGAAAAAAAAATTAGAAAGAGAAAAAAGAAATGATTGTCATCTAAATACCTTAATTGATAATGACTGAATTTTATGTCTCAATGAATTTAATTATGTGCTAATGAATGTTCATGAATTATGTGTTTATTTTCATATTGACGAATGTTGCGTGTTAACGAATATAGTGTGTTAATGAATGTTATCATGTGATATTGATTGAATGTTACATTTTATTAATAATTGAAAGAATGAATGAATGTTAGATGTTAACGGGGAATGTAGAGTGATGTTAGGGGGAGGGGGGTGGGGCCAAATGAGCTTCCACCTTCACGTGGTTGGCCCTGTTTAGTAGAGAATATTAAACTATATTCTCGAAACAAAGTGAAGCTCAATAAGATACTAAATGAGTCAAAATGGTTATCAAGGTCCTCTATCCATAAGATACTTGTAGTCAAAATGGTTATTAATAAGATACTTGTAGTCAAAATGGTTATCTAGGTCCTCTATCCATTCCATAAGTTCTTCACCATTCAAACTTCCTCCATAACAAGGAATGTGCTCTAGGTTAGTCATGAAGCCTAGCATGGACTCTCTGTTAGATAGAGCCACTATTTCAGAGCCTTTTCTGTGCATTTCCTTCAAGCACTGTACAGTGTACGGATGTGAAAGGGAGGGCAGACCAGTGTGGAAGTTAGAGTATTTATATCTTATGCTTTGAGAGTTTATTTGGTAGATTCAAGACACCTTATATCAAAGTTATTCCTTTTTCTTATCTGTTGTTCTGTCAAACCCTCATTTTTAGGGTTATTGCATTCAAATGACCTTAACTTGCAAATAAACCATAGGATATCCTCTATTCTTTGTAAAATGAAAGTTAAGGGGGTTTATTTTCATATTTTAAAAGCTTTGGAACAGGATACTAAGCCAGAGAATTTCGAGAGCAAGCCCTAGGTCAAGAATCTCAATGTTCTTGACTAGGAGTTGATGGATTATGCAAGATCAGAGGGTAGCGGCAAATAAAGGACCTCAAACCTTGTTGAATCTAGATCTTTAGAGCATGGTGGACATCTTCAAACTCTGATCTTGGTTTCATGCACCCATTTTCAATGCCTTGTTTTGGAACCCACACCCAAAGGCATGCATTAGGTCTGCGGACTCAATAAGGACATTGATATGCTGGAGTGGAGTCAGGGTCTAGGAGTTGGAGGATTGTTAGAACATCAAAAAGGGTACTCAAAAAACATATAAGTTCATAAGGTCCTTTGTCAAATTGAAGAGTTATTGCTGCAGAACAGGTTTTGGAGACCTACTAGAGTCACTAGGTCTATTTGTGATTTTGATGTCTTGGGTTGTTTGGAACACAACCAATGCATGATTCTGCATGTTTTAGGGAATCTTAAGAGTTTTCAAATGTTTGATTGGGTTGGCAAAGCCTAGGATCAATAAAGTCTCTTTTGGTAGAAAATCAGGGAACTTGACCCTAAAAGGAAATTTGGTCTTGGTTGGGATTGAGTCAATAAGGTGTTAGAAGTATCTTGAAACCTTTGAAGTCCCTCTAGTACAGAGATTTTAAACTGGTCTGATAGAATCAGAGGCTAAATTGCTTAGGTGTAACATTTTGGTGTCTTGAAGTGGGTTGGGGCTTAAGACCAAGTTTCTTGCTGACCACTCTGCATCACATTGTCTTGCATGAAATTAGTCATTCTGTATACACTGGTCTAGTGTTGTCAATAGACCCAAATAGTTCAAAGATACTCGAACCAATCAGATGTTTTATGGGGTGCATTTTTGTGTTAGGTAGAAAGGATTCTTCATACAGGTGAAAGTCTCGAACCTTTCCCCACTCCCAAAAAAATATCACTTGTATTGTTATGAGCAGTCATGAGGACTAGATAGATACATTATAATATATGTAATTTCCACTTGAATGTATTGCTATTCAACCACATTTATGGGCCCGTTTGGACCACGGCACACAATAGCATCTACAGAGAAGAATATCCCAGGTGTAACAAGCTCTAAGAATATACCAATAGTTCTAAGAAGTTCCCTAGCACACAGTAGCATCTACAGAGAAGAATATACAACATGAGGGCAGTCACTGTAAAGACAACATGATAATGTACACTCATTGTATGTGTACATTATCATGTTGTCTTTACAGTGACTGTCCTCATTCAAGTGGCAATTACACAAGGGACAGTCACTATGAGATGTCCTCATTTGTGACAAGGACAGTCACACATGAGGACATCTCACAGTCACTGTCCCTTGTGTAATTTCCACTTGAATGTATTGTTATTCAACCACATTTATGGGCCCGTTTGGACCACGACACACAGTAGCATCTACAAAGAAGAAGTTTGGTACGCAATGGTCTTGAAACCTCCTGAGAAATTCTTGGTATGCATTTGTGTGGTGCAAAAGCTTCCTTGAAAGAGAAAAAGAAGAAAAGAATAGAAATGATTTTTTTTCTTTTTATGTCATATACTGTAACCAGCTACTTATAACTTGCAAAAATTATTATAACCATTTGAAATTGAAACTTAGTTTAATGTGAAACTGAGAACTGCTTTATTAGAGCTTTCTGTGATTTAGATTCAGACATCAAGAACATTGTTTGCCTAATATTGTGATTAATGTTTATTTATTAATATCTCATATTGACAAACAATTGATAATTGTAGGGAAAATGTCATTGGGGGTCTTTGAGGATCCACCAGAAGCCAAGGAGAAAATGTATTCAAATGCTAAAGATGGTGTAACAGTCCTTATAGCTGTTGAACCTTACTGTGTAGATCATCTCCGATTCTCCAAGTTCAATAGTACTGTGGTATTCCTTTGGATACTTCTAATGGTAAATTTCAGACATCAAGTTCTTTTCGTATGAAACTACTAAATTTGTAATCTGTAGTTTTAAACTTTTAGTTTATAAATGTTCATCAGCTTTAGTTTGTTTATTTCCATCCTAACTTGCTTTTCCCTCTTCGATTTTGCAGTACTGTGAAGGTAGTCACAAGTTAGGGCTGTTTCATTGCATACCCGAAACAATGAAGACGTTACGGTCCACAAAATGTTTGTGCTTGAAAGATGAACAAATAAAATTAAACTTCTAAATAACCAAAGCCGCTAACAATAAATTCAACACAGATATGTCCTCATTTCTAGGTATTTTAGCTATGTAACAGCTGAATACCAGATTACATAATAATGACAAAAGAAAAATAAACCCAACGTACTCAGAAATTGTAGCTGTGATTTCACGGAGGGAATCTCTCTCGGTGCTGTTGAAAATACAAATGACAACGTTTCTCTACATTATCATGTTGTCTTTACAGTGACTGTCCCTTATGTAATTGCCACTTGAAGGAGGACAGTCACTGTAAAGACAACATGATAATGTACACTTACAGAATGAGGACAGTCACTCTAAAGACAACATGATAATGTACACTCACTGTAAGGACAGTCACAAATGAGGACATCTCACAGTGACTGTCCCTTGTGTAATTGCCACTTGAATGTATTGCTATTCATGCACATTAATGCTTTTCTTCTTCAACAAATGAGCATAGTCACTCTAAAGACAACATGATAATGTACACTTACTGTGAGTGTACATTATCATGTTGTCTTTAGAGTGACTATCCTCATTTGTTTGAACTAACACATACATGAGTTAGAAGGATTTCTTTCATCCATTCTAAACCGTTTTGAATGAGTTTACTTTGATTTTGCTGTAACATAGAAGGCCTAATATTCATGGGATGACAATAACTAACTTGTATTATGAAGTACTGACATTGCATAGGCAAAGTTTTGTGGAAAACAGTGTGATCACAGGATAAACTGTGGGAAATTACCTTGAGTTGAATGCTAATGTATAGCAGTGAGTGATCTATCCAAGCAAGGGTGGATTGTTATAATGTGGAACATTGTATAATGTTTGTGAGATGGTGAATCATCCACTAATTTGGATTTGAAGGGTGTAGAATCAGGTGATTGAGAATGCCCTAGTTAAGAAGGGTTTAGAGCCAAGAATTGTGGGTTTGGGTGTTGCAGAGCCCTAGAGGCTAATTCCCTTTGGAATTGTTTGTTTCAAAGTGTAAGAAGACACTGTCCAGGGATTAGGAAGTGTTAGGTGGAATTTATCATATACTTCCTTTAAAATTTGGGTCATTTTTATACATTAAAACCAGAGGTACAGTCATAGAACAGGGTA
Source organism: Chamaecyparis obtusa (assembly GCA_027943335.1). NCBI lineage: Eukaryota > Viridiplantae > Streptophyta > Pinopsida > Cupressales > Cupressaceae > Chamaecyparis > Chamaecyparis obtusa. Next base: position 753,598 of record BSBK01003968.1, on the reverse strand, counting down.
GGGAAATTCACCAAAAAGTAATTGAAGATGGGTTTTTGTCAAATATAGTGGTGGTGACTACCCTGATGGACATGTATATAAAATGTGGAAGCATACAAAAGGCACGCGATTTGTTTGCGGAAACAACTGAAGCAAGGCACGTGAAAGTCTCAGAATCTTGAATCCAAGTCAGTGAAAGCTTTGAAAACCAAATGCATCCTATTAAGTATTGTGGGGAAGCATTCTAAATAACCAAAGCCGCTAACAATAAATTCAACACAGATATGTCCTCATTTCTGGGTATTTTAGCTCTCTAACAGCTGAATACCAGATTACATAATAATGACAAAAGAAAAATAAACCCAACGTACTCAGAAATTGTAGCTGTGATTTCGCGGAGGGAACCTCTCTCAGCACTATTGAAAATACAAATGACAACGTTTCTCTACATTATCATGTTGTCTTTACAGTGACTGTCCCTTGTGTAATTGCCACTTGAAGGAGGACAGTCACTGTAAAGACAACATGATAATGTACACTTACAGAATGAGGATAGTCACTCTAAAGACAACATGATAATGTACACTCACTGTAAGGACAGTCACAAATGAGGACATCTCACAGTGACTGTCCCTTGTGTGATTGCCACTTGAATGTATTGCTATTCAGCCACATTAATGCTTTTCTTCTTCAACAAATGAGCATAGTCACTCTAAAGACAACATGATAATGTACACTCACATGATAATGTACACTCACTGTAAGGACAGTCACAAATGAGGACATCTCACAGTGACTGTCCCTTGTGTGATTGCCACTTGAATGTATTGCTATTCAGCCACATTAATGCTTTTCTTCTTCAACAAATGAGGACAGTCACTCTAAAGACAACATGATAATGTACACTCACTGTAAGGACAGTCACAAATGAGGACATCTCACAGTGACTGTCCCTTGTGTGATTGCCACTTGAATGTATTGCTATTCAGCCACATTAATGCTTTTCTTCTTCAACAAATGAGGATAGTCACTCTAAAGACAACATGATAATGTACACTCACAGTGAGTGTACATTATCATGTTGTCTTTAGAGTGACTATCCTCATTTGTTGAAGAAGAAAAGCATTAATGTGGCTGAATAGCAATACATTCAAGTGGCAATCACACAAGGGACAGTCACTGTGAGATGTCCTCATTTGTGACTGTCCTTACAGTGAGTGTACATTATCATGTTGTCTTTAGAGTGACTGTCCTCATTTGTTGAAGGAAAAAAGAATTAATGTGGCTAAATAGAAATACATTCAAGTGGCAATCACACAAGGGACAGTCACTATGAGATGTCCTCATTTGTGACTGTCCTTACAGTGAGTGTACATTATCATGTTGTCTTTAGAGTGACTGTCCTCATTTGTTGAAGGAAAAAAGCATTAATGTGGCTGAATAGCAATACATTCAAGTGGCAATCACACAAGGGACAGTCACTGTGAGATGTCCTCATTTGTGACTATCTTTACAGTGAGTGTACATTATCATGTTGTCTTTAGAGTGACTGTCCTCATTTGTTGAAGAAGAAAAGCATTAATGTGGCTGAATAACAATACATTCAAGTGGTAATCACACAAGGGACAATCACTGTGAGATGTCCTCATTTGTGACTGTCCTTACAGTGAGTGTACATTATCATGTTGTCTTTAGAGTGACTGTCCTCATTTGTTGAAGGAAAAAAGCATTAATGTGGTTCATTAGCAATGTATTAAATAATTTTTTTTTTAAATTCTATCCAGGACCATCTTAGAATATCTACTATTTGCGCATTTAGATATTAACCTAATCAACTTGATTCAAAAGATAGATGGTCATTAACCAGAGAGAGATCGCCATGCATTAAGAAACCTAATTTTTCCAAATCCAATTGTTTCCCTTACCTGAATGCCCTACTATTCTAGGCAAGGTATACCGCTCACCTTGGATGAGAGACTAATTATGGGAATTTCTTTTTTCACCCAGATCGAAAAACCACTGACAAAAATGGAAATGACCAATCAAATAGTAGTCTTATTTTAGTCACTTTGTTTGCATAATAAATTGCTTGCATGGATTATTGTAACTAAAACATAGATTCATGCTCTAATAGCTTCCTTTAGCTCGTTAGACTTAATTCGAATAAAGAAAATTAATGGTACAATCAGTAAAATGTAGTTTTCACCATCGTCAATCTCTAGGCACCAAGGTTTTAATATTGAGATTATTTCTTTGTGGTATGCAAGTTGTAAAGGAAATAGAGCCTTCAATAATAAATAGAGCACTCTATTCTTTCTGATCATTTGATTTCTTTATAAGTTTATGATTTGATAATTGCTATTTTCTGATTTTTGTGTATTGTTGATTGGTTAATTGCTATTACCTTTTTCTTTCCTGTTATAAAGAGCTTCTATTAGACTTCACACATGAAACTCTAGATATTTCACACATTCAGATGTAAGCTCTCTTGTTCAGTTTAGTCATGAGACCCCTATTACTAGAGTGTTTGGTGCAGAAATAGCCACTTTTATTGTAGAGCATTATTTCTTAAGAATATGTTATCATGTTCCTAATGGAATTGTGCTTAGTATTCAATTCCAAATTAATTTGATTTTCATAAATGTTAAATATAATTGGGTCATTGGTGTATCTGATAGTTGATATGTAGTCACGATGAAGTTAGAAGTTCCAGTGGCTAGAGTTTGTGGCTTTGATACTTCATCCTTGTTGGTTTTTTAGCCTTTCTATATGCCAATAAAAATAAGGTGCATACCTGAAACAAACAAGCAATAATGCAAAGGCTGGTGTGTGAAAATGGAAGTATTCTAGTGATATTAATTTTAAAAATTTCTTTTATTTTTTAAGGTCTTGGATGCCATTGGAGCTACTATAAATTACTAACACTAAAGAAATATTGCATCTGATTATTTTGTTGGAAGTTTGGAACATATTGAACTTTCTCCACTATAACATATATAGCTTGGAGCTTTCATAAAACCATTTTGATAAATAGTTTTGCACATTGCCTGTAAGACACAAACTTTCAGTGCCATAAAAATACACATTGTCCTCAATTAGTAATGTCTCAAATTTTGTACAGAACTTGTTATTTGAGTCTTATATTTTAGAACCGTAGCAAAAATTTCTCCAAAAAAGTCAAGATGATCGATCTAGCATAGATTTCAAAAACTGTAGGTAGTTTAACTAATGTGGATGCAATCATATTTTACCACTCTGAATGAACTAGTTTGCATGAAAATTTATATACAACCATCATTGCATTGTGGCTCTTTGTTAGAGACGTAGAATTTTGAAGTTTAAATTATTTTCACAATTTTATCATAACTTGGAGCATTTTTCATACTTAGCTGTGTCACTAGCTTAATGAATATTAATTATTTTGTCCTATTTTTCTTGCATGGCAGGGAAGCAACAACAACATATAGGGCTGAAGCTTTAGAATTTCAAAAACACTTGAGGCATTTGCAGAATCGGTGTATTTGGTCAGTGGTCAAGCTTCATCTTTGATTCAAGGAAGATGAGCACGGGAGGCAGCAACATCTTCAACAAATGGATGAAATTGCTAGCAGGAATATGGAGGTATGAAGTAGAGAGATGCTTTGTAATAGAAGGAATCTGTCTTAAGCTAAGTTTGTGTTGGCTAAGAAAATCTCATTTCATAAAAACTTGAATGCCTCTTATGTATACAATTCTATTTAGTGACACAATATTAGATTCGTAAAAGGTAAGTGTGTTATGAACATTTCTATATGTAACCTTGCAATATTTTCTACTAAGATTTTCACTCTTTAAGGATATTTTGTAAAGTTTATGAGGTCTAAAATTTATAGGCAGGTGTCTCACAACCAAATTATATTACCTTGGATTTTGGACCTATTTTTAGTTTCTTGAGTTGTTGTAGGGTTATAGCACATTATTTTATAGCAATATAAGTAGATGTGTGAATTCTTGTCATGAACCATCCAAATCATTGTAGTCATGCCCTTGCTACATGTAAATCTTAGTTTGGAGGTTTGATCTCATGTGTTGATGAATGCTTAATGCTATGTTGGAGGTTTGATCTCTTGTGTCGATGAATGCTTAATCTGTAGTTTTGATACGTATGATTCTATAGTTGAGATGAATTGTTGAATGTGTTTGAGGACTTTGATTATGCTGCTGTGATAGATTTATGTAGGTTTCCTTGTAATATCACAGTGATAGTTGTAAACATGTATCAATGTTCCTCTGCTAATTTATTGCTGCTACTACTGAGTCTATCTTTATCTGCTGCTGATGAAGGCATTGATTATCTTTCAGATGTATGTCTTTCTGTTGTTGTGTATTTCTTTCCTCTGCTTTTGATGAAATGAACTGCTAAATATATTAATCTTGCTTGCTATTATTATTGTTTGCTTGCTGAAATGAACTCCTAAAGTTAGTGTCTATTATTGTCTTGCTTGCTATTAATCTGATTTCCATTGCTATGGTTCTGAATAGCAAATTGCTGCATCTTCTCGACAAATATTTATCACTGTATTAAGGTTATTCTTAGATCTCTTTCTTCTGGTCAAACCCTTTATTAGAAGTTTCTCTTTATTATAATAATTACTGTTTCTTTTATGAGGTTTGTATGAAGAACTTGATGTTCTTAAAATGGACATTTCTCTGATTTGTCAATATAATTGCTAATGTGATAGTTTTCAGACAAAGAGACTGTTGCTTTGTCACTTAACCAACTAATTTTTTTTTATAAAAAAAATCATTGTTTTATTAAGTTATTACTTACAAAATGTTCTTGATTGTTCAAGAGCAACTCAGATTGCTGATCTCAATCCTTTGCAAGGGCTCAACTCATAAGATGATTGATGGTCTGTGTTTTAGATAGGAAAATTGTGAAAGCATTTACGGTCAAGACTGGGGGATGACATTCTTTCAGTTTGCAATGCATGTCTTGGGTGCCAAAAGGTCAAGTAAAACTGGAATTCAATGAATTCATGTATTATTATAAATTTCTGAGAAAAGATATAACCGTGCAAGAGTATGCTAATTTGGGTGTTCTTAGACTGGGTGCTATGTATTGATATGAATATTGATTGAAATTGGTTGGCTTGAGCAAAAGCTGTAATGTTTCTTTAAGGTTTATCATAGAATCTACTCTATTGCAATATATAGAACTTATATGATAGTCTTTGAATTGCTGAAGTAATCCATGATTTCTAATTTCTTCCAATCCATTTGAAGTTTATTCTAAGAAGTATTTAGCTAATTTAGCTAGACTTGTGAAAGTTCAATGCCATATATTTTTAAAAATATGGAGCTTATATGATAGCCTACGATTGATAAAGTATATGCCTGATTTATGAACTTTTACCATACATTTGGAATACATCATAACAAAAATGTAAAGCTAGACTTTATTAGTTCAAGTATAGTCTTGGTTTTTCTGTTGTGTCCTAGGTCATGTCATACTTTAGAAGCAACATTTTTATTTATGTACATGAGTACTTGGTGTAGAAGGTTGAACCTTGCCACTCAATTTAGATGAAGTCATTGGTCTGCTACCACTCAACCCCCACCCACATAAGGAAATCAAAATTCATTTATCTTTATTTTTGTTGACTTGTATTATCAACTAGCAAAGCTTGATAAACTTGATGTCGTACCATTTTATGGAAGCTAGCATTTGATAAATTTGTTGACGGTTATGCTGAGTTGTTTGTGTCCTTTATAATGCATGATATTGATCAAATGGGATTTGAATTTGAGTACACAAATGTGCATAGTAAAGTCTAGTGATAGTTTTTAGGCCTTCATCTGGTAAGGGTGGGTAGCTACGAACAAAAGTTAATCATTGTTTTATTTTCCTTTAATTATATGTATAAAACTGAAGGAATCACCATCCTTGGTTTAGCATAGACTACGCATTGGCCTTGAGCTTGTGTCTGTCTAATAATGAGTTTGAGCTTATTGTTCTCAAGTTGACATCTGTAGTCTTCGTAATTAGGTCAGATATCGAGGATTAGTGAAAGAGAAGCTTAGGACACCATCTTATACATATATACATATACTGTGAGTGTACATTATCATGTTGTCTTTAGAGTGACTATCCTCATTTGTTGAAGAAGAAAAGCATTAATGTGGCTGAATAGCAATACATTCAAGTGGCAATCACACAAGGGACAGTCACTGTGAGATGTCCTCATTTGTGACTGTCCTTACAGTGAGTGTACATTATCATGTTGTCTTTAGAGTGACTATCCTCATTTGTTGAAGAAGAAAAGCATTAATGTGGCTGAATAGCAATACATTCAAATGGCAATCACACAGGGGACAGTCACTGTGAGATGTCCTCATTTGTGACTGTCCTTACAGTGAGTGTACATTATCATGTTGTCTTTAGAGTGACTGTCCTCATTTGTTGAAGGAAAAAAGCATTAATGTGGCTGAATAGCAATACATTCAAGTGGCAATCACACAAGGGACAGTCACTGTGAGATGTCCTCATTTGTGACTGTCCTTATAGTGAGTGTACATTATCATGTTGTCTTTAGAGTGACTATCCTCATTTGTTGAAGAAGAAAAGCATTAATGTGGCTGAATAGCAATACATTCAAGTGGCAATCACACAAGGGACAGTCACTATGAGATGTCCTCATTTGTGACTGTCCTTACAGTGAGTGTACATTATCATGTTGTCTTTAGAGTGACTGTCCTCATTTGTTGAAGGAAAAAAGCATTAATGTGGCTGAATAGCAATACATTCAAGTGGCAATCACACAAGGGAAAGTCACTGTGAGATGTCCTCATTTGTGACTGTCCTTACAGTGAGTGTACATTATCATGTTGTCTTTAGAGTGACTATCCTCATTTGTTGAAGAAGAAAAGCATTAATGTGGCTGAATAGCAATACATTCAAGTGGCAATCACACAAGGGACAGTCACTGTGAGATGTCCTCATTTGTGACTGTCCTTACAGTGAGTGTACATTATCATGTTGTCTTTAGAGTGACTGTCCTCATTTTTTGAAGGAAAAAAGCATTAATGTGGCTGAATAGCAATACATTCAAGTGGCAATCACACAAGGGACAGTCACTGTGAGATGTCCTCATTTGTGACTATCCTTACAGTGAGTGTACATTATCATGTTGTCTTTAGAGTGACTGTCCTCATTTGTTGAAGGAAAAAAGCATTAATGTGGTTCATTAGCAATGTATTAAATAATTTTTTTTTTAAATTCTACCCAGGACCATCGCAATTGCGACAGCCCTCCCAAGAGATGCGACGGCGGCACCGTATTGGCGATGCCCAGGGCCGTCATAGTTGCTTCAGAGGACCGTCGCAATTGCGAAGGTCCTCCCAAGACATGCGACAGTGGTGCCGTATTGGCGACGCCCAGGCCCGTCGCAATTGCTTCAGAGGACAGTTGCAATTGTAACGCTTTGCCGTCGCAATGCGACGAAGGCGCTGAATGGGTGAAGCAGTGACATTGTGACGGCAGGGCGTCGCAATTGCAACAGAAACCCATAGACGTCATGATTTGCGACTAAAAAACTATGACGTTTATCACTGTTGCTATAGCGACACATAGCCATCGCAATGGCGACACATAGCCGTCGCAAAATGGCCCCAAATTTATTAGTGTCAAATGGGAGTACCTGCTCAAACACCAATCAATGCCGAGTGGGAAGCCATGAAGAACACTCTTAAAGAGCTCCAAACTGGTACTAAGAGCAAAACCTACAAGTTTGAAGAGGTGTGTCCTTACCCATTTGACCGATCCATTGCCACTATTCCCTTCCCCAAGCACTTTGAAACACCTAAATTTGATAAATATCAGGGGAAAGGAGATCCAGTCAATCATGTTAAGGAATTCTATATGGCATGCCAAGAAGTGGCTTACAGTGATAACTATCTCTTGCGTTTATTCCCCAAAAGCTTGGGAGGAACCGCTGTTGAGTGGTTCTATAAAATACCCAGTGGGACCATCACAACCTTTGCTGAACTCTCTGAGAAGCTCATCAACCATTATGCCCACAATGTTGAGAATGAGTTGACCTTGTTAGATCTCTGCAACTCAAAATAGAAAGATGGAGAAAGCCTAGCAGAATAATTGCAACAATGGCAGAACCTTACTACCAGGTTATCATACCAGCCACCTGAAAAGCATTTGACCAAAATCTTCATTGATAACCTACATCCTAAGCTATCCCACTTCATGTGGATGAATTGTCTCCAAACCGATCAAGATATCAAGAGCAAGGGGATAGGTATTGAAAAGGCTCTCCTAGATGAAGGCACAATCCGGCACTTCAAAAATGATGCCCAAAAACCCAGCAATGATAAATCCTGTTACTGGAATCATAACAAGAATGTTGTTACTGATGGAGCCACTGATACCAAGCATGTCCAATTTGTTGTAGCTAGTCCTCCGTCAACTCCTGCATACCAACAACAATAAGCACCCATCCATTAGAAACCTCCTCAAGTCCATCAACAACCCATGCAACAATATCATTCTCAGAATAATCAGCAGAATTATCAGCAGCAAGCCCATCAAGCCTATCAAGGTAACCCAAACAATCAAGTCAATGCTATCAATATTGCTCCCAAGTAGAACAAACCCAGAGCTCCAAATTATCCAAAGAAGACCTTCACACCACTGGGTGAACCTCTAGATGTTATCTTTCATCGGATGGCCAAGGCCAACTTGATTACATATCCACCAATTCAGCCAGTTGATGATACCACTCCCAAGCCTGATTGGTACAAAGATCATGAGTACTGTGATTATCATCGTGTCAAAGGACACACTACCTTGAAGTGTATGAGACTCAAAAACTATATCCAAGATCTCATTGATCAAAAAGAGATTCAAGTAGATACACCTGCTCAAGCCTCACCAAATGCCAATTTACAAATCTATTAGAATGTGTTCCCACAACACAATGCTGGGAAGAATCAAGCTAATACCAATCATCCCCAGAATCATGGTAAAGGCAAGCAAGAAGATCACACTACTGCCTACATCAATTATGATAAGTTTGTTGGATGTATAACCCAAGTTGAGCCCACAGTCAATACCATCCATGTTAGAGGAGCAGACAGTCAATGTGTTGTTACCACCCGTAGGGGTCGGATAACTATTGCTGGTGCCCGTCCAAGACCAGTACAAAATGCACACAATGCACAATACAACCTCATAAAACATCTTGGGAATACACCCGCCCAAATATCCATCTTGGACCTTCTCTGCACTTCACCTCTCCATCTGGAGATCCTCGATCGAGCTCTCAAAGAAGGACATGTCACCACAGACATTAACACCACCCAGTTTGAGACCCTTATGGGACATCTATCCGCAGCCTGTGCTTTATCCTTCAAACCATCCGACATGCCAGTCATTGCACCTGACCATACTCTCCCTCTCCACATTGCCGTCATGGTCAGAGACTTTGCCATTAAATGGGTCTTAATAGATAATGGCTTAGCCCTAAACTTGTGTACTTTGAAATTCATTCAACAGATTGGGTTCACCCAGGCTGATATAGCACATGAAGTAATCACTATCAAAGCCTATGACAACTTGGAGCATACCTCTAAAGGTACCATTACTTTTTCCATTCAACTGGGCCCAACAACACAAGATACTATTTGCCATGTTGTCAATCTTGACCTACCATTTAATATCCTCCTAGGCCGACCATGGATTCATTCCATTAAGGCTGTACCATCTACTTACCATCAGTGCATCAAATTTCCACATCAAGGCAATGAGGTTACCATCCATGCTGACCCCCAACCCTTTGCATACTGTCGTGCGATGGAAGCATCATTCCCTCACTCCACTCATTGTCCTGGAACTGACATTGGTACTTCTATTGCTAGCTCATCCTGATCCCATTGCGATCCAGAAACCATTCTCACCTCCACCCTCTCTTCCATCAAGATCAATAACTAGGGTTGTGGTGAATATAGCCTACATGATGCATTTGCCATAGGGGCCCACCCGCTTGATCCACATACTCAAGGGCGCCCAGATCACCAAAGCAAGCCTATTGAAGAGCATCATGAACTCAAGAAAATTGGATCTATGACTTTTGAATCCCATGGCAACATAAACAGTCAAGAGATGGATCTTGACATAAATAGGTGGTTGTATAAAGATCCCCCATCACCTGACACTCAACTTCTTGGCTATTTCAAAGATAAATATCCAAAACAATATAAGTATACCACTGAATAATGGCATTATCGAGGTGGTGGTCTAGGGCCACAAGAAGGCGGCAACCAATATCCCATCACACCATCAAAGAATCCTGAACATTAGGGTCTTGGTTTTAATACCCCTCGCTTGCATATACAAGGGCCCAATGCCACAACTGGGGGCACCAACATGACTAGTGTTCCCCTCTTAAATAGCCAGGATGACCTCATAGAGATCGAAGACATCCCTGAAGAGAAAGAAATCAGATCCTATGATGATATCTTTGACGATGACACCCTCCTGGGGACTTTTGTCCTCTGACAACTCACCATAAATCTCATAGAGCTTCCCCTCATCCACCCTCAACTCATAGACTGGGACCAACCAAGCATTACACACATTGATGAGTTCCAAAGCATGGAAGCACTCCTAGAATTCATGGGGGCATCAGGCCCACAATCAGTTCATAATTCAGAGTCAACTCACATCTATAAGCTTGACCCAGAGGGATGCTTTGGGGAAGAGGCATGCTTTAGCTGCAAAAGAAAAATAAAAAAGGTACAATATAAGTACTTATGTGAAAACCCTTCTGGGGCACATTCTGATTCCAAAATAGTAAAAATAAAGAGCGTATCTTCTAGTGAAAACTTGGCAATTCAAGCGCTAGAAGATGAAGACTTGCCTCTTCCTCCCATCCAAGATTACAGACCTGAGCAGTCACCTATCATCATAGAAGAAACTAAGCCAATCAACTTAGGTATAGAGGAATGTTCGAGGATCACCTACATTGCAGCCAACATGACAGAAGGTGAAGAAATGGCTTTCACTGCGCTACTTCAAGAAGCTACTATGAACTTTGCATGGTCATATGCGCACATGCCTTGGCTCGATCCTAATCTTGTCATTCATCATCTAGCAGTGGATCCAAATGTCAAGCCAGTAAAGCAGAAGCTACGCAAAATGCATCCCAAAGTAGCGCTATTGGTAAAATCAGAACTAGAAAAGCTCCTGGATGCAAAGATTATCAGAGCTATAGATTACTCAGAATGGATCTCTAACATGGTACCTATCACAAAGCCTTCTGGCGACATCTGAATTTGTATAGATTTTAGGGACTTGAACAAGGCATGTCCAAAAGATGATTTCCCGCTACCTAATATAGACATGATTGTAGATCTTACAGCGGGTCATGAGATGTTGTCACTAATGGATGGTTTCTCTGGATACAATCAGATTCATATAGCAGCAGAAGACCAACACAAAACATCATTCACCACTCCATGGGGTACCTTTTGGTATAACATGATGCCATTTGGGTTAAAGAATGTAGGAGCCACATATCAGAGAGCGATGACAACAATCTTCCATGACATGATCCACAAGATCCTAGAGGACTATGTGGATGATATTCTTGCAAAATCAAAGACACGCCATGAACACCTTGATATTCTTGAGAGTGTGTTTGATCACCTCTAGCACTATGGGTTACGGCTCAATCCAAAGAAATGTGTCTTTGGTGTTACATCTGGAAAGCTCCTAGGTTTCATAGTATCATGACGAGGCATAAAGATAGACCCCAAGAAAGTCAAAGCAATAATAGAAATGCCTCCACCAAGAACACTCAAACAGCTCAGAAGCCTACAAGGAAAGCTTCAATCAGTGCATCGGTTCATTTCTTAGTTAGCAGAAAAGTGCCAACCTTTTACGGATCTCTTATGCAAAGACACAAGCTTCAAATGGGATCCCATATGTCAAAGAAGCTTTGATAAGCTCAAGGAGTATCTTGCCAATTCTCCAATCCTAGTACCACCAATTCCAGGATGCCCTCTCATACTCTACATCTCGGCAACCACTACAGCACTAGGGGCACTCTTAGCTCAGCATGATGATGACAACAAGGAGAGGGCCATCTATTACATCAATCGAACTCTTGTCGGATATGAGCTTAATTATTCACCTATGGAAAAAGCATGCCTTGTAGTGGTCTTTGCCACTCAAAAGCTTAGACACTACATGCTCAGTCACACAATCAGGCTCATTTCAAAAGTGGATCCCCTCAAGTACCTCTTATCAAGGACAACCCTCACAGGCCGTATGGCAAAATGGGTCATGTTACTCAGCGAGTTTGACATCCAGTATATTGATCACAAAGCAATCAAAGGGCAAGTCATTGCCGATCAGTTAGCAGAAGCACCATTGGTGGATGCCTATCCACTAATCATGGAATTCCCTGATGAACACTTATGTATGATCAAAGAGCAGCCCATGTGGAAACTATACTTTGATGGCTCCTACACATCACATGGATCAGGGGCAGGAATCCTATTCGTCACACCTCAAGGTGACTACATCCCAAAATCATTCAAATTGGGATTTTCATGTACCAACAACATTGTAGAATATGAGGCACTCATCTCAGGTCTCAGAACAGCCATTCAGTGGAATATCACAGAACTGCAAGTGTTCGGCAATTCACAACTAATTATCAAGCAAGTACTAGATGAATATTAGACAAAGGATGACAAGTTGCTACCTTACAAAGAGCTGGTGGACAAACTGAAAGAGCATTTCCTAAATCTATAATTCACACAGATCCCAAGACTTCAGAACAAAGTAGCAGACATAATGGCAACCATCGGATCATTGTTAGAAATCCCACATGACACATCACAGTATGAATTCCTAGTCAAGCAGCTACATACGCCAGCTTATGAGAACGCTGATGCAGAAATGGTGTGTGTCTTGGTTGGTCCTCAGTCCCCATGGTACTACGACATCCATGCATATCTAAAGAATGGTATCATATCTCCCCATCTCACCAATAACCAACGCCAAAACCTTATTCACAGAGCTTCCCGCTACACTCTTGTAGCCAACACCCTTTATCGTCGCGAGTATCACAATATCCTCTCTAGGTGTTTAGATTCAAATGAGGTCGTCCTAGCTTTACAAGAGGTTCACGCTAGAATTTGTGGTGCCCACACGAGTGGCATGGTTCTAGCTAAGCAGTTGCTTCGAGTTGGGTATTATTGGCCAACCATGGAACATGATGCTGGCGAATTTGTCAGAAAATGTTTACCATGTCAGCAACATGCAAATCTGATTCATGCACCAGCATAAGACTTGCAGCCCATTGCGCCACCTTGGCCATTTTCATGTTGGGGCTTTGACCTTGTCAGCTTAATCACTCCCCTTTCCTCAGATGGACACAAGTACATAATAACTACCACAGAGTACTTCACCAAATGGGTTGAAGCGATTCCGCTCACCCTAACTACTGGCATCCAAATATCCAAGTTCATCCTTTACCACATCATCTGCCGCTTCCGCATACCATCTACCATCTTCACAGACCATGGTACACCTTTTGAAAACCAACATGTGGATGATCTGTGTGCCAGACTCCACATCCATCACCATTTCTCTAGTCCATATTTCCCTCAAGGAAATGGCCAAACTGAGGCAACCAACAAGACTATCTTGAAAATCCTCAAGAAGGTTGTCAATGACTCTGGTTGTGATTGGCACCTCCAAATTAATCCTACCCTTTGGGCCTATCATACTTCTTATCACACTCCCACAGGCACCACCCCATATTCCCTTGTATATGGTGCTAAAGCTATTTTGTCGATCGAGGTCGAGCTCCCATCATTGCGAGTCTCCATGAAGAACTACACCACTGATGAAGATTATCGTGTAGCCCATCTCGCACAGCTAGACCTATTAGATGACAAGAGACAGCAAGCATATGATCACCTGGTTGCATACCAGAATCGACTCAAAAGGAGTTATAACAAGAAGGTCCATCCCAGACAGTTCCAGGTCGGTGACATGGTTCTAAAAGAAAATCAGAAGGTCCAAGCAAATCGAGAAAAGAAAGGCAAGTTTGAGCCTACTTGGCTGGGCCCCTATGTTGTCACAGCATGTTTTGGCTCTGGAGCTTATCAGCTATCTACACCAGAAGGAGAGCCTTTGAATGATCCAATCAACATCATACATCTGAAGAGGTTCTATGCCTGAACCAGATCCTACATATTCAGAAAATCCATAAAAATCAAAAAATTAAAAAATCAAAAAATTTAAAAAAAAAGCAAAAAAAAGAAGAAAAGAAAATAATCGCCCAATGGTGAAAACTTGGCAATTCAGGCGCCTTGGACAAGTATGTTGGTGAAAACTTGGCAAACAGGCACCATACATAGTGGACTGAGTCATTATCTATCAATCTCCCATCCCCCATCCCCCCATCTCAGTCCTTTTTCTTCCATCCCCATCCCCATCCACCATCCCCCAGCATTCCTTTTTCCATAAACCTTCAGCAACACCACCATTCCTCTTGCACATATCTTGTACCATATCTTGTATCATCTCTTGTATATCTTGTACCCTCCCCTATGTAGCGCAATCCTTCCTGTATATCTTGTATAGCGAGATCTTCCTATCCCCAATCCTGAGCTTTTGTACGTATCCATTGTATATCTTTTCTCGTTCGTTGTACATTCATCCTTGTCAGTCCTGCAACAGCATTTTGATCAGACCACTTTGTCCTACCTAGCCTTGTACTTCAACAACATCAATTGTTGACTATTCTTGATCACCGTGATTATTCTTTGACTTCATCATTTGCCAGTGAACAACAACACTCATTCTCTCATCAATCAGCGGGTCCTTGAGGATGTATCCTTCCTCTTGTCAGACCTCATCTTCCCCCCATCACATCAGTCAAATCAAATCTCTCTCCTTGGCAGCAGATGTCTTTTTGGAGTTGTCATTTTGACCTTGTATTTTTGTCCTTTGGATCTTGTTAATCTTTTACGGCTTCTCATTGTTCTCTACTCAAAGTCACCATGATCCTTTATATCATGGTGTGCTGCGAATGAGGATAATCTGGGGCAAAGTCTTTTGATCTTTTGCTTCTGCCTGTGAGTCAGTCATGTGTTTGTGGTTTCTTCAGCATCGTTTCCCCCATGCCTCCTTCGGGTTTCATGTGTGATGCTGGGGCAACCCTACATGTCTTTTTAGCGTCAGTCCTCTGCAACGCTGGTGACAAGGCCTTGTGTTCTTTTGTAACCTTGGTCGGTCTCTAGCATTGCTATATTAAACTAGGTTGTGCTCTCCACATTTGCACTTGGAGCTTCCCCATCTCCCCTGCATCCTGCATCATATAGGTTAATCTTGCATCCTCATATAGCTGCATCCTGCATTTTGCATTTACTCTCATCTTGCATTCATCCATCTTTGCTCTTGGAAGTTTGGTTATTTATCTCCCCTTCTTCCTAGGCCCTTCCTTCTTTGTTTCCTTTCGAGAAAATTTCACAACGTTTACTCCTTGCGTTATTTTCTCGAGGGGGCACAACCCCTCATTCCTCTAAATTCTAGCCTTGGGCATCTTATTTTCTTGTCTTTGAAGCCATGCCACTTGCGGCATCGCATCAAAGAGGGGCAAAATGTAGACACCTAAAAATTCTTTAGAAAATAAAGTATTTTTATTTTCTAAAAATCCCTGATGACATCATCATTTATTAATTAATTAATTAATTAATTAATTAATTTATTTTTTATGTCATTAAATCCTTTTATCTTAATTAAAAATATTTAATTAAGAAATCCCTCCCAAAAATGTTTAAATCTTATTTAAACATTATCTCCTTATTTATTAATTATTTTAATTAATAAATTGACCAAAAATCCTAAAATAAATAATTAATTTATTTTTTGCCCAAAACTTGGCCAATTCCTTTAGACCACTAACCTCTTCCAAAATCTTCTAATTCCTTCTTAATTTCGATTAAAAGGCTAATCCCATCTTTTCTAACCCTAATCCCAACTCAAAATATTTAATTAAGATTAAATATTTAAATTTTATATTTATTGAAAATATTTCAATAAATATTCCCAAAACTTAAGTTTTTGGAATGAATAAACTTTTATTCCATAAAACCAAGGAAAATTCTAGACTCTTCTAGAATCTTCTCAAATCCAACCTCTTCACCCATCCTAATCCTAATCCTAATCCTAATTCCTCCCTTAACCTTGTCACATTCCCTAAACAAGGTTAGCCAACTCTTAAGCTTACCCCAAAGTCAACAAAGAGGGCTTCCCTTTTTGAAATGCATTGAAGGCATTTAAGGCCTCCTTATCCCTCTTACATGCACTTATGGTGCATTTAAGAATCCCTTCACCCCTTTCTTACACCCTTTGACCTTAGGCACATTTCCCAAATTGTGCACATTCCTCCCATCTTTCAATCCAATGCCCTTGTGACACTTGTCACAAGGAGGTGATCCCTAAACTAGCACAATCCATTTGCTCCCCTTTGAATGAATCTTGGCCTCTCTTAAGGATTTCAATCTTGGCCACTCATTCTTCCTTCCCAAATCCTATAAATACCCCTCCTTTCAAGAGCAAAAAAATTAGCTTACTTTCATTCTCATGCATTGTTATAATGCCATTTTCATGTTAGATCTTAGCAAATCATTCTAATTTAGTTTACTTTCAAGCATTTTAGCTCATCATAGCTTAGCAATAATGGATTAACTTAGTTTACTTCATTGTTTTTCATAGCATATCATCATCATCACATCTCATTTGGTCTAAAATCAATCCTAGATTACTCATCATGTAGCTTAATCTCCATTAAAGCATTTTTGAGTTCCTGAGGCCTTAGGGGCAAATCAGGTGTTCTATACCTATTTTTGTGCCATTTTGGGGTTTTCATGGATTTCAATTCATCTTAGAATGCATTTAGAGTATGCTCCAAGTGCTTAGAGAGCACGCCCACATCCCCCTTATCAGAGCAAATCAAACAGTGCTTGGGTGCACCTATTTTTGGCTCAATTTGAGGTGGCTTAGCTTAGAGTTTATTTGTTTTATTTTGATTGCATGCTTAGATTAAAATCTTAACATTTGATTGATTTTAGGCCTTTCAAAACAGATAATAGGTACCCTTGAAAGCCTTGCTCACAATTCCTAATGAAGAGTATAGAGTTGCACGACTAATTGAACTAGAACTGCTGGATGAACACCGTCAGAGAGCTTATGATCATTTGAAAGTCTATCAATAGCGTAGGTCTCATCAGTATAACAGAAAGGTGAAAATCAAAGACTTTTAGTTGGGTAATTTAGTCCTTTGAGAAAATCCAAAGAATCAATAGCATCGTGAGAAGAAGGGCAAGTTTGAACCCAATTGGTTAGGTCCTTTTGTAATTACAACAGTTTATGGTTCCAGAGCTTATCAATTGTCCACACCTGAGGGAGATCCTTTGGATGAACCTCTTAATAGCATACACCTCAATAAGTTCTATCCTTGAAATCCCAAAGCAAGGGCTATGTATATATTATGTAAATAAAAAAATAAAAAAATACAAAAAAATCAAAAAATCAAAAGAAAATTACAATAAAAGCATGTGGTGAAAACCTGGAAACATGTGCCATGTGTATCAAGATAGCTCCTCTATCTATTAGGATTCTTCTAGTGTGTCCATTCATTGTATATATCCACAATAAAATGGCTAGTCAGTCCCCGTTCCTTCCATGTATATATCATAATAAAATGGCTAGTTCATACACCATCCATTGTATCTACCCATAGTAAAATCCCATCATAGCTTGATCTTTCATCATGGTCTTTGTCATAGTCTTGTTGTGTCCTTCATCCATAATAAGTCAGTCCATCACCTAGCTGGGGGCATGTCCTCGACCTAGTTTAGGAAGTGGATCTATGATAGTCATGACTCTTAGAGGACAAAATGGAGTATTTTCACCAGACAAGCAAACACAATCAAACATTCTTCCACAATGGTATCTTCCTGATGAATTGCAATCTGTGATCTTTCTTTCAAAACATGACCGCTTCTCTATCATTCTTGACTATACATCATCAATTGAACTGATCATTGTACCTTACATTATCTTTTGGAAAAATAAATATACATTCATGATAGGCATGTTAGAATGGTTTGTTGTAGATTATGCATTCATATCTGGATTTCATTGTTATCATGTTTCCTATGCTATTCCAGGATATCTTTGACATGAGTTTGAAACTCCCATATGTCATTGATTAGAATAGTCAGGATGGGGCATGATATTTTCTTTGATTACTATTTGTGGGGTATTTTTTGATGAAATCAAAGGAACAAATAATTGGGGTGTCTGTGTGTAAGTGCCTTCATCAGCTTAATAGTATTGAAAACATACAAATCATGTTGTTCTACAAATGCTATTACTGGTGATACACCAACACATACCTTGACTCCAAATATTTGTTCCCCGATGGAGGGGGGGATATTCCTTTTCTATTATGCAAATGAAACTCAGGTCATCTCGGTTCAATTATACCTAGATGCTTGTCAAGTTTGCAATATTAAACTCCATGCAAGAAGTGCTCAGGTCATCCTAGTTTAATTATACCATGATGCTTGCATTTTCTTGCAACATAATGAGCTCAATGATGAAAATCAAATTCCAGTTATTATGAAGTTCTAAGATGTTACATGAAGTTGTGGAGATATACTCATTTCATATTTCTTTCTGCATTACATTTAAACAGTTCATGACTTTCATATCAGTGCTCCTTTTATATGGATTTGTAGGTTATCTTTCTTATTAGGTCATCTGTTCTCCTAGTCCATTCTTCTTGTGTCAGATACATTGTTATTTAAGTTGAGGACATTTGGACAACAAAAACATTAAGTTTTCACCTCGCATCTTACAACATTTAATCAATTCATTTAGGCCATGCATTATCTTCATTAGGTATGTTCATTTGTATATTACCCATCTATGTTGACATGCATATTTCATGTGTCATTTTATTATAGTTATCATAAAATCTTATTATCTTTTTATTATGGTGTAAGTTGTTATATTTAGTCATCTTAAGAACATTTTCATTCATTACATATCATCTGCATTATATCATCATTTATTATCCATTACATGTATTATATCATCATGCATTTATTATCATTCATTTATATCATTCATTTATTATCCATTCATTATCCATTATCTACATTGTTCTTTACATCATTGCATTAGTAATTACATAGCATTGCATAGAGTAAAATCATTTAGGACATGCATTTATATCAACATCATATGTTAGATCATTAACCATTATGCATCAAATAGAAAATAAATCATTTTGCATTCTAGGACATACATTCTATGCATATTAAAGTAAATCATCACATCCAACATATGTCAGTACACACATGTGTATATCATAATCAAAGAAAATCATGATAGAACTGCATCATCATATATAGAGAGTCCATCATATAAATGTCCATAAAACACAAATAAAATGTCCAATTGTCCAATGATATATCATATATAACAAATGTATCCAAAGTGATGTCTATCAAGTCAATAATATGATGATACAATGATACAATGATGTACTGATATAAGAAGAGTGTATACAATGATATCCAAAATCTATGATCCGTTGCCTCCAAACTCTATCTATTGCTGCTTGTGAGATGTAATGAGACCCTATGCTATTGAACCACTTGATCCTGAGGCTCTTGCCTGATCCCCTGAACCTGTGGGTTCTCTCGGAGGGTGTCATGATACACCTCCACTACCAGTCGGTACCTGTCTATCATATACCACTGTCCTAATAGAAACTAAGCTCTCTCTGAAGCTCCCAATCCACTGATCCCTAGGAACCACCTATCTATAGGCCTCTCACTAGTAGGATATCTCCTTCTTAGCCCGTATCATAGCTCTCAGAATGTCTCTGTGAGGACCCAAATCCTCTATCCGCTACAGCTCATCCAGTAACATCTCTGACTCTCCGAGTCTCTCTATCATAGCATCTTGCTCATGCCTAAGGTCTCCCATCTCTCTCTCCATCCTCTCTATCCATCTCTCTAGTCTAGGGATGTGGTCTACCTATACCTGTGTCATTGCTAGTCAAACTAGCAATGAATCAATATTTGGATCCTCCTCCATGACATCTCTCTATAAATAGGGGTCCTGTCCCCCGATATCCATCTCAGCCTGCTCATCCTGTGCCTCAACATTCAGCATCTATGCATCCTACCCTACTATATCAAGCATCTGCTCATCCTGTATATCATCATGGACCTATCCACCTTGTACCACTCTGACCTAGGCTAAAAGTACATCTACCTCATCCTGTCCTTGTCCTGCTTGTATCGGGACCTATACCTATACTACTGGTACATGTACTGGGGTAGCCAATATTTGTGGTGTAGCTCCTACTGCTAGCTATACTAGAGGCTGTCTCCATCCCTATCTAGCCAGAGGTGGCATCAAACCCCTCTATCTCACACCACCACCTCTCATCTGAGGTCCAACTCTGTCTCCTCTCCCACCATCTCCTCCATCTCCTCCATCACCATCTCCACCATCACCTCCGCCTCCTCTCTCTCGACCTCTCCTATCTTGGCCTCAATGTCTCCCATGGCATCTCTTTGCTAGATCTCTCTTTGGTGGCCTCACCCTCAGATCAGTCAAGAGAGGTACTAGAAAATCTCTAAGGAATTGCTCCATATCAGCCGTCATCCCTGGGTTCACGACCCCCTGTCTCATCGTCCATGCCTGAAATGGCATGTCAAGAAACTCCTGTCTAGCTATGTCAAATGAGACCATGGGCCCCTATTCATGTCTCTCCTAATGTGTATGTGAAAACTCCGTGACTCCCTATGGCATGCCCTGGATCTTGCCAAACTGTCGCAGAACCCGACTGACCAGTTGTCTCTCAATGATATAGGGTGTCCACCCTATCAACCATCATGACTCAAAATAGAATCTGAGCTATCTCTCATCATCCCAAGGCTCACACCCTAGGTACGGTCTCCATGTGACTATATCTAGAGTGTCAAAAGTGTACCACCAGAACTCTAAGTGTCCCAGCTTTTCCTGAGACAAAACTGATGAATACAAATGAATGTACGACTATCCTACATTGAAAAATCTGATCGCCACTAGCTGTGTAACTACAATATGCTCACATGCCCATACATGGAGCAATGTGACACCTGCTAATAATGAAGCACCCCTATGGTACACCACCTGATGAAGATCATGGTATAAATGGGCTAATAGATAGACACCCCAAGCAAATCAGGTCCCATCATCCATCATCCACTGCAATGTGCGGCCCCAACCAACTACAAACCCATGTTACCTATGATCAGGGCATATGAATCCCCCAATCATTCCTGCTAAAGCCAATGGTAGAGGCTCATACAAATGAACCATATCCTCCCACCTAATCTCCCCCTCATTAATATCATCATCACCAATAACTGCTCTACACTCCATCACTCCACTGTGTCGATGATAGTGCACCAGCTTGCCTGTGATAGGAAGTTGGAGGATGTGATATACATCCTCGAGTGTAACTATCATCTCTCCTATAAGGAGATGAAAATTACTCATCTCTGAGTGCCATTGCTCTACTAATGCAGTCATCATGCTCAAATTCACCTGAATCTCAAGCATGTAGATAATATGGTATAAACCAGACACTCCAATCAAGAGTTTGTTAGTCTCTAATAGTGTCGGTCTCAAGTTCTGTGTGATGGGATATCTCTTCCGTGACATCAGAACATCAGTAATATCCTCCTATTAAAGTCAACAAAATCAAGCTATCATATTTTGATTAACTGATCTATCAATCAATCTATCCTATCATATCAATTACAAACATGTTTATCACATGTTTCAATAGATGATTCTATCAATTATCTAAAACCAAGACTGGTCAACTAGCGACCATGCTATGACGTTGCCTATCTTGATGAAATTGATCTAACTCAATAGCCGAAAAATTAAATCAGACTATCAACATCAAGTTTGACGTAATTGACTTGCTAATTTGAGCAAATCCTATCAACTAATACAAATGCATAGCACTAAAAAATGCATACGCAGTTTCCCTAAATGTTTGCACAGTTTTTAATATATGCGCAGATTTGTTCAACATAAGTGCATAAATACTTGACAAAAGTGCATAAGTTGTGTATGCGCACATTTATAGTATATTTGTGCAGCCTCATCCATATTTTTCAATACATGCATAGTTCTATGACATGTATGCATAGAAACATGAGTTTTCTGCGCGAATGTTGCGAATCGCTGGGCATTCATGCACCGCAACTACGCATATATTTTTCGACCAAGGACATAAAAATTTTCAAACATTCCTAAGATTCAATCTAGCCTAAAACATGCTACAAATCCTAATCTAACATGCTAGAAATCATGAATCCACAAGGAGGATCGAGTCACCTACATGCTCTCCCAAATCAGGTGGTCGTTGGAAGCGTCTGGCCCTCTCGAAGTGATGATCTGACAGTGGGAATGATATCTTGGTGGCTTTTCTCTTCTCTCTCTCATGCTCTAATCTCCAGATGACAAGTGTGCACAATGAGCCTATTGTGGACCCCTTTGCCCTATTTATAGCCTATGGACTCGATGTGCTTGGTATGTGGACCCTAACTCCTATTCCCATCCATCTTTTCTACCGTTTCTTTCATGAGATTGATTGTTCCACTCGACAATATAAAAAAAACAAAAAAAAACACAAAAAAACAATCAATTAAAATAATCTTTTTTGTCAATCAATCTCTCGAGGGGGCATGCATAGGTTGTCTGGACATTGTCTAGGGCAGGGGCAAAAATGCGTGAAATTTTCTTTGAAACAATGTGACACGCACATTATTTCAAAGTGGGACAAAATGTATACACTTAAAAATGGCTTCATTAATTAATTAAATATTTATTATTTAATTGATATTGACTTGATAAATTAATTAAATATTTATTATTTAATTAATAATTATTTCCTCTATTTATTAAATAGATTATTTAATTTATTTAGTAAATTCATTATAGTTGATTCCTCTATCCTAAGTCTTCTAATTAGTCTTATTAAAGTGATTTAATTAAATAAATAATCACCTAAATATGACTAAGTTCCCTAGTCCACCTCACTTACCTAGTCACCTGACACATCACTTTGGCTAAAATAAATAATTATTATTAATTATTTATTGGTAATTATCCTCACACACACATGTCCTATTCTTAAGGGCTATGTGGCCTCATAGGACTTGGTCTCATGACCACATGTCCTCTCTTAAACCAAGTCAAGAGACATTACCTATTCCTAAGGGGCTTCTCAAGCCACCTCTAAGGGTTAAAGATGACTCATGGGACACTTGTGCCAAGAGTCCTTATGAGGAAAAAGTCCTTCCCTCTTCCTCTCTTTGGTCTTTGTGAGACACTTGACATGTGTCTTTCCCTTCCACCTTGTTCTCCTCCATGTCAATGTGAGAGGAACATCATCCCTATTATTCCTCTCAAATTCCAACTACATCCCCCTCTCTCTCAACTCCTTCAACCAAGTCAATCCTCGCCCTAGGATCTTCCACCTTTCATTCTCCACCATAGGATTGTGCCACCTAGGCTTAGATCCTACAAAACTCTATAAAAGGAGCCTCATTTTCCCTTTGTGAGCTAATAGTGAATAGTGAATAGGCATTCAAGAATTCAAGCAATCAAGCATTCTAAGAGCATTTCAATAGAATTCACGCATAATCAAGCCATTTTCATATCACTTGCATCTTATTCACCATATTTGCATAATTAAGCTTTAGTTTTGCATACATTCATCATCAATCTCCACACTTTTGTGTCATCTTGGGCAAGAGGCTTCATTTGGAAATATGAGAGCTCAACATCCTCAAGAAATTTAGGCTAGGAGGGCAATGGAGACAAGCTACATGGTAGGTGAAGGTAAAACCTTGTTTTAGCTTCATTTTTAGTGTATTCTTCATTGTTGTTTGCTAATTAGTTTGATTTATTAATCTTAGAATAGTTAATTTATCATTTAAAGTAGTTAGACATCTAATTTGCATACATTTACTCTAGAGCTATATTGAAGAAAGAAAGAGGGCTCAGACAATCAAGTAGCAAAACTAATGGTGTTGGTGTTTCAAAGATGGAGATATCCAATCTCTTGTCTGATTTCAAGCAATATATTATCAACAATGTAGCTACATAGCTGGATACCATGTAAGCCAAGAAGAAGCATGAAGAAGCAAAGGCTATGTTAGTTGAATTCTATTCCCATTATAGGGAAAAGAAAAGGAACTGCAAATAAAAAATAGTTGCATGCTTGGAGGCTTAGTTGATGCCAACTGAATTCAAGGATATTGATGAGAATGGAGAGAGCTCTTATATTTCTCAAAGGAGACCATGTGCCCAAAGACAAGGTATGCCTCATGACCCTTTGCAAAATTTTGGTTTCAATAATAATCAATGTCAAAACCAAAATTCTTAGAATTTTGGTCCCTGAGGTCAAAAATGGAATAACAATTGGTCTTATCAACCTTAAAGCTAATGGATTAACGAACATTGGCAACATAAATCCTAATGCAGACCAAGGACGGGAGGATCCAATTAAGGACAATCCAACCTTGCAGCTTTAGAATTACACAACAGAAAACTCAACACACCAAGATGTTTAAAATGAATTTTCATTAACATTCCCTGCTGTAAGGCCTTCCGGGTTAGGGCCAATTACAAACAAAAACAAGTTCTTCAAGATCCATAAAGATCCAATACAATCTTAGCTAGTTCAGCTCTGAAATAATCAACAACTGATGGAAACCCTAAGGTAGATCTAAACTTGATCTCACAAGCCTCCAAGCAATCTCCTTATCTCCAAGTGTGCAAACCACTAGCTCTGCAACTACAAACTATCAGATAACAATCTGATCTGCAAGATCATGCAAGATCTTTTCCACAATTTCACCAAATCCAGCTTTCCAGATCCAAACTGCTGTCCATTCTGATCTCCTCTCAAAACAACTACCCAAACACCCCTTTAAATACTAATCATCAACCACAATTGGCTAGATGAAACCCTTAACTCCTACAAACAAATAATAAATTCCATAAAAGTCAACTTCAAAATAGCCTTACAAACATCTAATTCCACATGTCAGCCTGTAACAATAGCTACCAACAATAAATGCACCAAGTCAGCCCAACAAATCACATAGAACTCTAGTTGGTAAACCAAAACTATTGAGCAACAGTGAAATAACCGAGCATGCCAAGCATCACCAAGCACTAGTGTTGATCGAGCACCATAGACATTGTCGAGTAACACTTTCACCGAGTGCCAGAGACTACTGAGTTCCTTTAGTGACTAAGCTTCCTTTAATAACTAAGACCATTAGTTAAAGCTACAACTGAGTAACACTAACCAAATAATACACCTCATGCAGATTCACTGAGTAACCTAGAATGTCCCTGCATCAAACACCCCAGGTTCAAAAAGATGTTCATATGTGAGAAGAACATCTTCCAAGATTCAACACATAAACCCCGAACTGGTTCTTCACATACAAGTCCTCCACCTTTTCAGTTTCCATACTTTTCCACTTCAGCTTTCTCTATCTCTTCAAGTCTTTCCTCCACAACACACATGTCTATTCTTCCTACTGATCAACCATACCTTCAAGATCCATGAAATCAACTCGGCTACCAATACTTAGGCTTCTTCTACCGAGCATTGTATCCAGCAAAGGCATCAGGGAA
Organism: Chamaecyparis obtusa; assembly: GCA_027943335.1. Classification (NCBI taxonomy): domain Eukaryota; kingdom Viridiplantae; phylum Streptophyta; class Pinopsida; order Cupressales; family Cupressaceae; genus Chamaecyparis; species Chamaecyparis obtusa. The sequence goes on along the minus strand of BSBK01003968.1, from coordinate 727,803 downwards.
AACTTCCCGTCATCCTTCTCAACAGTAAACACATTTCTGACATAATCATACATAGCTCTGTAATCATATTTCCAAGGTTTATCGAGCAATATATCAAAACTATTCATCTTCACAATGTCACATAACACAAGATCCTTATACTGGCCAATCTGAACATCAACAAAGTATTGTTCTCTTACTTCTAGAGCATGAACATCTTGTAACCAACCAATCCTATAAGGACAAGGATGCTTCATTCTATTCAACCCAAGTTTCTGAATTATGTCCTCAGCAAGAAGGTTATCAGTGTATGCACCCTAAAATGGTCGCCTAGACTTTGGGCCCCCATTCAACAATTTATCAAATCCCTGAATCAATATTTTCAAAAATCAGCATTTTATCAATTATATCAATTTCCTTGATCAAATCCTATTTTATCATTTTCGATTATTTGCCTTGGGCTAACCATTTTATCCTAAGTCTTTATTTATTTAAAATGAATATTTCCTCCCCTTTTAATAAATAAAAAGCCCCCACTTTTCTTCTTATCTTAAGTTGCACAAATAAAGCATTATTCCTATTTTATAAAAAGAAGAAAATCACTTTTTGTCTCATATGGACACAAAAGTCAACTCTTATTTTCTCATTGAAGGATGTTTGTGCACATGGATTGCTCTTCTTTCAAGCTCCAACCTTGATTAAATCTTTTGCCTCTTAATCTCCATGGTCCATTCCTTTTCATTTCTTATAAAAGAAGAGCTCTCTTCCTCATTTGCATGATCAATCTTTTATGCTAATGTTATGCTGCAGGTTTTCTAGGTCACTTTGGAGCTTTTGAAGATTTGGAGCATTCTTGGCTTTTGCATCTACATGCTATGATAGTTTCATTTCTTGCATTCTAGTTCCATTATCATGGCATTCATAGTATAGATTTCCTTTATGCTTTAGATTACTTCATCTAGTCTAATTAGGAGGCTTTGTAACACTTGCATCTTTCTTTTCATAGCTTAGCTTGCATCTTAATTCTTAGCATAGTTGCATTGCATTGCATTTCCATTGTTGATTCTTGAGGATATTGGCATTCTTGCCCTTGTCTTCATTTGAATCTCTCATTGTGTGGTTGACTAGCAAGGTCATAAGCTTAAAATCTCTAGTTGAGAGCAATCAAATAATCTTGCAACTCCATACATAGAGAGCTCTAGGTCACTTTCTAAGGTTTCCCATTGATGGATTCCCTTGGATATAATGACTTAGAGAAGTGCACCATTTGAGTGTGTACAATTAATACTACCATTATCAACAATAACATCATAGAGTTTACCTACAGACTTGCACCAGGTCTTAAACAAGTTACTCCTCTGACAAGGTTCCTCCTTTGTATCAAGCAATGTTCGCCGAAGAAACAAGTTCTCAGATTCAGGTTCATTCTCATTCACCATAGTAGTTCATTGGTCACCAAGCTTCTTATGTGTACACTCAAAAGAACGGTGTCCTTCCTCTCCATAGTTATAGCAAGTACCCTTAAAGATAAATCTACCTGAATTCTTCTTCAATTCCACAGGTTTCTATTCATCTTCTGCATTAGTTAGTTTATCCTTCACTAAGTGATTAGTCTTTTCCTTCCCTCAGGGATTACTATGTTGTTTCCTCTTCAACTTATCTTCTGCCTTTAGAGCATACTGATAAGCATTTTCAACAGAATCAATCTTCAGCATACCAAGCTCATCCTAAATATTGAATCTCAAACCATTCACATATCGAGTTACCTTTTCCTTACCAAGCTCTTGGTGTCCAGACCGAATAGTAAGTTTGTAGAACTCCTCGGTATAATCCTCAATAGACAAATCCTTCTATTTCAGATTCTACAACTTCTTAAACAAGTCAAGCTCATAGTCAACTGGTATGAACTTAGCTTTCAACTTAGTCACCATCAACCTCCATCGATTGATCTTCATTTGACCTTCATCTTCTCTATCTCTTTGTAGTTCTTTCCACAAAAGAGAAGCATGTCCTTTCAACTTTGTCTATGCTAATCTCACCCAAAGAGGATCTTCAATTTCTTCTAGCTCAAAGAAATATTCAAGTTCACTAATCCAATCAATCAAATTTTTGGGCTTTAAAGTACTAGAGAAAGTAGAAACTTCCATTTGGTAACTACTACTTAACCGAGCTCTAGATCTAGGCAATCGACCAGTTCTATCTTCACCAGATCTATCCCTCTGGTCATCACCACTAGATCCAAAAGGTTGAAATTATTTAGTAGCTTCCTCATAACCATCTTCAGTACCAACATTCTGAGGTACACCAGAAACAACTCTCATGATCTCGACGACCATGTCATTCTTCATCAACTCCATCTCAGATCTAAAATTTGATTTCACCTTCTCTGTAATCCTAGATTTCACAGTATCACAAAGGTCAGCAATCACTCTAGGGTCCAATCTTATCGAAGGAATCCTTAAAGATAATATAAACCCTTTGCAATAAACCCTACACCGACCACCTTGTGGTAATCTCCAAGTTGTATGCAAGTCAGATCTCAACCTGCCACCTTGAACAAACAACTAGGGCAAGATACACAAGTTCAGTGCAATGGATCTGCAACTCAGATCATATGATCTCTTCACCAACCAGATCAACTTCACAAGATCAGCCTTGCTAGGTCAACCTTCACTCCACAAGATCAACTCTACTCTGATACCACTTGACACAGACCAAGGATGTGAGGATCCAATTAAGGACAATCCAGCCTTGCAACTTTAGAATTACATAGTGGAAAAATCAACACAACAAGATGTTTCAAATCAATTTTCATTAACATGCCCGACTTTAAGGCCTTCTAGGTTAGGGCCAATTACAAATAGAAACAAGTTCTTCAAGATCCACACAAATCCAATACAATCTTATCTAGTTTAGCTCTAAAACAATCAACAACCGATGGAAACCCTAAGGCAGATCTAAACTTGATCTCACAAGCCTCCAACCAATCTCCTTATCTCCAAGTGTGAAAACCACTAGCTCTGCAACTACAAACTATCAGATAACAATCCGATCTGCAAGATCATGCAAGATCTTTTCCACAACTTCACCTACTCCAACTTTCAAACACATCCAAACTACTGTATGTTCTGATCTCCTCTCCAAATAACTATTCAAACACCCCTTTAGATACTAATCATCAACCACAAGTTGGCTGGATGAAACCCTTAACTCCTACAAACAAATATTAAATTCCATACAAGTCAGCTTTAAAATAGCCTTACAAACATATAATTCAACATGTCAGCCTGTAACAATAGGTACCAACAATAAATGCACCAAGTCAGCCCAATAAATCACACAGAACGCCAGCCGGTAAACTAGAACTACCGAGCAATAGTGAAATAACCAAGCATGTCAAGCATCGCCGAGCACCAGTGTTGACCGAGCACCACAGACATCACCAAGTAACAATTTCACCGAGTGCTAGAGATGACCGAGTTCCTTCGGTGACTGAGCTTCCTTCAATAACTAAGACTATCGGTTAAGGCTACAACTAAGTAACACCGGCCAAATAACACACCCCATGTATATTCACAGAGTACCCTAGAATGCCCCTACATCAAATCCCCTCCCAATCCATGGAAGTATGCTAACCAAAATTGGCAACAAAATAACCAATGGCAACCTTAACAAGGTAACTGGAAACAATCACCTCAATGGGGTCCTAATCAGCTTAGTCAACCTAATCAACTAGCCATCATGCCACCTTCACAACAACAAGCTATAATTCCTCCACCTCCTACAACTAATTCCAACCCTAAAAAAGAAACTCAACTGCCTGCTCAACCTTCACCAAATCCTAACAACAGGTAGCCTAATCAGGAGAAAACTTATTCCATTACGGTAAATTATATCCACCTAAGATCAAAAGCTACATTACCTACACCAAAAGGTCTTGTTATAAATGAATTTACAATTGAGAATGATATCCCTGAGAAAGAACCTGCTACTCCTACACAACCTATTGTGGTAACTAATGATTCACCATTTCCTTAAAGGCTCAAGTAGTCTATGCCCCCAAAAGAAAGTCCAGCTGTAACTGATCTCATCAACCGGCTGAAATAGATGACTATGAAAATTCCTTTTTTAGATACCCTCAAGGAAGTCCCATTATATAATAAGTCTATCAAAGAAGCTTGTCTTAAACAACCTGGAGAGAAGAAGAAAGACCCCAAGACTATTCATGTTCTTGGATAACTCTCTGATCTTATGTTGAGCAATGTCATTATACCCAAATATTATGATCTTGGTAGCCTTGTTGTTATGGTTTATATTAGTGGCATTCAGATCCAGAATGTTTTGATTGACTTAGGAGCATCCATGCATGTAATGACAAGGGAAGTCCTGTTAAGGCTTAATATCATTGGCTTAAGAGAAACTCATACAATCCTTCTATTAGCTGATAATTCTATTGTAAGGCCTGATGGCATGGTAGAGGATATAGTTGTAACACTTGATTCATTAGACTATCCCTCAGAATTTGTGATCTTATCTCTCAAATCTAGTCTAGGTGGTTATCCTTTAATCCTAGGAAGACTTTGATTGGCCACCACAGATGCCTGCATAGCATGCCACTTTGGAAAGATGACTATATCTGATGGAGTTAGCACTAAAAAGTTAACTCTATATTCTCCTGCTAAACCTTAGATTGAGCTTGATCAAGCTATTGGGCCTGACCTTGGTGACATTGAGCTCAAGGTAAATTCAATACATCAATTAATGGTTATAAAGAGGAGTCCATTTATGATATCCCAAGAAGAATTCATACTAAAAAATATGGTGCTGAACAATTTTCCTGTACTATTCCTAATTGTTTTACAAACCATACTACCTCCACAAAGTGTTGGCAAGTTGACTATACTAGTGTATATGACTAATATTTAGTGTTGTCATTATGGAAAAAAAGTCATATAGAGTTTTGGTGTTAGCGCAATAACTTAGAAGATAAGAAATCGACTAAGTATGAAGAACAAAGTAGTAAGTAAAGCACCTGATGAATAGAGCGTCATCGCACATGTATATGATCAAGTTTAGGCATGCGCCCTTGAAGATAAGCTTTTGAGTATGTAATCATGCTAAGTCTAAGAACGCATGATCAGATGAGCTAGTATGAAGAAGTTATAGTGAGTTGAAGTGACATAGTTAGTAAGTGACAGAGTAGAACAGAGCATGCAACCAACAGGAAAGATTTTTATTAGCGATCATTATTTTATTTTGTAAAGGCTATGCACCTATTGTAAATGTGTTGTAAACATGTTAATAAAAATATATGTAAACACGCTAGAGCTAATTAATTTGGAAGCATTGTATGTAATAGGTTATAGGCTGACTTAGTGAATAGTTTTGTTTGCGCCTATAAATAAGACATGCGCCTTTGTATTTGAGCATGGCATGACATATATAGTTGATAGAAGAAGAGAAGAAGTATACGAAGAGCAGTTAGAATGATATAGAGCTTTCAAGAGGTTAAAGCATCAGCGTACAAAAGGAACTGATCAGACAAGCAATGTCATAGCAGAAATTCACCATTGCAGATATAGTGTGTATCTGATATCCAAGAGGTTGTAGCCTTCTCTATTGACAGTAAGCTCTAGCAGTGAGACACCCACCCCTAACAGGGTTTGTTACTAAAGATTCCTAATAGGGTCCGACCCTTAACAAGGTCATTGTACTTAAGCATTGTAATGATAGCTCCTAACAGGGCTAAGGAACATTAACAAGTTCATAATACACAATTACAATTATTAGTGGGTATTAATTCCCACCGGGGTTTTTCCTTTGGCCAAGGTTTCCCCATAATCATATCTGGTGTTATGTGCTATGAATGTTTACTTTACTTGCTTTAATATTTAGTCCAATAATTAAGATATTGAGTTAAGTTTCAAGTATCATAAATTAATATTGTAGAAAACTGATTCTGTTGGCAATTTGGTTGAGGTATGTACATGGATGTTGTCATTATGGGAACATATGTTCCCTATGAAGATCGCATAAGCTAGAAAGTAAGTATGGAAGATCGCAGACTAAAATTGTCTAAGTATGAAACAGTGTTTTTGACAGAGCACCCAATATAGTTTGTTTTGGCGACAGTCACTAGAGCATGATCAGAGTTTGCGTAGTTGAACATAGACTCTATGGTGTCTAAGGATACCCCATCTTAGTGCACAAAAGAGTATGGACAATACAGACAAAGTTATGTTTGTTTTACCGATGACAGAGCAGTTTTGAAGGCAAAACTAGTAAATGAATTAAGGGATTATTTTTCTTGTCAAAATAATGACTTAATATTATAAAAAGCCAAAATCCTAGATGTTTACTCTTGCATAAAGATGTGGAAGCTAACTGGAGAAATATATTATGTTTGTATCTTGTATAAAGATGTACCGAACATACTTGAAATGTAACTTGTGATAGTTGTATATTATAATAGCGGTGAAAGTTGTTGATGCGAAGTTGTAAGCAGTACCATATTGTAATCAGTAAACATTTGTATTACTTGTTTGGGCAGTGAGCTCATCTGGTAATCAAGTTTTGTATCTACAACTCCTAATAGGGTTAAGGCTTCTAACAAGGCCTATAGTCCCTTAACTAGGACTGATACACTATATGTTTGTAATAGACTCCTAACAGGGTCAACATCCTTAACAGGATACTTTTGATTAGTGGATCTTTGTGGGTACCATCCCCACCAGGGTTTTCCCTTGGCTAGGGTTTCCTCAAGAACATATCATGTGTTATGAGTTCTTTACATTTACTATTATGTATGCTATTTAGTCTCTTATGCTTTAAAGTAATCTATTATATCCATAAGTGGGAAAAAGTAAAAGTTTGTTAAATACTGATTCACCCCCCCCTCTTAGTATTTCCTATTTCTAATAGATTCACCCCCCCTCTTAGTGTTCCCATTCCTAAAAATTGGTATCAGAGCTTTGGTTCTATGAAGAAAAGTTTAACCACTTGAGGAGATCATGGATACAGGAGAAGTGAAACATCTAAAGAAGAATCTTGAAGCAAATCTTGAAGACCTTGACATATTTGAAAATGAAATTGAAGAACTGAAATTAAAGGTTAGTGGTTCTCAAGTATTCATCAAGAAACTGAGAAAAGATTTGAAAGATTGTTATATAAGTGATTTAGGAAAAATGGTCAAAAAGATGAATGAGGAAAACACATCTCTGAAGGATCAGATTTAAGAGTTGGATGAAAAAATATTTAACAATCAAGAATCCTATGAAGAACAAGTCAAAGAAAACAAGCAATTGGATGAAGAACTAAGGAAAGTGAACATGAAAATCTTGGAGTTAGAGAACATTAAGAAGCGGATGGAATCTGAATTAAAAGAAGCAAAGAACCATATTGAAAAATTATACACAAGCAAGGATCTAATAGAGTCACAGTTGTATGCACAAAAGATTAAAGGAGATACCACTGGTATTGGATTCAATGAAGCACAAAATCAAATCAATGATATATGAGAAAGAAAGAAAGCACCATAGGAATCAACAAAATCTAAGAAGACTGGAAATAATACTAAAGCTAAAGCTGAACCATCTAAGGATGAATGCAAGCTAGTAAACTGAACTTGTTATGCATGTAACAAGCATGGACATATAGCAAGAGATTGTAAAGAGGTAAGACCTTTCAATGGTTATTGTTATTCATGCAATAAGTTTGGTCATAGAGCTATGAATTGTAGATCAAATCAAAGAAATCAGACTCAACATATTCAGAGAAATCATCCACAACAAAATGTTAGAAGTCCTCAGAACATTACATGTTACATATGAAATTATAACTCACACATCTAGACAATGCAGTAAGGTAACTCACATCAATGCACCGAGGAATATAAGGCCTCTAGTTATTTGTCACTCTTGTAACAAGGCTGGACACTTCTTAAAGTTCTGTAGATCAAAAGCGCAAAGACAAGAAAGCTCTAATAAGTCTCAAGGATCAATTTTGGATGAATCTGGAGAAGTCAAGTTTGTGAAAGCTATAGAAGATGCGAGCATGATTTGGATAGAATTAAAGAAGAATAATGTTGATGAATATGTATTAGATGCATCTGTAATGGATGCACCCTCTACTTCTGGATGAATGACCCTCATGGTCATAAGGGGAGCTAGATTAGCTCTAGACCCCTGCGTGGCTAGTATACTCACCCTCGGAGTATGCACCTTTGGTTATAGAATTTTGGATACTATTTGATGCCGTATGCAGGAGCACACTGCTTGATTGATAGCAAAAACACAAATCAAAATTCTCTGTTGCATTCTGTGTTTACGCGGCAAGCATTAATTGCAAAAATGTGCTTTTATAGTCACTGGAGATCCATTGTCCTCACATTTGCATATGAGATCAAGCCTTTAGAGAACACAGGAGATCAAAGAAGTTTGTGTCGAGAGATTGCAGTTGATTTATCAATGAAGAAGTGTAAGATTGTTGCGGAACCCTAGTTTAGTCATGATGATTCAGAAAACCTTTGGAACCCTATTTGAGTGATTGATCAAGTAAGTAATGACCACTCTAGTTGTGTTTGATGTTGCTAAAAGGAAGAGATATATATTTTAGAAGCATCCCTTTAAGTTAGTCTTAGATGATTTGGAAGGGGCATTCTCTAGGACTCCGATGAGAGTTATGCATGTAGAAGACATATGCACATACATTTACTGCAAGAAGGAACCCGTAGGATTTGATAGAATTAGGTCGCATATGGAAAAAATGATGAAACTAGATATGACATTCATGGATGAGTTCACACACCTAGAAAACAACCCTATCATAGAGTATGTGACTGCATATGAGTTCTATGAATCTGAATGGATTAAGATTTTACTAAGTAGAATACATGATGACCTATTTTGGATAGGAGAAGTCGCTGTTAGAATAAATACTGATCTCATTTATGAGATGACATGACTACCTAAGATAGGCACCATTCTTCCTACTGGAAAGGATGTCAGAAAACTATTTGACCAAGCCCGTAAGTCCTGCAGTGACAAGCACAACATGACAATTGAGTCGATAGAGGAGAAGGACATAAAGCTAATGTCTATGATACTTGGTTATAAGTTCCAACATGCAAATAGGGTAAATAGTGTGTTCACAGCCACTATTTTGGTAGCTATCAGAATAGTGAAGGAAAATGGAGAGTTCAACTTGTGTGAGATCTTGTGCACATGGTTGATGGATAACTTAAGGGCTATTAAGCATGATAAGAGCAAGATATTCAGGTTTGGGTCACTAATAATCTATATGTACTTGCATATTATTGTTAAAGTATCAAATCTATACATCGATAAGAGTTTACCTACAATGCCACAAATTTCATTCAAGGCATCATCTGAGAGCACCTTGAAATATTACATGGAATTGGAGATCAAGTCATTTAGAATAAAGATGCAAAGAAGGTATAGGATACTTGAGAGTATTTTGGAGAAGTATAAGAATAGCATCTGTTTCATGGTAGAGATAGACATTACATGCATGGAAGCTATAGAACCTAGAACTAAGTGGATTCATCCACTAGGTTATGAAGTAGAGGAACATATTCTGGAAGCTTATGCACAAGTCCTACTATCAGCGCCTAAGGATCCCAATGAACCAAGATGGATTACTTATGAGGAGAAGACAAGACAAGTAGATTTAGTCTTGTACAGTGCAGCTACCAAGAGAAAAGCATCAAAGATCACCTCTGCGATACTGAAAATTCATGGCATCACTCAAGAAGATCTAGATAAGGCAAGGGAATCCAAGATTGCAATGCAACTTGAGAGCACACACTCTTTAGAAGTGAAAACAAAGAATATTGATGACCCTAAGGATAAGAAGAAAAAGATAGAAGAAAAAACTCTTGTGCCTACACATACTATTGATCTAGAATCCACACCACCTCTTGAGCCTAGCAGGATGCCTAAGAGGAAGAAGCAGACTGATGCAAGCCATCCATCCTCTAGAACAACAAGAAGCAAAGGTAGAAACACCCAAGCACCTCCAGAGGTAGGATTCAGACCAAATCTTGAAGTACTAAGAACCAAGGTAGTTGATGAAGGAAGAATTGATCAAATAGGAAAATTCTATTAAAAATATAGTGAGATAGATAAATCAAAGATCTATGGTATGATAATCAAACACATGATTAAGTTAAATAAAATAGTTTTTGAACTTAAGACAGTTATACCAGATAATGTATGGAATATTTTAGACTTTTTAAAGAGACAAGCTATAGAAGATCTCAAGATAATATAAAAGATATTGGATGAAAGCCCTAAATGTTCAGTTGAAGATAAATCATTTTTATTGGATTTGGTGAAGCCGCACCTAAGAAACAAGCTAAGAACTTTGCATATTATCAATAAGGACTATGAGTTGGTTGCAAAGGAAATAGAGAAGGGATTTGAGAAGGTGTTCTTGGATAGACACATGTATCCACCTACTGCGCCTGCAACTCAAGTTCCCTTAGAGAAAGCCAAGGATTCTAAGAAACCTAATGCACCTATGACAAGTCCATAGGATTATGCGCCCTCAGTGACAGTGCCTACTGAAGCAATGGAGTCTATGCCCATGCCTGAAACAAAAGATGACACTATCATGATTGATAATGTTGAAATATCAATGGCGGCAATAGATAAAGACCTAGATAAGTTTGAGAAAGCCTTTGTGAGAATAGAAGAGGATGAGGTTCTATGTGGTGATAATTCACCTAAGCAGCAAGAAGAAGTTTAGATTGAAGACTTGACTGGACAGGAAGAAGAGAAGGAAGATGAACCTACAAATGAGCCCTCTTTTGAAATTCCAATGAAGGTGAAGAGTGAAGTTATGGATAGTACACTCCTACCCCTAAGCCCTCAACTTCATTGTTGTCATGTTTGACCCCTGACACAACAAGTTTAGAATCTTGGGGAGAAAAAGATTTAATAAAGATCAATGTGCTAGCAATGGAGAAAGAAAAGGAGAAACAAGTAATGAGGAATCCATTATTTGTTGAATCAGTCAACATAATGAATAGCCTACTACTTGAAGACAAGAAAGTATCAAGTGTACATTCAGTGGATGATGTCAACACCATCTTAACATGCTTCAAAGAAAATTTCTCAAGTCTTGAAGAGTCAGCATCTAAAGTTGAAGAGGAAAAATATCTCAGAAAAGATTGACTGAGCTGATAGAAAATTTTGCACTTGACCTCAATTATCTTAAGGTTGGTCAAGCAATGTTGAAGGAGATTGTAACTAAAGGAAGAATGATAATAGCTGATTATATGGATAAGGCAAAAATCACATCAGATCTTTCCAAGAAGATTCAGGAAGCTGAAACCATGATGGAAGCTATGAGAAAGTGAGTGCTAGATCCCTCACAAGATGTGAACATGTGTAATAATGTCTATCAAGGACAGCTAGACAAGATTGAGAAGGTAGAGAAAGGGATATCTAAGATAAGGGCTAGACAAACTCAGTTGAGACATGCACTTGCGCCCTCATTAGATGTGTTGAATCAAAATATCAAGGAGATTGATGCCACGATTGTGACATATGTTCAAGGTCCCTATACAAAATTGGAAAAGATGGAGAAACTAACTTATGCACTATGCACCCATCTCCAAACAATAGATTCACTCAAGGCATTTTGGAAGTAAAATATCCAAAACCTTCAGATTGCATACCCAGATGTACTTAATGTGTAAGTACTTAAAGTTTCACTTTTTAGCACCTTTGTCATTAATGTCAAAGCGGGAGTAGAGAAATATGGGAAAAATATGGAGTAGTGTATATGATGTAAAGGGGAGTAGAGTATATAGTAGAAGGGAGATATAAGATAGAGTATATGATATATAGAAAAAGATAAGGATATATGTTAGAAAGTTCTTGTAAGATACAACTTAGTAACTTCGCCATATTCCTTTGTTGCCATTAATGAAAAAGGAGGAGATTGTTGGAAAGTTGACTATACTGGTGTATATGACTAAGATTTAGTGTTTCCATTATGGAAAGAATGTCATATAGAGTTTTGGTGTCAGCTCAATAACTTAGAAGATAAGAAATTGGCTAAGTATGAAGAACAGAGCAGTCAGTAAAGCACCTAATGAATAGAGCATCAACGCACATGTATATGATCAAGTTTTGGCTGCCCTTGAAGAAAATATTTTGAGTATGTAATCATGCTAAGTCTAAGAACACATGATTAGATGAGTTAGTATGAAGAAGTTACAATGAGTTGTAGTGACACAGTCAGCAAGCGATAGAGTAGAATAGAGCATGCAACCGACATGAAAGATTTTGATTAGCGATCATTATTTTATTTTGTAAAGGCTATATGCCTATTGTAAATGTGTTGTAAAGATGTTAATAAAAATGTATGTAAACATGCTTGAGCCAATTCATTTGGAAGCGTTGTATGTAATAGGTTATAGGCTGACTTAGTGAATAGTTTTGTTTGCACCTATAAATAAGACACGTGCCTTTGTATTTGAGCATGGCATGAGATATAGAGTTGATAAAAGAAGAGAAGAAGTATGTGAAGAGAATTCAGAATGATATAGAGCTTTAAAATATGTTAAAGCATCATCACACAAAAGGAACTGATTAGATAAGCAGTGTCATAACAATAGTTCCCCATTGCAAATATAGTGTCTATCTGATATCTAGGAGGTTGTAGCCTTCTCTATTGAGCAGTAAGCTCTGGTAGTGAGCTAACCACCCCTAATAGGGTTTTTTACTAAATACTCCTAATAGGGTCTGACCCTTAACAAGGTCATTTTACTTGAGCATTGTAATGACAACTCCTAACAGGGCTAAGGAACATTAACAGGTTCATAATACACAAGTACAATTATTAGTGGGTATTAATTCCCATTGGGGTTTTTCCTTTGGCCAAGGTTTCCCTGTAATCATATCTGGTGTTATGTGTTATGAATGTTTACTTTACTTGCTTTAATATTTAGTTCAATAACTAAGCTATTGAGTTAAGTTTCAAGTATCAGAAATTAATATTGTAGAACACTGATTAATCCCCCCTCTCAGTGTTCCCATTCCTAACAAAAAGTTCACCTCAACTTCCTACAACAACTAATTACCTTCATACATTTCTACTACATGAGATTAAGTCACCTTCATTTTTAGAAGTCATCATATTGGATAAGGTAGTCAAAGTAGAAATTGCCCCAGGTAGGGAGTTAAATGTTAACAAGAACCTTACTCCTGAACATTCAACAAAGAATATCAAGCTCCTACAGGATAGCCAGAAATATTTTTCTTGGGATTACACATATATGAAGGGATTGTATCCAAGGCTTTGTACCCACTGAATTTACATCGGTCTTGATTGTAAACCAGTCAAACAACCTCAAAGAAGAATCAACCCAGCACTAAGAGACATAGTCAAAACTAAATTGCACAAATTACTTGATGTTGGTTTTATTTATCCCATTTCTGATAGTCAATGGGCCTCACCTTTGGTCATAGTTCCTAAGAAAGGAGGAAAATGGAGGGTGTGTGTTGATTATAGGGAGTTGAATACAATAACAAAGAAGGACCACTTTCGATTGCCTTTTATAGATCAAGTCCTTGATAACCTAGTTGGCAAAAAGGTACTTTTCATTTTTGGATGGGCTCATTGGATACAACCAAATACAAATAGTACCTGAAGACCAAGACAAGAAAACATTTAGATGCCCATGGGAAAATTTTTCCTATTATGTCCTACCTTTTGAATTGTGGAATGCACCCACTACATTTCAAAGAGCAGTTATCAGTATTTTCTTTGACATGTCTGCTGATTGTGTTAAAATATACACGAATGACTTTACTGCATATGGATCCACGTTTGAGGAGGCTAATGCCAACTTAGACAAAGTCCTTAAAATATGCTAGGAAAAAAATCTCTCTCTTAATAGTGAGAAGTGCTACATGATGATGGAAGAAGGGGTTTTTTTAGGGCACTACCTTTCATCATTTGGAATTCAGGTTGATCCAACCAAAATAGAAGTCACTAACACACTTCCAACACCAAGAAAGAAGAAGGATGTTAGAATTTTTATAGGCCATGCCAGTTACAACATGAGATTTATCAAATATTTTAGTCAAATTGTAGCTCCATTGTACAATCTCTTAAATAAAGAATCAGACTTTGAATGGACTGAGGACTGTGAACAATCATTCTAATAATTGAAGGATGTCTTGACTAAAACACCTATCTTGAGAGGACTTGATTGGAATTTTCCATTTCATATCCATATAGATGCCTCAGACTATGCGACAGTAGCAGTGCTTGGATAGAAGGAAAGAATAGTTGAGCATGCCATATATTACATAAGAAAAAATCTACATGGTGCTGAACTAAATTACATTGTCACTAAGAAGGAATTACTAGCAGTTATATATGCACTAAATAAATTCGAACACTACATTATTGGTTATGAAGTATTCATGCATACAGATCACTCAACAATAAAATACTTGATGAAAAAACCTTCTATCTCAAGAAGGTTAGCCAGATGGTTACTCCTCATGCAGAAATTTGATGTCAAAGTCATTGATAAACTGATGAAAGCTAATTAAGTAGCTGATTTTTTGTCTAGATTGCATGTTCCTGATGATCTTATAGCTATAGATGACATCTTTCCTAATGAACACTTGTTCTCTATTATCACTCATAATCCATGGTATGCAAATATAGAAAACTACCTTGCTACAAGAAGTACTCATCCACACTTCTCTCCTAAGGAGCGGATAATATTAGTTGAGAAAAGTTTTAACTTTTCATGGATTTCAGGATTTATGTTCTACATAGGTCTGGATCAAGTCACAAGAATAAGTGTTTGTGAAGATGAGACATATGATATCCTTCATGCCTGTCATGATGAACCATGTGGAGGGCACTTTGCAACAAAGCGAACATCATTCAAAATTCTCACCACTGGATATTACTGGCCTACCCTACAGAAAGATGTTGCTAAATATACAAGACATTGTGACAGATGTCAAAGAATGGGTCACCCAAATAAATTAGATGAAATGCCCCTATAGCCACAGGTAGTGGTAACACCATTTGAGAAGTGGGATATTGATTTTGTGGGTCCTATAGAACCTTCCTCTCATGGTAAGTCTTATATCTTAGTCTATACTAATTATGCAACCAAATGGGTAGAGGCCAAAGAAATGAAGCATGTTAGGGATAATAAAGTGGCTAAATTTCTATTTGAATCCATATTCACTAGATTTTGTGTACCTAGAGAACCAGTCACTGACCAAGGTGCTTAGTTCACCTCAAATATCATAACAACCTTGATGAATAAATACACAATCTGACATGGGAAATCTTCACCATATCATCCTCATGCTAATGGTCAAGTTGAAATCATGAATAGAGAAATAGAAGAAATTCTGACCAAAATAGTTGTTGTACACAAAAAGGATTGGGCCACTCGACTTCCTGAAGCCATTTGGGCCTATAGCACTGCATGGAAAACTACAACTGGTTTCACCCCATTTGAGTTAGTTTATGAAAAATATGCTGCCATGCCCATCGAGTTTCACCACAAGACCCTTAGGACAACACTTGAACCATATATAGATCTAACTAGCGCTTAACAAGAATGACTTCTCCAACTTAACAACTTGGATGAAATCAGGAAATCCGCTTTTCATAACACAAAGATTATTCAACACTAGCGGAAGAGATGGCATGACAAGTTTATTAAGGATAAAAAATTCTTTGTTGGTGACTGAGCCTTGTTATATGATTCCACTTATCAACACACTCCAGGAAATTTTCAAACATGTTGGTTAGGTCTGTATGAAATTGTTTCTATTTTTACTAATGAAGTCATGCAACTCTCAACTATTGATTTGGTATGATTCAAAATTCTAGTCAATGGTCACCGAATCAAGCTCTACCATAATCCATAGAGTAGAGATGAGTTCCTACAATAGTTCACCCCACACAAAGAATCTGACAGTCTTGCAACAGAAGAATCTGGGTCTTCTACCTAGATTGCCGCAACTCTTTGATTTTCATTAGAGATTCCATAATAACATTTCACATAATGTGAAATAATTTCTCCATAATAAATGTTCATCTCATCTTTTTTCTTTATCACCCTCACAATTCATCATATCATTCCAGCATAAGATGTTCACGTAATAACAAATCTCCTTCAACAACAACATGTTAGTAACATATTCTATCGTACATATTATTTCATTCATTTATTTTTGGAAAAAATTATTTGTTTCGTTACTACTCTTGCATATGTGGCATGGTGGGACCCATGCCTAAACTTAGCTGGGGGGAATATTTAACTGCATGTATATTCAAAAAATTTCTTGTCTTTTTGCAATCTTTTTG
Organism: Chamaecyparis obtusa; assembly: GCA_027943335.1. NCBI lineage: Eukaryota > Viridiplantae > Streptophyta > Pinopsida > Cupressales > Cupressaceae > Chamaecyparis > Chamaecyparis obtusa. The sequence continues at coordinate 711,441 of BSBK01003968.1, read as the reverse complement.
AAAATTTTATGTGACCCGTCATTAATTTTGACATATCCTATTAATGATTAAAGCAAGGGTGATTAAGGTTCCATGTCCTAATTAAGTCATTACATACCTTCACGATGTGTCGAAGGTGGCAGACTTTGGCATATGTGAAGGTAATTACATAATGTTATGGTAACCTTTCTCTATTATGAGAAATTAATCCACTAAACTAACCATATTTTGACAAGCGATTTCTACATTTCTTGAAGTTCAAACTGCTGGTTTCTGTGTGTGCAATTCTCTATGAATTTTAGCTCTTCATCTGGGATTTTTAAGTTATTTGTTCCTACAATGGGGTGGCATGGGTGGTCATTTAGTAAGGCATGAGCCTTCTGACCATACAGTGTTGTTAAATGATCTTCCTAGTGAAAATTGTTTGAGCAGAAAGGCTGGCTGGATTATTGTTTAAAGTTGGATGCCTTTGATGGTGAGGTAGCCTTTCAATTTTTGAATACTCTGAGAGATGGACTTGTAGTAGTTAAAGGTCTCCATGTTACGTGCAATGAGGAAATTATTGCTGAAGTATCTAGTTTTCCACAAGAAGGAGAAAATTACTAGAAGTACTTAGACCCTCGCTTAGCTAGGGCATAGTTCACATTGCATGGTGACCCTAGGTTGATTGTTGACAAGAAGCAAGGAACGTTAAGGATTTCTTTACCAAATGAATATATGCAACTATAATTGTACATTATGAGTTATTTCACTTGTGAGGGTCGATATACTTAGATGTATGGGATACATTTCAAAATTTTCAGCAGCCTATGTCATGTGAATAGACCGGTAAATCTTCCCATCTTTTTGTTCAATATTTTGAAAAAGCAAGCCGTGAATGTACAAATCGGTAAGCCTCAATTTGTATCTCATTATTGTTTAATAAAATTATTGGTAGAAAGGGAATTAAAAAAACATGTATTAGGAACATGGTAAGAAGTTTTAGATGTTGATGAAATAATGCCTAGAACAGTCGGCCCTAGAGGTCACGGGTTGGGTAGACGAGAGAAAATAACCCAGGGCATTGTTAAAATTGTTGAAAGGTTGGAAACCATTGTTGAAACTTCAACCTCTAGCCCTAGGCCTACCAAAAAGAAAATTGTTGAGCCTACTTCCACTACTTCCTAGAAAGATAAAGATAAAGAGTTTCTTGCTTCACAAAATTCCCAATCTTCCATAAAAACTAGGTCTGCTAGCAGAAAAGGAAAATGAGAGGCCCTTGAAATTGAGGAGTTAACATCTGAATCATGACTTGACACAGAGGAAAGTAATGCAAGGAATATTTAAACTCCTAACCAAAAAAGAAGAGAGCACGAAAAGATCATCCTTCATCTTCTTCTGAAGGAGCATCTTCCAGTAAAAGGAGGCAAAAAAATCCTAAACACTCATCTGGAACTCCTGTCTGAAGAAGTGTTTCATTTTCTCCTAATCTGCCCAAGGTCAAGATATCTACACCTCACGTAGTTAATTTGGTCCTTGATTATTAACACCAATGCCTCCCCCAGACTTATCTACTCCTTTGATAAATGGGTTGAGTTTATATCAACAAATGTCACTAGAAAAGGTACAGTGGCAGTTAGAGAAGAAGAGGTTGAAATAGATTATTGATGAGAAAGCTCATCAAATTGAACAAAAAATAAATAAGATTGTGGTACTGGAAGAAAAAGTTACATAGAATACTAGACTTGTTCTAGAACTGATGAAGTGTAGGTCACCTTCTCAGGTGTATGCATTGTTCCTTAAATAACAATTTTTGAATTATCAATTGACTTGAGTAGTTCAAGGACTTAGTCCTTTGGTTTCTACACAACACAAGTTTTATGATGCATTCCATTCTTCACCAATGCACATTCAGAATTTTTTATGTGAATTGTATCTGCACAACCTAGCAGTTCCTAATAACAGAGATTGGAATTCTCTCATGTATGTGGGAGATATCCAACTCAGGGCTTTCATGTCTTGGGTATAGAATGAAATTAGTCAAGAAAACTAGGCTCAACCTTACGGGGGTGATGAAATAGGAATTCCACTATATATTAGACCCAAAACTAAGGAGGCCAACAAGACATTTTATGACTAGATAAAAGTTACATTGATAGACAATGGTAAGCAGAAGATTTATCCCTTAAGAGAAAGGGCTTTCAAAGATTATGAGGAATTCACTTCCATAGAGATCCTTGCAGCCATTGCAACTAGTACTCATAGATGGGTAAGGATGCCTACAGACTTAAGGGAAAAGGAGCCCCATTCCCCATAAAATTTGACCTTGGCCAGTTGACAAGCTCCATGGTATATCATGTTAGGTAGAACTTGTTAAGTCTACAACTGATTTATCATATGGAGAGATTGTTGAACAAGTGATTGAAGATTACATAGCTGAAGATGGATAGATAATACTATTTGCTAAATCAGTATGATGTTGTCATTGATGTCAACTAGTTTCTTATTAGTTTGACAGTACCTATCTTGTAAGTTATTCATTACTGAGACATCTGAAGAATGGTGGAAGAAGGTCACAGCAGATGAGGTTATGGAATGCTTTGGATAACTTATTGATGAGTCTCTGATCTCATTATGTTGATCCTAGTATGTGGTATTCATCTATTATGAAGAAAGGAATTCAAAGATACAAAGCAGTGTTGGTTGGTAAAAAGAAGACAATTTAGTGTTTACCAAGATTCTTAGTATGAACACCGATGGTAGTATACATTGACGCAGTGTGTTGTATACTGAGCACAAGTTTAACTGATAAGGTTTACCGACATATTTCTTTGATTGGATTGAGAAGAACAAAAGATGATTTAATGATGTTGTAGGCCAGGAAGATTGATGAGCTGGCACCTCGAAATCAGCATAAAGATATGAAAAGGAATAAAGTTTGTTACAAGATTGACGGCTGACAAAATTCAAGATAGATTTGACGAAGAAGATTGAAATGTGTTAAAGACACATCTACCGAAGAAGGTTAAAGTGGCAAAAGCAATGAACAAGATTAAGTGGCAAAATCTAATGGATGAAAATGAAATGACTTACTTGTTTATTTAAGGAGAAAGAAAATACATTATATTATAAGAGAAGAAGAAGGAGATACTGCAGGAAGCTGAGTGCGAATTTGTATTCATGCAATTTCTGATCAATTGGTTATTGAACCGAGACTGCAGAAACTGAGCTACACATAGAACAAACCGAACTACATAGAGCATAGTATTGATTGATTGTAAGTGAAGTTGATTTAAGATTTGAAGTGTTAAATGGTCAGAAAATATTGTTTGAGCATAACATTGATTCGTAATCTGCAATTTGTTGTAATAAGGTGAATCAAACTACTTTTACTTTCTAACAGTTGTAATCAATGAAAATCTCTTAACCGAGTGGACTTTTAAGTTCTGATTGGTGTTTCAATCTAATAAGTGAAACATGGTTATCCTGTAAATTAGCACAGTGAGTGACAGAAGATTGAAAGATAACTCCTAGTGGAAAATCCTCTAACTAGGTCACACCTAATAGTGTGCATTGTAACCTTTAACAGGGTTTGGTCCTCACAGGCCTCACTTCAGAAGAGTGAAATGTTTGGGTTGCCGGTTCCTAGGTGGTTTTTCCCTTAACAGGGTTTCCACGTTACAATCTTTTGTGCTATGTGTTGAGCGTGTTATCTATTTGTTATCATACTTTACATGTTAACTATTAGATTTAATTGGTAAATCATTTTGAGCTTATTTGATAATCAATAAATACAGTGACAGTGAAGAAGATATATGTTTACCGAGTGACAGTATTTGAAGATACAAGTTTTAAGTTACTTATATTGTTTTAGGACTTGGATAACTGATTCACCCCCCCCTCTCAGTTATTCTAATAGAACTAAAACCAACTATTGGTTTCCATTGAAATTTTAGCTACCTATTCTTATGCATCCTCTGTTAGGGATGAATGGAGATGCAGATGAGCATGATATGGAAGATGAGGTGAACAAGTGGAAGAAGTTGGAAGAAGAGAACGGATACCTAAACTAAAAGAAGGGAGCATCTGGGCAGTGGGTTGCAAAGGACTTGTGCATGAAGGCTAGGATAAATGTTTTTATGCTTGCAGGAGGACCAACAAGACTTTAAGCTGGGGGAAATTATGAGCCATATTAATGGCATGTTTTATGATTTTTTTATGTGACTTGTTACGGTGTTTTTATATGGTTTTATGCAAACTTGGATGATGCTATATTTATGGTTTTTATATGTGCAAGTGCATGGTCAATACTTTCAAATACTTTATAGTTCAATAGGATATGTGATCTAAGTTGGAACTTATGGTTAAAACTTTGAATAGAATATGATAGATGAATTAAGTAGATATATGTGTGTTATTTATTGGTCATCTCTCCTAAGTTGTTTTGGGTTAGGATTCCTGCAATCGTGTATCATGCAAGAGTTAGTTAATGAGATAATGTATTTTATAATTTAAATGATGTAAATATATGTGTTTCAAATTTGGCATGTGTTGCTAACTAAATGATCTAAATGATGCAAATTCATTTGGGTAGCGTGGTGGAATTGACAAGATCAACTCTGCAGCTAAAACAATAAAGTAATAATTGCACATTACTCTCCTTTGTAGCGGTCAACAAGTTTTTCATTATACCTGGGCGCATATCTAGAAGTATGACTTGCTATATTCCTGGAAGACTTATTCCCGAAAGTTATTGATTATGTTGTATAACATTATGAATCTTAATTGATCCTCATTGTTGGAGTGATCATAGTTTTAGGAGTTATTTTCTTAGTGTTTTCTTATAAATAAGTTGCTGACTTAACTTTCAAGAGATTAGAAAAAGTTAGGAAAGTTATTTTAATTTTATAAACAACAAATAAAATTCAGTTCCATTTTACTTCAAGTGCACCTTTCAATGAATGAATAGAATGTACTTTGCAAGTTATATCTTTTTTTATGTTGATCGTATCCTATTCACTCATCTAAGGGGGCCCACTTGCTGAGTGAATTCTATTGTTAATTAGGATCTATTTAATTCTTTCCTAGAATTAGAGAGAACTTTTCTATTGTTGCAGCCATTAGTAGCAGAACTAACATACTGTTCCTACAACAAAGGCACATATAATAGTACCTATATGTGATTACTTTTTTCAATAGAATAAACTTATTCCTTTCTCCTAGCTTAGCATTTCAATATTTCAAAGTATTTTTTTGATGAATAAAGGCCTTTTCTATTAAAAATATAAAAGTATAGTATTCACGAAAAAGAAGTCGGAGGAAAGAGTCATCCCGCGCAAGTCACATGGAAACTTAGGCCGGAAACATACAACTATTCATAAAAAAAAAACATATAAAGAGAAAGTATTCCAACCTAGGCCAAAAATATACAAATATTTCAAAGTATTTCAAATTCAATAGTCTAGATAAGTGGCAATTAAGATGGTTTGGAGCATATACTTTGCAAATACTATTTCAAGTCCACGTCACTGGTTGATACTATAAATGAGCTAAATGAGTTAATTAGTTTTTTTTTAAGATGTGCAGTCTTGAATCAAGGAGTGTTATGCTCTATGTTTCTAAGAAATTTATTTGGTTGATCAACACGATCCTCTCCATGACCACCAAACCAAAGTTTGAGTAAAGGCAGCAAAGGAGGAAAAAAGTATGCAAAGAAAACTCTCCTACTCTACCCGCCAATGATAGAAAAATCTGTAATCCCCATCCAAGGAAAAATAGAATAGTTGTCTCCCATCCAAGCTAAAAAAACATAGTGACAACCATTTCCAAAGTACGCGAGCTGGACATTGAGATAGGTCTAAAAAGCCTCCATAGACAGAAACACCTCCACTTGCTCAACTCCTTCCCACCATAGAAGATAGAAGAGAATGTTTCTGAAGACAAACATGAAAGATGGGTCATTGTCATCATCATCTAATTATACCTCCTTATCTACATTTTTAAAATCCCTAGCTACTCCCAAATGACCACTCCCGCTATTGATCACCATTCTTCACATTTTACACCATTGTTACCAACCTATTAAGTAGTCTAACAATATGTTTAGGTTTCTATGAAGACCGCAACATTGCATTGACTACTTGGCAATTTTTGTGGCATCCTACAACAACATTATTGCCGATGTTATTCTCATCAAGATTCAAAAGTGATTTGTATATTTATTTTTCTCTAACTTCTCTTTTATTCTTTATTTCAAATCCTAATTTTTGTTATCCTTGACACCTAGGATCTCATTTCTTATATATTGGTATTTTTGTTTTCATATTATTCATATTGTCATTACTCTTTTAGTTCTTAGACATGTGTATGATAGGAGAACCCCCTCTATTTTATCATTTTTTTTATATTGGTTATTTGTGGAGCTTAGAAGATTGACACAAGGGCTCGATCATTTTGAGAAAGCTCCAAAATATCCCCAACCATTTTACCTCTTAAAATTACATGTATTTCTTAGAGAATATATCCAACCTCATGAAAGTTTGATAATATATTCAATTCCCTATCAATTTATTTCTTTCATTTGAATAAGTAGATTAATTCTAGTCCCTTATACTTTATACTGGGCACCTTGGAACCTTACTATCCTTTATTTCTAAGTATCATGATGGTATTCCTTCAAAATCAAATATTAGGTCTAGGTTCCATGAAAGGAAAGAATCCTAAGAGAGAGATAAGCTCCAATTTAAAATATTAATCATTGCACAAAACCTTACATACATGCTTTGTAAATATTCTAACTTTCTATAAATTTTATAAAATCACCCACTTTTGAGTTTTAAAATTTTAAATAATTATAGAATTCTTGATAATCAACATTGGATTATATAATCACAACTATAATCTAATTACAACAATATATTCTTTATATATTGTATCATCTTAAAATGGAAGAACTTCCATCTTGGTAGGTTTAGCACCCTCATTTAGTGCATTTATCATGATAGATTTGCATTTAGGATGCATTTGCACTTGATTCCTTCATTCTAGGTGAAATTAGAGTTAGGATCCCAAGGATTCTCCTTGATTTCCCTTATCCATGGCTCTATTTCCTAGGTAGGCTCTAGGTATAGGTCCTCCTAGCCTTCATCATATTTATTTTAGGTTTCTATGCCTTTTTCTAGCACTCTGCCCTATTTTCTCACCATTTCCAAGTCTCTTGCCTGCCCCAGGACTTCCTGTTCTCAAAGGTTACTGAGCCCGGACCTTTGGGTTAGGGTCAAGGTTGACCCTAACCTAGGTCAAGGTCAAGGTCAACCTTGACCCTTGTCAATTTTTGGTCCCCCTTTTCAAATTGTGGTCCCGACGGGCCTCGAAATCAATGTCGGGCCTCCAGATCTGAATGCGGAAGGGTTTTAATTCAAAATTCATTTAATTATTTTCCCTCCTTAGTTGGTTATTATTATTGGACCATAATTCAAGGTGAAATTTGAATTATGGGCCCTTACATTTCTCGAGGAGCCTCACCTTCAAATCTCTATATAAAGACTCTCTTTTGCCATCATTTACAACACAACACCAAGTATCCATCAAGTGGACACACAATTGATTGAAGCAAGCAAGTGATGGTGAAGTAATGATGCAAGATTGCAAGAGGATGATATATAAGATCTTGACCTTGTTGACATCAAGTATTTTTGGACAAACCATTGTGGACATTCCTTTGGAGTAAGAAAGATCTCTTCTTCCTTGATCCACCATTTTCAACATTCAAGCATTCAAAGATACAATCATGGGGTAGCAATTACAAATTGTGAGTTTGGTAGGAGTACTTTAGCCTTGGGGGCTTGGTATGCTTTCTTTATCATATTCAAATCTATGCATTTCTTTCTCATATCAATTCATGCTAGAGTTTTTAATGTAGAGGATTAGATCTTGGCATTGCACATTCAATACACACACATATTCTATTACATTCGACTATTCGTGGAGGTGGAGATCACAAAAATGGGGTTTTGACTAAGGGAAAATCCTATATAGCCACCCCAAAACACCATTTTCAGATATCTACAGTTGCTATTTTGGGAGTTACAGAGCAGATCTAAGTAACCTTTTCGGCAAACTTTCGAGATCCGTGAACATATTTTCCATCGGAGCGGTGCAGATCAAGGTAGATGTTTTGGGGTAAGATTGTGCCTTGGGGTAAGATCTTACCCCTGTTCTGGGTCAAGTTCGACCTTCCTCAGAAAGACATAAGATTTCTGGGTTTTCTCCATTTTTATGTTTCCAGGTCAGATCCGGTTGCAGAATTTCCTAAAACTGAATACAGACACCAGAAAATAGGTATTTCCAAATCAACTTTATTATGAGGTATGTATTTCATCTTATTTAATTTTAAGCATTTTCAAATTTATATTCCATATCATATCAATTTACATGTAAGTTGGAAAGTGATGGTTTAGGGCTTCTATTAGGTGCATTGTTAAAAATCTCTTTCCTATTTCATCACCATTTTATATCTTACACCACACACACACATATATAATAGCTACTACATGATAATAAAGAATGAAGACCATGAAGCTATGAACAAGTTGATATTTCAAAAAATAAAACCCATAGACCATGTTTCTATATGAAACTAGATATTATTATGTTTTGTGAAATTGTATAAGAAAGAAACCATTTTCTAGAGATGTTAAAAAGGGTTTTCCAAATGTCTCTTTAAGTATTTCTATCTAGGACAAGACTCTTCAAAAGCATGACTCTTCTCCAAGCATGTGAAAACAAGTGACAAAGTACTTAAATCATCAAAAGTTATCTTCACACACTCTTTAAGCATATGAAAATCAAGAAAATATATTGTTATGATGATGGTGTTGTTACTATGAAACATATTAATAAAAAATATGAGATATCTTAAAAAATATAATATAAGAAAATATACCCCACTTTGATAATCTTATCATTTGTCACAATTAAATGATCTAGAATAATTAAATAATAATTAGGTAAAAATATATCTATTCACATTGGTAATCTTATCCATCCTCTATAACAAATCAATGATCTAGAGGGGAAACAAGGATAAAGATAAAGTTGTGGATGAGTAACATTTTACCATTTTCTTGAGATTTGACATGCAAACATCCTCCTTTGGTCGTGAATAAATAGTATCTTTTGGATGCTTTAGAGAAAATTATATAACATCATGTTTAGTTATTTTATAAAGGGTCAACTATTAATATTTGGTTGTGATTAAAGGTAAAGTGAGGTTTTTTAAAGAGCCTTCACCTTTTTAAATGCCAAGATAAGAGAGACAAAAAATTACAATCGTACAACAACCAAACAATAAGGAAATTGTAGCATAACAATCCCAAAGATGACCCAGACACTAAAAAAAACAATGTTTACAACAAAACCCCTACTCAAAAAATGAATTAAACCCTATAAAATATAAAGTTGGTTGAATGGAACAAGAACTTCTTATTCCTCTTGAAGCAAGCAGAGATAAAATCTACAAACTTTGCATCCTCCTTGGTTGACCTTGCATATTTTCTCTTGTAGCCTATAGTTCTCAAAGTAGGGCCACCCCAACCTAAAGTGGAGTGAGATCTCATTCTTTCATTTGACATTTTGATGTTTTTAGAACTATTCTTTTATAGTGGGTTTGCTTATATATATCACATTCCTTAAGTTGGCCCCAAATTCATGAACACATTTTTTCTAATGATGATATTTTTTCATCTTGCGTATTATTTTTTTGTTTTCAATATATTCATTTCCTATATGGATTTCAAATGCTTGAAGTTTGCATTCTCCTCCATTGGAATGTGCACCTGACCTCCAAAATTTTGGCCAATAGTGAATTTTGAAATCCACACTGTTAATTTCTTAAAAGAACCATTTTAGGATTTCAAGGTGAATTATAGATTTCTTACACATCTATAATAGGTAAAATTTAAAATAATTCAAATTGAAATATTGTAGTAATATCAAGTGGGTATGAAATTTATAATTTACTACAATCTAATTTATAAAATTGACAAATTAAATTCTAAAGTATAAATAGTAGAAAATAAAGAACTTGACACCAAACATGGAAGATCACTACTCAAGGTGCTAGTGCAATTGACAAACACTCACACTCTGGGTTACCATCGGTATCACCCAATACATTGAAATATCTTTAAAAATTATTAGAGTAAAATAGGAAAATCATCTAATTAATTAATTATGTCCTTTTTTGGGTAAAAAATTCATAACGTTAAATAGGAAAATTATCTAATTGATTAATTAGCTCCCTTTTTTAACTTTATTCAACTTAAGCTATGCCTACGAGATTTCTTTTCCATTCTTATGTCATGTGCCTTTTTTGTCTCATAGCATTGGATAAGGACACTTTTCTTCATCTAATTTAATCCTAACCTAGGTTTTTGTCTAATGTTGATTTGTACTATTTTCATTTATAAGGATTATTTATTCAATTAGTATAATCATCCAATACCCACAAATGTTTTTAATTTATAAAATTTATTATTAAGGTTGCATAACATAGTATTTATTTATTTTACTATCCATTTGGTAAAGATCTTGATTGTAGGTGATTTTTGGGAGTTACGACATTCAACAATCAAGTTTAAAGAAAACATCCAAATTCAATAGATTGGGTGGTCAACCAAAAATGAGAACATGCTAACAATAAACCAAATAAAAGAATAAATAAAGAAACATAAAAAATAACATTGATTTACATTATATTTGACGGAGAACACAAGTAAACAATAATGATAAAATATCTTGTTAATTTATATACCATTGAGTGCTCTACAAATCCTTGTGAGTGCAAAGAAAAGAAAAAAAAGTTTGGAGCTATTTTGGAGCTTGTTTTCAAGTCAAGCCCCTATGTTGGTCTTTCAACCTCCATAAAGATCCAAGATAGAGAGATTGAAAAATAGTGTGTGATTTTAATTTAAGTTTATTTAGAAAAAAAGAATAATGGCAATACATATATTATAACTAAAATGAAAGATTGCAAGATGTGAATATCTCAATGTTCTTAGGAGCATGGGACATGTGCACAAGATGGTGAACAAAAAGAGGGGTATAAGTGGCCACTTTTTGTTCTTCTCCTGAAATCAACTAAACCTAAACTTGGAGGAGGAATTTGAGATGCATGCACTTAAAATTTGAATATACCAAAACAATAAAAATTGTAGTACTCTATATCTAGTTTCTAAACTATTAATTTTTTTTAAAAATGGATAAGATTAAGGGGTTCAAATCCTTCATGCACAAAAAAGTGTTCCTATTTTTTAACAAAACATAACATAGTGTCTAGCGTGCAAGTCAAAAAAGATATAGTTGCATTCAGTATTTTGAAAAATCCTTTGGTAGAAATATTATTTAGAGCAAGCACTAGAAGTTGTGTATAATTTTTTTGTTGACTTTTTTTTAATGATTTTTCAAAGTGGATGCATCTTGATAATCAAATACTTGTTTGTATGGTTCAAATAATTTTTACCAAACTTATTAAACAATGATTTTTTTTGAAATAGTAAAGATTAAAGTTTAGAACAATAATATAAACTTATTTTAAATTTGGAGAAGAGGTTCAAAATTAATTAAAATAATGGTGTGTGTATGTCTCTGAAAGGTGTGGAAACATTGGTAAAATAAATTAAAAATTAAAAAGCTATTTTTTTTCAAATCTAAAAAAATTATATGGATAGAAAGCTCAAATTATGTGTGAAATCATGATGGTAATTTTACATATACCTAGTTGATAACTTGTAAAATTGATGACAAGGATGTTGAGAAAATAGATTGGAAGAAGAAAACACATAAGATGAGGGAAATAAATCTCCCAAGCCTCAACCTTGTCATCCAAGCCTAATTACAGGCCTTAACGTGTATGCATATAAATCCCTACGAGATTTAAATTCAAAAACCATGATTAGGTTTTTATATATAAAAAACACAATCGGGTTTTAACCATACACATTTATTGAAGACATTAAGTCATACATAGTAATATATGTGTATGTATATGAATATGCATATGTTTATGTTTATGTACATGTACATAAGTATACACACACACACACACACACATGTATATATATATATATATATATATATATATATATATATATATATATATATATATATATATATATATATATACACATGTATATATATACACATACACACACATATATATACATCTACATATATATATGTTGTCCCACTAATGATTCCTGATTTAAAATTTGGAAAAAATAAAACTCCCCCGCTTGCAACTCTTATTTTGGTAAACTTGTCTCTCTAATTTGCACATCAAAATCTAAGAAGAAGAAGAGTAGGCCTTGAACCTCCTCGAACCGGTTCAATCAGGTTCAAAAGGTTCAAGGTGGTTCAATCAGATCAAATGGGTTCAATTTAGTTCAACAAGTTTGAGATGGTTCATTTTTGTACATCTGGTTCATAATGGTTCATATTAGTTCAAATATGTGCATGGAAGATCCCAGGTTCATCAAGTTCAAAGACTCGACCATTTCAAAATCTAAACTACACACAGATTCAATGCAAGTTCTCCAATCCAAAATTAAATGAATCAGATTTTAGAAAACTCGATGGATCAAGTTCAATGGATTAAGTTCATGAGATAAAGTTTGAAGGTTCTTACAGGTTCAAATTAGTTTAAGCATCTACATGTAGATACCAATGTCTAATCAAAAGTTTATGGATACCCAATATAGGCCAAGTTGGCAACTTCATGTGATCAAAAGGAGACGTGATATCTTTCTAAAATAATGAATCACTTTCAAAAAGGTTATGTAAATGATATAGCTCCCACCCTGAACGTTAGTTGTGGTAAGATAAATCTCACAATGTTCATGCTATTGGTGTCACTTATGCAGTTTTAGTATGTGAAGAGGAATTCACCAAAGACATGGTATCAGTTTATGTTACTCACAAAAAAAAGCTCAATTGGAAATAAATATGCTTGTAAGTTATGGAATCATCTGCACAACATTCATGTAGAGAAAGTCTCCATGCAGGTGAAGATTGGGCTCAAGCTTATAATGTGAAGACAAAGTTGTGAAAAATGATTTTCTCAATACCTCAATAGTGAATTCAAGTATCCTTCCTCAAATAGAAGTAGATATTTTTGATAAATTAGTAAAATTATAATTTGATCCTCAATGTAATCCATAAAATTTGTATGGAAAGAAAGATTCGGGAGCAACTATGGCAACATCAATGACTCAGACTTCCATGACCACAGATTTGTCAAATATAGTAAAAATAGTCTTATTGCAGGGGGAATAAATTTCAATTCCATTGTTGGATCTTTTTGAATGTTAGATATGTTTGAAGAAACCTAATTATCTAAACTCTCACTAGAGAGATTTTCAAAATCTTTTATGGTTTGTGAGATACATATGACTGTGTGCAACACTATCAAATCTATCAATGATATTCATAGCAATGATAAAATGATGAAAGAATTTTAATTAAGGGATAAATAATAACCTATGACAATGGTATATGTGTTAGTTGTGCATGTCAATGGTAATAAAACTCTACCGATGGATTCTCCAAAAGGAATAAATATGAAGAAATGCTTATCAATTTGATATATGATGTCTAACCCATGAAATAAAGCAACATTGTGAACAGATTATCAGTTGACATATGTCAATTGATTTTAAACATAACAACATAAATATTAGAAATCTATATGATAAGGTGGGGACATTAATACATTTGATAATTATAAAATTATTAGAATGTTCTAATATTCTTCTAGAGAAGTGTTATGGGAAGGAAAACAAGGTGAATATTTCAAGAATTAGTTATGTAAATGAAAAGTGACTGAAAATAGAGGGGTTTTCTTGGAGAGTAACTATAAATTGTTATTTTTACAAAGGAAAGAGGGTTCGGTGCTGCTTCTTTCCAAGGAGTCTTTGTGCTATGAGAAAGGAGGATTTCTTTATTTTTTGATTGTAGAGGGGAAAGAATAGTTGGTGTTATTTTCAGATATAGTTTTCTGCGTGGATGTAAATAATAATCTTTTGGTTATTATTCTTTATTAGAAGAAATATGTGATATGTTTTAAATCTTTGAGTTTTGAATGTATTCATTTTGATTGAAATTGATCTTTGTGTCAAGGCATTTATTTTTTATAAATCCTCATCTACTAAATTTATCTTCGTGTGTGCCAAGAAATCTTTGAGTTTCATGCATCACGTTTATTTGAGATAAATATTTAATCTTCCCCTTAGTTTGTTGATCTTAAATGTGGAGTTAATAATCTTTGAGTTCTTGGTATGAAATTATTTGTTTGTAAATTTTCACATCTATCCCATGTTTATGGATAGATGGTTTCTTGCCTTCTGTGCCTTTTGATTAAAGGCATGGCAGTGAATTCATTCCTTGAATATCTTTTGAGGGAGTTGTACCTCTATAAAATTCATAGGGAAGTGATTACCAAATACTTACCCAACTGTTGTGGCTTATTTGTCTCTAAGGAATGGCGATATAGTTAAGCTTGTGAGCATTTGTGAAGGAGGAAAATCTATTCACCAACAGATTTTTGGCGACTCTACTGGGGAGACAGAAACGTAGATCGGTGCTTGATTTGTTCTCTTGAGTTTTAAAAATTGTTTGTGCATACAGGTTGGCTAAAATACCATGTTGAAAAGAAGGATTGTAATCAGGAACAGGCCAAATCCTACCATTATGGAAATTCATCAAACGGATGACGAAGTGTTGCATGAGTTATGGGATCATTACAAAGAGAGCATTTCTTGGTTAGTGAAGAACAATATCAGCCTGGAGGATGACCATGTATCTACACTTTATTAGAGGATTGTTCATGACAAATTTCATGATTTTAAAGATATGCAAGAATGTGAAAAGAAGATGTTGCAGTTTGAGAAACATTCAGAGGTTGATAATGAAGAACGCCCATTAACATTACCTGATTATGTTTCTTGTAACTACTCAGTCTTGGATGAAAAAGATGTGCAACAAGAAATGATGTGGCCTCATGAAGACCAAACATTGGTAAGAAAGAATGATGTGAGGGAAATGTTTCCAATCTCATTCCTTTTCCTAAGTCTAGAAATGTTGAAAGTTACTCTTTTCTTGGCACATTAAAAATGAAGACTTTTAGATTCGTATGGAACCAAAATATGAAACTTTTGACTTTACATGTGATGATGATGAATGTGATTCTTCAGATTAGATTATGGTAGAAACTTCTTACTTTGAAGATAAGATCTCATCTTCCCAAATCTCCTCACATGAACTCTCTTGTGCTGAGAGAGAGGATTATTTACACCTGATTGAAATCTTTTTAGCCTCTACAAATTTTTTTAAAATAGGAGAATCTGAGATAGTACAACCCCAAGAATCATTGGCTTTCTCAAATGGTACTTCTTTGTGCAAAGAGGAAGTCATTGAAATATTCTTTCCAACCATTAAGAAAGAAGATTCTCAGAAGGAAAAATCAGCTACTAATCTTCCTAATACATTAACTTGAGATAGAGAATTTTCAGATTTCATAACAACAAAGCATGAAGAAGTTATTCCAATTAATATTGATCCTATGTTACATGAAGTTTATTTATTCTCTAAGGAGGTTTTGAGTACTGAAAAATTCTTGTAAAGATATTGGTCTTGAGTGTCTTGGTCATATGAATGATATAAATTTTCCTTTGAGAAAAGCTAAGCATTACTTTCTTCAGCCATGGATGGAAAATGCTTTTGAAAATTTCATGCTGAAAGCTCATGAAAAATTTGAAGTCTATGATGAATCTTGGCTCTATGGGCATGATGTTTGGTTTATAAGGTTCTTGCACATAATTAGTTTGGCATGAAATGATAGAGAGCTCACCACATCGAGGTTGTATTAGGTTATTTCATCTGAATGCAATCCATTATTCAGAAATGGATCATATTTCTCTCTATCGATAAACGGTCATGTGTGAGTTTTTCTTGCCTTTTCTTCCTATGATAGGATCTTCCTACCTATATAAATATTTAAAATAAGTTATTCTTTTCAAGTTTTGGTGGTGCTTTAATTTAGGTGTTTTGGTTTGTTTCCCTACTCCCCTCCACCTGTTTACAAGCAACTCTTGACATTCCATTCTTATGTGACTCTATTGTCCAATGGTGCTAAGCACTAATTTCCCTTACCAAAGATGCTTTGGTTCTCTACTTTTGCATCAAAAGTAGTCCCCTAGTAGAGCCAATTGTTGGCCCACTAATGGTCCATGATTTAAAATTTGGAAAAAATCAAACTCCCCCACTTGCAAATCTCATTTTGGTAAACTTGTCTCTCTAATTTGCATGTAAAAATCTAAGAAGTAGAAGAGCAGGCCTCAAACCTCCTCGAACTGGTTCAATCAGGTTCAAAAGTTTCAAGGTGGTTCAATCGGTTCAAACTGGTTCAATTCAGTTCAAGAGGTTTGAGATGGTTCATTTTGGTATATTTGGTTCATAATGGTCCCTGTCAGTTCAAATATGTGCATGGAAGATCCCAGGTTCAGAAAGGTTCAGCCAGGTTCGTCAAGTTCAAAGACTCGACCATTTCAAATTCTAAACTACACACAGTTTCAATGCAAGTTCTCTAGTCCAAAATTAAATGATTCAGATTTTAGAAAACTTAATGGATCAGGTTTAGTGGATTAAGTTCGTTAGTTCAGAGATAAAGTTTGAAAGTTCTTACAGGTTTAAATTGGTTCAAGCATCTACATGCAGATACCAATGTCTAATAAAAAGTTTATGGATACCCAATATAGGCCAGGTTGGTAGCTTCATGTGATCAAAAGGAGATGTGATATCTTTCTAAAATAATGAATCACTTTAAAAAAGGTTTTGTAAATGATATAGATCCCACCCTAAATGTTAGTTGTGGTAAGATAAATCTCACAATGTTCATGCTATTGGTGTCACTTGTGCAATTTTAGTATGTGAAGAGGAATTCACCAAAGACATGGTATCAGTTTATATTACTCACAAATAAAGGCTCAATTGGAAATCAATATGATTGTAAGTTATGGAATCATCTACACAACATTCCTGTAGAGAAAGTCTCCATGCAGGTGAAGATTGAGCTCAAGCTTATAATGTGAAGACAAAGCTATGAAAAATGATTTTCGCAATACCTCAATAGTGAATTCAAGTATCCTTCCTCAAACAGAAGTAGAGCTTTCTGATAAATTAGTAAAATTATAATTTGATCCTCAATGTAATCCATCAAATTTGTATGTAAAGAAAGATTCAGGAACAACTATGGCAACATCAATGACTCACACTTCCATGACCACAGATTTGTCAAAATTAGTAAAACCAATCTTATTGCGAGGGGAATAAATTTCAATTCCATCATTGGATCTTAATGAATTTTAGATATGTTTGAGGAAACCTAATTATCTAAACCCTCATCAGAGTGAATTTCCAAAAAATTCTGGTTTGTGAGATATAGATGACTATGTGAAACACTATCAAATCTGTTAATGACATTCTCAACAATTATAAAATGGTGGAAGAATTTTAATTAAGGGATAAATAATAACCTATGACAATGGTATTTTTGTTAGCTCCACATGTCAATGGTAATCAAACTCTACTGGTTGATTCTCCAAAATGAATAAATATGAATAAATACTTATCAATTTCATATATGATGTCCAACCCATGAAATAAAGCAACACTATGAAAAGATTATCAGTTGACATCTGTCAATTAATTTTAAACATAGAAACATGAATATTAGAAATCTATATGATAAGATGGGGAGATTAAAACATTTAATAATTATAAAATTATTAGAATGTTCTAATATTCTTCCAGAGAAGTATTATGGGAAGGAAAAAAGGTGAAATGTTTCAAGAATAAGTTATGTAACTATGTTATGGGAAGGAAAAAAGATGAAATGTTTCAAGAATAAGTTATGTAAATGAAAAGTGACCAAAAATAGAGGGGTTTTCTTGGAGAGTAACTATACATTTTAATTTTTGCAAAGGAAAGAGGGTTCGATGTTGTTTCTTTCCAAGTAGTCTTTGTGCTACGGGAAAGGAGGATTTCTTTATTTTATGATTATAGAGGGGAAAGAACAGTTGGTGTTATTTTCAGATATACTTTTCTATGTGGATGTAAATAATAATCTTTTGGTTATTATTCTTTATCAGAAGAAAGATGTGATATTTTTTGAATCTTTGAGTTTTGAATGTATTCGTTTTGATTGCAATTGATCTTTGTGTCAAGACATTTGTTTTTGATAAATCCTCATCCATTAAATTTGTCTTTGTGTGTGCCAAGAAATCTTTGAGTTTTATGCATCACGTTTATCTAAAATAAATCTTTAATCTTCCCCTTCATTTTTTGATCTTAAATATGGTGTTAAGAATATTTGAGTTTTTAGGCTGCACTTATTTGTTTGTAAATTGTCACATCTATCTCATGTTTATGGATAGATGGTTGCTTTCCTTTTGTGCCTTCCGGTTAAAGGCATGCCAGTGATATTATTCCTTGAATATCTTTTGAGGGAGTTTTACCTCTATAAAATTCAAAGGGAAGTGATTACCAAACACTTACCTAACTGTTGTGGTTTATTTGTCTCTAAGCAAGGGCAATAGAGTTAAGCTTGTGAGCATTTGTGAATGAGACAAATATGTTCACCAATAATATATACACACACATATGTATATATACATACACACACACACACACACACACACATATACATATATACATAAATACATATATACATACATACATAGATACATATATATGTATATGTATATATGTGTATATATATGTATATGTATATGTATATGTATATGTATATGTATATGTATATGTGTGTGTATGTATATAGGGTGTGTGTGTATTCATGATAAACTTGACCACCCCACACCATTAGAGATATTATCAAACTTAAAAATGTGATCTCTCTCGCTCTCTCTCTGGATTTTCCTTCATTCATAATACATAACAGGTTTTTCTTTGCTTTTCCCATTTCAAAAGCTCTTGTGTCTCCACTCTTAATGGATGATTTCTATCTAAAGTTATTCATCTTGCATGGTAACATTACTTCAATCAATAAACTTACTTGGATTTAATTTTTATCTCTTGCTATTGCATTTCCTTTCAATCCACCTATTTTCGTCTGAGCATGACTTTTTTTTTGGTAATAAGATATATTTTATTAATCTAATAAGGTTAAAGTATGGTTTGAACCAAGGATGGCTACATCCAGGGGATCCACCTCCCCAAAATAGAGTAAACCCCAACCCATCATCAGTATATAACAAAATAAAACATTAACACCAAAATCAATAATAGACAATACTATTTGTTCTTGTCTTGACCATTCTTTTGAGAGCGGAGGATCATGTCAAAGGATTTCTTCTCTTTCTTCCCTTTTCTACCTTTCACAGTTTCCCATCCATATTCTACCTTGGATGCCTCATTTTTCCATGCTAATAGATGTTCCATAGCTCTACATCCATCTGATAGTTCATCCTCCTTGTCTTGGGACCCTACAAGTCTTATCTTTTCTCTTCCTTCTGGTGTAGCAAATAAATTACTGACATTCTTCCCCTTATCAAGATCATTCATGCCAACCGAGACACTAGTCATAACCAATAGGGAGTCTTGGAACAAATTTTTGCATTCTTGTTGCAATGCCTCACCATTTTATACATGAGAATCATCTTCCCTTGTTGGTTTTTCTTCTTGAGAAGGCCCATGAGATTTTTGCACCACCTCCTCAACAATTACCTAAGTGAAACTTCTTTTCTTCTCTCCCTTCTTCTCAGCAATATAGTTCTACTAAGAGACATCTTTCTACCAGGAAGCACAATTACTCATTTTACCTTTGCCACATTGGGAAGCCACATGGCCAGTTTGGAAACACCTTCTACACCTCAATGAAATCCCTTCATAATCAACAGGTTGAGCCCAACATCCTTTTGAATTTTTTATTGAGATTTCAACATGAATCCCCTTTGAAACATCCATTTCTACCAAGATGTGAGCATAGGTAGAGTGAAAGAGATTTGAAGAGCCTTCATGTACCTTTTAAAAAAACCCCAATGAATTTCCAACAACTTCTAAAAGATAATCAAACCAAAGGTGCAAAGGTAGGTTAGGGAGCCTTACCCAAATCAAAAGCTTATCAAAAACTTTTGTAGATGGACAAATTTTGGGGTGCCACACTTTTAGCATCAAAGTTAACCACTCTTCCCAATTCCAAAAATGATCACACAAAATATTTTGTCTGTCCTCGTTGGATTCAAAGACAACAATGAAAAACCCTTTTTCCATAGGGTAAATTTGCACACACCCATCAATAATGGGTTCCCATATTTCAGAGATCCACTTATGTAGTTCATTTAGGCTTGGCCATAAGCCCCTAAAGCAATCAATCACCTCCAAATTGGAGAAAACTACAACATCGTGCTCTATTTCTTCCTTAGCCTCTATATTTAAATCCACCATTACCGTCTTGGAAGAAGAAACTAAGGGAGTCCCAAAACCACACTCCCTCAAATGAAAAATCCATGAGAATGAATAGTACCACTACTTTGTTCTTCTTTGGCTAACGCACTGGTCTTCAATGCATGTTCCTTGGCACCTTTTCTCATGCCATAGTGAGACTCCTCACCAATCATGCCCAGTAAAGTTATACTACCCGATGCTTTACACCTACTCTCTCTCAATTTAGGTGAGCACTCCAGCTTTTTCCTACTAATGGGGTCGCCAGAATAGATCGTACCCTGAGAGGACTCCCCGAGTAGGAAACCTCCAAATCATTTTTGTTGCATTCAAGTCATGAGACTGTTATTCCCACCATTGCTTCATTGAAACTGGTTTTGTTTGGGAGAAGGCCCAAAATGCTCCCTCGTGCCAGGAGCAGGAGCCAAAAACTTTTCTCCAGGGCATGAAGGATTCAAACTATGCAGTGCTATTCAAACTCTTTTAGGATAATTTTTAAAGGGTTTGTGGTGACCCTAATGAGATTTGAACTAGAGTTGATGTGTAGCACAAGGATCATTAGCCTAACACTACCATTTGAGCATGACTTGTTATGAGCATGTGTTTACGTGATTTTATAGTTCTTGGTATTTGATGATGTATGGCTTTTAGTGTGGTTCTATTTAGTTGATCTTTTTTTAGGATGCCATTACTTCTAACCTTGTGATTATTTTGGTAATTTATATGGTATTAATCCTATGGTTATATGATTGATTATTTCTCTCAGATTTTCTTTAGTAACTATTCAATTATTAATGATGCATTGGTGTGTGTGTGTGTGTAGGTGCACACACACACACGTGTGTGTGTGTGTGTATGTGTATACATAGATATTGATATAATTGTTTATACCTTGTATGTAACATATTATGATAATAATTAATTATGAATGTGCTTGTAATATTATGCTTTAACGATTTTGTGGATTGCATATATTATCATAATAATGCATATGTGTGTGATTATATTATATTAATTTATTTAATTATTCCTATTAGTTGAGCATTGGTTGGGAAGTGGTTTCTCTTCCCACACAGTCCTTGTGAAATCTATTTATTTTGGATTCCTCTTTCTTTTCAGGGGAGATGGGATGGAGTTTTCATGGATATTTTTGGAGAGATATTTTAGAGAGAGAGAGAGAGAGAGAGAGAGAGAGAGAGTAAATTTCTTGAATATTTCATGGTCTTCTTTTCTTTTAGGATAGGGACATTGTTTGAGGGTTTCAATGGTTGAGAGAGGGGCCTATTTCTATGGATTTGGAATTAATTTCTTGGAGATTTTTGAAAGTGGAGAGGGTTTTGAATGATGCATCTCAATTTTGGATTTCCTTCCTCTCATTTGTCTCCTTCTTCCTTCTTTAGCCAAATATTTGCATGACCTGAGGTAGGTATTGAATGTTGACAATATGGAAGAGAACAACTAAGAGAGGAAGTGGGGGGTTAATTAGTTTTTCCTACAATCTTAAACTTCAAACCATTAAACCCCCAAAACCCTTAAACTTGTGAACCCTTAAATTTGATCTGATCAAATAAAATATAAAGCATGCATGTATACACAAATTAGAAACACATCCACACAAGTTGACACAAGTTTTTTTATATCATGGAAACCTTGTTAAGGGAAAAACCACAGTGGGGTTAATTACCCATAATAAGTAAACACCTTGTTAGAATTATAAAACTATTGAAATATATGGGGAATGAAATTTGCTTCAAGCTAGCCACCTAGAGCTCATTTCTCAAATGAAAATCCTTGGGCTACAACCCCGAGGAAGGCTCACCGCCTTAAAAACTGATCACTATAATGATCTAAGATTTTGTAAATTATGAAAATGACATCTACCTCATGTCTAATACAAATCCAATGTAGAAAAATGTAGATCCATGCTCAACCTCTTGTTGAACCACTTATGTTCATCCCTAAATCAGACTCTTCCTCTGGTAGCACCCTCTAGCATCTGCATCCAAGATACAAAATTGAATTTTTCCTAATTCATCTTCTTATTTCAAAAATTAGGTCTCCAAACCCTAACTCATATTCCTTTCAAGTCCTCAGACCAAATCTCATGTCAAATCCATCTCCAACTATAAAATCCAACTCACAACTCATAACAACCATGTAGAGATCATAAATCTTTCAGATATCATAGTTTACCGCTTGTGCAACATGATTTACCAACCCGATCGACCAATAACAAGAATAATAATAAGAATATTATTATTGATAGAAAATTCCACTAATTTGATCCTTCTAATCCATTCATATCACCAACTCATCAAGAACATACTTCAATAGCATCCTATAGCATCATGATAAACACTCATCTACACAAATCCATCACAACCATTGGATTTTCCAAACCTTTTTCACTTGTTCCTCAAGAACACCAACACAAACCTCTCAGACAAAAGAATTATGCCATGCAGACCTATGAAGTATTAACCCTTTGAGTTGAGGACACCTTATTATGTCCAAAATAGACTCCTAAGTGTGCTCTACTAGGTTCCAACTTGATTTAGCACACCAAACCCTCTTCTTTCTACCTGTCAACTCTTTCTTTCACTCAGTCTTCCAGTCACAAATTTTGACCTTGAATCATACTTAAATCTTCATGTTATCCTCTAAAACTTGGATTAAATTGAGTATTGACCTTCATTGACAATATCCCACATGCACAAATTGATATCTTCAATACTTGAATCTCACCATACCTCTAAACATCCCGTTCCACTAGATAACTTGCAATAGTTTAGTTATCATCCATTAAATAGATCTTCTAGTCAATTCCTTTGATTTCTTTTGACATGTTGACATCTGCATGATTCCCCTTATATGTTGACATCAATGACAACACATCCAACATAGAAATTTCCAAAATTGAATTCCTCAATACCACTTTTTATTTGATGTAATATGAAATTTTTTATATATTTTAATGATTCATGGTATGTATAATTTTCATTCCTAGAAGTATGTATAAGTTTGAGCTCATTTTGGTGAAAATTTATGTGTTTTCCTAGGTTTTCTACCAACTTTTTATTGGAAATATGTTATTTCCATACATGAATTTGGGTCTATATTTTTAATTAGTTGTTTTTAAAAGAGGCAAACTTGGAGATATTATGTAAGATAAACTCCAATGCTTAGATTTCTACTCCCTCCAAGAGACTTCTCTTGTCTCTTAGAATCCTATCTTTCTATAGGATCTCCTAATAGGCTTAGGTCATTAAATAAGGCCTATTCACACTCTATTACAAGAGTCACACCTTGAAAAATTCACCTTGGATGATCCACACCTTGATTTTGGTTCACTTTCTCACTCTCACTTGGAAGGATCTAAGTGCCAAATCCACTAAAACATCACAAATTTAAAAATTCATTGTGGGGACCTTCTTCACATTTAATTAATTCATATCCCATCCCATTTGACTGATTTTGGAAGGATCTTTCTTCATAGTTTCATCGGATTCAAGATTTCATCATAAGAGACCTTAAAATTAGGCCTATTTCTAGTAGCCTTTTTAAATGGCTTTTGTCCTTTCTCGACCAAAATCTCCAAACAACCTAAATTTTTTTTTTAGATATGGATACCCTTTTGGCTTAACTTAAATATTCTGGAGGTCTTAGGTTTTGACACCCTCCGTACACCTCCTTCCTAATATCAAGGAGAAACAGGGCTAAAAGGCCTAGTTTCTAGGATAGACTGGTTATGACTGATGAACTTGCTCAAAACCTATCCTAATGGATTGGTATGACCTCAAAATGCTTAGAATAGTTAGTTAAGAGGAAAAAATTCTATAAAAATCCCTGGGGACGTACTGTACCTCCCATTCCCCACATGAAATCACTCAATTTCTCTCTATCAAGCCTCTAACCGGGTCTACCTAGCTCGCCTAGGGCTTGACTATAAAATTAGCTCCCTTGCTCATGATGCTTCCTCCCTTTATATAAAATATATAAAGAGGCATAACTTGAATATTCAACCACTTATTTTGTGTTTCCATGGTTGAATCTCACATGGGAGCCATTTTCATAAAATCTGTCTCACAGAGACCAGTGAATGGTCTTGAACTAAAACAATTTGATAACTATACTAAATCTACTCTAAACCCTTAACACATAAAATGAAAAAGTCTTCTAATCCACTATAGAATATGTTCCAATCATTGTATCAATGCATTCAAGGCTAAAAGTATGACTAATCACTCAAAAACCCGATATATCCTTCAAAGCAAAGTTGCAGAGCTCATATTCATTCACTAAAACTTTACACAATGCATCCACTACCTAGAGATTCAAGCCATCAACTACATGAGACATCTCCTCCATTATTTTAGGGCCTATTGGATGAGCATCACCTCCTACAACCAAGGGAATCCAAGGTTATCAATATTGCATGCAACATTTGCAATAATTGCAAATGTTGTCATGACAATAATTTTGCAACATTTGGCAACTTCATCATGTGCCTTGATCCTATATTCTAGGTCACTTAACCTCCCATTTTTTGAGGTTCCAAGGTCATTTATGACCATTTTAGCATCTTACAAAATACTTCACATCTCTAAGACATATTGATGACTCAGACTCTTTATCCCTATGCTAGGAAATTTAAATAGCAACTAACAAAGGCTATTAGTGTGACCTTAGTCCTAGTGACTAATTCACCTAGCCAACATTGAACAAGACCTCCTAAGGTCCTCAAACAAACTATACTAAATCCTTGACTTGGCTAGAGTCAAGTACAAGCTGGAATTAACTATCCAATGGAGGTTAGCCTAGATGCTCTTGCACCAAGGTATCTAATGGATATCTCTCAAATTTCATTTCTAGGGCTCAATTAATGACCTATTACATGGACTTTGTATGACAATTTTTGTGGATCCTTTATTGTAGTTTACCAGTGAAGTTTCTCTTCACAGTATGGATTAGTAGGGAGTTTTAAAGGTCTAAAATTGATATCAAAGATAGGCCTATGCCTTAACTATCACATGTTATTGGTTCTATGGATTTTGTTTATGTTTTGTGATAGATACACCCATTTTATTGAAAGTGGGTATGAACATCAACTAGAGTTTTCAATTTTAAAGAAAAAGCCATGAATTTCTTTTCCATCATTGGATCTTGATAAAAATTAGAGGGAGAGTTTGTAATTATTTTATCTTAATTCCCACCAAAGCGATTGGTTTTATTATGTGGAAAATATTGATGACTGTTCTTTGATGATTTTTCTTTGTATTTAATCATTGTTTTGAAATGAATAAGTTTAAGAAGTTACCAAGATATAGGTGCATCAAAGGCACTAGGGTTGTGAAAATATATGTCCACTTGACTTGTTGTATAGATATTTTATTGTTATTTTAAATTCCTATGGAATGGTATTACTACCCTTGAGTGTTGGTGGCTCTATTTTTCATCTAGTCTACTAGAGGCTTTGTGGGAATTGACTTGATTTTTATCTTGGTCTTGTACTTGTATCTAATTTTATGGAAAAAAAAGTGTGATGTTATATTTGTATATTGATTTCATATGGGATTTACTTGTGAAGTTATTATTTGTATTTAGATGTATTATTAGGTTTTCATGACTTATGGTACTTGTTTATTAAGTTGATCCACTATAATGTTATGGACATTGAGTTTTGATGTAGTCACAATTGGATTTGCACCTTTGAATTGAGAAGAGTTCCTATGTGGTTCCTTCTTGATCAAAAATCAATGTCCATAACATAATAAAATGAAATGGGTTGGGTTTTCGTGGTATTTATGATGACCACAAGTATTTATGTTGATCACTGTATTTATGATGTCCATATAGAGGTTGGAAAAATGTGGATCCTATTGATGATTTTGAATATCATGCTTTTGATTTATTTTTTTGGGAGGTTTTTCTAGGAACATGGCTAGGAGGGTGGCTTGCAATATGGATTGGGGCCCTAAGTGGTTGCCAAGGTATCCTATTGTGGACTTGTAATCAAATCATAAAATAATAAAATAAAATGGGTTGGGTTTTCACATTAATCAAGATAAATGAGTTTCCTTGCCCATGGCTATGAGAAATCCTATGTGGACCATGGATGGGTTGGAGAATTCCTAGTGACTTGTGTGGTATTGATTGACAAATAAAATTCCTTGTCATCATGAAAGGTTGTCTATTCCACATGATTTCTTACCTAGGGACCAAGTTATAGGGAGATATTTCTAGGGTGACCCAAGATAGTCAGGAACTATGTGATGACACTTTCCTGCATGTGTTTTAGAATATCCTCCAATTAGGCTTGTGGTTTACCTCTAGTAATTACCTATTGGTATCCCCTTATCATGAATCTTATGAAACCTTTGTGTATGATTTGAGTTTTTTGTATTATATACTTGTTTTGGTTTGGTGTGGGGCATTGGTGTAACCTCCTTAGCTTAGCGGAGTGGGCCTTTTTGGTTCTACGTGGTTGAGTGGTAAATGTTTTTATCGAGGTTCAATGGTTTATGTTGTATGGATGGATCTTTGTACCTATACCCTTAAAATTTATTTTATTACAGATATTCTCCATGTTCATGTTGTATTTCATGCCATGATATAATGTATATTTATTGATGTAATTGTATACCCCTATAGAGAGATTGATGTATTAGTGTACCTATTGATGTTTTTGTAATAGTGGAATATGCACATCATAAATACAATGATCAACATAAGGAGGACTTTCTTGAATCATCTTGGGTTTTCATGGTATTTATGATGGACTCCCTATTCAACCTCTTGTTGAACCACTTCTTATCATAGTTGGGGAGTCGGTAACAAACCTAGAGCTTCACATAAGTTAGACAATTTTAAACTATTCTTGACTTACCAAGTATGAAGGTTTTAAAAGGGAATGATCAGTGAAGTCAGAGACTTTAGAAAATTTCCTTCCAAATGAAAAAGGGAGTTTGAGAAAACCTTTGATACACCAACAAAGGGGAAGTTATGCGGTAGAATGTAAGACTCTTTTAACATGGTTGGGTAGGTCAGCGATCGCATGAACTTTATGAAATACAAAGTTAATTACTAATTTAATCAAGAATAACTGACAACACTTTGGTAGACTCAAATGGATGAATTTTATTAACATAATTGGTTTGAATGTAGATAAGGCCAAGAGTAAACATAACCATGAGGCCATGACCATGAATATGTAAATTGTAGACCCAAAAGCTCAAAAAATTGGTAATAGCAAGCATGTGACACAAGCTAATATGAGACAATCTATGAGATAGAGAAGGGATTTTTACACTATCACCTGCTTACATGAAAGTAAATGATGGTAGAATTGAGCTATTTATGAGTAATTCACTTGAAGTAATGGATATTTTTAAGATTATGGTCCACATATATGTGTAATGTAGTAAATTTTATTCACATACAATTTCCTACTCACCTAGGCCCCACTTTAGCATTTCTATCCTTCTATGGTAAATTATGCTTGATTTTTATCTCTCTAGTTTAAATTTTGACATCATCATTGCATTATGGAGCTCAGGTCCTTGAATTCATCTTTGGCAAGAGTTCAAGGTCACCTTGACCTAATAATCAGGGTGCAAATTCAAACGGTCTAATAGTTAGTTTGTGGGAGTGAGAAAACTTCTCCCTTGTTAGACTGCTTCAAAATTACAAAACTAAAATGCTAGGGAGAGGTATAAAAGAAATCTTAACCCTTCATTCAAACATCAATAAATTCAATCAAGCATTCATGATCTCAAGCACTCAATTCAAGAGCAAATGATCAAGCATCATCCAAGGCATTGAAGACAAGAAGTGGTAATTATCTCATACCTTTAGTTTAGATTAACATGCATATGATCCAAGTTCAGAGGATGTTGAGATTACATTGTGTTATCCTTGATTGCAGGTTGGAGAAAACTATGGGATAACCCTTTAAAATTATTTCATTTTGTGGCCTATGCCCTTTAGACATGTTTTTGAGGTAATATTTGAATTGCTTTGCATGTTCTTTGATCCTTGAGAAAGTGTATTTGATTGGATTATCATCCGGCCTTTTTTCTTTTACAAATTCATTTCCATTCGAGAGTTAGTATTTTTCTAGTCTTGCAAATTCAGGTCTTTCCCCCGACATTGCAAGTCCTTTACTACACATTTATAGTTTGGGTTTGAAAAATTGAATTGTAGATCCCCATGAGCATCTAATTGTAATTGGGATTTTAAACCCTTATTACAACATAACTATTTTCTTAATAGTTTCAAATCAAGTTTTAAAATCCGATCCAAAAGTTCACTTGCTAGCTAACCAAGTTGTAAGGTGTGGTTTAAAGACCAACCTACACACAGTTCTCCTTAATAGTTGAATGCAACATATTTTTTAAACCATGATTATAAGTCATACATTTGCATACTTCACATGCAATTGGGTCTTAGAAACTTGATTATTGAGTACTTCACCCTTTACATTGAACATTCAAAACCAAGTTTTCAAAACTGAATTACAAAACCACCTTGCACTAAATATTGGTCATATTTTAAAACCCACCCAACATGTTTGGTAAATTTACACACAATTGAAAATCGAGTTTTAAAAGTTGATTTACATGATCTGACCATCTTTGCATACTTGTCAACTATTTTAAAATCCAAATTGCAACATTTCTTGCATTTTTATAGTTTTTTACTCATATCACCTGATCTTCATCAGAAATTACTCAAACTTTGGGAACACTCCAAATCCAAGTTGAAAATCCATTCTAGATGCCAAATTTCATACATTGGGACCTAATGGTTCAAATATATAGGCTATCTTGTGACAATGAGAAGACTTCTTGAAAAAGGATGATGATAATGAAGTTATGTATCTGAGCTCTTAGTTATTTTCTATATGCATTATATAATTTTAGTTTCAAAATTTTATATGTAAAATTAAAAATAGTAAATACATGTAACAATAATACAAGTCAAGGTCAAGTAGGACTATACCGTCGAATACGTCAAAGTTAGTTGTTCTTTCCCTCATTTTGCTCATAGTATCTCCACTATAAATATAAGAGTGCTCATTTGTAAATGAGGGTATTTTGGAAATACAAAAAAGATTTTCCAATTTTGAGAAGTATTTCAAAACTTTGACTTTGAGATGTAAATCAAATTAGAATCAATAAAGGAACAAGTTGCTTTCAATATTTGTGTTGAAATGAATTGTAATGTAACGATATTGTTCTTATGTCTTTATTGTTACATTACCTAAGGTTGATTGTGGGTATTGTAGTGTTGATAAGAGAGTTGCAAACCTGATTTTGCAATCTTTGAGTTGCATTATTGTGTTTGGATCTACTGTTATGTTTTCAAACTAGGAAAAAATTTTAGTCTTTGAGTTTCACGTAAACTTCATCATTGTTCCTAAATTTTCATAATAAGTCATGGAAAATCTTTGAACATTCATGAGCTTATTGGTTACATAAAGATGCTGGTTTAATTTAGCTATCCTTTTGTATAACTCATTTTATAATGGGATTATTGGTCCAGTTGGTACTTAGAAGGTAATTATATTAGTGATAAAAGGATTGTGTTGAAAAGAAATCATCAGTTTTGAAATAAGAGAATATAATGAATGTCTCATCACATTGTTAGCTTAGTGTAAATAGAATTATTTAAGTACTTCATTGAGTTTAGTAGAAATAAGAAGGGTGCCTACCCTTTCTGAGAGAATATATTTTATCTCACATACTATGGTTGAAACAACCATTTTTCTATTGGTTGATAAATTTGATTGCAAAATATTCACCCAACAAGTTTTAGTAACTTGCCAATAGTGGCGTGTTGTGATGGTTAAGTTGTTGTGCTGTTTTTATTTCCATAAAGGTTCAAATCCCATTGGAGATGAGATCCCCCATTTGTGGCCTCACCGATTCATAGCTCTGAGTCAAAGCATTTACCCCTCTTTAAAAAAAAACATTTTTTTGGCAACTCCATTTGGGATACAATACACATCTAGAGGCTTCACTTTTTTGGTTGAAGTATACTAGTATCTTATTCATTGAAAATTATTTTCTTGTAGTTTTTCAAGCTTTAACCAATGACACATGAAATAGATTTTGAAGATCTTTGGGGGAACTTTTTTTTATCATTTGAATATGACGCCACCCATACATGATCTTCCTTGTGACTTGTAGAAGAACTTACCCAAGCTTTATGGAAATGACTAGCAACATCTTGGTGAGAACATTGATGAGTTATACATTGTATGTGGTGTTCTTCACATGGAACATGAAGATGTCTCTGTGATATTGTTCATTGAGATACTTCAAGGAGTGGATATTGATTGGTTATACCATCTTGCACCATGAACTATAAAAAAATATGCAACTCTCAGAACAAAGTTTGAAGAAAAGTTCAAGCTTGCTGACAATTCTCATGATTTATTGGATCAACTTACTTAGATGAATAAAGAAGCACATGATCCTACACATGAGTGTTTGTGTGAAGTTGTGAACCTACAAACCTATACACAACACTTCAATGAGACATTAATTTCAAGGTTAGTATTATAATCAATCAAATGAAGCAAATAACCTATGAATAGCATCTCATTTCTTCCTAACCGTGAAGATTCAATTGATTAGTAAATTTTTCTTATAATTCATGTTTAATCTAATTGAATATAAAATCACAAAATTGAAGATT
Source organism: Chamaecyparis obtusa (assembly GCA_027943335.1). NCBI lineage: Eukaryota > Viridiplantae > Streptophyta > Pinopsida > Cupressales > Cupressaceae > Chamaecyparis > Chamaecyparis obtusa. The sequence continues at coordinate 680,268 of BSBK01003968.1, read as the reverse complement.
TAAATTAGAAAGTATCTACATGAATGCAATTAAGATGAATTGATACAAATGATCTAGATTAATAGAAAATGAAGCTAAGAATGATGCAATTGCTATGATATTAATGCTAAATTGAATTCAATAGCTTGTAGTTATATAAAAGCTAGATCCATATCAAATGCCTTGATCAGGTGTTTATTTATAGATTTTCAATTGTGAGAATTAGAGGGAAATTGATTTGAATTTGAATTTGATGGTTGAGATTGATCTAAGATGAAGGGTTGTTGTTTACTCTCACTTGATCTATGTGATTAGTTCCCATTGGATCAATTAGAAATGACTTGTCTTCTAGGGATGAATTAGAATTAGGAGCTTTTATTTAATTCTATTAATTAATTACCTTAGCTGTGTATTTAAGGGGGTTGATTTAATTGATTATTGCTAAGGGTAATTAAGGGGGTATTTGATCAATTAATTATGTTTGATGCTTGATTTAAGGATTCTAATTAATTATGCTAGTAATCAGGTAATCCAAAAAGCATAATTAAGGGGATGGTCCTGAATTAGGGTAAATAGGGCCTTTGTGATGAAGAGAGCACAACAAGAAGACAAGGAAATTTTCCATTTCCTTCACAACTCCGCCAAATTGATTTTGGCACAATCCAACCCCAATAACCTTGGGATATAAGTTATATAAACCAAGTAGTGATGTCTAAGTACTTCCCTTACTTCACTTCAACACCTAAGGTCTTTCACACATTCCTCCAAAATGAAGACTTAGGAACACTTTCCCTATTTTGGGCAAAACATAGAAATCTTCACCAGGGATGTTTCCTATCCAACTTGAGGGTTGGAAAACCTTATTTGATCAATAAAAATAGAGAATCAACCATCCAATTTATTCCCCAACTTCCACAATGCACTAAACACAAACCTACCTATAAATCCTACTAGATCTCTCCAACTGGTTTTTGGTGTGCAAACTCCCACTAAGGATGAGACCAAAAAAAATAAGGGAATATTAAAATACCATTTTGGATTATTCTAAGATACCCAACATCCCAAGAACTAACTCTACTTCTAAAACACTCAACCCTCACAATGCTCATAGACCTAAATGGCTAGATTAGGCTTGGATTGCACTACAAGTGGTCAAGGATGGGTGCATAGAATAAGTGAAGAGTTTTGGAAACTTACAACCACCTCAAAATGTTTCAAATCCACCTTCAGATTGGTCTCTCCAATCACATCAAGTGTCTGCACACTACTTCACACAACCAACTGGCTGAATACATAGAGCTATTCAGCCTAGGGCTTGATGAAAAACCCTCCAGAACATAAAATATCATGATGAACCATAGGAATAAGTAAGAATACATTCCTAACTTATTTCCCAAGTGTCTATTGAATTCCACTAGTGAAATAGCAAGTTAGGCCTCCATTTGTGGAACATGCCTGAATTAAGCTCTCTCTTGGACTATACTTGCAAATCTAGTTATAACTTTCACCACACAAAACCAAATAAAACCAAAAAAATTTATTTGGAAAGAAGATTCATAGGGTAATCTATTCATGCCATCAATTTTGTCTTATCTCCCTGTACATGTCTATACCAAACAGTTATGTGCTCAAGAAATCTGGTGACTTTATTAGAATTACATTAGAACTTTGAATTACAAATTCTAACATTTTGAAAAGGCTTGAACATGTTTAAATATGTTCATATCTAAGTTACAACTGGTCCATGAGTAGTTGTGACCATTGGCAACTAGATTTGAACTTCTCGAGCAACTTTTACAACATTTGCAACTTTTTTGCGATTTTTGCTTTCTTGCACTCCAAACGACTTGGACAAATATCCAAACACCTAGACCTAAAAAAAAATACTCAAGATAATAAAAAATCATTGGAATCATCTTTGAAACTCCTAAACACCAAAAATACCTAATCACACTTATCACCTAAAGACCTAAAATCCAAGTGGACTAAGGCATCCCAAGGCTTATAGGTGTTCCTTAGGGATCCTTGACCACACAAGATGGATCAAATCAAGAAAAGGATGAAATCAAGGATATATCCTATTATTACAATAAAAAACTAAAGAAAAACATAAGGATCATCTTTGATGTTGCCTTAGGTGCCCCACACCATACTCCTCAACACAAAAGGAACTCAAGTCTCTTGTGTTAGAATAACTGAGAGGGGGGTGAATCAGTTTTCCAGCATCCCAAAACAAAATGTATAATCCAAAACAATTTCTTCTATTTCTGCTCGTCGGTAAGCAATAATAAATCTTACAATATGTGCTTTTACCGATTACTAGTCTAATACTTATAACTATTTACCGATCAAATCTAATATGTAACATGCAAAGTATGATAACAAACAAATATCACAATCAACACATAACACAAGAGATTTAACATGGAAACCCTGTAAAGGGAAATACCACCTGGGACCGGCAACCCAAAATTGTTCACTCTTATGAAGTGAGGTCGGTTAAGACCCAGCCCTATTAAAGGTTACAAACACACTATCATATGTGACCTTGTTAGAGGATTTTAGACTAGAAGTTATCATCCAACCAAAATTCACTATGGGGTTGACAGGATAACAATGTTCATTCTATCAATGATACATCATAAGACTTTTAGAGTCCACTCGGTTAAGAGATTTAGACTGTATACAATGGTTAAATATGTAACAGTAAAATGACTTGCCTTAATACAACTTCAATTATAGATTACAGGTCAATATTTAGTCCATTCAAATCCTTTTGATCAATAATTCACTTCAGATTCAATACTGTATCAACTTACTGTCCGTTGGTAACTACTCTCTATAGCTCGATAATTGCTCTGTAGCTCGGTTCTCACTAACCAGTATGATCAGAATGCATGAAATCTTATTCACGTGATAATCCTGCAACTTCTCCTTCTTCCCAGCATTTTCATAAAGAAATTTTGTTCTCTTATAAAGATGAGTAAATCATTTTCTTCTCCACCATCAGATGTTGCCACTTAATCACATTCATAGATTTTTCCACTTAAAATTTCTCGGCACTTGTGTCAATAACACATTTCAATCTACTTCGTTAGATCTTCTTTGAATTTTGTCAGTCGTTGATCTGTGTAACAAGCATTATCTGTTACCTCGATGTCCTACTCTTTCCAGCTCATCATTTTTATCGGCTAAACTAAACATTTAATTCATTCTATCTTCCTCCTCGGTTAACAAAGAAATGCGTCGGTGAACACTACTCGGTTAATACTGCGGTCAGTATACACTAAACTCCATTGGTGTATACTAGAAATGCTTCATTTATCAACAACACTACTTTGTGTCTTTCAGCTCTATACTTCATTATAGATGAATGCAACATAATGAAGTCAATATCATCAAGTCATAGACTCATCAATAGGTTACTAAATGTGTTCCTTATCCTCATCTATCATGTACATCTATCCTCATGTAGATTTCTCTTTTCTTCATCTCTTTTCCACTTTTCTTCAGATGTCTCGGTGTAGTAACTTACAAGATAAGTGATGTCAGACTAGTTGACATCAATGATAACATAATACTGATTTAATCATATTACATATCTAATCAGCAACTTCTCAGTGATCTTTTAATCACAGATCCTTCAATCAGATTCCAAATCAGTTGTAGTCCAACATCTTGAGTTGGGAGCTTCTCCAGATTGAATCCAACTTTCTTAATAGTTGCATGGGTAAGCCAATTGACATCTTCTAGGGGTTGATTTCTCTATTGGACTAGGTACTCATAGTAAGTGCCTCTTCTTGTTTGTTTTCTCACCTTTTTGTCAAGGATCCATTCTATATCTATCTTTACTTTAGGAACCACTTCTCTTCGATGTTCATCTGATTGTTCCCCTGCATCCAAAGCATCAATACTAGTACTTTTGTAAGGTGGATATCAAAGACATTGAAAATAGGAGATAAAACAATATCAGTAGGTAAGTCAATTTTATAAGCATTATTGCCACATTTTTGAAGGATTTTGAAAGGTCCAACCTTCTTCATCATTAACTTGGTATACTTGTCTTTTGGAAACCTATCATTTTTGTGATGAATCATCACCATATCTCTAAATTTGAATTGAATATCTCTTCTCTTCTTATCTGTCTTCTACTTTTATTTATCAGAAATATGCCTTAGCTTGTCTTGAACTTGCTAATGGATATCTTTCATGGATTCTACAAAATCTTCAGCCTATGCACTTATCTTATCCATATCCTTTAAGTCTCAAAGTTTAAGGATCCCTCTAGGATGTCCTCCATACACAATCTAAAATGGTGTTAGACCTATACTTCTATTTACAAAATCATGGTAGGATAATTCTTCCTGAGCCAACACACTATCCCAACTAGTGCCATTTATTTTGTTAGACACCTTAACAAGTTTCCAAATGATCTATGGATTACTTCTATCTGACCATTACACTGAGGATGATATGATGAAGACAAACATAAATTTGTTCCTAGTTTCATCCAAAGTGTTCTCAAAAAGTGGTCTAGGAATTTAGGATCCCTATCAGAGATTATGAATAATGGAAAACCATGCAATCTAACAACTTGATGTAGGAGCATCTCGAGTCCTTAGCAATCTTGTCTCACCAAAAAAAATTTGGAGGTTTTCTGTGTTGCTCGGTTCCCACTTTGACCGAGTTGTTCGGTAGTTGGTCAGTTTCATTTGGTTACCGAGTGTGGTTGGTTATCTCTTGGGTGGTCGGTTATTTCATTGGCGCTTGACATAGCCTATCTGCTGCTCAGTTATCTTGCTCATCAATGGGTTTGGTTTTAATTCTTGTTGTGGCTGACTTGTGAATTTATATTGGATCATAGATTTAATGCTAGAATCCCTCATTGGGAAGCGTGTGGTCCTAGATCTGACCATTCCTTCTATTGATTGTGGATCTGAAGGCCGACTCAGTTTGGTAGCTTCTTGTATAAATGTAGTTGTTGGTTTAGAGTTTAGGAGGCATAGTTTTGGCATAGGAGTTGGTAGAAGATAGAAGTTGAGATTTGGTAGGTCCTCACATGTTTGAGGACTTCTGTAATTCATTGTACTATCTGGCCCTAACCGGGAAGGCCTTATAGCCCGACATGTATCAGTCTATTTGATGAATATATATGAAAGATCTGCATTCTCTCTCTCTCACTGTTGTGTTTGTTTTCTTACACATGTGTTGAGAAGGCTTGGATCATTAGGGTGCACTATTGTTTGGCCCCTCTTTCTCCCCACCTTGCGTTAGGTGGTATCAGAGTGAGGTGCAATCTTGATCTAGGTTTGCGGATCTAGGTTTGCATGTTCCTCTTGAAACCCTAGTTGATTGTTGTGGGGTAGCAGATTGTGATCTGACTTGAAATTGTAGAGGGTTGTAAAGATGGTTTGTGGGAGGTGAGATGCAGATCCAAGATTGGTGGATATGCTAAGGGAGATTTTTGCTAGGTTAGAAGCTATTGAAATAGCCCAAAGAAGAGGCATACATCTTGGAGATGTTAGTGATGATGAAATTGAAGAAGAACAAGTGAATGTAGAACCCGCACATGTTATGGATCAAGGTGAAGAAAGATTCTTGAAGGCTTTAAAAAGTCTGAAGTCAACACCACATTTCAATCCTTCTGAGTATTGTGGAAAGCTAGATTCTGATGAATTGGTGGACTGGATCACTGAGATGGAAGAGTATTTTGAATATGAAAACATTCCTGAGGATAAGAAGGTGAAGATTGCAAGCACAAAGTTGAAAAGTCATGCATCCTTATGGTTGGAACATCTTCAATTGGATAGGAAGAGGAAATGCAAAGAAAAAATCAAGGTATGGAATAAAATGGTGAACAAATTGAAAGGAAAGTTCTTACCTTGCGATTATCAGATTAACCTAGTTCAGCGAATGCAAAGTTTGAGACAAAAAGATAGCTCGGTAAAGGAATATACTAAGGAATTATATAGATTAGATATCAAATCTAGACATGATGAAGATGATGTGGAAATAATTGGTAGATACCTAAATGTTTTGAGAGTTTCCATCCAAGAGGAAATTAGTATGGTGAAGTTGGAGAACATTGAAGAGGCTTATCAATTTTCTTTGAAGGCCGAGGAGAAATTAAATAAGAGACATGAGCAAAGATAGAGAGGTCAAGGTGGTAGATTCCCTAGAGGAAGAGGTAGATCCAATGGTGAAAATGGTAGATCTGAACCAGAAAAGATAAATCTAGACAAAGGCAAGACCGAGTGGAAAGGTGAAAGTTCATCTAGAGGTAGAGGTAGTAACTACCAAGGTGGTTAGAGTAGAAGAATTTTCCGAGGAACTTGTTACAATTGTGGAGAAGAAGGACATAGATCTTTTGAATGTACATAGGCTAGTAAGAAGGTTGGTAGCAATAGAAATGCTTTGGTGCAAGAAGAATCACCGAATGAACCCAAGAAAAAAAATAACTTGATGGTAAGGAAAGCACTGTGGAATGAAAGTAGGAAGGAAGATCTGGTAAGGAAAAGGTTGTTCAAGACTAGATGTAGAGTTTCTGACAAATTTTGGAAGGTAATCATTGGCAATAGTAGCTCGGAGAATCTAGCATCTAAAGAGATGGTCACAAAATTGTAGTTGGAGAGGTTGGTACATCCGAAGCCCAATCAAATTTCATGGATCAAAGATGAGCATACACTCCTGGTAAGTGAACAATGTTATGTGAATTTGAAGATTGGAAAATACTATGATAAGGTGTTGTGTGATATCATGTCTATGGATTGTTTTCATATTTTGTTGGGCAGACCTTGGTAATATGATAGACATGCTATATATGATGGGAGATTGCATAAATATACTATTGTGGCTGATGGAAGGAAACAAATCTTGTTACCATTGATGGAAGAACCCGTTATTAATGTTTGCACATCTGTGAAATTTTGTTTGATGGAAGGAAGAAAGTTTGTTAACTCTTTGAAGAAGAATGATGTATGTTTTGCTGTGATCCCTAACAAACCGAGTAAGAAAATAGAGGATAATGTCCCTAAGGAGATTGGTAAGTTACTCACCGAGTATAGTGATATCATTTATGATAATGTACCCAATGGTTTTCCACCGAAAAGAAGCATTGATCATCATCTGCATCTAATCCCTGGAGCTAGGCTACTGAATAAGGCATCTCATCGATTGACACTTACTAAGAATCAGGAATTGAACTAATAGATTCAAGAGTTGCTGGAGAAAGGTTTAATCAGAGAAAGTTTAAGTCTTGTGCATTACCTATTGTATTGGCACTGAAAAAGAATGGAGAATGGAGAATGTCTACTAATTCTAGAGCAATAAATAAGATAATAGTGAAGTATAGGTTTCCTATACCGAGAATGGATGATATAATGGATAGTTTGATTGGAGCAAAGTATTTCACAAAGATTGATTTGAAAAGTGGGTATCATCATATCAGAATTAGAGAAGGTGATGAATGGAAGACTACTTTCAAGAGAAAAGAAGGTTTGTATGAGTGGTTGGTTATGCCCTTTGGTTTAACTAATACACCGAGTACTTTTATGAGGCTGATGAATTAAGTTTTGAAGAAATTCTTGGGTAAGTTTGTGATTGTGTATCTTGATGACATTCTAATATTCAATAAGACCAGAGAAGAACATTTGTTGCATGTTAGACAAGTTTTATAGAGGTTGAAAGAGGAAAAGTTGCTGATAAATCTGAAAAAGTTTTCATTCATGAAAGAAGAGATTGTGTATTTGGGATTTGTTATTTCAGCTAATGGTTTGAAGATGGATCCTAAAAAGGTTGAAGCTATTTTGAATTGGCCTACACCTGTGAATGCTAGTGAGGTAAGATCATTTCATGGTTTGGCAAGTTTTTACTGAAAGTTCATAAGGAATTTCAGTTCAATTTGTAATGCTATGACTAAGACTATGAGAGGAGACAAAAGAGAATTCAAGTGGACACATGGAGCGGACAAAATTTTTGAGACTCTAGATCAGAAGGTTATTGAATTACTTATTTTGGCATTACCTAATTTTAGTAAAGTATTTCATGTGGAATGTGATGCAAGTGGAAGTGCAATTGGAGCTGTGTTGATTCAAGAAGGTAAACATGTTGCTTTCTTTAGTGAAAAGTTGAATGATGCTAGAAGGAAATATTTTGTGTATAATCAAGAATTCTATGCTATTATTCAAGCACTGAAGAAATGGATATATTATTTGATATTGAGTGAATTTGTGTTGTATAATGATGATAAGGCTTTACAGTATTTGGGTAGTTAGAATAAGTTGAATTAGAGACATATGAAATGGGTTGAGTATTTACAGAGTTATACATTTGTGATAAAGCATAAGAGTGGAGTCACTAACCAAGTTGCTGATGCATTGAGTAGAAGAAGATCTTTGATGACCAAGATGCAAATTGAAGTTCTTGGTTTTGATGAGATGATAGATTCTTATGAGTTTGACCCTGATTTTTCTGAGCCATGGAGAAAGTATAGAGCACCTATTCAAGATCAACATGACACTAAATGGGATGAATATTTTATTTAGGAAGGTATGTTGTTTAAAGGTATTCAGTTGTGCATACCGAGAGGAATAATGAGAACTAATTTGATAAAGGAGAAACATAGCAGTAGTTTGGCTGGACATTTTGATATTGATAAAACATGGAATTTCCTTAAGGAGAAGTACTATTGGCCGCAGTTGTATAAAGATGTTCAAAAATTTGTGAAAAGTTGTGGAATTTGTCAAGTTGCAAAAGGAGTAAGTTAGAAGACTGGATTGTATACACTGATTGTTGTTCCTGAGAAACCTTGGATTGATATTAGTATGGATTTTGTTCTTGGCTTACTGAAGACAGTAAGAGGTAATGATTCTATATTTGTTGTTGTGGATATATTTTCTAAGATGGCACTTTTTATACCTTGTAGAGAGACATCAGATGCAATACATGTAGAAGATCTTTTCTTTAAGTAAATTGTTAGATTGCATGGATTACCAAGGAGTATTATCTCCGACAGAGACAATAAATTTGTTGGATATTTTTGGAAAACCCTTTGGAAGAAATTGGGCACTGAGTTGAAATATAGTTCTACATTTCACCCACAAACTGATGGACATACTAAAGTTGTGAACAAAAGTTTGGGAAATCTTTTGAGATGTTTAGTTGGAGACACACCAAGTAATTGGGATTTTTTGTTGGCACAAGTAGAGTTTGCATACAATAATTCAATGAATAGGAGTACTAGAAAGAAACCATTTGAAATTGTAAATGGCACACAATTGAGAGGAATATCTGATTTGAGAGACATTACTAATGAGAATAAGAATAGTGTTAAAGGAGTAAAGTTTGCTGAGTACATGAAAACATTACATGAAGATGTGAAGCTGAAGCTGGAAGATAATATTCAAAAATACAAAGACGGAGATGATAGATCTAGAAGAAATACAAATTTTGATGTTGGTTATGAAGTGATGGTTCATTTGAAGAAAGGTCGATTTCCTGTTGGAACATATGGGAAGCTGAAGATGAAGAAATTTGACAGTGGAAATGCATATGAAATTGAGTTACCTGATGACATGGACATATCACCTATTTTCAACATTTCTAATTTGTATGAGTATCATGAACCTAATGAAGAAGTGACAGTACCAACTGAATATCCTAAGAAGCAGAATGATGAAGTTGAACAAATTTTGAAGGAAAGAGTTGGCAAGATTACAAGAGGAAAACAATATATGGAATATTTGGTAAAATGGAAGAATAGACTGATGGAAGACAGTTCTAGGATTTCACAGTCTGTACTAGATGTAGCTCAAACTAGAGCTACCAAATGATTTAGAGAATCATTTCAAAAATCCCAGGTGTCTGATGCAGGAGCATCTCGGGTCCTTGGTAATCTTGTGTCACCAAAAACAATTTGGAGTTTGTCTATGTTTCTTGGTTCCTGCTTTGACTGATTTGGTTGGTAGTTGGTCAATTTCCTTTGGTTACCGAGTGTGGTTAGTTATCTCCTGGGCGGTCAGTTATTTCACTGGCACTCAGCATTGCCTGTCTACTGCTCGGTTATCTTGCTCACCGACAGGCTTAGTTTTAGTTCCTATTGTGGCCGACTTGTGCATTTATATTAGATCATAGATTTAATGCTAGAATCCATCATTGGGAAGTGTGTGGTCCTAGATCTGACTGTTCCTTTCGTTGATTGTGGATCTGAAGGCTGACTCAGTTTGGTAGCTTCTTGTATAAATGTAGTTGTTGGTTTAGAGTTTAGGAGGTAGAGTTTTGGCATAGGAGCTGGTAGAAGATAGAAGTTGAGATTTGGTAGGTCCTCACATGTTTGAGGACTTCTGTAATTCATTGTAATATTTGGCCCTAACCAGGAAGGCCTTACATCCTAACATGTATCAATATATTTGATGAATATATATGAAAGATCTACATTCTCTCTCTCACTGTTGTGTTTGTTTGCTTATGCATGTATTGAGTAGGCTTGGATCATTAGGGTGCACCATTGTTTGGCCCCTCTTGCTCCTGGCCTTGCGTCACAAATTCTTTGAAGAATAACCTTTCAATATGAGAGGCATCATGTGTGGTCCTACAAGGAATAACGTGAGCCATTTTTTAGATCCTATCTACCACCACATAGATGCTATCACATCCTAATCTAGCTCTAGGCAATCCTAGTACAAAATCCATACTTATGGAGTCCCAAGGTTTAGAAGGAATGGGTAATGGGGTGTATAGACCTACATTAGAGGTGTGGCCCTTATTCTTTTGACATACCAAGGAACTTTCTACAAACTTTCTGACATTAGTCTAAAATCTTGGATAGAAATAATACCTCCTCACCTACTTAAGTGTTTTGTCCATACCAAAATGCCATGCCATGCTGCCACAATGCTTTTCCTTTATATTGTTTTCCCTCATAGATCCCTTGGGTATGAATAACTGACCACCCTTAAAAGGTAGGCCTTATTACAACACAAAATCTGCAAAATCAGCGTGATATTGTTCTGACTGGTCCATGCAAGCCTAATAAGCCTTCTTGAAATCTTTATCATCCTTGTACATGTCTTTCATAGAATGGATTCCAACACCCTCTAATTGGATTTATTGTACTGTGAGGTTCCTTCTTCTCAAAGCATCTGCAACCTTGTTTGAGGTTCCCTTTTTATGCTTGACGATAAATGTATAATATTGAAGGTACTCCATCCATTTGATGTGCTTGTGATTCAACTTCTCCTACCTATTTAGGAAGCTAAATGCATGATTTTCAGTGTATACAATAAACTCCTTTGGTAATAAGTAATTCCCCCACTTCCTAAGTTTTTGCACCATGGCATACAACTCAACGTCATAGGTGGAGTAATTTTTTTTATCCTCATTTAATTTCTCATTAAAGAACTCAACATGCCTTCCTTCTTGGCTTAAGACTCCCCCAATAGTCCTCTTACTTTCATCACACTCTACCATAAAGACCTTGTGGAAATTAGGCAAAACTAAAATAGTTTATTCTGCAACCCTCCTTTTTAGATATTTAAAAGCATCATTTGCCTTATCATTCCAAGAAAAATTGCATTTCCTACCACCCATGATAGTATCTATCATTGGGGAACAAACACCACTGAAATTCTTTATAATTTTCCTATAAAAACTTGACAATCCATGAAAGCATTTTACCTTTGATATTGTTCCTGGTGTAGGCCAGTTGATGATGGATTCAACTTTTGTGTGATCCATCTTGAGGTTGTTGTGGGAGGTCACAAAACCCAATAATATAAGCTCTATCTACATAAATACATATTTTTCCAAATTAATATTCAATTTATCTTCATGGAGTCTCCTCAAGACTTGATCCAAGTGATCTAGATGCTCATCTCTTCTCCTACTAAAAATTAGTATATCATCAAGAAAAAAAACCACAAACTTATTAATGAAAGGTTTCAAAATTTCATTCATTAGTCTTATAAAGGTGATAGGGGCATTTGAGAGCTCAAATGGCATCACCAACCACTCATAGAGCCCTTCTGTGGTCTTGAATATAGTTGTCCTCTCATCCCCCTCTCTTATTCTAATTTGATGATAACCACTTTTTAGGTCCACCTTTGAATAATAATTTTCACTCTCAGGCAATCCAATAGGTCTTCTATTCTTGACATGGGGAACCTATATCTGATAGTGATCCTATTGATTTCCCTTGAGTCAATGCAAAGCCTCCATGTGCCTTCCTTTTTGGGTGCTAAGACAACAAGAAATTCACAAGGGATTATACTCCTGTTAAACACTTTTCTTAACAACTACTCTATTTTCCTAGCTATCTCCTCATTCTTCTCTAGTGTCATCTTATATGTTTCCTTATTAGCTAAAGTGGCCCCTGGTATAAGATTAATGCAATGGCTTACCTCCCTCTGAGGTGGTAGTGTCTCTGATGTGATGTCGGGGATCATGCCTTGATACTTTTTTAAGAGTTATCTCACCTCCTTAAGACCAATCTCCCTATCTTGAATACTACCCTTGGGTTCCTTCCTTTGTATCTTTTTGGGCCTGACTACCAAGGAAAAACATGGGTATTCTTTTTCTTCATAGTCTACATAAACTCCTTCTCTCCTACAAGCATGACAATACCCCCTACTGGTTTATCCTTTACATCCTCTTGGAGTGGTCTCATGGTGTACTTGATACCATCCTTGGTTATATGATACACATTTGTTTCACTCTCATGTCTAGCCTTCACATCATATTGCCAAGGCCTCCCAAGTAGAAGGTGGCATGCATCTAAATCATAAATGTCACATAAAACTTTATCCTTATAGCTCCCTATGTTAAATTCTACCCAAACTTGGTCATTGATCAAGGTCTCCCTATCCTTAGTTAGCCATGAGGCCCTATAGGGGTATGGGTGCGGTATCCTTTGCAACTTGAGTTTATTGACCATCTCTAATGAAGCAATATTGTCTGTCGAACTAGAATCAACAATCACCACACATAACTTTCCATTAAACTTGCATTAGGACTTGAACAAAGACTTTCTTTGTGGTGGATCCTTGATTATTGGGGTCTTCAAGAGGGTCCTTTGTATCATCATATTCTCCCCTTGCTCAGGGTCTGCAAGTATGGAAGTGGAAGTCTGGTAGGAGGTCTCACTCCTACAATCTTCTTCTTGGGTCAACTACACCCTTCTTTATCATCATTTCTTGTTAGTCCCAAGTTTTTCAGGACATGTAAAGGACTGGTGTCCAACCTAGTTGCATGTAAAGCATTTCCCAATGAAGACACTAGGTCCCCTTCCACCAAATCTTCCCCTACAATTAGATCTCTTGCCTCTGAATGCACCTCTACTGCTTGATTCTACCTCTAGTTCCTGATTGCTAGACTCACCTTGGGTTTTATGAAATGACCCACTCCCATTGAATCTACCTTTACCTCTGAACTTATTGCCTCTACCCCTTTCATTCTTCACTCCCTTTCTCTTTTGTTTCTCCTCAACTCTTAGTACCATTTTATAACACTTATGGATTGTCTCAAGGTTGAACAAGCTAACTTCCATCCTAAATACTACACTTGAGACCATTTAAATACCTAGCCAATTTATGCTTTTCACTCTTTGGTATATTTGCCTTGAGAGTCATCCTATGGAATTCTTCTGTATAGGCACCAACATCCATATCCCTTTGCCTTAGGTTTTGGATTTTCTTGTATAGAACCACCTCATAGTCTTTAGGAACAAATTGCTTCTTGATTTCAGTCACCATCCTTTTCCAAGTGGTGATAGGGTCCCTTCCCTCTTCTACCCTATCACTTTGTAAGAATTTCCACTAACTGAGGGTTGGCCCTTCATCTTTGACTTAGCCAATTTCACCCTCTGGATTTTAGTCACCTCTTCACACTCAAAATAATTTTCTAGTGCCTCAATCTAGTCCATACACTCCTCTACACTCATATTACTAAGTAACATGGGGATGTCACACTTATCCTTCCTTCCAACCCTTTCTAGGGCCTCTAGGAGGGTTCTTTGATCTATTGGCATGTGATGTTTTGGAGTACTAGAAATATTCTAAGGGTTTTCATTTATGGAAACACTTATGATAGTATGATCGCATGTTGTGGAGAATGCCACTAGATTCACAGTCATGAAAATGACTAAGTCCAAAATTAGGAAAATAGGGTACAGTGCCACAGTTTTGGATAGCGATGAAGACATATAAGGTATTATGGCTTGTGAAGTTAACTAGAGGTATTTTGGGATATATACATGACTCAGTTAAGATCGCATGAATTTTGGACAGTTGGTGTGCAAGATACAGTGTTCGGAAGGTATGCAAAGACAACAAAATAGTATATCGGGGTACATGAACAATTGTGAAGATTAAGGAAAGCATAATGGATATGGTAACGTGCTAAGACTTGTAAATAAAGTATAATGCCAACTCTTTGGTGATATAAGAGAGCCGACTCCATATATATCATTTGCACAAGTTTCTATTATGTTTTGTATAACAATTGTGGAGCCGACTGGAAGGCTAATTTTGTATAAATATAGATTTCTCTTGTGAAAGAAGAGATATGGATGATGGATAGATGACAAGTTTGCGAATAGAATAGAAGAAGTCATATGTGAGATCAGTAAGAGGCCGAGCTAAAACTAGAACTATCTAAGCAAGATAAGTTCTTGTATTGTTCCCTTTTGAAAACTATTTAGGGATAGTTTTGATTGTAAGAGCAGTGTGCTCACCACCTTTAACTAGGTGTTTTGTATGCCCCTAACAGGGTTTTTGTAATCCTCTAACAAGGAAATGTACTATGTAATAATTATCTCCTAACAAGGCTAGGACTCCTAACAAAGACATTATATTTTAGTACATATTTGTGGGTACCATCCCCACCGGGGTTTTCCCTTTAACCAGGGTTTCCTCGAGAACAAATCATGTGTCAAGAGTAATGTGTTATACTTATCTGTTCTTTTTATTTTTGCATTATTTTGGGTTGTTTATAATCTTTTGAAGTTAAAATCAAAGTTCTATAATACTGATTCACCCCCCCTCTCAGTATTACCTAATCCTAACATGATCTGTAGGTACCTATCCTCTTTCATATATGGGAGCCTCTTCCTCATCTGACTCCTTAGCAACGCTCCTCCCTTGGTTTCTCTTTAACCTCTCCAGTTCTGCTTCAAGCCTCCTACTCCTAGTGACTTTCTCTTTCACAATATTTTTTAATTAAACATTGGTCACTCTTGAGGGGATTTATTCCTCACCCTGATCCTCCATGGTTCAAGTGCCTTCCCAAGAACAATACTAATTCTTTGATACCACCTGATGTAGAGAGCACAAGAAGAAGACAAGGAAATTTGTTATTTCCTTCACAACTCCTCCAAATTGATTTTGGCACAATCCAACCCCACTAACCTTGGGATATAAGGTATATCAACCAATTAGTGATGTCTAGGAACTTCCCTTACTTCACTTCAATGTGCCCTAAGGTCTTTCACCAATTCCTCCAAAATGAAGACTTAGGGACACTTCCCTATTTTGGGCAAAACATAGAAATCTTCACCAATGATGTTTCCTATCCAAATTGAGGGTTTTAAAACCTTATTTAATCAATATTAATAGATAATAAACCATCCAATTGATTCCCCAACTTCTACAATGCATCGAACAAAAACTGACCTATAAATCCTATTAGGTCTCTCCAAATGGTTTATGGTATGAAAACTACCACTAACGATGAGACCAAAAAAACTAAGGGAAGATTTAACTACCCTTTTGGATTCTTATAAGATCCCCAAACTACCAAGAACTAAATCTACTCTTGCAACACTCAACCCTCACAATGCTCACATACATAATTGGCTAGATTAGGCTTGGATTGCACTACAAGTGGTCAAAGATGGGTGCATAGAATCAATGTAGGGTTTTGGAAACTTCCAAACATCTCCAAATGTTTCAAATCCACCTTTAGATCAATCTCTCCAATCACATCAAGTGTCTGCACACTACTTCACACAACGAATTGGCTGAATACATAAATATATTTAGCCTAGGGCTTGATGCAAAACCCTCCAAAACACCAAATCTCATGCCAAGCCTTAGGAATTAGCAATAATACATTCCTAACTTTCATTTCCCAAGTGTCTAGTGACTTCCACCAGTGAAATATAAGGTTAGGCCTCCATTTGTGGAACATGCCTGAATTAGGCTCTCTCATGGACTATCCCTGCAAATCTAGTTATAATTTTCACCAAACAAAAACAAATGAAACCAAATCAATTTATTTGGAAAGAATATTCATAAGGTCATCTATTCATGTCATCAATTTTGTCTTATCTCTCCATACATGTCCGTACTAGACAGTTATGTGCTCAGGAAATCTGGTGATTTTATTAGAATTGCATCAGAACTTTGAATTACAACTTCTAACATTTTGAAAAGGCTTGAACATGTTTAAATATGTTCATATCTGAGTTCCAACCAATCCATGAGAAGTTGTGATCATTGGCAACTATAGTTGAACTTCTCAAGAAACTTTTCAAAAGTTGCTCGAGAAACTTTTACAACATTTACAACTTTTTTACAATTTTTGCATTCTTGCACTCCAAATGACTTGGACACCCATCCAAACACCTAGACTTGACCAAAACTACTCAAAATGATCCAAAATCATTGGAATCATCTTTGAAACTCCCAAAACACCTAATCACACTTATCACTTAAAGACCTAAAATCCAAGTGGACCATCCCAACGCTTATAGGTCTGCCTTAGGGATCCTTGACTACACAAGATGGATCAAATCAATAAAAGGATGACCTCAAGAATCTATCCTATTATTACAATGCAAAAAAAAACAAAAAACATAAGAATCATCTTGGATGTTGCAAGGATCATCTTGGATGTTTCCTTGGGTGCTCTATACCACTTTGGTTAGAATAGACCAATTTAGGGTGACTACAATGAGTTCAACCCAAAAAATGGCTCATGAAGTGGTGGAAAGTATAGCTCGAGTAGTTACATATAGAGTACCAGTTGTAGGCCTAAGTATTGTGAAACATTGAGAACATTGGAATTATTATTGACTACATACAAAATGTTGGATGAATCATAGTGTAACGGTTTGATTTTTTCATCTAGACCCTTCAATCATTCTCTATGAAGAAGTAGCCAAATTTGATTACCCAACTAAAAGACATGAAGCACATGATAGATACCATGACACTCTTTGTACTTTTTTGTTAGTATACCTAAGAACTTATTGGACTTATTGATGAATATCATGAATACATTATATGAAGTATGATGCTTTATCCTCTTCATATACCTTAATGCACATCTTTACAAATGGATGGAAATAGATGTTAATGACTTCCTCTAGTTGGAACATGAAACATGTTTGGAAAAGTCTATGCTCTATAGAGTTGTGAAGAGTTTTATTATAGGCATGGTGGAAGTGTTATACCCATCCAAAACTCAATATTTGTAATATTTGGATTTTATTTATTATGTTGATTTGTCATCATTGAAATAGCAATATTTTTTGGACAAATCATAAAAGATGTCATGCAATAATCTAATGTCTTTGTAAATTGCTTGTGATTTCATTATTTTTATAAGTTCCTAAAAAGGTGACTAAGACTTAGACACAAAAAAATAATAATAAGAAAAATTTGGAAGTGATTTGGCTTACACACTCCTAGTCAGAAAGTATTTAATGAAACATGAACACTTGCTTTAGTAAAATTGAACCTCCTACAACTCGTAATCATTGTAGGTTGGACTATTTGGATGTGACTAAGCTCCCTACAAAATGTACCATTGACCAAATTTCAAAAAATAAAAAAACAACAGATTTTCATGAAATTTTCACCATCTTTTCTTCATGGTTTGCATATTTTGTGGTCGAAAACCATAAAAAATTGAAAAAAATTATCGTGTTTTCGTGAAACTAGAAAAAAAAAGTTTGATATTTTTTTTTTTTGTCTTTGGTGCATTTTGTAGGGTGCTTAAATGTTGCTAGACCATTCTGCCTTTCTCATGATATGTGCACCGTTAAAAGAGAAGATACTTATTTTAAGCGTGCAAATATAAAAATAAAAATAAAGGTCATGCTATTTTAAGATAGTTTCGTTTAGAAGTTGAGGTTAAGATGAAATGAATTTAATTAGGGATTGCATGGAATAGACTAGTTTGAGTGGATGAGATATTATGTAATAAAGTTCTTGATGTTGAAATCAATATTGAAGTTTATTAGTGGTAATTTTCAAATTAATTGTTAGAGGATCAAAATCATAATATCTATATGAGCTAGTTTCTTTCAAGAGTAAAGTCACTTTTATTTATAAAATATATTTTACACTTTTTTGTAATCTAATCAATAAGATACCAACTATAAGTGCTCCTTGTTCATCATATATTGTTTCAAAAATTTATTTGTTTATAATTATTAGAATTAATATATTTAGATTTTTTAAACTAGAATAAAATAAATTTATTTTTATTTTGTGTAAATTAATTTAGTCAAATTTTTAATAGTTGTATTTAATTTTGTTTTGATTGTTAATGGGTTGGAGCTGATATCAACATGGGGCTCCAGTAGATTCGAACCCAAGTCTCCTAGATGAGAGACTCGGAACTTACCATTGTGCTACAGGGTATTTCATAATTGTATTTAACTATTATGGTGAACATATTCATATAATTTGTTGTTACTATAAAATATTTTAACAAAAAATATGAGATATCTTATAAAAATTGTAATGCAAAAATATACCCCACTTTGGTAATCTTATCATTTAACACAAATCAATGACCTAAAAAAATCACATAATAATTAGTCCATATAATTAGGTGAAAATATTCCTATCATTAAATTAGGTGAAAGTATACCTATCACTTTGGTAAACTTATCCTCTATCACAAATTAATGATCTAGAGGGAAAAAAGGGTAAATCTAAAGTTGTGGATGAGTAATATTTTATCATTTTTCTTGAGATTCCACATATGTGAAAATATTCCTTTGGTCATAAATAAATATTTCCATTTGAACCCTTTGGAGATAATGATATAATAACTTATTTAGTTATTTTATAAAAGGTCCACCACTCATATTTTGTTGATTAAAGGTAAAAGGAGGTTTTTAAAGGGCCTCTACTTTTTTAAAAGCCAAAATAAGACATGAAAAAAATAATTACAATCACACAACAACCAAATGACAATGAAATTGAAATGTAACAATCTCAAAGCAGATGACCCACACATTAGCAAAAAGGCAAAAAAAGAAACACCAACAAAACCCAAAATCAGAAAATGAATTAAACCCCACAAAATATAAATTTGGTCAAGTGCCACAACAACATCTCACTCCTCTTGAAGCAAGCAAAGATGCATTTCATAAACTTTCCATCCTCCTTGGTTGGCCTTGCAATTTTGTCTTGTCTCCTCTAGTTTCAAACTAGGGTCATCACAACCAAAATAAAAGTAGGATCTCGTTATTTCTTGTAACATATTGATGTTGTTAGAACTTTTTTTTAATAGTGGTTTTGTTTATATATCATATTTTTTAAGTTGGCCTTCATTTCATGAAGTCATTTTTCCTAATGATGATATTTTTTTTATCATCTTGTATAGTTTTTTTTAGTTTTCAATCTATTCATTTCCTATATGACCTTCCAATGCTTGAAGTTGGGATTCTCTTCCATTGGAATGAGCACCTCACCTCCAAAATTTAGGCCAATACCAAATTTTGAATTCTACTACATATTAATTTCTAAAAGAAGCCATTTTAGGATTTCAAGGTGGATCATAGATTCCTTACACATACTATTAAAGGTATACTTTAAAATAATTTAAATTCAAATATTACATTTACGTTAGCTAGATATGAAAATTCTAATTTACTACAATCTAATTTATAAAATTGACAAATTGAATTTAGAAGTATAAATAGTAGAAAATAAAGAACCTAACATCAAAAATGGAAGATCACTACTCAAGGTGCCAGCTCATTAGACAAATGTTCATAGTTAATGTTATCATTGGTAATGGCCCAAAAAAATGAAATGCTTTTAGAAAATTGTTAGAGTAAAATATTAAAATTAGCCAATTGATTATGTTCACTTGTTAAGTAAAAAGTTATGCTAGTAAAATAAGAAAATCATCCAATTAATTAATTAGGTCCCTTTTTATTAAACTTAAACTATACCTAGGAAATTTCTTTTCTATTTTTCTTTCATGTGCTTTTTTTTGTCACATAGCATTGGTTAAGGACACTTTTTGATATAGCTTAATCCTAACCCGTTTTCATATAGGGTTAATTTGTACCATTTTCATTTATAAGGATTTATATTCAATCAATATAACCATCCAATTATGAATCCAACATCTACAAATATTTTTAATTTTGTGAAATTGATTTTGAAGGTTGCATAATAAAGTATTTATTTTATCTCTCTATGTGATAAATATTTTGATTGTTGGTGCTTTTTGGGAGTTATGGTGTTCAACAGTTAAGTCCAATGAAACCATCCAATTTTAATCTAATAGCTCACCCAGTCTACTCAACCAAAATTGAGAACATGCTAACAATACACCAAACAAAAGAATAAAAAAACAAACACAATAAATAACACTAATTTACATTATGTTTTATGGAGAAAAGAAATGAAGAACAATTATAAAATATCTTGTTAATTTCTATACAATTGAGTGTTTTAGAAATACTCGTGAGTACAAAGAAAAACAATAATGTCTGACGTTATTTGGGATCTTGTTTTCAAGTCAAGCCCCTATGTTGGTCTTTCAACCTCCACAAAGATCCAAGATAGAGAGATAGAAAAATAGCGTGTGTTCTTAATTTAAGTCTATTTAGAAAATAAGAATAATGACAATACAAATATTGTAACGAAAATGAAATATTGCAAGATGTGAATATCTCAATGTTCTCAGGGGAACTATAAAAGAAATACTACAACAATAGAAGGTAGAGAATATATATCAATGAAAGAAGAACAACATCACCTTTTGAAGCTTAAGGAAACCAAACAAAAAAGAGTGTTGTTAAATGTTAGGATTCATATAAGAAGAATATTGAAGAAGTTCAAATGTGACCATGAGGAGGAATAAAAACCAAAGAGAAGTTGTAGAAATTTGTAGAGTAAAAAATATATCTTGGTAGTGTAAGAGAGAGCTAATGCTCAAGAAAAAATGTGAGAAAAATAAAATTTAGAAGAAAAGTAAGAGGAAGGAGGGGAGGTGGTGCAGGAGCACACCTAGGCTAACCTCCATAGTTTTATATTTTGGCTTGTATCTGACATTAGCCAAGTCAGATTGGTAGAGTGAGTTGTGGGTTTAGTTTAGACCTTAGAAGGTCATTGCATTATGGACTAGGTGAGTTAGTCATTAGGACTAAGGTCACCAAAATAGTCATTGTTAGTAGCTTTTAAATTTCTTAGGCTTAGAAGCTTAAAGGTTGGATTAGAGTCTTAAATGTGTTCTAAACACATGAATGATGTTAGAAAGATGCCATGAGGCCATTAATGGAGTTGGTTCCTTGGAATATAGAGGTTAGAGGTCTTAAGAAGTAGAATGATGGCATAAATACAAAGATGCCAAATGTTGTTACAAAGTTGTCATGACAACATTTGCAATAATGGCAATTGTTGCATGCAACTCAGTTACATAGGATCCCCTTGGAAGATAGAAATTGGGAGATCGACCAAAATGACCTAAAAAAATGGTAAGTGGAATCTAATGAGAAAGAAGGCTTGAATCTTGAGGAGAGACATCATTGTAACAAGTTTGTGTAATGAGAAGATAGCTCTGCAACTCTGTTTTGTGAAGAAACCCAAGATTTTTGATGTGACAGTGATATTTAATGGATTGAATGTCCTAATTTAGTGATTTTTTCATGTTCATAGGACTTTTATAAGACTTTTTCATTTTGATAGAAAGTTGATTTGAGGTTTTTTGTTGTGTTGAACAAATTGATTTAGTTTAGAAGGTTTTCCTGGTCCTGTCCTGACCAGTCTGTAATGTCATGGATCCCCCATGAAATCTAACCATGGGAATTTCCTAAGGGTAGGTGAATATGTTAGGGGAGTCATTAGTCTATATATATGTAGGATTAGGAGTCAAGAGGAGATGGATAGCTATTTTTAGTATCAAGCCCTAGGCGAGCAGACAGTGCCCCGTTAGAGGTTTGAAGAAGAAGAATTGAAGATTTCTTACAAGGTATTGAGACACAGTATGGAAAAAGTATATTTCTAGGTGGGATATAGTCATATCCAAACATGTTATGAGGATTGTGATCATACCAATCCATTAGAGTGAGTTTCTATCAAGAATACAGTCTAGTCTTAGGAAATAGGTCTTTTAGCCCTATTAGGCCTAGATTATAGGAAGCCTATGTACGAAGACCATCAAGCCCTAAAACTTGTAGAATTTAGTAAAATAAAAAAGGGTATCCAAATACCTAATTTATTTTTTAGGTCATTTGGTAATTTTTGGAAAGAAGTGACAAAAGGTCTCTGCAAAAGGCTACAAGGAAATAGGCCTAATTAGGCCTCTTCAAGGTGAAATCTTGACCCCGATGGAAAAGGGATTGAAGAATATACTAAATGGATTAAAATGGAAGATATATGAAAGTAAATGAAGCATTAGACATCCCTATAATGAATTTCTTGAATGGAAAGAAGTTGGCACTTAGAGCTTTCTAGGTGTAGGAGAAAGCATTGAAACATTGAATGGTTTTTGTCTTTCAAGGTGAAGCACAAGGTGTGATATTCTTGGATAAGAGTTGGATTAGGAATTAGTTAATCATATAATCTTAACAAGGACCTATAAGAGATTAGGATCCTAATAGAGACAAACTAGGTCTCTTGGTAGATGTGCAAGCAAGCCTTGGATTACTCACACCGTATTGGTATCAGAGCTTGAATTGACCAGGCTTGTGGTTGATGTTGCAACCTATTGAATCAATAGGAGAGAATACATCAGTGGGATCAGTAGAAGTTAAAACCATGGTGATAATGTTGAGTTAGCTAAGAATGTGGAAGAACAAGAAGAGGATAATCAGTTGCTAAGAGAAAGATTGTTCCAAATAGAGCAGCTCTTGGGTGAAGTCCAAGACAAAGTCGATAAGGTCAAAGATAAAATTGATCAAAAGGAAGAGAAAGAAGCAAGGGAAAAGGAAATAGAATTGGAGAAGGAAGCTCCAACACCTAACCATGTTCTTCCTGAAGAACCCTTCTTGAAGGCATTGAAAGCCTTAAGTGGAAAAGCTTTGGAGGGTGTGCCATTATTTAGTAGACAAATGGATCTAGATTCAGTCATGGATTGCATAGAAAACATTGAGAATCACTTTGAATATGATGGTATCTCAGAGGCCCAAAAAGTTATGGTGTCAAGTCTAGGCTAAGAGGTTCAACTCTCATATGGTGGAATTTTGTGTAGACTGAAAGATAAAAAGATGGAAAGGTTCCTATAGTTACATGGAAGGGCATGGTAACTAAAGTGAAGAATACCTACCTTCCTGATGATTAGGAAGTTTAGCTACATAGGAGGAGACAAAATTTTAGACAAAAATATTTGGATGTCCAAGCATACACCGAGGAGTTCCAAAAGTTATGCTTAAGATCAAAAGTGGTTGAAGATGAAAGCATCAAACTTGCCAGGTACTTGAATGGGCTCAAATGGTCTATTCAAGAAGAAATGAGTGTTGTGAACTTCAAAACCATTCACCAATTTTATCAAATGGCCTTGAAGATTGAGGAGAAAGGCAAAAGGAAACAAGAGAAAACCTCCAAAAGTAGAGGTAAGGGAAAAGATAATAGAGGAAAAAGAGGTGGCTATGGTGGAAGGAGTTCTGAATCAAGGACTCAAGGAGACATCAATTTCAATGAGAGCAAGAAGGAAGTTCTAGTAGAGGTGGTAGAGGAAGGAGCTGTAGTTTTAGAGGAAGAAGTAGTGGACAAGGAGGTAGAGGCAACTACTCTGCCAATATGAAATGCTACCATTGCAATCAAATGGGACACCCTGCCTATAGGTGTCTAAAGAAAGGTAGTTCTTCTCAAGGAGGTGACAAGAGAACTAATCTAGTTCATGAAGACACAAATGCAGTAGAGAAACATCTTGAGGTCCCATTAAATTCAGAGGAAGGTGAGAACCTGATGATGAGGAGAACACTAATCAAGGAGCCAATTAAAGAAGAGCCAAGCCAAAGGAGATCCTTGTTTAGGATCAAATGCAAGATGATGGGGAAAGTATGTAGAGTCATCATTGACTCAGGGTCTATTGAAAACATTGTGTCAGAGGAAGTAGTTAGCAAGATAATGTTGACAAGGATACCCCACACCAATCCTTACAAGGTCACATGGTTCAATAAAGGCCAACATGTGCTAGTAAATGAACAAGCATGGGTGGAGTTTTCAATTGGAAGGTACAAGGATAAAGTCTTGTGTGATGTGTTACCTATGGATGCATGTCACTTTCTCCTAGGTAGACCATGGAAATTTGACCGCCAAGCTATGCATGATGGAGGAAAGAACTCCTATACTTTTAAGAAAGACAATGTGACTTTAAAAATTTAGTCATTGTTAGAGGATGTAGAGGTGAAGACAGAAGGTCCTAATGTGCTCATGGTTGGTGAAAATGAGTTTGTAGAAGCCATGGAGGAGAGTGAAGGAGTTGGCTTTGCATTGGTGTTGAGGCCAAGAGAGATAGATGAAGGCAAGGGAGCTAAGAAGTCAAAGTTACCCAAGGAGCTACAAAGCATGCAGAAGACTTATGAGGGTATAGTAAGTGATGGACAACCATCAACCTTACCCCCTAAAAGAGCCATAAGTCATAGGATAGACCTTATCCCGGGAGCTACCCTTCCCAATAAAGCAGCCTACAAGATGACCCCTCAACAAAATGAGCAAATTGCTAGACAAATACAAGAACTCCTAAACCAAGGCCTTATTAGAAAGAGCATTAGTCCATGTGCCGTACCCACTATCCTTGTACCTAAGAAAGGAGGAACTTGGAGGCATTGTACTGATTCAAGGGCTATTAATATGATAACCATTAGGTATAGGTTCCCTATCCCAAGGATTGAAGACCTAATGGATTGTCTATGTGGAGCTAAGTACTATAGTAAGATAGACTTGAAGTGTGGCTATCACCAAATAAGAATACATGAAGGAGATGAGTGGAAAACAACCTTCAAGACCAATGAAGGTTTGTATGAATGGCTTGTCATGCCATTTGGACTATCCAATGCCCCCTCCACATTCATGAGGCTCATGAGTGAAGTCCTCAAAGACTACATTGGTAAGTTTGTAGTAGTCTATCTAGATGATATACTGATTTATAGAAAGACAAGAGGTGAGAATCTAGAACACCTTGAGATTGTTTTCAAGAAGTTGCATGATGAGAAGTTGATGATCAACTTGGAGAAGTGTGAGTTCATCAAAACAGAGCTAGTGTACCTTGGATTTGTTCTATCACATGGCAATCTGAAAATGGATGTTAGTATTGTAGAAGCCATTATAAATTGGCCTACTCCAAGGACAACAATAGAGGTAAGGATTTTTCATGGCCTTGCTCAATATTATAGGAAATTCATAAGGCAATTTAGTGTAATTTGTGCTCCTATAATGGACACTATTAAAGGAGGAATAAAGACTAAATTTGTATGGAATGAACATGCTAACAAGAGCTTTGAGTTTTTGAAGGAAAAGATAGCTACCCAACCTGTTTTAGTCTTGCCAAGCTTTGAGAAGCTTTTCACCATTGAGTGTGATGCTAGCAATGTGGCTATTGGAGCTATTTTAGGCCAAGAGGGTAGACCAGTGGCTTTTCATTTAGAAAAGTTAACTAAAGCCAAGAAGAAGTAATCTTCTTATGACCTTGAAATGTATGCATTGGTTTGGGTTTTAAGGAAATGGAGGCACTATTTTCTTCCTATGGAATTCATAGTGTATTCAGACAATCAAGCTCTTAGTTTCCTGAATTCACAAGCTAATTTGAGTCACAAGCACATGAAGTGGGTTGAATACCTGCAATCTTACACCTTTAATATCAAGAACAAGAAATGAATACTCAACAAGGTGGCAGATGCCTTGTCTAGAAGATCTCTTACCATCCAAGAGATTCAGTTGAAGAGCATGGGGATAGATAACTTCAAAGATCTATATGCTGATGATGAAGACTTTGCAAAAATTTACAAGGTATGTGCTGAATACAAGAATCATTTTCATAGTAGGTATGTTGAATATACCTTGCAAAGTGATCTATTGTTTAAGGGGAATCAATTATGTGTTCCTAGAGGGTCTATTAGAGAGAATTTGATTCAAGAAAATCATAATGGTTCTTTGAGTGGTCACTTTGGGATCACTAAGACTCAAGAACTTGTTCAAAGGTTCTATTATTGGCCAAGGATGAATCTTGATGTTAGGAGGTATGTGGAAAGTTGTATAGTGTTCCAAAAGGCCAAGGGCACTTCTTCAAATGCAGGCCTATATCAACCACTACCTATTCCTACTAGGCCATGGGAATGCTTGAGTATGGATTTTGTAGTTGGGTTACCCAAGACAAGACAAGGTATGGATAGTGTGTATGTAGTTATGGATAGATTCAGCAAGATGGCTCACTTTGTGCCATGTAAGACAACTAATGATGCTAGTCAAATAGCCTCTCTCTTCTTCAAAGAGATAGTAAGAATTCACGGGTTACCTATGAGTATTGTGTCAGATAGAGACACCAAGTTTATGAGTCATTTTTGGAAGACTCTTTGGCAAAGGTTAGGCACTAATTTATGATTTGGATCTTCCTACCATCCCCAAACTGATGGTCAGACCGAAGTGGTAAATAGAAGCCTTAGAAATCTATTAAGGCACTAGTAGATTTGAACCAAAAATTTGACCAAAAATTTTGACCAAAGTGCAAAATGGTTTTAAAATTTTCTTTTTTTTTCCTTATATGCACGTGTTGGTCAAAATTTTGACCAACACGGGGCATAAAAAGTGAAAAAAAAATAGAAGTGCATTCCATTTAAACACTTCCAGTTTTATTTTCAGCGCGGGCGGGAGCGGGCGGGAGCAATTTGGTCTTGTGCTCTTGCATTGATGGTTTCAAATTTTAGAGGTAAGGTTATACAATTGGCCTGTATCATTTAATTTCAGTGGCTTATTAATAGCATGAAGCCATATATCTAGTTTGGATTGGCCCGAGTTGCTTCATTTTCTCTTAGATTGGAAAGTCTTTTCTTGACTGTGCATTCTTTTTTGTAATCGGTTTTTGTATCAACTTATTCTATTTATGGTAGCCATATGTAAATTTGGGTGTGAGGCTTTTCTTGTGGATGCTTTGGTATGATTCCATTCATCATAGAAGTATTGTAAGGCAAGCTTGTAACCAACACAATCCTCCATAACCCAATTTTGTGGAATTCATCTGGCCTTATGTCACTGTGGGCTAGGGATTCAAGGGTTTCTTTATCTACAAACATGAAAAAACAAACACTTTAGGCTATGATTTTCTTAACATGTCTTGGTTGCCTGAGTTTATCATATGCTCCAAAAATGGTAGAAACTACAACTACACCCCTGCAAGAATCCATAGCTTGGCGATCTTTACTAGAGACTTTGAATCCATTGTCTTGAGGACTTAGAAACCCACAAGATATTTCTTTAGTCCCATCATATTGGAAAAATGATTTTCTTTCTTCGAGGCTCAGACTGCCTCCAAATGAACTGTTTCCATTACTATCTGTTGAATATATGATAGATGTATCATTCACATTTCTTCCATTTCCCATATTCTTGAGAACATCTATAGCTGGCATAACAGATTGAAAGAAATATTAATATATATTGAAATCTATGTGGGTGTTTTAAGAGCCATCTGTAAGATATACAACTTGAGGTGCAATCGGTCAACTGAGAGAAAACATGCAAAGGGCCTATCAGTGTGATTTTGTGAATTCATGGGAAAAACAAGAAGAAATGTTTTAACAAAATGGGTGACCAAGATTTTATGAATTAATTGGAAAAACAAGAAGAAAATGTTTTAACAAAATGAGTGATCAAGATTTTATGAGTTCATGGGAAAAACAAGAAGAAAATGTCTTAACAATATGGGTGATCAGGATTTAATGAATTAATGGGCAAAACTAGAAGAAAATGTTTTAACAAAATGGGCGATCAAGATTTAATGAATTGATGGGCAAAACAAGAAGAAACTATTTTAACAAACTGGGTGATCAAGATTTTATGAATTGATGGGAAAAAAGAGAAGAAAATGTTTTAACAATAGGGATGATCAAGATTTTATGAATTGGTAGGCAAAACTAGAAGAAAATGTTTTATCAATATGAGTGATGTAGATTTTACCTGGTCTATGTGTTAAAAAGATACAAGAAGAATTTTCCATGGCCATTCGACACAAACTAGGGTGTGATTGTGATAGCAATTACTCCTTCAACTATGAGAGGAGTCTTTAGTGATATGAAGAATTCATCAAGGCAAATAAAGTTGTCATTGTTGGCTGGTGGCAGACTTACTGACATTTTGAGTCACTGATTTATACCTTGAATTGAAGGCTAAAACTTCAAATTTTATGGATGTCTTCAACATTGATGCTCTCTTCTGAGCTTTCTCAATGATAAATACCACACTCTCTTCATGAACCTTTTAGGAAGCTCCCAAGCTGATCCAAATAGGGGTTGACTTTCAAAGTCACAGATCACTTGGACATGAGCTCCACCTTGGGCAATGGTGATTGTATTGATCAGATATTGGTCGTGATCCTTTTTAGCACTATCCTTGTCAAAGGTCAGAGGCTGTGTAGAGGAATCTAGCCTATGCAATGTGATTCTATTCTTACCCTCTTCAATGGACATGGATGTGGTGGAATAGATGTCAAGGTATGGGCTCATATTAGGAAATTAGTGTCTCCCATAGTGGTCATTTTTTCTTTTTCTTTTTGAAGCAAGTCAAATTGAATTATAAGATCCATCTTAATGAATTGTAATAATATTAATAGTGTGTGTGAAAATTTAAAACGTGTCAAAAAAAAATTATATCAAAACAAAAATTGTTTCAATTGTATTTGGAGTGTATGATCGGTGGTAGCTGACACTCTTTGTGAAAAGTTAACATTATGAGGGAGAATATGTTCTTTCCTTGCAAGTGACAAAATGAGACTCAAAAGCCAAATCTGCTAAGTAGCCAACACACTAGAGGATGAAGGCACTAGAGGTTGGAGGAGATTCAGTGACCTCTCGTTAGTCACTAGCGACAGGATCATGAATTACATTAGTGACAAAATTATTTGTACTAAAAATACTAAAGCCAAGATTGGTTTCTAAATGGAAGCAGCAACCATCTCATATCATTTGTGATCAGAGTGGCACTAATCTACAATGGTGGCTGCATATGCAACAATGAGGACTTGGTTCTCAAACTCTATATTTGTGGTTGGATGTCTATGTTCCCAATCACATTTCTTGGTTGTTAGTGAATGGATGTGATTGTCCCCATTCATGTGATGGTGCAAGTGATCGGAAGTATTTGTCTGCAAGAATAATTGTTGTGAACAGATGTTTATCTCCTTGTTCATAGCTGATGTTGGATAGATGTGTATGTCCCTATCCAAAATTGATGTAAGACCTTGGAAAAATGTGTTAGTCCCTATCCTTGGATGAAATTAGGTGAAATAGGCACCTCATCTGGTGGCACATATCTCAGTATAAGAATAGAAACTGCCACAATTGTAAAAGCAAGTAGTGTACCAACACTGACCATGCCTGCCAATTGAGAAACATCCATTGAAAATGACATAATAGCAGTAGCACACCCAGTTAGTAAAGTGCTATTGATGGGAACTAAAGTAGTTCTATTGATTTCAGAGAAAAATGAAGGCAGTAATCCATCTCTAGCCATTGCCATCAATATTCTGGGCTGAGGAAGAATGGAACCCATCAATGTAGATGAAAGTGCAGCCACTGCACCAGCAGTAACAATATACATTGCCCAATGTAAGCCATGACCTGAAAATGCAGATGAGATTGGAGTATCTGGGTCCATTAAATAGTATGGTACAATGCCAACAATAACAGTAGACAAGCATGTATAGTCCACCACATATGGAAAGTGCTATGCCAATGCCTAGAGGTAAATCACATTGTGGGTTCTTGACCTCTTTAGTAGTACTAGCAACTGTATCAAAACCAATATAAGAAAAGAAAACTGTTGCTGCCCCACCAAGCACACCATTGAGTCCATATGGAAAATAGCCATTAGCCAGCTCATATCCAGGCCAACCAATCTGAAAGCCAATAATACTGCCAGCTACAATGACAAATATCATGACACATACATTTGCAAGTGTGACAATGGCTTGAACAATTGCACTCACAAAAAATAATGACTTTCTCATACACTTTACGTGAGCACTTTCTAAAGGTCGTGATAATAATTATTGATTTAAATGTTGTACTTAAATTAATATTTTTTGATAATATTATACTAATAATTGTAACTTTAAAGTTGTTATTATTAAATGAAATGTATCTTTTAATTCTACAAAGAAGTATATATGGGTTTTCTATAGTGAACATTAATTATTGTACATAAATAGGAATTCAAAGAAAAGCATCCTTCACTTTTTCTTTCTGATCAGGTAACCTTTCTATGACCATATTAACAAAAGAGATCAACATTAGGGCATTTCAATGTTTAGAAAACATGGGGGAGTATCAGTTATCATTCATCTTTTGGTCTATTGGACTTTGCTATTAAAAAGTCTACTAAAACATAGGGGAGGAATATCAGTTATCATTTATCTTCATTTTTATTTATCATTTATTAGGTTTTGCTAATAAAAAGTCTACTTAAAAAGAATCAGCTAGTAGGCTAATAGCCTCCTATTTTATGAGAAAAAAAGTTAGTAATTAGATTAATTATACAACTTTATTTGTACCAATAGTCAACAATTATTGGGGAATTTGTGTGCAAGTATGGATCAATTGTGCAATGTTTTTGGTTGTCAAAGTGCACAAGTAATGGTGCAATAGGGAATTGTTTTAGACATAACCTTGGCATGACCACTTTTTGACCCTTGCACACATAGCAGATCCAAAGTATTTGTCTATACTACCCAAAAGTCAGAACAATAGTTATAAGCACTTAATTTACATACAAAGACAACCCATAAATGAATTGTCGCATCCAATATACCATTTAGGTGTTTAGGTTGCACAAAGTTAGCTATAACAACTATTGGTACTCTTCCCCTAGAAGTTTAAAGTTTTATGTAAAGATCATGGTAGTTTAATGGAAGGATGATTTCTAGTTTAGATGTATATTTGGTTATGATAGTATAATTTTCTTAGAGATGTTGATATCAAATAGTATATTTTTTAATGAATAACATACACAAAAGAGGAAGATAATATGAAATGCGATGTAAATGATTATAATAGCTGATAAAATGACTAAATAGAAATATAAAAATAATCAAATGACTTAATTAGGAGTTAAGGTAGCCACACCCCAACTAATCATAACCATATGTGTACTTTAG
The DNA here is from genome assembly GCA_027943335.1 of Chamaecyparis obtusa. Classification (NCBI taxonomy): domain Eukaryota; kingdom Viridiplantae; phylum Streptophyta; class Pinopsida; order Cupressales; family Cupressaceae; genus Chamaecyparis; species Chamaecyparis obtusa. Next base: position 648,738 of record BSBK01003968.1, on the reverse strand, counting down.
GATTAAGGGTATAGCATCTCCCACCCCGCTTCCCCACCTCCCTCCCACACCCCCAATTCAAAGAAGCATTGTCCTCAATGCTAAACAAGTGTGGACTCTTTTGAATGAACTCTTCATCTTCCCATGTAGCATCTTCAACTAGTAGATTCTTATGCTAAATAAGATACTCATTATGTTCTAGTTTGTTAGCTTAGACGTGTACATGTTTAGAGAATGAACTTTGGCTCTAATATGATTCTTACTTCTTCATTAAGTTATACTAATATTGTTTATCTATGGACGTTATTCTAAATTACATTCCTCAAACAAGAAACATGAATAAATGGAGATAACTTGGTTTGTTGGTGGCAATTCAAGCTTGTAGACAACACTACCTATCTTTTGCAAGATATGGTATGAGCCATGATATTTTGGTGAAAACTTATTATTCTTTACTTTTTGCTTCAATTTTATTTTTGTAATTTAATGTTGCACTCTCAAGAACACTCAGCCCCCAACTTTAAAACTTTTGTCATTGTGATGTTTGTCGTCTTGTTGCTTCATTTGACTTTGTGTTGTGACCAAATTCTCCTTGAGTCCTAAAAGCATTTCTTATTGATGAAGCATGTGGCCCTCCATATTTTGAATTCTTGGTGACACCCTTAAAGATGATATGATGGAAGGATGATCATATCAATATAGTTGAAACCATAAAAGTTGATTCATTGCAGAGTTTATTGGCTGGGGTATTGAAGCCAAGCCTTTGGTTGGGGTTTTGAACCTTTGCTGTGCATAGAAGTTGGGTTGGGCACTATCACTGTGCTTTCTCTGTCCACTCTGCACCAGTAAGGAATCAAACACATATCACATAGAACCTCCTTACTCAAATTAACATGCTACACATTCTCCATGATATTTAGAGCCAACGAGCAGGAAAATACATGTGATTAAATGTGATTAAATAATTACACCTTATGCTTAATGGAGACATTAAGCATGCCCTAAGTTTGAAGGGTTTTTTGGGAGCAATTTGGGTCTTTTATGTCTAGAAGGACATATTAAATATTAATATATAGAGGAAATATTAAATTTATATCTGATTTTGGTGGCCATAAAGACATTTACAAATGACCACCTATCACTATGCTCAATGTCTCATAAAATATCATTTCAAAATCCTTGGCCTTAAAGATCCGTCAATTTCTTATATGCAAATTGCCCCACCTAGGTAGAATCACTTCATCAAATCTAGTTGATTCTAGATAACATTACTTATATTTGGGGAGGAATGGAGTGGGCCTATCATTCTTGACGAAGTGCCATCTTCTTGAAAAATAATTTTGATAAGGCCTACAATTACATTGAATAACCCTTTATTTTGGCCATGTTGGGTTCCCTTGGATATGGCCCCCATTTTATCTAGCTTAATAAAAAAAAATTGTGTACATCAACATGTATCACCATTAACAACTACCATTCCTTGACTTTTATGATTTTTTAGTCTATTCACCAAGTGTGTCCTTTTTCTCCTTTGAATGTTATGACTATTGAAGTCTTTAGTTTTTGTTGGAAAACTCAATCTCCATAAGGAAAATATGATCCATTTCCCTACTTGAGTCACCTTCTCATTTGGTTAGTGGTAATTTTTTGGATGACAATTTTGTTAACAACTCAACATATTCATACCAAACAAATGAAGCTTACTCCCAAATTTAAATGATTTAAATAAAGCTTACTCCCAAATTTATCAAGTTGTGTTAACTTACCGATGACTTGATGCTTGACTCTCAGTAAAATGGTGATATAGGGGTCCTTATATTACACAGAATTCTGATTAAAATTTAAAATATAGCATTAAAATCTAAATGATAAAGATATTTCATATGATGTTTTTGATATTAAAATGGTTGAGAAAATGGTTGTTCAGTAATGATTTTTATCAGTAGGTTGCAAACAAATCATCCTTCTTCCACCAACGAGTCATTCCATTCAAGAAAGACCATGTCTGACGATATCAACACACAAAAAAATAGGGAGACAATTGCTAGACTATGGTCTAACTTAAAAAGAAAGGGTGATGGAAAATGTTATTGTCCTTGCAAACTTTGTAAGGGCTTAAAGACTCGAAGATATCTAATCAAAAGAGCTGAGGAACATTGTAGGCAACATGGTCACATTGAAGGGGGAAATGAATTTCGTCCATTGGTATGTATTTTAATATTTTATAAAATACATAAGACATGATTTGATGATGACAACATGGTCATGGTTAATATAAGGCCATCATTTTCATATAGGTCAACGTCCCTCAGTTTCATGTTATGGACCATGACAATCTGGAGAATGTGGATTTCCAAATGAGGGAACATGGAGGTGTGAATATAGAAGTAGAAGGTAATGATATCATGGAAGAAGACCATGATGATGAAGAAGATCAAGATGATCATGATGATCAAGATGATGATGATGTTGATGCAGAGCTTGATGTACCTATACTTGAGAAGGCACACGAGCCCCTATATGAAGGCTCTGAAACAACTCTTCTTGCCGTTGTATTGTTGTTGGTGAACTTGAAGGTTATGAATGGTTTATCCAACATAGCAATGACACGTATGTTAAGGTATGTCATCTTTTTTCATTATTTTAGTCATAATTTCCTTACAATTAATATTGGGTGAATCGTGTAGCAATTAATATTCTTTAAATTAACAAATTATATTTTTGGTCATAGGTTGATAGGTGAGTGTTTGTTACCACCATCAAACATTCTACCTCGCTCATACCGAGAATTATATGCCATTATGAAAGATATTGGAATGGAATATCAAACAATACATGCATGTCTGAATGATCATATTATATATTATAAATAGCATGAATTTGCAACAGAATGCCCTATTTGTCATATTAGTAGATATCAATCAAATCGAATAACTAAAAAGGTGCCTCGCAAGGTTCTTCGACATATTCCCATTATTCCACATTTGTAATGATTATTCAAGTGCAATAGCTTGGCACAATTTATGGATTACCATGCACGCAATAGAAGTCAGGATGGCATTATGCGAATGTCTACAGATGGCTCGACATTTAAGGAAATAGAAGAAAAATGGCCACACTTTAAAGAAGAACCTCGTAATCTCAAGCTTTCATTGGTAGTAGACGGTGTCAATCCATTTGGAGAGATGAGATCTACTTACTCGGTGTGGCCTGTTTTTGTTATCAACAATAACATTCCTCCTTGGTTGTCCATAAAGAGGGAGCACATAATGTTGTCACTGATTGTTCTAGGTATTTTTTGATTTAATGGTCATCTAAATTAATTTATTATTAATAATCCATCAAAATGGTCATAATAATTATGTAATGTTTTTGTTCATTCAACTAGGTAAGTACCAAGTTAAAGATATCAATGTATATATTGAGCCCCTTATCGACGAGTTGATGGTGTTATGGAATGGGGTCACTATGTATGACATCTCTAGACCAATAGGACAAAGACAATTTCAATTACATGCAATGCTTGTATGGACAATACATGATGCCCCTGGGCTAACACATTTTTGTGGTATGTTCTCTTCTTAACACCTCTTTTTTGGTATGTTATAGTGCTAACACAAAGTTAACACATTTAGTCCAATTACACATGATCTTGTAGGTCTTCAGACAAAGGGAAAATTTGCATGTCCAATTTGTGGTCCAAAGACAAAATCTCATCATTCAAAAAGTTTGAGAAAGTAGGTGTTTGATGAGAATAGACACTTTCTCCACAGAAATCATAAGTATCGAATTACTGAAAAACATCTTTTCAATGGAAAAGAAGAGACTACATCAAAGCCACAGAGAATGACACCTCGCCTATGGAAGTTGGCATACAATAAAATAAATCATCGAGGTAATGTCATTCCATTTGATAGGTTTTGTTTCAAATTTATATTTTGATATTGTGTTTTGTTTACTGATGATGTAATTGATGCTTGTGAAGGTTGTCAAGGCATCAATGACCAACTTCCAAAAGGACTAAAAATTTATCCTACGCAATTTACTAGGTTGTCATACTATGAGAAACTCTCAATCGTGCATTTGTTTGATCCTATGCATATTGGAAAGAATGTAACAGAGACATTATGGAAAATATTGGAAGGAAGGTGTGACAAAGACCAAATTATCAAAATTTGTAGTGACATTGAAGAATCCAACCATGCAATGAAAAATTTTATTTGATCAAATAACAATGGAGACCAGATTGATACAAGTGCCCTTCCATGGTTATTGTCAGAGTAGCAGAGCAATGCTATAAAATAAATTATTAAAAAAATATGATTTCCCACAGGATTTGCTGCGAACATAAATGATCTCGTATCAAAGAAAAGTGAATTTGGGCCAGGGATGAAAACACACGATTAACATATATTTATTAAGGTAATTCATATTATTTTGTATTCACTATATATTTGTATACTGCATGTGGTTTTCATTGCATTCTTTTATAAAATATTGACAAGATCATTTTACAAATATTGCAGTACGTTCTACCTCTATCTCTCCCACACCACTTTGCCAACGGTGTCAAACAAGTTATATATGATCTTGGAAAATACATGAGGTGGTTGTCATCTAAAGAAATCAATAAAGAATATATAAAATACTTGAAGAGAAAAATTCCTCTTCTTATGTGTGAAATGCAAAAGTGTCTACCTTCAACTTTTTTCAATGCACAAGAACATTACCTCATACATCAAGTTGAGGAGATTGAATTGTGTGGACCTGTACCAACTAGGTCAATGTGGATGGTTGAGAGGCACTTGAAATTTTTGAAAGGCTTGGTTTGACAGAGAGCACATCTTGAGGGTTCTATGGTGGAGGGATATATGGTATACCAGACCATGGTGTACATTAGTGAATATCTTCCTAAGTTTGCAGCAAAGATCCATGTAGATCGTATTTGGGATCCCAACTCCATTAACAAATTTGAAGGGGAGTACTTGATGGGCAAAGGTAGATTGAGGAAAGTGAGAGGTAAATCTAAGATGTTATTATAGTTAATTAATTCTTATAAATCTGGTCGAGAGTGGGATGCAATAAATCTAAGATGTTTTTGATACAACTGGTTGAGAGTGGGATGCAATACATTAGTATATTGCAAACAATCTTGATTGGATGACGGTATGGATTGAACGATGTCAAAAAAATGGTTGCTCATTAACATGGGAAGGTGTTGCTTCATTGGTTAGAGAAGCACATCGTAATGGAGATTCCAATGTTACTCCAATGGCAATTGATCTAGCACATGGTTTAAGAGGTGGATAGGTACGTACAAATTTATTAATGATCATGACTCGTATGTTTCATATCAACTCATGATGCAAATAATTTACACACTTGAAAAATTGCAGGTCAAGCACCACAAAGCTATGTACTATCATGGCCACAAATTTCACATAAAAAAGTTGGATGACACAAAGAAAACTTGTGATTCTGGGATAAGTGCAGTTTTTGAGGTCACCAATATATCATCTAGAAATGACATACATCCTCAACAATCTCAAAATCAATACTATGGCATCTTAGATGATATAATTGAGTGCGACTTTAACTCCTTCAAAGTAGTTCTATTTGTTGTCAAATGGTACAAGCTACGACTGAATCAAAATGATCTAGATAGAACTGTTATTCAACATGATAATGGATTTACAATGATTAATACAAGGTCATTTGAGCCAGTTGGAGATGAGCCCTATGTTCTTCCAAGCCAGTGTGAGCAAGTGTTTTACTCAAAGGTTCCACATAAACAGGGTTGGTCATTTGTTGTTAGACATGATCCAAGAGGAAGGCTGATAAAGTATAATGTTATGGAAGAAGAAGCAGATGATGATGATGATGATGATGGTGGTGGTGATGGTGATGGTGAGGATGATGATGATGATGATGATGGTGATGACGATGGTGATGGTGATCATGGCAATGATGATGATGGTGATGCTGTTGATGGAGATGATGATGGTGATGATGGCAATGATGGCGATGATGATGATGATGATGATGATGATGATGATGATGATGATGATCAATGACATAATTGAAATGGTTAACATATTTATTGTGTTCAATTCTAATGATTACATATTTATGTTTTGCTTTAAATTGTAATGATTACATATTTATTGTGTTCAATTCTAATGATTACGACATATGTGATTTATAATTACCAATTTTTTGTTTACGATGCTCAATTAATTGTTTTTGATACATGTATATTTCTATTTGATTATCACCCTTTTTGCAAATAGGCAATTGACTACAGACATTGTCACCCCGACCTTTTGTTGACGATCTTGCATTCCATACATAAGGTAAATTTGTTCATGTTTACGATGTTGCATATTGTTCATGTTATCTTCTAAGTTATTTGTAGCATACATATCATGTAATATTTAGCTAACTTAAGATAAATGATTAACATATGCAAGAAATTTGACCCTTTTGGCGTGGATCGTGCACAATGACATGGATCGGCAGGTATAAGTCAATAAATAGACATAATTTTCTTATATTCTTTTTGTTTATCACTGAGCATGTATGTTATAAATAGACATATTATATAATCATATAATGTATATATAGACAAAGAAGTGTTAGGAATAAGGTGTCTCAACCTTGGATAATTCCTATTCTTATTATTTGTTTTGTAAAATGTATTTCTTGCAAATAATGTTAATGTGTCGGCATCTTGAATTGTGTGTAAGGAGATCATGGCTAAAATGGTTATGATAGATTCCTATGACACGTAAGAGCTATGTCAGGAAGATTCAATGTCAAGTGAAGACATGTGGCAACTAATAAATTTGAGTATTGTACACTCTTCTCGGAGAATGGTAAAACCCTAATACAGTTATCTTTGGGAGTAGCCCTAAAAAGTGAAGCGCATGATATAAGATTTTTTAGGGTTGCGAAGAGAAGTGTTGCAAGTGTATTCTTGGAATGTTTTATGCTGCCGTGATTTGTCTTGAAGGGTTTTGAAATCTTCTGAAAGAACTTGCATTGCAAGTGTATTGTAAGCTGCAATAGTTTTGATCAATACATTGTGTAGGTTTTGGAGTGCTAGGGTTTTTACCGAAAGGTTTCCCCAGGGTATATCATTGTGTCATTCTCTACTTTTCTATATGCATGGTATGTGGTTGCAATATCTTTGTTAAAGTAGTTAACAAATCTAAAATTGTAAGGATTTATAAGAATTTGCACAATACTCTCCTATAGAGATTAGCGTAGGAAGCTGTTTCCGCACCTGAGTTTCCTTACAAGTGGTATCAGAGCTTGATCAACTTTTGATCCTAGTCATTGGGTAGGGTTTTTTGAGCTGATCTCAAGTTTGAGTGGGATTTTTTTGCAGAGCATTCTGAATCTTATTTGCAAATTGAGATGGCAAGTTCATCATATGGAAGAATAGAGGTGGAGAAATTTAATGGCACTAATTTTGAGTTGTGGAAACTCAAGATGGAAGACATGTTGGAAGATTGTGACCTATGGGAAGTGACTTCAAGTGCTACAAGACCAAAAACTATAGCTCAAGTAGATTGGGATATCAAAGACCGTAAAGCTAAGGGTCTCATAAGACTCTATTTAACTGATGCAGTTCTTTTGAATGTTCTAGATGAGAAACCTGTAAATAGTTTGTGGGAAAGACTTGCGGCCGTGTATCAGGCCAAATCTCTGGTGAACAAGTTGTTCCTAAGGAAGAAGTTTTACTCTTTGCAAATGGAGGAAGGTGGATCCTTAATGGATCATTTAAATGCATTTAATCTACTGGCTACACAATTGAAATCAGCTGGTGTCAAGTTAGAAGAGGAGGATCGTTGCTACACACTTTTGTGTTCTTTACTGGATTCATGGGACCATCTTGTGATGGCTCTCGAAAGCACATTAGTCACCTTAAAAATGGATGATGTGGTGTCTTCACTACTATCAGAGGAGATGCAGAGAAAGGTTTCCATTTTGGAAAAAGAAGCCCTTGCTGTTCGTGGGAGATCCACTGAAAGAGGGAAGAAAAATGATAATAAGTCTGAAAATAAGGGTAGATCCAAATCCCGTGGGAAGTCAAAGACTTCAAATAAGTCCAAGGAGAAATTTTGGAACTGTGATAAATCTGGGCACTTCCGTAAAGACTGCAAAGAGCCGAAGAAGAAGAAGAAAGGTTCAGATTCAGCTTCAGAAAGATCTCAAGAAGATGGTGATGCATTCATCATAGCTTTGGCAGCCCATGCATCTAATCATGTGTGGTTGGTTGACTCAGGATTCATCTTTTCACATGACCTCTCATCGAAACTGGTTCTCAAAATATGAAGAGTTCGATGGTGGAAAGGTGTACTTGGGTGATGATTCTCACCTAAAGATAGTTGGACGTGGAAGGGTCACTATCAAATTTCCTGATGGATGAGTAAAGGGAATCAATGGAGTTATGCACATTCTAGGTTTGGCATGAAACCTATTATCTGTAAGTATGCTGAATGATGTAGGTGTGCAAGTTGTTTTTTTGAAAGAAGGATGCAAGATGATTAGAGGATCGATAGTGCTTCCAAGGGGTACTAGGAGAGGTACCTTATTTCAGCTAGTTGCATGTATTCCTCCATGTAATAGTTCTTCATCCTCACCATCTGAACAAGCAGTGAAGAAGTCTGTGGCTATTGGTTCTGATGGTAGTGCAAATACTTTGGAAGGTAAGATTCCTGCAGAAAAGACAATGTTGTGGCATATGAGATTTGGCCACATTGGTGAAAAGGGTCTTAGAACCCTGAAAAATAAAAATCTCATTAAGGGGTTAAATGATTGCAATCTTGAGTTTGACTTCTACGAACACTGTGTCTATGGTAAACAAAATCATGTTCAGTTTTACTCTACTTCTCACAAATCTTCTGATGTTTTGGATCTTATTCATTCTGATGTATTTCGTCCTGTAAAAGTTCCTTCAATCTCCAAGTCTATATTTTTTGTATCTTTCATAGATGATTACAGTAGAAGGACATGGATTTATTTCCTTAAAATTAAGACACAAGTCTTTAGTTGGTTTAAGGAATTTAAAGCTCTTGTAGAGAATCAGACTAGTAAGAAGATTAAGTGTGTGAGAACTGACAATGGTGGTGAGTTTTACTCAGCAGAGTTTGAATAGTTCTGTAAAGAACAAGGTATTGAGAGGCATAAGACAACTCCTTATACCCCATAACAAAATGGAGTTGCAGAGAGAATGAACAGGACACTAATTGAGAAGTCTAGGAGTATGCTTAGTGGAGCTGGTTTAGAACAAAGGTTTTGGGCCGAAGCTGTGGCCACTGCTTGCTATCTAGTTAACAAATCTCCTACGTCAGCCCTTGTTGGTAAGACACCCATGGAGGTGTGGTCTGGTAAGAAGCCTTCAATTAGACATCTTCATGTTTTTGGTTGTGAAGCTTATGCACATGTTCCAAAGGAGAAAAGATCTAAGTTGGAAAACAAAGCTGTTAAATGTATTTTCATCGGATACAGTGCTGGCGTGAAAGGATACAAGCTTTGGGATCCTATGACTAGTAAGGTTTTGTATAGAAAAAATATTATTTTCAAAGAGCTAACATCTTCTCCTATTGTGCTACAACCAGATGAAAAAGAAAAGGAAAAAGATGTTGTTTAGTTGCCTCCTACCCCTAAGAAGACTGAACAGAGAGACCATGTTGGGCCTAATGATGAGGAGGGCTCTAGGAGTTTTGATAGTTTGGAATAAGAGGAAGAACAACCTCAACCGCAGCCCTTGAGGAGATCCATGAGAGAAAGAAAGCAACTAGAAAGGTTTGGTTATTCTATGTTAGATTCCAGTTGTTCCTTTTCTTTGATTACTAACACTGATGAGCCTAGATCTATGAAAGAGGCTTTGGGCATGGAAGATGCAGGTTCCTGGATTGAGGCTATGGATGATGAGATGGCTTCATTGGAGAAAAAAAAACTTCGGACCTTGTACCTTTGCCTAAAGGGAGAAAATCTGTTGGTTGTAAATGGGTGTTCAAGAAGAAATTCTGTGCAGATGGTAGTGTTTAAAGGTACAAAGCTAGATTGGTTGCAAAGGGGTATTCACAGGTAGAGGGAATAGATTATGGTGAAATATTCTCTCTTATTGCAAAGTTGACATCCATTAGATTTTTGTTATCTCTTGCTGCATCATATGATTTAGAGATAGAACAGATGGATGTGAAGACAACTTTCCTTCATGGTGATTTGGAGGAAGAGATTTATATGTCACAGCCTGAGCACTACATTGTTAAAGGTAAAGAATCCTTAGTTTGCAGATTAAAGAAATCTCTATATGGTTTGAAGCAATCTCCTAGGATGTGGTACCTTAAGTTTGATGCCTTTGTGTTGTCAATTGGATTTGTAAGATCAAAATCAGATCATTGTGTTTATTTTAGAGTTGAAAATGATCACCTTCTTATTGTTGCATTATATATTGATGATGTGTTGTTGTTTGGGAAGGGTAAGGGTATGATTTATGATTTTAAATCTCAGTTGTCAGCACAATTTGAGATGAAAGATCTTGGGGCAGCTAGGTACATCTTGGATATGGAAATCAGTAGAGACAGGTCTAACAGAAAACTTTGGTTGAGTCAGAGTAAGTATGTGAAGTCTGTGTTGGACAGGTTCAGCATGGCAGATTGTAGACCACTATGTGTTCCTATTTCTATGGGAACAAAGTTATCTGTAGATGATTGTCCAAAATCTCCTAGTGAGGTGGAGGACATGAGTAGAGTACCTTATGCTAGTGCAGTTGGTAGTCTTATGTATGCTATGGTTTGTACTAGACCAGACATTGCCCAAGCAGTGGGAGTCCTGAGTCGGTTTATGGCTAACCTTGGACAAGTACATTGGGATGTAGTTAAGTGAGTATTCAGATATTTGAGGGGTACATCAGATTACTCCATATGTTATCATGGCAACTCTTCTAGATCTCCACATTTAGTTTGTATTCATGGGTTTGTGGATTCAGATTGGGCAGGTGATATTGATAGCAGGAGATCCACCAGTGCTTATGTGTTCACTATGTTTGGTGGTGCCATTAGTTGGATGAGTAAGCAACAACCTGTGGTTGCTTTGTCAACTACAGAAGCTGAGTACATGGCTGCTACTCATGCTTGTAAAGAAGCCATTTGGCTTATAAGATTATGTTCTGATGTTGGTGTTGATGCAGAACAAATTACTATTTGGTGTGACAGTCAAAGCACTATTTGCCTTGCAAAGAATCCAACTTTCCATGCCAAAACGAAGCACATTGATGTGCAGTTTCACTTTGTGAGAGATATGGTGGAAGATGGAAAGGTAAATTTGGAGAAGGTAGATACTGTGAAGAATTTTGCAGATGCATTAATGAAACTAGTGGGCACTGAGAAGTTCAGATGGTGTTCGGAGTCTAGGGCCTTTTGGCCTATAGCAGTTAGTTCCTGTTATGTTCCTGTTGCTCTTACAAGGTGTTCGACAAGTGGGAGAATGTTAGGAATAAGGTGTCTCAACCTTGGATAATTCCTATTCTTATTATTTGTTTTGTAAAATGTATTTCTTGCAAATAATGTTGATGTGTCGACATCTTGAATTGTGTGTAAGGAGATCATGGCTAAAATGGTTATGATAGATTCCTATGACACGTAAGAGCTATGTCAGGAAGATTCAATGTCAAGTGAAGACATGTGGCAACTAATAAATTTGAGTACTGTACACTCTTCTCGGAGAATGGTAAAACCCTAATACAGTTATCTTTGGGAGTAGCCCTAAAAAGTGAAGCGTATGATATAAGATTTTTTAGGGTTGCGAAGAGAAGTGATGCGAGTGTATTGTTGGAACATTTTATGCTGTCATGATTTGTCTTGAAGGGTTTTGAAATATTCTGAAAGAACTTGCATTGCAAGTGTATTGTAAGCTATAATAGTTTTGATCAATACATTGTGCAGGTTTTGGAGTGCTGGGGTTTTTACCGAAAGGTTTCCCCAGGGTATATCATTGTGTCATTCTCTATTTTTTTGTATGCATGGTATGTGGTTGCAATATCTTTGTTAAAGTAGTTAATGAATTTGAAATTGTAAGGATTTATAAGAATTTGCACAATACTCTTCTATAGAGATTAGTGTAGGAAGCTGTTTTCGCACCTGAGTTTCCTTACAAGAAGAACCATACGTATGGGTCATGACTTGATTATTCTATATATATTGATGTGGAAATATATCATTTGATGGATTTTAGAACCCACCAAATAGGTACTTGTTAGATCTATCTACATCGAATGAGGGAAATGAGGGAATGCTAGATGAAAGTTCTACATGTAGTATGGCTAAAATAGGGAGATCAACTAGAGGTGAAAAGATTAGAAAAAAATTTGATAAACAGATGGAATATTTCCTTGCTAATGGGGGGTCATCTTCTTATGATGATGAGACCAAATGCGACATCAAGGTGCCCTTTCGGTACACACACATTGAGAAAGAATGGGTACCCAATGAGCTACCTCCAATTAATATTGATTTTTGTGTTAATGAGAGGATATATCGCATTGCTCCATCCTCATTACATGGTTTGGGCCTATTTTCCATGGATGGGATAAAGGTATATTACAACAGAGTTGTTGAATTGTTCAAGTATGTCGATTCATGTTACAATTACAATGATTGGATGTGGATTGTTCAATATAAAAAGAGTATGCGTAGGTATGCACTATCAGCTAATTATATACAAAGGAAAGAAAATGATCAAAGTAAAAGATTTGCAATGTACATTGATGGGAGACCAAAAGCAATAGGTAATATTGCAGGTTTTATAAATAGTACGCGACCTTCGTCAACTAATAAACAACCCAATTGCATATTTGAGGCGCGTGAGGGGAATCAAGTTTTTGTATGTGCAATAAAATCAATAAGTGCAGGGGAAGAACTGCTAATAGATTATCATTTAAATCGCATAGATACAAACAAAGTTACTATCATGAGGGTGGTAAGTACTATATACCATTTTATTAATAAGTTTTTTTTTGCTAAGTCTATTGCTTTTAGTTCGCTAAAGTTTTTATATTTAATCTTTGTCACAGGACGATATGGATCCCGCACATGATAGAGGCCACGAGGATGCTCCTCCCACCTGTTCTTCAGCAAAGGTAAACCTTATTAAAATTGTACAAATTAGATAGTTGAAAAATGTTATATTATTACATTATTTTATTTATGGTTTTGGAGTTTGTATGATAGTTTTACTAATATTCCTGTCACAATTTGATGTTCAGGATAAGGGAAAAGCACCCTCAACAGTAGAGGCAATAGCTACCCCCGAGGATGATGATCTTTTTGCAGATTCGCCTAATGTTATAATCATGTTGAAGAAAAAAATGAAACAAATCAATAAAGATATAATTAATATTTTGTATGAAACAAATCCAACTAAGGAGATGCTCATGAGGCTAACTGAATTGAAAGCACTCGCACGTTGGTATCAAGTAAGCAGTAATGAATCTTTAGTTATAACAAAATTTTAATAAAGGTTAATATTTTATACTCTTTTATGTTGTGAAGTAAAATATATGTAATATGTGTTCTTGTTGCAGGATTTTATGGAATCTCTAGTACCTGGTCAAGGACAATGTGCGGATGAGGCCGGTACTAGTAGACCTCCGGCCGCCTTAGGTAAAATAATCCTTTAGTTGACAAGTTACAAGGAATTTTTTTTTTGGAACATTCAAAAACTTCTCAAGTTAACTCTTACTTTTATTTTTTCAAAATGTCTTTGCTAACAATGTATTGTTCAGGTCATCAATTGTAGGAGACTCCTCCTAGCTAGGTTGTCCATAGAAGATTGTCGAGTGCAATGTCGGCCACAAGGGCCATGAAAACATCAATGCCTTCAAGGGCTATGGCAACTGGTAAATCATTATTTTACTATATTTGGTTTTGTGCTAATTATGATTTCATAATTTTTACTTTAATCTTGGGTGCATCACATAGTGGATTATTTTTTTGTAGCAGGAGATACCCCGGTGGCACCACTTGGTACACCAAATACTGATCAATCTGCATGTATTGGTGATAATTCACCACCATTTCTTGGATCTACCCGTGTTACTAGCACGAGAGCTACACAGACGTCATTATTGATTGACAATAATGAATCAATGCCTATAAAATGTCCTCAAATTCCAGGTACTTTAAATAATTATTTTTTATATTGTAATATGCATTTACCTATTCATAACAAGTTTTGGATTGATTATCCCATGACATTTTTTGCAGGAGATGATACATTTTATAAGAAGTTTTATGACCTCACATTGCATTTATTCGAGCCCACCATACGTACAAGGTGGAACATCATAAGCGAACTAAGTTTATCCCACTATTTTTTTTTCATGTCATTAATTGGTACATTATTTTTCCTTTAATTCCGGTCTTTTCTTTTAGTGGCTATGTCTAAGAATTTTGTGTTTTTCCTTAAAAGGTGGAATTTGCAAGAAAAAGGTTTAAAAGATCAGCTCGTCAAAGATTTATAGCATGAGTTTGGTAATAATATTTTTGATGAGAAGAAAATTTTAGAAAGAGCTTGCAAACATCTTAAGACCGTGAGGGACGCATATAGAAAGAGTCTCATCCAGAACCCAAAGTACGAGCGTCCTCCCTTTATTTCAGTGAGGGATTGGAATGAATTTATTTTAGATGCAAAGGAGAAAGTGGATGCTCAAAAAGGAGTTTCACCAACAAATGCGAGAAGGTATGCAATAGTATTAACTACTAGTGATAAGGTGTTTGGCATGGACTTTTGAGATGATAATTAAATTTTGAATGCAATCATCATTTTTCAATATAATATCTTGGTATGATGTTTTAGACATTTTCACCATTGAATGCAATGTGTTCAACATTTCAAAGTTTCATTTGTTATTCCATATACATGTTTTTATAACCATTTTTTCAAACTTTTCATAGGTTGCAGGACATTTCAAAGGCAACAAAGGCCAGGCTGCAAAAGATTCGGCAACACAGACTTAGCGCTGGAGGATATTCAAAAATTAAAGCTCGCATTATAAGTAGCAGTAAATGAATTGCAGAGAAAAATTATTTATAAAATGCAAATAATTTTTTTTAATCAAAAAATGCAGGGCTCTGATTTTAATTTAGAGGCCATGGAAGAACACATAAAAATTGCCTTCAAGGAAGGCTATCAAGCCATGGCTGAACGCCTACGACAAGCATCCACTGGCCCAACCGAAGAGTCTCCTGCATCATGTGCACAAGTAAATATGCCAAAAAATATATTAGAAATTGAATACTTGAGCAAAAATCAATTTGATAATAATGTCCATTACATTGCAATGCAGCCTCTTAATCATGACACAGATCATACGCCGCATCATGAAGCCCCTGATGTGCATCATACTGTCGAAGGAGGTGCTCATTTTCTATTTAAAACTAATTATGTAATTATTAATACAATTTAACATCTTAAATTGAACTTGGTGTAACATTTTTGTGTATATTTTAGAGGATACAGAATCAGGTCATGCTAAATGAGTGCCGGAGGATGTTCAAACTGATCACCATGTAGATCATGTGGCACATTCAGGTAAAGAAAATCTATGTTTTGTTCTTTTAAATTAATTTTTTGATTTATAGTTCTTTTACTTACATAAATACTTGTAATTCAATAATATAAAATAGTGTGAATTTAACTCATGAAGTAGTTATTGCAGCAAACCCCCCTTCAGCACAGCGGCCTCCTGTTCCTGAACAGATGAGGAGGAGACACACGTTGGGATTAGAATCAATAGAGGAGGGGAATGATGAGGACATTGATCTTCCTCTTAGAAATTATATGATTAAAAAAAATAGCAAGAAACCCAAAAAGAAATGATTGTAATTAACATTTATTGCTAATGAAAGAACATTGTCTTAATGGATGTAATTTTGTACTAGTGATGTTGATGAATGATGTGTGTTAATACGTGTTAATGAATTATTCATGAATGTTGTGTGTTAATGAATTATGTGTTCATGAATTATTTATGAATGTTGTGTGTTAATGAATTTTATGTGTTAATGAATGTTATCATGTGATTATAATGATTGAATGTTATATTTCAAAAATGGATGAATGGATGAATGAATGAATGAATGTTATTACATGTTAATGGGGAATTTAGAGTGATGTTAGGGGGGGGGGAGGGACCAAATGAGCTTCCACCTTCATGTGGTTGGCCTTGTTTAGCAGAGAATATTAAACTATTCTTGAAACCAAGTGAAGCTCAAACTTTAAAGACAAGCTTAGAGTTTTTGATGCAGAGCCTTCTAATATCCCCTTGAGGAACCCTGTTCAACTCGAGGATTCAACAACGTCTTGGAATCCACTCAAGGAACTAGAGTTCAACTCAAGGATCAATAAGAAGTCCCCAACTTTAGGATATCAACCAAACACTACTCTACAATAGGTTCACTACCTTGATTTATTTTAGACAACTTATCAATTCACTTTGTCCATGTTCCAATTTCCCTCTCCTTGGGAACACTCCTAATTCACCTTTCATGCAATCACCTCTTGATTTCTATCTTCAAGGATTCCCTTGATCCTTCTAAGGCTTCAAAAATCCTCAAATAGCCTAACTAAGGAGTTCCAACCCCTACCAAGCATTAACTCTATCCCAATCTTCAAAACTGCCTTTTCTAGGATTGTCCAATTAGCCCTGTCCTACCAGTAAATTGCACTTTTCTCTAAAATTCCTCAAACACCATGGTGACTTCTTCACCTTTCCAAATACACTTTATGGAGTTATTCAAACCTTGCTAATACCAATCCTTCAACTTGTGACTGTTGCACACTTCTATGACTGTCCCTATCAGCAATTAGGCCTAATTAGCCCTCCTCTTCCAAAGCAACTCCTATTTACACTTACTCTCAACCTTCCAACCTTTATATAGTCTTGAGGCATCTAATAAACATTAGAATTCCTCAATTAGTTTGACCCTCCAAGCTTTCCTAGATACTTTTTCATCAAACCCTCCCTTTAAGGGTTTCTATCCTAGGGCTTCCTAGAAAAGACCCTAAATCAACTCACAAAACCTTTCTAATGGCTCAAAAACCTTCAAAAAAACTCTCTCAATAATTTCCAACACTCATTTACCAATTCCACCCTCAACTTGTTCATATTCACCATGTGGTGCTTCCCAAATGCACCCTTCACTGCCTGTTCAACAGTCACCTACTGTTCCTTTCTCCTTTCACTGACACCTGCATCCAGATCATGATAAAAACATAATATTTATAGGCCTTAGTACCTCTCCCATAGGTGATTATTAGAACACAAACAATTACGGGTACTTTCCCCTTTTTAATCACAACAAAAGTTGACAGTTCCGATTTACATGGAGATCCAATTAGAATCAACTCTAACATACTTCACAGATTAAAAGCCCATTGTTTAGGTTTTACATAGCTTGTTGCCTATAGATTGTAATTTGCAGTATGTACTTCATTCTATATATGAATAAGCCAGCTAGTTTGTTAATTAATGGCCCAATTTCTTTGAGAATTTGCTAGCCTTTTCAGAAGTATTTTTGTTTAGGATGTCAAAGAGATATGAAGAAGAAGAAGAGAACTTCTGTGAATTGAAGTTTCAAGAGGGTGGTATTTATCTTTTGACATTTGGAGGGTGTGACAAGCATGTGTAAGCTGCCTCACTTGCATTTTGAATTTTATAATTCTATCAAATTTATCTTGCTCATTTGGTTTCGCTTGTGCAGGTTTGGGCTTGGGGCAATCCAAAATATCAATGAAGCTTTGAATAAGGTATGAAAAGATATTCATAAATTCACAAGGTATGTGATATTTGTTGGGTCATTGTATTTCATTATATCAATGGTTCTAAGGATAATTTGGCAGGTCGAGGGGGATAGAGATGCAACAATTCTTGTCACAACGAATGAGGTAATTTCCACCATTTTTATAGGTTGGGTTGGATCATGAGAATAGTTATATAATTTGATAAGTAGGAAATATTTTTTTACAGTAAGTTAAATTATGATATTATTATCAGAATTTAACTATGTAGTTTTATAATTAGTTTACTAACAAATGTTTCATGAATAGTAGTTCATAATAACCTTTCTTTTATGAGAATGAATGGAACACTTAGTACTCATTGCATCTAGATGATGCTCATAGAGGTGAAACGCTACTTCCCAGCAGGTCACTCATCCCAATATTATTCTAGTTCAAGTGCTCTTTACTACGAAGGTTCCTCCAACATTAAGCCCACTTTGCTTGCAACCCCATTTGCAAAACATTCAGCAAGTTTTGTGCCTTGTGAAACATTCATTAAAAAGCCTCTTAAGCTCATCAATTGATAATTAAGAGATATTTTCCACAAGTCATCAAATTGTGATATTGCAATCAGCATTCAACCATGTAGCTTTATGGTTAGCTTATTGACAAATATTTCATGAGTAGTGATTCACATGAATCCATCTCTCATGAGAATGAATGAAACACTTAGTGCTCATTTCATCTAGGTGATGCTCACAGAGGTAAAGTGATGCAGGGGCATCCATCATGCAACCAAGGAATTCCATAGTACCAGGTGAAGACAAGAAGGACAAGGCATCTAGCCATGTCAACTGGAATATGCTAAAGCCAATCATGGCATATTTTAATGGCCAAAGTACTTTAATGGTCAAAGGTCCTGATAAAGCCTATGGGAAAAATGATGTAACAAATGGCATATGAGTAATGAAAGGGTAGTAGGATGTAGTTTCATGTTTTAATATATTCAATAAGGTCATTGGACCAATTATGAGTCATTAGCATAGGTCTAGATATTAGAAAAAGCATAAAAAGCATATCTTATAATTTGAATTCAAACTCAAACGGTCACTAAGTAGTTCTGGAGGGAAACTTAAGATTTAGTATTTGTCTTGTTTAAATAAACATTCCAACTACCTTGGTTGGTTGGGTAGTTAGTTAGAGGTCTATTTAAGATGTCACAGCCTTAGGCAAGGAGGAGGCATGGTTTTGTACGAAGTACACAAAAAAACTGTACAGACAGGCAATGAATCAATGAGATTTTGAAGTTTTCTTGCTAATTTGAAGCCCTTTTTGATGTAGAAATCTTCCATAAATGTTGGTAAGGCATAATTAAGTTGTTTTGAGTTGAATTTGGTGAATTTAATAACACATTTCAAAACTTATTACTGTTGTCACCCCAAACATACAGTTTTGCATTATTTTTTTCAAATGAATAAGTGAGGGTTCCATCCTATGAATGTATATCTGACCATGTGATGGACACTAATGGTTCTAAAATGTTTAACTAACCATGAAAATGCAAGGAAAGTGAAGATTTGTAGGATAGGGTGAAGCATATGCAAATTTGAGTGGTGTAGGGATTGATTTGGGTACCCAAATGATGCTAACAGTCACACAGCCATACATCTAGCTTAAGGAGGTGCATTTTTTGTTGGAGAATATTTTAACACATGTTTAATACATGGTGAAACCTGAAGCTTGGGTCTTGGAAGTGCCAGATTGACCTAGTTCAATGATGCCCTAGGAAATGAGGGTTTTAATGCATGTAATTGGGGTTTTTGTACCAAAACACTTCATAGTCTAAAATTGATCAGTGATTTCTTTAATTGGGCATAAATAATGATGGTCCTATGAATTTCATGGAGTTTGGATGCATTCAGAGCATGGTTGCTTTGTAAACCCACCTAATTAGCCCTCCAAAAATAATCTCAATCATGTTTTTTGGTAATATTTTCCATAGTAACAATATTTAAGTTTTGGATATGTTTTAGTATAATAAAAAGGGTATTCATAAATATAATTACCTTATCAAGTGTTTTGGAAAAAATTTGAGTTATTTGGGTTTTAGTGCTGTTGGAGGGCTACTAGCCTGTCAACTAGACCTAATAGTCAGTTTTGGGGATTTGATAAGGGAACTTTGTTTCTGTTATCTAATATTGAAAGATATGTTGTTTTTGTCATCACCATATGGTACATGGATTATACAAAAGCTCTGCTAGGTCAAAAAAGATTAACCTTTTAATGTTGAAATTTAAAATGGTCTTTAGATATTATAAAACAACTAGAAAGCCTGAGGACAATAATTGGAAACTTTTTGAGAAGGATGTCTTTTCAAATTATTAATATTTTTTCAAGTCAATACAAATTACAAACACTGGAGAACTTAGTTCAATGAAGATATGACTAGTATTGATCATGGAATCGTGAGTTGATCTCCAACAATTTTGGTAGGCTTAACAAATGCAATAAATGAGAATGATAAATAAAGGCTTTCTATTTGTCCTATTTAGAAAAACCTCAATTGTTGAGTAAATATTGTTCTAAAGTTCAGTCCTTGATGGTTGTTGACATTTATTGGTGATTTCTGAAGAGGAATATTGAAGTCAGTCATATACATCTTGGTGGCAAACCAGAAATAAATGTTCTTGGAATAGATATATGAAACAGCAAGTGAACACTCTGGGTACTTGCAGTTGATTTCTCAATATTATTTTGTTATTTTCTTTTTGATGTTATTAATTAATGCCTTTTAAAAAATTTGAAGTTCAAATATGTAAACTTATATTATTGAGGCATGTGAACTGAGGGGACTTGCACCTTGCTTTGTCTGTTGGAACATGTCACGTCAGCAAGATGGATGTCATATTATTTGACCTAGTTTCATTGTGTTATTGTATCTCTTAAATAGTTTGACCCGGCTTGTCCATACGAATTCCTTTATGCTTTTTCACATGAGCTCACTACATTAAACAATTTACTGCTATGATTTTGCATGTACAAAAACCATCCCAATATCATGTGTTTGATATAACCATATTATCTCCAATCTTCATCACTGTGCTATTTTGGTCAATTTTTACTTTTCATTTCCTATGATAACCATTGAGAAAATAAACACACTTTCCTTGAAGGATGGAATAAGGTCTTGAAAATATAATCATAACTATTTAAAATGTTGTAGACAACAAGCCATGCATAACATACGATTACCCTTTATTGCTGGTATTTTTCTTCTAGAGAAATCTTTAATGGGCAGTTATTATAAAAAATACAATTGAACATATCATTATGGATTTATTTAATTTAATATTTGCCTTTTAGGTCCTTGCATGATCTTTACTCTCCCATCGCTCATTCCCTTCTCATGGGTGATTGACCCTATGTATTGAATCATTTATATATACATCAGGGGATTAAAAAAATTGCATGTACACATTCACATTTTCTTTGAGTCGGAATATGAAGAACAGTAGGAAGTTGTGGTCCCTTTAATGAGTTTAGATGGTAGAGTCAAAGATTAAATGGTATATTTGCTCTAATTGTTGAAATATTTGTTTTGCATGATTTTGTAGATTGAAGAATTTTTTGAGCTCAATCTTTCTGCGGTTCAGGAAAAGTCAAAAATGACATCATTGGACTAGCGAATTGAAGGTGAAGAGAATGATATGAATGAGCCATCTAAGAGAAACAAAATAATGAATGAAGAATTTATTGTGGAATTAGCACCTATGGAAATCAGAACCATTCAACTTGAGTTTGATGACTGAGGACTGTGTGAGTCCTATATGAAATTTTTTACAACAGTTAAAAGAACCCATGATTGTCAAATTTTTATGACTCGGGAACCCCACTAGCCCTTCAGGCTCACCAAAGGCTACATACCCACAATTGAATCAACTATGCCTCCAAACACCTAAGATGGACCAAAATGGTGTAAACAAGGTGGTTTCAACAAGAATCAATCATTTTTGATAGCCTTTACAACACCTATTGACCACAACCTTCAAATCTGCCTTCTAGCCCTATGAGCCCCAATTAGCCCTCCTGGACCAGTTTTCTCCCTTTTTCTCTAACTTTTTCCAAACAACTTGAGAAAAAAATTAAAATTTCAGACACCCTTTTCAAGGTTATTTAACATATGTAAACTTCAATGGTGACTCCTTTAGACCAGTCTTTACTTCCTTCACAAGGTACCCTCCTAATGGCATCAAAATCAAGCAAATAACAAAGCAACTATATCATTCTCTTATCCTCATCAGTCCAAAATTTCATCATAGTTATAATATGGAAAAATATGACTAAATCCAAGAGATTTTAGTCCTATTCCACAAGGAATGCCCAAAACACTCATTCAATGCCTTCAAACCCTTGTTGCATAGGGTTTACCAAACACCTATCTCCACCAACCTTGGAGACCAAATAATGGTTCATAAACCTTCTCTTTGATGCCCTAGGACATCTCAAATCATTAGATAACCTTCTTGTATAGCTCAATATGCTGCTGTCATACTATTCCCACCAATCCACCATGGGACATTTCCATTGTTTTCTCCAAACTTGCTGTCTTCTCACTAGTGCTACATCAAAACTTGTTAGATTTCTATTGTACATGTTAGTAACATGCCTCCCATGAAGTCTAGGCCCTTGAATTCATGGGAGGCTCATCTATTTAAAGAAAAATTTTGTCTGTCACAGGAAAAACTCAAGAAAATAGCCTGAAATGAACCAATAGTCGTATATGCTGCTTCAAAACAAAGTGTTATTCATTCAATAATGAGTGAAATTTGTTTAAATACCCTTATAATTCATGTATTTGATAGTCCCAAACAAAAATAAGTTCAATACATTGAATGGAACAACACCAAAATGAAATTTTATTGCTTGCTTTCACAACAGTCCGTACATCAGGCTTTTTTTCTCCCTATCCCCCTCCATACAATGGATCCTTTAGACATTTAATGACCCCTATCTACCTACCTCAACCAACTTTAGACAGTTGGGAGGTTTAATTAATCCTAAAACCTATTAAAACTAATTTCCCTCCAAAAAGGTAATATGACCATTTACATTCAAATTTAAATTAATAAACTTTATTTTATGCATTTTATGACTATTCTGACTTCCCAACTTACTCCATTGACCTACAGATGGTCGAATGTATTTATTAAATGCTTCTAAACATGAAAAATACTCAAATCTAATCCTATTGGACTCTTTCACCTATTACATTGCTTTGATTACTTATTACATTGTATGTTGAGTCTATTACATTGTATTGGTCCTTAGACCTCTATCATGACTTTTACATAGTTTATTGAATCCAACACTATCATAAGCCATTATAGGCTTCAAAACTTGCCAATCAACTTGTCTTGATACCATCTTCTCCTTCTTAGTTACTGGAGTCCTCCTTTGCTCAGATGCTCTTCTAGATGCCCCTGCATCAAATATGCTTTAAAAAAGTCTTTCTTCTTGGTTGGGATGAGTCTATTATTGGCCTATCCATGGAAGCCTCATTTTTAACCTATTCAAGGCATTTTGTCCCTACAACATATCTGGTTTATACTTCCTGAGTCACCACTAGAGTCTTCAAATCTAGATATTTTGCACAAGGTTAGGGCACCATTGCCAGTCATTTAAAACATGGTTTTTTCTTTAACAGATGATTTTTATCATTAATATTTGTGTGCTTACAGACCCTAATGTTGTTTCTCCAAGAACCCTAAATTGGAAATCTATAGATGGGGTTTGGTGTTAAGAAATAATACAAGATTCATGTGATAAGTAAGAGATATTTTCCATAGCAAGCCAAATTGTGATATTGCTATCAGGATTCAACTGTGTAGTTTTTTGAGTCAAACTCATTGACCTGTGATTCATGAGTAGTGGTTTACATGAACCCATCTCTCATGAGAATGAATGAAACACTTAGCACTCATTGGCTCTAGGTGATGCTTACGGAGGTGAAGCACTGGGACTTCCCGGGAGGTTATCCATCCCAGTACCACTCCAGCACAAGCATGCTTAACTACAGAGTTTCCTCCATGGTTAAACCCACTTTGCTTGCATCGTCATTTGCAAAACCTTCACCAAGTGTTGTGCCTTATGAACCATTCATTAGAAAGCCCCTTAAGCTCGTCAATTAATAAGTAGGAGATATTTTCCACAGCAAGTCAAATTGTGATATTGCTATCAAGATTCAACTGTGTAGTTTTTTGAGTCAAACTCATTGACCTGTGATTCATGAGTAGTGGTTCACATGAAACCATCTCTCATGAGAATGAATGGAACACTTCGCACTCATTGGCTCTAGGTGATGCTCACAGAGGTGAAGCACCAGGACTTCCTGAGAGGTCACCCATCCCAGTACTACTCCAACTCGAGCACACTTAACTACAGAGTTTCCTCCATGGTTAAACCCACTCTACTTGCATCCTCATTAAATGCACTCTGCTTGCATCCAGAGTGGGTTTAACGATGGAGGAAACTCTGTAGTTAAGTGCACTCGAGTTGGAGTAGTACTGAGATGGGTGACCTCTCGAGAAGTCCTGGTGCTTCACCTCTGTGAGCATCACCTAGAGTCAATGAGTGCTAAGTGTTCCATTCATTCTCATGAGAGATGGGTTTGTGTGAACCACTACTCATGAATCATGGGTCAATGTGTTTGACTCAAAAAACTACACAGTTGAATCTTGATAGAAATATCACAATTTGACTTGCTGTGGAAAATATCTCCTACTTATTAATTGACGAGCTTAAGGGGCTTTCTAATGAATGGTTCATAAGACACAACACTTGGTGAAGGTTTTGCAAATGAGGATGCAAGCAGAGTGGGTTTAACCATGGAGGAAACTCCGTAGTTAAGCGTGCTTGAGCTGGAGTGGTACTGGGATGGATGACCTCCCAGGAAGTCCTGGTGCTTCACCTCCGTAAGCATCACCTAGAGCCAATGAGTGCTAAGTGTTCCATTCATTCTCATGAGAGATGGGTTCATGTAAACCACTACTCATGAATCATAGGTCAATGAAAAGAACTCGGTCTATAACATTTTTAAAATAAATAAAAAATTCGTATTGGTCAAAATTTCGACCAATGCTAGAACCAATTTCGACCAATCATTGGTCAAAATTTTGACCAATGGACCAAAAAATTGATGATGAATCCATACTTTCGACCAATCCAATGGTTGAAATTTTGACCATTTGATTGGTGGAAAGTATGGATTCATCATCTATGGTTTGGTCCATTGGTCATAATTTTGACCAATCGTTGGGGCAATCAGTGGACAAAATTTTGACCATTAGAAAAAATGACGACAATTTTTGAGCCTGGGATAAAGTCAAAATTTTGACCAAAACATAGGTCAAAATTTTGATGAATAGTAGACACATCAAAAATTCGATGAAAAAAGAATGACGAGAGTTTTGGTCGTAAATTCAACCAATTACTGTCAAAATTTCAACAAATTTTCGTCAAAATTTGAAGTCAAATTTACTAGTGAGGTTCTTGACCAAGGAGTATGGTCAACAATGGGATCAGTTGATTGGCCAAGCTAAGTATGCATATATTGATATTATAAACAGATCCACAGGGAAGAGTCCCTTTGAGATAGTGTATGGTCTACATCCTAGAGGAGTCTATGAGTTAAGAGACTTGAAGGATGGAGTGAAGGGAAGTGGATATGTTGATGAATTTGCTTATGAAATGCAGGAAATACATGATATAGTTAGGAAGACCTTGACAGAGAACACCTTGAAGCATAAGACTAATATGGATGAGAGTAGAAGAGAAGTTCGGTTTAATATGGGAGACTTGGTAATGATACATCTAAACAAGTCTACACTTAAAAAGGGATTCCCTCACAAGTTGTAGATGAGAAGGATAGGTCCCTGTCCTATCTTGGCAAAGTATGGTAATAATGCTTTTAGAGTGGAGCTACCAAAAGATAGTGGACTGTCCTTGTCTTTAACATTGTAGATCTAGTTCATTACAAAGGACCATCACTAGACATGGATCATAGCCTTAGTGAAGTAATCAGAGATGTGGAAGACCTCCAACTACCTACTGCTATAGTCAAGCAAGCTGACAACATACACAATACCAGGGTCTATAAAAAGACTAGAACTAAGGAATAAAAGGAACACTTAATCAAGTGGCAGGGTCAAAAGGATGCTGATGTAGTATGGATTAAATAATCAAAGTTTAAGAAGATGGGGATTGATCCTTCTTTACTCAATCCAATGGTGGATTAAACTCTTTTGTTTTGGGGAGGTTGGTGCAGGAGCATACCTAGGCTAACCTCCATAGTTTAATATTTTGGCTTATATTTGACATTAGCCAAGTCAGATTGGTAGAGTGAGTTGTGTGTTTAATTTTAGACCTTAGAAGGTCATTGCATTGTGAACTAGGTGAGTTAGTCATTAGGACTAAGGTCACCAAAATAGTCATTGTTAGTAGCTTTTAAATTTCTTAGGCTTAGATGCTTAAAGGTTGGATTAGAGTCTTAAATGTGTTCTAAACACATGAATGATGTTAGAAAGATGCCATGAGGCCATTAATGGAAGTTGGTTCCTTGGAATATAGAGGTTAAAGGTCTTAAGAAGTAGGATGATGGCATAAATACAAAGATGCCAAATGTTGTTACAAAGTTGTCATGACAACATTTGCAATAATGGCAAATGTTGCATGCAACTCGGTTACATAGGATCCCCTAGAAGATAGGAATTGGGAGATCGACCAAAATGCCCTAAAAAAATGTTAAGTGACATCTAATGAGAAATAAAGTTCCAATCTTGAGGAGAGAAATCATTGTAACAAGTTTGTGTAATGAGAAGATAGCTCTGCAACTCTGTTTTGTGAAGAAACCCGAGCTTTTTGATGTGACAACGATATGTAATGGATTGAATGTCTTGATTTAGTGATTTTTTCATGTTCATAGGACTTTTATAAGACTTTTTAATTTTGATAGAAAGTTGATTTGAGGTGTTTTGTTATGTTGAAAAAATTGATTTAGTTTAGAAGGTTTTCTTGGTCCTATCCTGACCAGTCTGTCATATCATGGATCCCCCATGAAATCTAACCATGGGAATTCCCTAAGGGTAGGTGAATATGTTAGGGGAGTCATTATTCTATATATATGTAGGATTAGGATTCAAGAGGAGATGGATAGCTATTTTTAGTATCAATCCCTAGGCGAGTAGATAGTGCCCGGTTAGAGGTTTGAAGAAGAAGAATTGAAGATTTCTTATAGGGTATTGAGACATAGTATGGAAAAAGTATAGTTCTAGGTGGGATATAGTCATATCAAAACATTTTATGAGGATTTTGATCATACCAATCCATTAGAGTGAGTTTCTATCAAGAATATAGTCTAGTCCTAGGAAATAGGTCTTTTAGCCCTATTAGACCTAGATTATAGGAAGCCTATGTACGGATACCATCAGGCCCTTAAACTTGTAGAATATTTAGTAAAAGACAAAAGGGTATACAAATCCCTAATTTATTTTGTATTTCATTTGGTAATTTTTGGAAAGAAGTGACATAAGTTCTTTGCAAAAGGCTACAAGGAAATAGGCCTAATTAGGCCTCTTCAAGGTCAAATATTGAACCCGATGGAAAAGGGCTTGAAGACCATACTAAGTGGATTAAAATGGAAGAGATATGAAAGTAAATGAAGCATTAGACATCACTGCAATGAATTTCTTGAATGGAGAGAAGTTGGCACTTAGAGCTTTCTAGGTGTAGGAGAAAGCACTGAAACATTGAATGGTGTTTGTCTTTCAAGGTGAAGCACAAGGTGTGATACTCTTGGAGAAGAGCTGGATTAGGACTTAGTTAATCATCTAAGCTAATGAACTAAAACTGATTTAGAACTTGAATGAAGAATTTGTAATTCAAGATTACTAAGGATTTGATGATTAGATATGCAAGATGATTAAATCAGTATTATGTTGTCATTGATGTCAACTAGCTTGACAATACTTATCTTATAAGTTACTATACTGACACATCTGAAGGAAGGTGAAAGAGATGAAGAACAAAAATATCTACATGAGGAAGATGTACATGACAAATAAGGATAAGGAATACACTGAGTAACTTTTTGATGAGTCTATGACTTGATGAAATTGACTTTATTATGTTGCATTCATCTATGATGAAGAATAGAGCTGAAAGACACAAAGCAGTGTAGTCGATAAATAAAGCATTTTAGTATACACCGATGAAGTGTAGTGTATACTGAGCTTGTGTTCATTGAGGCATTTATTTTTTAACCAAGCAAAATAGAAAGGAATTAAATGATCAGTTTAGCCGATAAAGTGATGAGTTATAAAGTGTATGAAATTGAGGTAACAAATAATGTTTGTTATGAAGATTGTCGGCTAACATAAATAAAAAAGGATCTAATGGAACAAATTGAAATGTGTTACTGACACATCAGCTGAGGGATCTTAAAGCAGAAAAATCTATGAATATGATTAAGCGGTAAAATCTGATGGAGGAAAAGAAAATGATTTACTCATCTATATAAGAGACATTGGTTTCATTATGAAACTCATGCCGGAAGAAGAAGATACTGTAGAATTATCATGTGGAGAAGTTTTCATGCATCCTGATCATACTGGTTAATAAGAACCAAGCTACAAAATAGTTACCAAGCTACAAAGAGTAATTACTGATGGATAGTAAGTTGATATAGTATTGAATCTGAAGTGTTATATTGATCAGAAATATTTGAACGAGCTGAACACTGATTTGTAAACTGCAAACTGAAGTTGTTTTAAGGAAGATCATCTACTATTACATATTTAACCATTGTACATAGACAAATCTCTTAACTGAGTGGACTATGAAAGTCTTTTGATGTTTCATTCATAGAGTGAACATTATTATCCTGTCAACCCTAGAGTAACTGTTAGTTGGATGATAACTTCTGGTCTAAAATCCTCTAACAAGGTCACACCTAACAGTGTGTTTGTAACCTTTAATAGGGTTGGGTCTTCATTGACCTCACTTCAAAAGAGTGAAAAATTTTGGGTTGCCGGTCCTAGGTGGTTTTTCCCTTCACAAGGTTTCCACATTAAATCTTGTGTGTTATGTGTTGATTGTGATATTTGTTTTTTATCATAATTTTTATATTACATGTTAGATTTAATCGGTAACTATTATAAAGTTTAGACTATCAATTAGTAAATACACAGACAGTGAAAGTATTTTATGTTTACAGAGTTTTAGAAGTAGTAGAATTGTTTTGGATTATACATTTTGAATTGGGACACTGGATAACTGATTCATCCCTCTCTCAGTTATTCTAACAATTGGTATCAGAGCGGTGGTTTCTTAGAACAGAGTTTTAAGGACTCTAGCAAAAAGGTCTCAAGATGTATAAGAGGGAAGTGTGAAAGCTGAACAAAGATAACTTCACAGTATGGAAAATCTCGATGAAGCTACACATATCTCGAATTGGGAATTCTGCACTAGAACTGATGGAGAATGGCTACATTGAACCGACACCAGGTCCCCTAACTCTTGATCAACTAAAGGATAGGCATGAACACAATATTACTATGATGGAACTTGCTGCTGCCTGTACTGATGCCGAATTTGATGACATCAAGGATTATGATATAGCTAAGAAGATTTGGGACAAGGTGACTCTAATATACAGTGGAGATACGAATGTCAAGAGAGCTAGAGCAGAAATCCTAAGAGGTCGATTTGATGATATGAAGATGAAAGAAGGTGAGAACATTGTGCAATATAAAAATAGACTAAAAGAGGTAGTACATGCTATTAGAGCATTTGGTGGAGTTATTGATGATGAAACAGTAATAAGCAAGATTTTCAAAACTTTGCTTCCAGTTTATGCGATTAGGATTTCTGTAATTCATGAAACAAGGGCTACATCCATCCTCACCCTTGACACTTTGATCGGTAAGCTTACAACTTTTGAATTGAATAACTTTGACAACAATGTTGTACCTTCTGTTGAATCTTCTTTCATGTCTTCTTTGAAGATTGGTAAGTCTAGTAGTAGGAATGATAAGAATAATGATAGTGATAGTAATACCAATGATGAACTTGATGAGCTTGAAGCTCTTATGGCCAAAAGATTTCCCAAAGGTAAGGGAAGGTATAGAGGCAAGTTACCTCTAGCATGTTTTAATTGTAAAGAAGTTGGCCACATTATTGCTAGATGTCTGAATAAGAAAGATGATGATAGATCCAAAGACCAATCCAAAGGAAGCTATGGTAGAAGAGTCAACAAAGGCTACCGACACAAAAACAGAGACAACTGAGATAGCTATGACAAAGGGAAAAAGGTATGTTACATAGCTGAAGAATTTGAATTTGAATCTGACACTGATGATGATGTAGAAGTAGTATTTGTTGCTATGAAGGATGATTCAGAAGAAGAAGAGAAACATGAAGAGACAACACTAATCTCTCAAGTAAGCAGAAATGATACATGGATCATAGACAGTGGTTGTACACATCATATGACTGGTGATATAGAGAAATTTGATATAATTGATGAATATGATGGTGGATTTGTTAGAATGGGAAATGATGCACCTTGTATGGTGAGAGATAAAGGTTCACTAATGATTAATGATAGAATAAAATGTGAGAATGCATACTGGGTAGATGGATTGAACTACAATTTGTTAAGTGTGGCACATCTGAACAACTCAGGACAACGACTTGCTTTTGAGAATAGAAAGGTAAGAATCTATGATGATGGAGGAAGACTTGTTGGAACCGGTACACAATCCAAAGGTAATCTATTTTATGTTGATATTGATCAGTCTTCTTGTTTATTAATGAAAGATGAAGATGCATGGTTGTGGCATAAGAGGTTATGTCATGTGAATTTTGATAACATGGTCAAGATTAGTAAGAAGAAAAGAGTTAGAGGATTGCCTAACTTGTCAAAACTGGATCATGCTATGTGTCATGAATGTCAGAAAGGTAAGATGACTAAGTCTAGTTTTAAAAGAAAAGACTACTCAACAAAAAAGATACTTGAGCTGGTTCATACTGACCTATGTGATCCTATGAGAACCCAGAGCTATTATGGTGATAGATACTTTATTCTTTTTGTTGATGACTATACTAGACTAATGACTGTTATGTTCCTGAAAGAGAAATCTGAAGCTTTTAAGTTGTTTAAATGGTATAAGGCGAAGGTAGAAAAAGAGACTAGAAAAGAAAGTAAATGCTTAAGATCTAATAGAGGAGGTGAATTTATTTTTGATGAATTCACTAATTTCTGTAATGAGAATGGTATTAAGAGACAGGTCTCTGCACTGAGAACACCTCAGCAGAATGGGATTGCTAAAAGAAGGAATAGGTCAATCATTGACTGTGCTAGAACACTAATGCTACAAAAGAATGTTTCTTAGACATATTGGAGGGAAGTTGTCAGCATAGCTATATATGTGCTTAACCGAGTACAACTAAAGAAGGACACAAACCAGACACCTTATGAGCTATGATTTGGACACAAACCTACTGTAAGTTATTTTAGGATTTTTGGAAGCAAATGTTTTATTCTAAAAGATGAGAGAAATGGGAAAATTGATTCTAAAGGTGATGAAGGAATATTCTTAGGATATTCTACTAAGAATAAAGCATAAAAATGTCTAAATAAGGTTACAAATAAGATGATTGAAAGTAGTAATGTTAGTGTTGATGAGTATGATGACATAAACATAGAAGAAAGAAAGGAACCAGAAGACTATGGTAGATTCACTTACATTGAACTTCCTGACTATCTACCGAAGTCGCAACTTGTGATAACCGATCAGCAGGAAAATAACCTAGGGGAACAGGAAAGGGAAATCGATGAACAAGATGGTGCTACCAAGCAAGCAAATGAACCTGAATAGGATGAACAAGAAAGAAGAAACTGAGTACTGGCTAGTTTTGTTAGAAGACATCATCCTGAGACACAAATTATTGGAAATAGACAAGCTGGAATGTAGATAAGAAGCAAAACAAGACAAGGTACATGTCTAGTTTGTGAATTTGAACCAAAAAATGTGAAAGTTGCATTAGAAAATGAAGAATGGGTTAATGCAATGAAGGAGGAAATAGAACAAATAGAGAAAAACATAACTTGGTCCTTAGTACCCCGACCTAAAGATAAGAATGTTATCGATACTAAATGGATATTCAGAAACAAAATAAATGAAAATGGTGAAGGGACAAGAAATAAAGTGAGATTGGTATGCAAGGGATATGCATAGGAAGAAGGCATTGATTATGGTGAGACATTTGCACCTATTGCTAGATTGGAAGGAGTTAGAATGTTACTTGCATATGCTGCACACAAGAAATTTAAAGTTTATCAAATGGATGTGAAATCAGAATTTTTGAATGGTATACTTGAAGAATAGATCTACATAGAACAACCTGAAGGATTCGTTGATCCAGACAACAGAAACATGGTATGTAGATTACACAAAGCTTTATATGGTTTAAAGAAACCACTAAGAGCATGGTATGAAAGACCACATATTTACTTGTTAAGTATTGGATTTGTAAGAACTAGTGAGAACAATAATCTGTAGATGAAAGGTGATACTGATGACACCATTATTATTGCTGAAATTTTTGTTGATGATATTATTTTTGGAGGTCAAGATCATGTATGTAAATCTTTTGCTGATGACATGAGGAATGAGTTTGAAATGTCTATGTTTGGAGAGATTAAATTCTTTCTTGGATTACAAGTGATTCAGCAGAGTGATGGGATATTCATCACACAGTCCAAGTGCATAAAGGAAGTATTGAAGACATTTGGCATGGAAAATGCAAAACCTGTGGGAACACCAATGGCTACTGGAAGTAAATTGACAAAGGAAGATGAAACTATAGAGGTAAACTAGACACTTTATCGATCCATGATTGGTAAGTTCATGTATGTAGTTCACAGTAGACCAGATATAGCACATGTTGTGGGAATTGTTGCTAGAGACTTTGCTAATCCTAGAGAATCACACATGGTTGCTACTAAAAGGATCTTAAGATATCTAAAAAAGATAGAAGATTATGGATTATGGTATCCTCAGGAAGGTAAGTTAGAGCCGAAGGTTTATACTGATGTGGATTGGGTTGGAAATGTGGATGACAGAAAAAGTACCACCGAAGGAGCATTTTTCTTTGTGAAAGACTTGTAACCTGGACAAGTAAAAAGAAGGCTTGTATTTCTCAGTCTATAGCTGAAGCAGAATATGTTGCTACTGCTACTAATTGCTCAAACATTGCATATATCAAGAAAGTGTTGGAAGGAATGAATGAGGTAATCACTGACTCGGTGATCATATATTGTGACAACACAAGTGCTATCAATATTTCAAAGAATCCTATGATGCACTCTAAGACCAAGAATATATCAATTAAGTATCACTACTTAAGAGAACAAGTGTAACATAAGCAAGTAAAGTTGGAATTTTTTACATCTAAAGAACAACTTGCAAACATTTTTACAAAGCCTCTACCGAAGGACACATTTGAATATTTGAGGACTAGACTTGGGTTCTGTCCCCTGTCTATCGGTCACTAATGTGATCTGGATGTTGCATCAGCCTAATCTTATTAGAAGATCACTCATGTTGATGCAGCATAGTTCACACTTTGGATTTTGTTCAAGGTTGTGATTAAGTTTGAAGAACTGAAACAGATTGGGATATCAGTATACTAAGATACAGAGGAAGTAATGGACAACAAAGAGTTACTTAGCTACTACAGAGCTAATTATTTATTTGTTTCTTTGGCATTGTTTTCAAAGGGAGAGATAAATAATATGAAAAATAAAAGGAGATATGCACCGATGAGAACTATCTGAGGGAGAGATAATCTGGAAGGAACTTGAGAGCTAAAAAGGTTATATCTACAGAATGACAAAGCTATAGTTTATAATGTTGTTTAGTAATGTAGTGATTAAACATATTAAGCTAAGAAGAGCTTGTACAACATTTGATCACATAGTTGTAGAATACATGTTTGGTATGTGTATGGTACATTTCATATTACTTGAGTTGCCATCAATGCCAAAGGGAGAGATTGATAAACTACAACTGATTTAGAACCTGAATGAAGAATCTATAATTCAAGATTACTAAGGAGTTGATGATTAGATATGCAAGATGATTAAATTAGTATTATGTTGTCATTGATGTCAACTAGCTTGATAGTACTTATCTTATAAGTTACTATACCGACACATCTGAAGGAAGGTGAACGAGATGAAGAACATAAATATCTACATGAGGAAGATGTACATGACAGATGAGGATAAGGAATACACTGAGTAACTTGTTGATGAGTCTATGACTTGATGAAATTGACTTTATTATGTTGCATTCATCTATGATGAAGAATAGAGCTGAAAGACACAAAGTAGTGTTGTTGGTAAATAAAGCATTTTAGTATACACCGATGAAGTGTAGTGTATACTGAGCTTGTGTTCACCAATGCATTTCTTTGTTAACCAAGAAAAATAGAAAGGAATTAAATGATCAGTTTAGCCGATAAAGTGATGAACTGTAAAGTGTATGAAATCGAGGTAATAGATAATGTTTGTTATGAAGATCAATGACTAACATAAATAAAAAAGGATCTAATGGAGCAGATTGAAATGTGTTACTGACACATCAGTCGAGGGAGCTTAAAGCAGCAAAATCTATGAATATGATTAAGCGGTAAAATTTGATGGAGGAAAAGAAAATGATTTACTCATCTATATAAGAGACATTAGTTTCATTATGAAACTCATGCCGGAAGAAGAAGATACTATAGAATTACCGCATGGAGAAGTTTTCATGCATTCTGATCATACTGGTTAATAAGAACCAAGCTACAGAACAGTTACTGAGCTACAAAGAGTAATTACCGACGGATAGTAAGTTGATATAGTATTGAATCTAAAGTGTTATATTGATCAGAAATATTTGAACGAGATGGACATTGATCTGTAAACTACAAACTGAAGTTGTTTTAAGGTAGATCATCTACTGTTACATATTTAACCATTGTACATAGACAAATCTCTTAACCGAGTGGACTATGAAAGTCTTTTGATGTTTCATTCATAGAGTGAACATTGTTATCTTGTCAACCCCAGAGTGACTGCTGGTTGGATGATAACTTCTGGTCTAAAATCCTCTAACAAGGTCACACCTAACAGTGTGTTTGTAACCTTTAACAGGGTTGGGTCTTCACCGACCTCACTTTAGAAGAGTGAACAATTTTGGGTTGTCGGTCCCAGGTGGTTTCTCCCTTCATAGGGTTTCCACGTTAAATCTCTTATGTTACGTCTTGATTGTGATATTTATTTGTTATCATACTTTTCAGATTACATGTTAGATTTAATCGGTAACTATTATAAAGTTTAGACTATCAATCGATAAATACATAGATAGTGAAAGTATTTTATGTTTATCAAGTTGTAGAAGTAGTAGAATTGTTTTGGATTATACATTTTGAATTGGGACACTCGATAATTGATTCACCCCACTCTCAATTATTCTAACACTAAGCCTAGCAAGGACCTATAAGAGATTAGGATCCTAATAGAGACAAGCTAGGTCTCTTGGTAGATGTGCAAGCAAGCCTTGGATTACTCACACCAGGAGGAGAAGAGACTAGTGATTCATTTAGATCATCTCAAGAAATTGCCACTAACCTAGGTATGTGATAAGTAGAAAAATATTTGGAATGACCATAAATGAGAAACTATCACACAATTACAACACATCACATGGATGTCCATGTGTAGAACTAGTGCCTAAATGCTTTTATCTCTAGAAAGAACAAAAAATGTGAAAAATATAAGGTTAAGATAGTTGTAATGTAGGCTTTGTTATAAAAAGAACCATGAGAGAAAAAGCCTTTGTGCAATGGGGAAAAAAGGATAACATAAAGGGATAGACATCAAAGTAAGCACAAAAAATACTAAGGGGATAAAAAGCACTAAATGGATGAAATCTAAAGTGAGCCCAAAACATCGCATGAAATTGTAAGGGTATGCAATTTTTGTTATTACACATACCATCGACTTACCTACCAATACATTCACAATCAATATAACTAAATTTATAGAAGAGGAAGGAAATAAATACTAGTAGAAGTAGATGAAATACAAAGGAATATCCCCTCCACCTTCAATAATTTTCCCCTTGGACCAAAATGATCATGTACTACACTTTTTCCTTTATATGATTATTCTCATGCTTATGATTTTTAATCTCTTCTTCCAAAAAATTGTTACTGGAAGCACAATTATCTTTTGTGATTACTTTGCATTTCTCTTTAGACATGGATTTCATTATTTTTCACCCTCACCAAGACTATTCATGACTCAAATGAGGTCCAAGTGAACTAGCTGTAAAAATTGGTGCTTCTGAGAAAAAAAATGTTTTTCTTTCTTTACAAGGCGTGAATACTCTAGGGAGGATAGTAGAAAGTAAGGAAAGCTAACAAGATACATATGTTAGAAATGATTTCTTAGAATGAGTCAAAAAGTGTAATATCTTGTAATCATGCATAATACTAACATATCTTATTATTTAGAGAATCATTTCATCCCAAAAGGAAGCTAATAGAGCTCTAGATAACTAGTCAAGACCCTCTTTATCCTCTGCACATCTATCCTAAAAGTTTAACTCTCATCTTGGATTTTTTAATTATTGCAAAGATAACCCAATAATATGAACAATCAAATCTTCCAAGGCTTCAAAATTAAAAGCCTACATCTTCACCACCATGGATCTCCAAATTTACAAAAAAATATATAGAAAGAGTAGGATCATACCTATTGACCCTTTACATAAACTTAGTGCTACCTAACTTTCATTCATATTCATTTACAATGTCAAAGAATATTAAAATGGGAAATAGATATAATAATTTATATCTACAAAGAAAAAGTTCAATTGTTCATGGCCAATCAGGGGAATCATGAGTTGTGATTAAATCTATTTTTCTATTTCAATGCGATGATGACACATGCATCCCATATACTATGCAACCTACTATTATTTTTATTAAAAATTGTAATTAATTTTTTACTCCTAGTTGAAATGTTTAAGATGAAATAAGATGCACAAAATATTCTTAGTGGTGCATTGAGCGAGTAGAAAGAGTACATATATAAGTGATTTCCTATTGAGCCATTATCCAAGATCAAAGAGGTGTTTACACTGTAGTCATGAATGCTAAAACAGGTGGGAAATATATATAGGGAAAGGTGAGAGTTAATATACCCCACTTCAGATATTTCTCATAATGAAATTTCTCTACTCAAAAATTATAAACCATAAAGTCCTAGTAGTCTTATTGTACTCATCTCAATATCATGGCATTGTGTGGAAATGATTTATTGAAGGAGGTAGTACACATTTTTCTTATTATGAAAAGAGTGCTTATAAAAAATGTAAATTGCTTATGAGTGATGAATGTGTGAACACTCTAGGACATTGATTGAAGGAAAAACACTTTGATAAATTTTCATTGCTTTAAGGCTATTGATTGAAAGGTGGATAATTTTAAAAGAAATAGATTAGAGGCATTGTGCATGAGTAATTTTTTATTATTTAAGTAAATAGTAATTATCTAATTAACTTTCTAAGTAATAAAAAATGGAAACATTGTGGAATCAATTGTATAAGGTGGTAAATAAATTTGTTTCTATGATACTTTGTTGGTAACAACTTGAATTGTTCACCTAGATACACAAAATTTTGTAATAGTTAGAGAGATCACAATTGGAATCTTCCTTACATTAGAGAGGGCTGGCTCCCTTGTCAGATAGAATTTTAGATTCTCTTAAGAGTATGACTTTAAATGAAAATTAAGAAAGGTAAAGAAACCAAAAAAGTGAAATCCTTAGAAAAGGCTAACATGGGTTGATAACTAGTTTTTTTCCTAGAATATAAGGAATAGATGTTAATAAAGAGAGGAACAAACACATTTATCTTAATAAAAGGTGGTTCAGAAGGAAAATCACAACTATAATTGAAAATAAGGAAATGGTACCTAATAGTCTAGGGTTTTTAGACGTATAGATCACAAATTCACCTAATATTACATCCGCTATTGTGTTGTGAAAAAAAAAATAAGTTGCATTCACCACATGAAAAGTGAATATCTCATAAAAGGCTGCAAATTTGTTATAAGAAAAATCCACTAACACAAATATGAAAAACATCTACTCATAGATAAGCAATGTCTCTTCTTTAATTTACTCCAAATTTAGAACTCAAAGACTCATCTTCTCTACAATACGAAAGAACTAAAAATTATTAGAGAAAGAACACACTACAATGATCCTCTCATAAGCATATGTCGACTCCTTTTGAGAATAGGAAATACAAGGAGTCATTCCTTACTTCTTTGTTACATATTTAAAATTTGACATTTAAATGCATGTCAAAGACTTATCCACATTTTAAGATGTATTTCACTTTGTAAAGATGTCCTTCAATTGATAATATCCTTTGTCATGTATTTATGCAATTAAAGCACATATTCTTGGTTCCCTCTTCCTAATACAACAATGGACTCTCCAGAAGGCATTCAGTGAAAGCTCCTACAAGTCCATTGGTGCTCTTGATAAACTAACATGCTATTTTTTGAGACTTTCTATTCCACTTTGACCAGATACCTTAATATAAAAATTATCCAATTGTTTTATATGAAATAGCTATAGGCATGGCACCACGAAAGACAAAATCAATACATTTTACAAGCGATAAGCATGCATGAATCATTTTCTTCCTCTAGTAATTATGTTCCAAATTACTGTAAGCATGTGTGAGCTCTGTGTTGGCCTAGTGGTGGAGAACTTGTGCCCTTGAAAGAGGGGTCACAAGTTCAAATTGTATAGGGGTAAGGTATGTGCGCCTCATTTTCAACACAATTAGGCACCTCATGTAAGGAGTATGTGGTAGTTCCTTATTAGTATAAGTCATCTATAGACCCAAATACAGACCACTCAGTATCATGGACTAGATAATAGATCCTTTCTTTTCCTTTTAAATGTTTGGTGATGCCAAATATTTGTTAGAATTTACATACCTTCACAATATTGCACATGCAAGCTGCCTTACACACTTCCCAAACCACTTGTTGATTCTTTAATGAATTCATCTATGTTAGGATTTTAAGAGGTTCATAAATTGCTAAACTTGTTGACAGTTTGTGAAAACATTTATAGTATTTTTGAACACTTCACAATGTAAGAAATATAGGAGGTTACAAATTAGAAAAAAATATTGGCATTATTTGTTGGTCTACCTTAGATGAGTCAAATATAACTATTAAAAATGCTAAAACTGAATTTACTTTATCTAGTTGCAATGAGATTTTGAAGACTTTCTAATGAACCTTTTACATGTGAATAATAGCAAATCAATATTTTGCCGACTTTGCTAACTATTATACTTGCCAATATATTATTTTATACATTTAGAGGTTTGTGTAACTTTCGCAATGTATTCAAGAAAAAAAAACTTTCTAAACGTCGATTGCATGGTTCACTAAACCTCTAAACCTTTGACTCTATTTTTTTAAAGTTCCTTCAACGAATTCATTCAATGTACATTAAAGTAGACAAGACCTCATTTGAGCATTATATTGAATAGTGTGCAAGCTGATAAAGTTCTTTCCTTTATGCTCTAGTAGATTTTCATATAAATCAACTCTTTCCTTTATGCTTTGGTAAAAGTTCATATCACCATGTAGGAAGGACGATGTTGGTACAACAAGGGCATTTTGTTTATTGTAGTTGGAGTGTGGAAAATGTGTAGATCTATTCAGTATTTGTAGTTATCATTAGGACACTTATCTATGAGTGGTTGTTTTGGATGGTGGTGTTTAAGAATGTTAGAGAATTTTGTAAAATTCTCACTAATATTTTTTTAATTCGTACATATTTTTACTTTCACACAATTCACATGCATGTTAACAAATCATTTCCATCAAAATTTTGTCTATGAAAAGATTACATCTTTTTAAATATTTTTATTCAACATTTTTTGTGTTTTGTTTATATTTTAACAACTCAATCAACCCAACTTCCAATAGTCATAAATTCAACCCTCTAAAGTAGTTATAAGTCAATAGTCATGACATCATTCGACAAGTGATTTCATACTTTAAAATGATTAGAATATTTATGAAAGTAGAAAAATCAAGCATGTAACATTTTGGACTCATATATGTTAATATTAGCTTAATATGCAATTTATCATCACCAATGTTAGATAACGACTTGATGACATATATAATTTTCTGGTAATTTTTAAAAAAAAATATGTCCAACAACATAAACATGCACAAAAAACAAGTCTAATTTTTGCATTCGTGGGCCAATAGTAGGTGAATGAGTTAATAATTAGTGTGTATTTGGTGGGCTCCAAATGCACCAACAACATTCACTTAGTTGATATTGGTGATTTATTTAATTTCTAAGGGTCCTAATCTTAAGGTTAATTTAATTGACATGTATGTCAAGTGTAGGAATTTTAGTGGATGCTCTTAGGGCCCGTTTGGTTGGGGAATTTGGAAAACCCTGGTTATGCATAAAACCCTGGTTATGCATAACCAGGGTGTGCAAACCCTGGTTTGCAACTTTTAAGACTATTTGGTTGCACAATACCAAGCCTGCTCCGATGGAGAATGTGTCGGACACAATTTTGACAAGGTTTTGATACTTGTCGTAGTGTCAGGAGACATATTCAGAGGTTTGAAATAAATTCAGTCCCATAAATATTATCCTGGGCGGCAAAGGAAGGGTTTTTTAAATACGAAAATGAAGGAGCCGTTAGAGGTCAAGCCTATTTACGCTCCCGTAAGCAGCGTCACAAGCACATAACAAACAATGTATGAGAGAACATCTACTTACGAGAATAGCGAAATGATAGAGCCGTCGTCATCTA
Organism: Chamaecyparis obtusa; assembly: GCA_027943335.1. Taxonomy (NCBI): domain Eukaryota; kingdom Viridiplantae; phylum Streptophyta; class Pinopsida; order Cupressales; family Cupressaceae; genus Chamaecyparis; species Chamaecyparis obtusa. The sequence continues at coordinate 607,978 of BSBK01003968.1, read as the reverse complement.
GGGCCGAGGCTCTGCAAGCTATGGACATCGTGATCAACGTGTTGCGTAGGATTGAGTCCCCGCAAGATCTGCTCTCAGCTTCTGCCATCTGCAAAACATGGCGAACAGCAGCAGAGGACCCCTCGTAGTTGCGTTCATGGAGAATGGAGTGCAGAGTACCACCCGGACCCGACGGGAAAATGAAATTTGGTTTATTTAAGCACAAAACCATGGATTTGAAAGTCATTCCACCTCCTAAGGTGGAATGAGGAAATCCATGTTTTTGGGGAAAATGGGGGTTTCGAAATCCACATTCCCATTTTAAAAAATGCATCCAAACAGGGAATTGCACCCCATAACCAGGTTATGGGCGGCATAACCCGGTTATGAGGTGCAACCAAACGGGCCCTTAGATAATTTGATCACATTTGTATGGATTATTCTCGGCATATTGTCTCCATTGACACAAATTCCAAGCTTAAATTGTTGGACTTGTTTGATTTGTAGGTCTTTGGAAGATACTTAAAAGATATTATTATATTAATTATTGTTTTCAATTTATCTTTAATTTTTTAAGATATCACGGTTTTGTTAAAATGTATTTTTTATTTTTCAAGTTTTTTTAATGAATTGATTCCATTGGTTTTGCAAGAGGAAATGTGTTGTTAGCATATTAGAAATAGAAATTTCCTTTTATTAAATAAAAGTGGTATCTAAGTTTTTTATTTTTATTTTTTATTTTTGAATAAATATTATATTGGTTAGTATATATTTTATTTACAACAATATATTTAAAGAATCTAAAATTTATGTTAACGAATGTTAAGAAAGGTATTTTAATCTTGTTTCTAATGTTAAAATTATATAAGACGTATTATTTAAGTTATAAAATAGAAAAATAATTTCTACTATATAGAGTTAGTTTTGGTCTAAATAAATATTTCGAGTTGTTTGGAATTGCTTCTAAGGGTGTTTCTTATGTAATTCTCTAAGATATGTAATTTGAAAAAAGATTTAGTTAGTCTTTTGGATTAAAAGTTATGCACTCCAAATTTTGAATTTTTTGGTATAGAAAAAGTAAGATGTTTGACGCATAAAAGAGTTGTAAGAGAGAGTTATAATTGTTGATCAATTAATGACGTATGTTGTGACTCATCATAAGGCATCTTTGGTTGGAGATCCCATTTGTCAATTTTTCTCTCTCTCTCTCTCTCTCTCTCTCTCTCTCTCTCTCTCTCTCTCTCTCTCTCTCTCTCTCTCTCTCTCTCTCTCTCTCTCTCTCTCTCTCTCTCTCTCTCTCTCACACACACACACACACACACACACACACACACATGCATGCACACCCACACGCACATGCACATGCACATGCACACGCGCGCGTGCGCGCACACACACACACACACACCCACACGCACACACACACGCACACGCACATGCACACGCACATGCACACGCACACGCGCGCGCGCATACACACACACATACACACATCTATATATGTATATAAGGTGATCGAGATGGAGGTTGTGTGAGATTTTCTAGATATTCTTGATCTATCATAATTCATATAGATCTCTATTTGGTGATGCTCCTAATAAAGCTTACTCTATAGGTGTATAATAAATGTGTTTTACTAAATAATATATTAGGCTACTCTAGAGTATGAGATTTCTCTCCTGAAAGGGTTTTTCCCACGTACGCTTGTGTTTTAGTATATTATTTATTGTATGTTTATAATATTTTATAATATGTTTCTTCCTTGTGTAATTGTAAAAATATTAAAATTGACAAATCATTATCCTCAATATTTTAGTGTAGGGAGAATTTTCATGTACTTTACTTCCTCTCCTTTGTCATTAGGGTCTAATCTTTGTTTGAGTAGGAGCTTGTGCAGAGAGGTTTTTTATCGTATTATGGGAAGATATGGCAAGCACATCAAGGATAGAGATGGAAAAATTCTTTAGTAAAAACTTTGATTTACGGAAACTAAATATGGAGGATGTGTCACCCATGGAAAAGTATCTATGGGTTCTAGTATTAAGACCTTAATGTTCCATTGCATCATAAGAGGTTTGGGACAAAATTGATATATAAAGAAAAGTGTCTCGTTTGACTCTGTTTGGCCAGTTTAATGTTATTGAATGTGCATGAAGAGACTAATGGAATAAATATTTGAAATAATTTTAGACAAATTTACTAGGCTAAATCTTGGTGAACAAGTTTTTCTTAAGGAAAAAATTGTATATGGTCCTCAAGATGGATGAATGATGGATTTATAGTTGAACATATAAATTCCTTCAATATGGTAGTACCCAGCTACACTCTATGAGAGTGAAGATGGAGAAGGGAGGCTCACTATATTAATTTGTTGTGTTCTTTACTAGATTCATGGGGCTTTCTAGTTAGGGCCATTAGGAGAACTACCACTAAGTTCAATATGGATGAAGTGGTTGCATCTTTACTTTTTAAAAAATGAGAAGGAAGACTTTTAAGTAACTAAGGAGTTCTTAGTAGTTTATGGAATATACAAGGAAAATTTTAAGAATAAGGACAAGAAGAAAGATAAGTCTAGATCTAAATATTTTGGGAGATTCAAATCTCTTGATAAGTTCAAGGAAAACTATTGGAACTAAAAAAGAGGTGGACATTTAAGAAGAGATTGGAAGGAGTAAAAAATAAAGAAGGTAGGCTCCAATGATGAGTTCACAAGATCCTTCTAGAAAAAAAAGGGTGATGCTTTTGAAATATTGTCTTAGCTTCTCTCACATCATAAAGTGTGTAGTTAGTAGACTCTAGTGCATATTTCCAAATGACCTCACCTCAAGGTTGGTTTACAACATTGAATAGTATGATGGTGGGAAGGTGTATCTTGGAGATGTATTTCTTCCAAATATTATTGGCAATGATAGAGTCCTAATAAGATTCCTTAAAGGACAAGTCAAGGGTGTTAATGGTGTAGTTTGTCATGAAACCTAATTTTTATAAATAAATTGAATGATGAAAAAGTAAAAATTATTTTCTCAAGTGAGGCATGCAAGATGGTCATAAAATCTATCATTATTGCTAAGTGTTTAGGGATTAACACTCTATTTGAGCCAAATGCATGCACAATTTAGTGTAATAATTCATCTATTCCTATAATGAATAATTGCATAGTTTATTTGTACTAGATGTTTTTACTTGTTTCTATTCTAGTATTTGAGTAGGTTAAGAAATATTTTTTTTTATGAGGAAATAATTAAAAATATTTTTGTTGCACTGCCACTAGACCTCAATTTTCCTCTACAATTAGAGAATAAGACTAAACCATAGAAGGCATTAAATAACAAATCATGTTGTCTTAACTTGTGTTTCAATCCTTGTTCTTTATATTATCATTTTTTGTTGACCTATAACAACCACCTTCAATAACTTAAGTTTCCCCTCAAGCCTCTACAATGTCATAGAAACCAAGAATGGGTATTCATCTATTGGCGAACCATTTATTTTCATCTTTATCTCTCTTTTGTGATCTCAATACCATTTATCCTAGATTCAAAGTATTACATGGAATATCTATATGGCTCTATCATATTATCTAAGTGAAAATGATGTAGAGAAATACTTTTAACCCAAAAAACACACAAAGAGCTAAAACAAATCAAATCTAGTTCAACCTAGTCTCACAATCTAGGTGCAGTGCCCTTAAGCCTAATAGATGCACATTCATTCTAACTTGAACAATATCATATACATATTGGTTTTCCAAATACTCTCATACTTCATTTTTAATCCTTCCAACCATTCTTACCATCCCACAACTTAAAATAGTACAACATTTTTATCAAACCCTTCATTCACCATGAGTTTATGACCACTATACTGAAATTAGATGACAAAATTCATTAATAACTTTGGAAAAAAAAATTAATAAAATATTTTTAATGGGATTTTAGATAACCATAAGACAAATGGTTTCTCAAAATTTCATCAATATCCAATGGTGGAAAAATTAGTTATGAATTTTTTCCCATATATGGTAACCCTAGGGCAAGTCCAAAGCCACTTGCACAAAAAATTTCCCTAACTCATTCAAATATTAATGAAATTGCACCAAAGAAAAATCATTATAAAGGTGACTAAATTATATAACTCTTCCATAAATGGTTAGGTCCATAACACAATGTACTAGACTGTACAACATGTTTTTGTAGACTGTTATCTTCACCAAAAACTGCCAAATTGGGTAGCCTTCACCGAAATGGTCATATCTCAAACAAAACTCAAAAAAATTTAATGAAAAAAATGGAGCTAGAAATTAGAAACAAATATCTTTCCATCCATCTATTATAGTCCTTGAAATGAGGCTATAAAAGGAGACACAATGGCATGTTTCAAATTATAAATAGTGTAAAACTTTAGAAAAACAAAGTAAAGATGCTTCAAAAAGTAAGTTTCTCATTTTTTCCTTCTCCAAAAGATGCTTTAAAAAGTAAGTTTCTTAGTTTTTCCATCTTTCTCCAACCCCAAATTTGAGTTTTCAATGCATATTGACAATTTTAAAATAAGTTTTGTCCATTACAACTAATTCACAACTTTCCTTTTACCATTTTTTAAAAGGTTGACATTACAAATGCAAAAGTTGTCATGACAATATTGATAACATTTTGAACAACTTTTACAACTTTTATCCAAATAACCCAAAAATTTAACAAATGACTCTAAATGATCACTAATGGTCCAAGTTGACCTTATTTACATGAAACAACACAAAATAAGACAAAATCCCAAAATTGAGCATTTTGAGCATGAGGGTGCTCTTGAACCTTACTCCCTAGAGAGAAAAGATTCAAGCCCAATGTTGGCAAGAGACACTACATAGATGCTTTGGTCTCATAATTAATGGAAACTAAACTTATATTTCACATGCCAATTGTAGTAGGAGATTAGACCAAATGTTAGAATGGTTCGCAGTAAGAAATTGTATAAGTATGGAAATGACAGAGTGTTCTACCAGTGTTCAGTGTTTGGTTTGGTGGACTCTTCCAGATTTATATTTTTGGTTGTGCATGTTAGGGTAGTATCTCAGATTTCTAGAGATGCTTATTCTAGATTTTGGAGGTTTAATGATACTTTGTGCAAGAGTTACATGGATCCGTATATCAATTTTTGTGTTTGATAGTCAAAACAACCAACTGGGTGGAAAAATCTATTTGGAGATGTGGTAAATCAGTTTTGGTGGTAACACATATGTTCAAATTATGGAGGTGACATATATAGGGATATGTGCATGATTATTTTGGCTCACAATTAAATTTAAAGTTGGATTTGGCAGTTTTGTTCAACACATTTCACATTTCCCTTAAATATTTTGAGCCGACATGATGCAATCTAAATTTTGGTTGGGAACATATAAAATCAATGGATTGGGGTTAGAAAGTGTTGTTGTATGTAAGAAGTGGTGGTGCTAAGGATTTGAATTAGAGAAATCAAATCTAAGCCTCTAATTATCGAAGAATAGTGAGAGTGTGCAATCAGAGATTTGTGCTTATGCAGAACTGTAATCAAGAATTAGTGGATGCTATTTTAGCAATTCAAAGCTTCTATTGATCATTCTAGCTATATTGTAAGGTAGTGAGAATTTTATAAAGGGTTGTAGCCTCGATTGTAATTGAGCAGTGAGCTCTAGGAAGTGTGCCTTAATGCATGTGCATTCTTATTGTAATACCTTTAGCAGGGTATAGTGCTTTGGATATAGTACATTATCTTGTGGTTTTCATCTCCACCGTATTTTTTCCCCTAACATGGTTTCCATGATAGAAATCATTGTGTTATGGTGTTGTGGTTATTTACTTTGTGTTCATGCTTATTTATTTTCATTATATATGTTAAGTGGTTTGTGAATTGGATTATTAAGGTTAAATTTTGTAGAACACTGATTCACCCCATTCCCCCTCTCAGTGTTCCCTCCTTCCAATAATTGGTATCAAATCTTGGTCCCTCAGAGGAAGCCTAACATCTTGAGGGTGATCCAGTAAGGAAGGATGGATTCAAGATTGCATGAATAACTTATAGTTGCATTGGATGATCTTGAAAATTCTAAAGTTGAAGTTGAAGAGTTGTAGATGAATCTAAGAGAAGCTAAGATCTTCATTAAGTCATTAAAATCACAGTTGAAGAAAGAAAAGATGAAGAGAAGGGAACTTTGTGAACAATTAAAGAAAAAGGATAGTAAGAGCTTGGATGATGAACAATTGAGTCAGGAATTGAAGGAGAATATTGAAGAATGTGAGAAACTCAAGCAAGAGAATGCAATCATAAAGAATGAGATGGGATCTATAGTGATGAGGATGAGGAAGGAGATTAAGGACATGAAGAATAATGAAGAAAATGTGAGTAAATCCTTAAAGGAAATATATGACGAGTGTAATAGACTTGTTTCTAATCTGTAGGATGCCACTTGGATATTGAAGAAGAACTAAGAGAAGAGCTTGCGATTGCTAATGACTATAAGGAAAAGTTCATGATAGACACTACAAAACTTGATTCTTTATTAGAAATCCAAAGAAGCACAAATGATAAGAGTGGTCTTGGATTTGAGAAAGGAGAAATCTCCAAATCTTGATTTGATCAAGGAAATCCTATATCTGAAAAGAAAAAGACCAAGAAGGATTTGGTAAGACAACCCAATGCTCAAAGGACCAATGGTAAGTGTTATATTTGTAATAGTTTTGGTCATAAAGTCATGCATTGTAGAAATAGGATGAATCATAATGGTGAATCTTTCTATGGTCAATTATTTAAGTGTAATAAAAATGGTCATAAGTTAAGTGATTGCAGAAGTGTTGTGAATAACTCCTACAACAAAAGGAACATCAAGTTCTATGCATGCAATAGGTTTGATCACATTGAAAAATAGTGTGAAACAAGAAGAAATTAGATGAACAACAAAAATGGGAAAAGGAAGGTTGTATGCTAAAAATGCAATAGATCTAGACACATTGCAAGGTATTGTAGGACTAAGAATGTGAACTTGAGAGGCCAGGTAGATAGAAGAAGAAATAAGCCAGGAAATGACAAAGGCAAGTCAAAAGTGAATGTTGAAGAGATTCAAAGATAAATGAATATGACATGGGTACCCAAAATTAATTCTGATGCTAATGGTGGGTCCACACCTAACTCTAGCGTGGATATTTCTTCTTTGAATAAAAATTAGGCCTTTGGCCTAGGGGGGGAATTTATGAAAAATCCATAAAACCCCCTAATGTGACTTGATAAGTGCATGTGAATGTGGTATTCAAATGCATCAAGTGGTCTAGAATATTATTAAGTCATCTCTGAAGGAATCCAAGAAAGTTTTGAGGGTGTGCAAAAAGAATTTTGGGTCTCAGTTTGGGAACTGAACATTACCCAGGGTGAGAAGCAATAATTGCATCTAACGTTTAGGTGTGTGAAGGTTTGAAAGGGTATTTTCATTCATCATTATTCACATTGAAATTATGATGCAAGAGCATCTTGGGTGTAAGAGAAATCTTGCATCACCCAAAAATATTTTTGGTTTCTTTTCAATAAGGGCTATCTTGTGCAGAGATGCTATTTATGGAAACTTACTATTTTTAGTAAGTTGGTCATACGATCTCAGATTGTTCTGATTTCACAGGTGGAGGTTTGTCTTAGTCATATCAGCCTACTAGTTGAGTTTTATTGTCATATCATCTGTATCAGTGAAGTTATTGAGGTTTTTGGGTACACAGTCTTTGAGCTCAATTTTGAAGGCCTTAGAGGCTCTAGATCACAATCGACCCCCAACTGATCGGAGTTTGCACGAGTCAGGCAGTATAGATCAGGTCCTGCCATTTCTGAAAAGTGGTTACAATAGAAAAACAAAGCTATGGTTAGAAATGTATGGCCTCTGGAAGTTGGGGTACCTAAAAACATATTTTGTAATTATTTGGAGCCCACCCTATCTAAAATAAAAATAAAATAAAATAATTCTTAGGGAAGTCGGCCTTAAGGGCTAAATTTCTGGAACCTTCTCGAGTGGTGAAAATTGCCTATATAAGAAATGTCAGTAGTGTTGTCTAGGGCAGTTCTTGGTAGATCTGGGTAATGATTTGAGGCTTTGTCCTACATAATATTGTAAGGGAAAATTCCCATGTGGCTTTGCATATTGTAATTTTGAAATTTCTAATTCCACATTTGTGGAGATAATACAAAGCCCATTTTTTGTTCTTGCAAATTGTTGTTGATTCTTTGTTTCTGTTATGTGTTTGTGCTATTAAGGGGAGCACTCTTCATCAAGTGGTATCAGAGTGGGAGTTCCTGAGTGTGTAGATAGATCATCGACTGTGAGGTTGTTTGCACCAGGACCGTGATTTAGGGTTTTAGTGATAAAGCACAAAAATGCCTCCATGAAGGGAATGTGGTGGAAGAGCTGGTGGTGTGACACCTAAATTTAGAGTGCTCCAGAGACAAGTGCGAGCATTGAAAGAAGAGATTCACAAAGGAATGAATCTTAATGTTAGAGATGAAAGTGAGGATGAAGCCGAAGAAGAAGGAAATTATGATCAAGAAGGAGAAGGTGAAATTCAGAAGCAAGAGGAAGAAAGACTTTTTCGGGCCATTTCCAAGATCGGGAAACGACCTAAGATTGAGGTTCCTGCATTTTCAAGAAATCTTAACCTAGAGGAGTTGATCGGCTGGATCAATGAATTAGAAGAATATTTTGAGTATGAAGATATCGAGGATCCTGATCAGGTCAAGTTTGTGAAGGCCAGAATGAAGGGCCATGCGAAGATTTGGTGGCAAGAGATTCAATTGGAGAAAAATAGAAGAGAAAATGATAAAATCACAAGATGGGATCAGATGGTGGATAAATTGAAGTGACAGTTCATTCTTGTTGATTATGAGCTTTACCTATTGAAGAAATGCAAGGTTTGAAGCAAGAAGGAAGATCTATTCTGGAGTATACAGAGGATTTTTATTGAATCCTCATCAGAACAGGCCATGCAGAAGCTGATAAGGAGAAGGTTTCCCATTACCTTAATGGGTTGAGGCTGAGCATTCAAGAGGAGTTGATTTTGGTTTGAATGAACAATGTTGAAGAGGCATATCAATTTTCCCTAAAAGTAGAGGAAAAGTTGAACAAGAAGTTTGAGAGAAAACAAAATGGAAGAGGTCATGGTGGAAGATCTGGTGGATGGTCATATGGAGGCCGAAATGAACAACCAAAAAAGAAGGATGAGGCCAGTAGCAGTAAAAAATAGAGAGGAAACAATTTCAATCATTTCCTTGATCAAAATAATAGAGATCAGAGAGGAAGAGGAAGAGGACAAGGATCAGGAAGAGGAGGCTTCTATGTTACATGTTTTCACTATGGAGAAGAAGGTCATAGGGCATATGAATGTCCTCAACACCAAGGAAGGATAGATAGGAGAACCGAATGCTAGGATAGAGTTGCACATGTAGATGAAGATGCCTAATCATCACATTCTAAAGATGCTAAAAGAGGAGAAATTCTAATTAATAGAAGAGTCCTATTGAGTGGTGAGAATGAACCTGAGCAAAGGAGGAGCCTGTTTCACACCAGGTGCAAGTGTGAGGATTCATTTTGTGATGTGATTATCGATAGTGGAAGCATTGAGAATTTGGTGTCAGAAGAGATTGTCACAAAGTTGAAGCTCAAGAGACAGAAACACCCACATGCATACTAGATCGCTTGGGTGCAAGATGACCACAATATCATGGTTAGTGAAAAGTGCCTAGTAAAGTTCAAGATTGGCAGATACCATGATGAGGTACTATGTGATATCATACCTATGGATCATGTAATATGTTATTGGGTAGACCATGGCAGTTTGACAAGCATGTTGTACATGATGGTCATGTGAACACCTATTCCCTGATAAAGGATGGAGTGTGACATAAGCTAAAGCCATTAGAGGACATAGAAGAAAAGGTATGTGGTAATGCAAGAATAAGTTTTGTCGATGGAAGAAAATTCCTAGAGGGTATGAGGCATGAGCATGTGTGTTTTTCTTTGATTCCAAAAGATGGTAAAGAGGAAGTAGAAGATGTACTTGTAGAAGTTTTAGATTTGTTGAATGAGTTTTAGGATATTGTATTCGATAATGTACCTAATGGATTACCACCGGTAAGGAATATCATTCATTAGATGGACTTGATTCTAGGAGCTAGTTTTCTAAATAAGGCAGCACACCGAATGACACCAACAGAAAGTGAAGAGTTGAACAGACAAGTACATGAGTTGTTATAGAAGGGGTTGATTCAGGAGAGCCTGATTCCATGTGTTGTACCAACAATATTAGCACTGCAAAAGAATGGAGAATGGAGGATGTGTATAGATTCTAGAGCTATAAATAAGATCACAATCAAGTATAGGTTTTCATTGACACAAATGGATATGGATTGTTTGATTGGAGCTGTGTATTTTTCAAAGATAGATATGAAGAGTGGATATCATCAGATTTGAATAAGAGAAGGAGATGAATGGAAGACTTCTTTCAAGACAAAAGAAGGACTGTATGAGTGGCTAGTCATGCCTTTTGGGCTAACAAATGCACTGAGCACTTTCATGCGGCTCATGAATGAGGATCTGAAAGAATTTCTGGGTAAGTTTTTCATTATTTGCCTAGATGATATTTTGATCTTTAATAAGACATTGGAGGATCATATGATGCATATTAGTATGGTCTTTCAGAATTTAAGGGAAGAGAAACTGTTGATTAATTTCAAGAAGTGCAATTTTGTGAAGGAGTTAGTGTATTTGGGATTTGTAGTTTCAACAGAAAGTCTAAAAATGGACCTAGAGAAAGTGCAAGCTATCCTTGAATAGCCTACCCCAAGGAGTGCTATTGAGGTAAGATCTTTTCATGGTTTAGCTAGCTTTTACAGAAAGTTTATAAGAAGTTTTAGTAGTATTTGTGGACCCTTGAATGAAACAATGAGAGGGGATAGAAAAGAGTTTAAGTGGATTACTGGGGCAAATAAGAGTTTTAAACTATTGAAACAAAAAGTTATAGAACAACTGGTTTTAGCACTTCTAGATTTTAATAAGGTGTTTCAAGTAGACTGTGATGCTAGTGGTACTGCAATATGAGTTGTTATGAGCCAAGAAGGTAAACATGTTGCTTATTTCAGTGAGAAGTTAAATGATGCCAAGAGAAAATATTCTGTTTATGATAAGAAATTTTATGCTATAGTTGAAGCATTGAAGAAGTGGAGACACTACCTTCTTCCTAAGGAGTTTGTTTTGTATACTGGTCATCGAGCTTTGCAATATTTGAATAGTCAAGGAAAGTTGAATCAAAGGCATTTGAAATGGGTTGAGTTTTTGCAGAGTTATACATTTGTTTTGAAACACAGGAGTGGAAAGTATAACAAGGTTGCAGATGCTCTAAGCAAAAGACACATTTTGCTGACAAAGATGTAGTTTGAGGTGGTTGGGTTCAAGGAACTCAAGAATTTGTATCTAGAGGATCCTAATTTTGGTGAAGCTTGGAAAGCTTATAAAGAACCTGTTACTCTAGACAACACAAAGTGGTTGGATTTCATCATTCAGGATGATATGCTATTCAGAGGGAGTCAGTTGTGCATTCCAAGAAGTTCTATGAGGGAGACTCTCATCAAGGAGAAGCATAGTGGAGGATTGGCTGGACATTTTGATCATGATAAAACCCTTGCTTTGGTTAGTGAGAATTATTATTGGCCACAGTTGCAACAAGATGTCAAGAAGTTTGTACAGAGTTGTAGAGTATGTCAAATGGAAAAGGGACTAAAATAGAATATAGGGTTGTATCAGCCATTACCTGTACCAGAAAAGCCTTGGGAGGATATTAGTATGGACTTTGTTCTTGGTTTACCAATGACTCAGCAGAGACATGATTCAATTTTTGTGGTGGTTGACATATTTTCAAAGATGACACATTTCATTCCCTATAAGAAGACTAATGATGCAATTCATGTGGCAAAATTGTTTTTCAAAGAAGTCATGAGACTGCATGGTTTGCCAAAGATTATAGTTTCATATTGGGACACTAAGTTTGTTGGATATTTCTGGCACACATTGTGGAAGAAGTTAAAGACAGATTTGAAGTTCATTTCATCACATCATCCATAGACTGATGGATAGACAGAGGTGGTGAATAGGAGTTTTGGGAATTTGTTGAGATGTTTGGTTGGAGATAAGCCAACAGGATGGGATTTGATTCTAACATAGGAAAAATTTGCATATGATAATTATGTCAAGATGAGCACTGGTAAATCACCATTCTAGATTGTATATGGAAGTAGTCCCAGAAATGCATCTGAGTTGAGGAAGATAGATAAAGGAGAAATAAGTATTGTTGAAGCTGAGGATTTTGCAGAACATTTGAAGAACATCCTTGACAAGGTGAGGAAGCACATTACCAAAATGAATGCATAGTATAAGGCTAAGGCATATAAGAAAAGGAGGCATTAGGAATTTTAGGTTGGAGATGAAGTCATGGTTCATTTGCGGAAGGAGGGATTTCCAGTTGTTACATATAACAAGCTGAAAATGAAGAAGTTTGGGTTGTGTATGATACTGAAAAAGCATGATTCAAGAAATTCTTATGAGGTCGAGTTGCCTAATGAGCTGAATATTTCACCAGTATTTAACATTTCATATCTAATAGAGTATCATGAAGCGGGTGTTGAAGATGAGGTCACAAAAGCACATTGGAGTATTCCAGCAACTAGTTCAGCTACCAAGGAGATTGAGGATATATTAGATAGTCGTGTTGGCAGAACTACAAGGAACATGATATATGAAGAATATCTGGTCAAATGGAATGGACAACCTGTCGAAGATTCATCATGGCTGACAAAGGAGGAGGTTAACCATCATGGTTTTCCTCTTCACACCTGAGTCATGACAGGCTCACTTCTCAAATTATGTCAAGTGTCTAATGCAAGAGCATCCTGGGTGTAAGAGAAATCTTGCATCACCCAAAAATATTTCTAATTTATTTTCAATAAGGGATATCTTGTGTAGAGCTACTATTTATGGAAACTTACTATTTTTAGTAAGTTGGTCATATGATCTTGGAATGTTCTAATTTCACAGGTGGGGGTTCATCTTAGTCATATCAGCCTACCAGTTGAGTTTCATTTTCATATCATCTGTATCCGTGAAGTTATTGAGGTTTTTGGGTATGCAATCTTTGAGCTCAATTTTGAAGGCCTTAGAGGCTCTGGATCGCAATCGACCCCTAGTTGATTGGAGCTTGGGTGAGTCAAGAACTGTAGATTAGGTCTTGTCATTTTCAAAAAGTTGTTACAATAGAAAAATAGAGCTACGTTTAGAAATTTATGGCCTCCGAAAGTTGGGGTACCTAAAAACATATTTTGTAATTATTTGGAGCTGACCCTAAGTAAAATAAAAAGAAAATAAAATAATTCTTACGGAAGTCGGCCTTAAGGGCTAAATTTCTGGAACCTTCTTGGGTGGTGGAAATTGCCTATATAAGAAAGGTCCGTAGTGTTGTCTAGGGTAGTTCTGGGTAGATCTGGGTAATGATTCAAGGCTTTGTCCTACAAAATATTGTAAGGGAAAATGCCCATGTGGCTTTGCATATTGTAATTCTAAAATTTGCAATTCCACATTTGTGGAGATAATAAGAAGCCCATTTTTTGTTCTTGTAAATTGTTGATGTTTATCTGTTTCTATTATGTGTTTGTGGTATTAAGGGGAGCACCCTTCATCAAATTCAGAGGAAGTGATTGTAGAGAGATTGAAGGTGATTTAAGGTGGTTAGCATAGATCTTATAAAAAAACTCCAATTTCAATGGAAAAGGTATCTTTCATCATGCAATATGATATTTTAAACTTGAAATCGTGAACACACCTTGGATTATGGATATCATAGAATGTCCTAGGCAAAAGTTTAAGAAACATCCATAAAAATCACTTGAGCATGATCCAAATGGCACACTTTCTTTTATTCCTGACGCAAGAAAGGAAGCAAGAGGGGCCAAACAATGGCGTACCCTAATGATCCAAGCCTGCCCAACACATGTCAAAGCAATGAACAACAACAGTGAGAGAGAGAATGCAGATACTTTCATATATATTCATCAAATAGACTGATACATGCTAGGTTGTAAGGCCTTCCCTGTTAAGGACAAATATTACAATGAATTATAGAAGTCCTCAAACATGTGAGGATATGTCAAAATCCTTACTTGTATCTTCTACCAACTCCTATCAACCAAAACTCTGCAAAACCTCTCTCAAACTCTAAACCAACAACTACATTTATACAAGAAGCTACTGAATTGAGTCAGCCTTTAGATCCATAATCAATAGAAGAAATGGTTAAGTCTGGGACCACACACTTCCCAATGATGGATTCCAACATTAAATCCATGATCCAATGTAAATGCACAAGTTGGCCATAACATAAACAAAAATTGAACCCATTGGTGAGCAAGATAACTGAGCAACAAACAGGAAATGCTGGGCACCAATGAAATAACCAACCACCTAGGAGATAACCAACCACACTTAGTAACCAAAGGAAATCAACCAACTACCAACCAACTTGGTCAAAGCAGAAATTGAGCAACACAGACAAACTCCAAATTGTTTTTGGTGACAAAGGATTTCCAAGGACCCGAGATGCTCCTGCATTAGACACCTGGGGTTATTTTGAAATGATTCTCTGAATCATTTGGTAGGTTTGGTCCAAGTTGCATCCAACTCAGACTGTGAAATCCATGAATTTTCCTCCATTGGTCTATTCTTCCACTTTACTAGATATTCCATATATTGTTTTCCTCTTGTACTCTTGCCAACTCTTTCATTCAAAATTTGTTCAACTTCATCATTCTGCTTCTTAGGATATTCTGTCAGTACTATCACTTCTTCATCAGGTTCATGATACTCATACAAATCAGTGATGTTGAAAATAGGTGATATGTCCATGTCATCAAGTAACTCAATTTAATATGCATTTCCACTATCAAATTTCTTTAGAATTTTGCAAGGTCAAAACTTCTTCATCTTCAACTTCCCATATGTTCCAATAGGAAATCGACCTTTTTTCAAATGAGCCATCACTTCATCACCAACATCAAATTTTTTATGTGTCCTTGATCTATCAGCTTTGTCTTTGTATTTTTGGTTACTGTCTTCTAGCTTCAGCTTCACATCTTCATGTAATGTTTTCATGTACTCAACAAAATTTACTCCTTCAGCACTTTTCTTATTCTCATCAGCAATGTCTCTCAAATTAGAAATTCCTCTTGGTTGTGTGCCATTCACAATCTCAAATGGTGTCTTTCCAGTACTCTTATTCATTGAATTATTGTATGCAAAATTTGCTTGTGGCAACATAGAATCCCAATTACTCGGTGTGTCTCCTACTAAACATCTAAAAAGATTTCCCAAAATTTTGTTCACAACTTCAGTCTGTCCATCGATTTGTGGGTGAAATGTGGAACTATATTTCAACTTAGTGCCAAATTTCTTCCAAAGGGTTTTCCAAAAATATCCAACAAATTTACTGTCTCGGTCAGAGATAATACTCCTCGGTAATCCATGCAATCTAAAAATTTCTTTAAAGAAAATATCTGCTACATGTACTACATCTGATGTCTTTCTACAAGGTATAAAATGTGCCATCTTTAAAAATCTATCCACCACAAAAAATATAAAATCATTACCTCTTATTGTCTTCGGTAAGCCAAGAACAAAGTCCATACTGATGTCAATCCAAGGTTTCTCAGGAACAACAATTGGTGTATACAATCCAGTATTCTGACTTACTCCTTTTTCAACTTGACAAAGTCCACAACTTTTCACAAATTTCTAAACATCTTTATACAACTACGGCCAATAGTATTTCTCCTTAAGAAAATTCCATGTTTTATCAATACCAAAATGTCCAGCCAAACCACTACTATGTTTTTCCTTTATCAAATTAGTTCTCATTACTCCTCTCGGTATACGCAACTGAATACCTTTAAACAACATACCTTCCTGAATAAAATATTCATCCCATTTAGTATCTTGTTGATCTTGAATTGGTGCTCTGCACTTTCTCAATGGCTCAAAAAAATCAGGGTCAAACTCATAAGAATCTCTCATCTCATCAAAACCAAGAACTTCAATTTTCATCTCACTCATCAAAGATCTTCTTCTACTCAATGCATCAGAAACTCGGTTAGTGACTCCACTCTTATGATTTATCACAAATGTGTAACTCTGCAAATACTCAACCCATTTCATATGTCTCTAATTCAACTTATTCTAACTACCCAAATATTGTAAAGCCTTATGATCAGTATACAACACAAATTCACTCGGTATCAAATAATGTCTCCATTTCTTCAGTGCTTGAACAATAGCATAGAATTCTTGATCATACACAGAATATTTCCTTCTAGCATCATTCATTTTTTTACTAAAGAAAGCAACATGTTTACTTTCTTGACTCAACACAGCTTCAATTGCACTTCCACTTGCATCACATTCCACTTGAAATACTTTACTGAAATCAGGTAATGCCAAAATAGGTAATTCAACAACTTTCTGCTTCTGAGTCTCAAAACTTTTGTTAGCTCCATGTGTCCACTTGAATGCTATTTTGTCTCCTCTCATAGTCTTAGTCATAGCATTACAAATTGAACTAAAATTCCTTATGAACTTTCGGTAAAAACTTTCCAAACCATCAAATGATCTTACCTCACTAGAATTCATAGGTGTAGGCCAATTCAAAATAGCTTCAACCTTTTCAGGATCCATCTTCAAACCATCAGTTGAAATAACAAACCCCAAATACACAATCTCCTCTTTCATGAATAAACACTTTTTCAGATTTATCAACAACTTTTCCTCTTTCAATCTCTACAAAAATTGTCTAACATGAAACAAATGGTCTTCTTTGGTCTTACTAAATATCATAATATCATCAAGATATACAATCACAAACTTACCCAAGAATTTCTTCAAAACTTCATTCATCAACCTCATAAAAGTACTCGATGCATTAGTTAAACCAAAGGGCATAACCAACCACTCATACAAACCTTCTTTTGTCTTGAAAGCAGTCTTCCATTCATCACCTTCTCTAATTCTAATATGATGATACCCACTTTGCAAATCAATCTTTGTGAAATACTTTTCTCCAATCAAGCTATCCATTCTATCATCCATTCTTGGTATAGGAAACCTATACTTCACCATTATCTTATTGATTGCTCTGGAATCAGTACACACTCTCCATTCTCCATTCTTCTTCAATGCCAATACAACATGTATTGCACAAGGGCTCAAACTTTCTCTGATCAAACCATTCTCCAACAACTCTTGAATTTGTTAGTTTAATTATTGATTCTCGGTAGGTGTCAACTGATGAGGTGTTGTATTCGGTAAACTAGCTCCAGGGATTAGATCCATACAATGATCAATACTTCTTTTTGGTGGAAAACCATTAGGTACATTATTAGAAATGATATCACTGTATTCGATGAGTAACTTATCAATCTCCTCAGGGACATTATCCTCTATTTTCTTACTCAGTTTGTTAGGGATCACAACAAAACATACATCATTCTTCTTCAAAGAGTTAACAAAATTTCTTCCCTCCATCAAACAAACTATCACAGTGCTCTCCTCACCATCCAGTTATTTTCTTTCTCAGGTTCATTCAGTGGCTCTTCTTGCACCAAAGCATTCCTACTGCTACTAGCCTTCTTACTTGCATGTGTACATTCAAAAGATCTATGTCCTTCTCCACAATTGTAACAAGTTCCTTAGAAACTTCCTCTGCCATAACCACCTTGGTGGTTACTGCCTCTACCTCTAGATGAACTATCACTTTTCCACTCAGTCTTTCCTTTGTCTAGATTTGTATTTTCTGGTTCAGATCTACCATTTTTACCATTAGATCTACCTCTTCTCCTAGGGAATCTACCACCTTGACCTCTCTGTCTTTGTTTAATTTCTCCTCGGCCTTCAAAGAAAATTGATAAGCCTCTTCAATGTTCTCCAACTTGACCATACTAATTTCCTCTTGGATGGAAACTCTCAAACCATTCAGGTATCTACCAATTCTTTCCACATCATCTTCATCATGTCCAGATCTGATATCTAATCTATTTAATTCTTCAATATACTCCTTTACCGAGCTATCTTTCTGCCTCAAACTTTGCATTCACCGAACTAGGTTAATCTGATAATCACAAGGTAATAAATTTCCTTTCAATTTGTTCACCATTTTATTCCCTACCTTGATTTTGTCTTTTCCTTTCCTCTTCCTATCCACCTGTAGATGTTCCCATCATAAGGATGCATGACTTTTCAATTTTGTGCTTGCAATCTTCACCTTTTTATCCTCAGGAATGTTTTTATATTCAAAGTACTCTTCCATCTCAGTGATCCAGCCCACCAATTCATCAGAATCTAGCTTTCCACCATACTTAGGAGGATTGAAATGTGGTGTTGACTTTAGACTTGTCAAAGCCTTCAAAAATCTTTCTTCACCTTGATTCATAATAGGTGCAAGCTCTAAATTTGCCTATTCTTCCTCAACTTCATCATCACTAACATCTTCAAGATGTCTACCTCTTCTTTTAGATATTTAAACAGACTTTAACATAGCAGCAATTTGCCTTAGCATATCTGCCAATCCTAGATCTGCATCTCACCTCCTACGAACCATCTTGACAACCCTCTACACTTGTAGGTCAGATCGCAATCTGCTACCCCACAACAATTAACTAGGGCTTCAAGAGGAACCTACAAACCTAGATCCGAAGACCTAGAACAAGATCTCACCTCACTATGATACCACCTGATGCAAGACAAGGAGCAAGAGGGGCCAAACAAAGGCACACCCTAATGATCCAAGCCTATCCAACACATGTGGAAGTGAAAAATAACAACAGTGAGAGAGAGAATGTAGATACTTTCATATATATTCATCAAATAGACTAATACATGCTAGGATGTAAGGCCTTCCTAGTTAGGGCCAAATATTACAATGAATTATAGAAGTCCTCAAACATGTGAGGATCTATCAAAATCCTTACTTCTATCATCTACCAACTCCTATCAACCAAAACTCTCCAAAACCTCTCTCAAACTCTAAACCAACAACTACATTTATACAAGAAGCTATCGAATGGAGTCAGCCTTCAGATCCATAATCAATAGAAGGAATGGTTAGATCTAGTACCACATGCTTCCTAATGATGGATTCCAACATTAAATCCATGATCCAATGTAAATGCACAAGTCGGGCACAATAGAAACTAAAATTGAACCCGTTGGTGAGCAAGATAATCGAGCAGTAGACAAGCAATGCCGAGCGCCAGTGAAATAATCGACCACCTAGGAGATAACCGACCACACTCGGTAACCAAAGGAAACCAACCAAATCGGTCAAAGTAGAAACCGAGCAACATAGACAAACTCCAAATTGTTTTTGGTGACACAGGATTGCCAAGGACCCAAGATGCTCCTGCATCAATTCCTTTGTTGTGCTCCATATAGAAGACGTTAGGGAATATATATATATATATATATATATATATATATATATATATATATATATATATATATATATATATATATATATATATATATATATATATATATTGCAATGTAGAAAATATAGGGCATCCATTAATTCATGATTTATATAAGGATTTGTCTATAAATTCAAGATTGAAGGATGAGTACAACATCTTGGAAGAAAATAAAATAGACCAGGTCATGGGTTTCCCTACATTTGATGACCTAGAGTGGATAAAATATGTTCTTAATAGAATACATGATCAATTCATATGGTTAGATTGATCATACAAAATCACCAGGAGTTGTTGGAGACTGTGATTGGTTTTAATGCTTCAAATGAAGTACCTCCTTTGGAATCCATTAAGAAGGATTTGATTACCTCCTCTAAAATCCATTAAGAAGGATTTCATCACTAACCTTGTTGGTTCTTAGTGGTATAAGAGGGCCATGACTGTCAACAACATCATACATCCATATGTTAGGTTTGTATCAATTGTTTTGGTATACAAAGTTTATTATTCAAGAAGAGGGAACTCTATCTCTAGCACTATCATATACACCTTTTACAAAATGGTGAACGAAAATGGAAAATATGACATTTGTGAGGCTTTGAGAGTTTATCTTTTGGGGAACCTAGCCAAGATAAAGAAGGAAAAAAAAAAATTTCAAGTATGGTTCCTTGATCCTCCACATTTTCTTCTATTTCATGAAACATTTTCCAAGTATTGGTAATATTCAATGGAACATAAAAAGACTAATGGGAGTGAAAATTAGATACTTCTATTATATGCTTGACAATAAGTCTATGAGAAGCACAAAATGGGGCTACTTCATATATTTTCAAGAACAAATGCTTTTGAGATACAAAATTAAAAAGGAGATTGTGAAAAAATATTAATATTCCATATGTTTCATTGTTGAGATAGATGATTGTATGATGGAGGTAGTTAAACTTGGAACATCATGGGTTAGGAAAATGGTTTATGAAGTTGATGCTACTATTTTGATGCCTATGCACATGATTTACTAAAAAGACCCATAGATCCAAATGAAGAGAGGTTTGATACATATAAAGAAAGGAGTCTTAAAATGCACTTGGAAGTTAGCAGACCTACAAGAGAAAGAAAAATCACTAAACAAGTAGAGCACTTAACTTAGTAATTCAACATCCCTATTCAAAAGTTGAGGGAAGAAAGGAAAAGAAGAGAAGAATAGGAGAAGGAAACAACAGATGAGCCAATTAATGTTGATGAAGCTACACCAAGCACTACACATTTGGCATCTTCATTAAGGACTATGAAATCTAAAAGGGAAAATTCATCTATTATTCCACTTGCAAAGCCTTCTCCTACAAAAAAGACAACTACATCTAAGGAAACTTCTAAATTAGTGAGACTGAAGCAGAAATAACAACCCAAGCCATCCAACAAGAGGGTAAAGATAAAGAGTTCAAGGAAGTATCAAGGTTTTGTTGACAATGATGAGACAAATCCTGATGATGAAATCAAGGAAATGAGACCAGAAGGAGTCAAGGAAGTAAAGGTAATAGAAGCCAAACCATCTGATGAGGATCTTGCAAGAAAGAAGACAAACGTTGACATTGGTGAGCCTCATATGACTGCTAATGATGTTACAAAGAATATGACTGTTTATGGCATTCTGGTGCAACTTAAGAGATATTATAATAAGTATGATGGGAATTAAAAGATATTACTTGATGAAGAAACCCTTCAGTACTTGAATAAATACAATAGGGAACTTATTGAGATCAAAGGAGATATTCCAGATGAGTTGTTTGATATATTGGAAAGTACAAGAGTTACTGCACAATCAGAAGATCAAAAAATTAAAGAAAGAGCCTTGATTAATCTTTGTCCAGTGATTAAAAAGGATGAAATGCATACCATTCTTGAAGAATCAAAGGATTTTATAAACAAGACAAGTTTGAAAAAACTTATGATTGGTAAGAGTGATGAAGTTGTCAAAGATAAAAAGAAATTTTTAAGAAAAGGCTTGTTGAACAAACGGTATAAAGTGGTTCCAAAGGATAGTGAAAACTAAATTGATGACACCACTATTCATGATAGTGAACCTTTGGATAGTAATTTTAAAAATAGAGATGATACTCCTGATGTATATATTGTTGGAGTTGACAAAAAGCAACCCACAACTCCCAAGAATCCCTGCATGCAAACACCTATCACAGAAAGAGAGAAAAAACTATGGAGGCATGTAATCACAGATCTGAGAAAGAGAAGCCATGATTGAGAATAACAAATGAGAGAGAAAAAATCTCAATACAATAATCTATTCTCCATTAATTGATCCAATAAGTGAATGAATAAAATACAAAGAGGGAATCCTTATAAAAGGATACCGAAACCCTAGAGGTGAAAACAATAAAGAATAATAAGATGCCTAAGTTTAACTTAAGTGTAGAGTATAATAGACTAATAATTAAACAAATTAATTATTAGCTATAATATGACAACTCTAACACCCCCCCTTAAGTGTAACTTAGGGAGAAGCTAAACAACTAATGACTAAAAGATGCATGAAAACAAAAATTCATGACAGAACTATGGGTCCCGGCAACTAGGCCTGATCAGGTACCCAAATACAAGAAATAAACTAGATGAAGGAAACAAAGCCTCCAATCTAGGGAAAGTCCAAAAGAAAGGAACAAGAAAGAGCATGTATAGCATCTCCGAAGCATGAAGCTGTAAACACTGTCAGAAGTAACTGTTGGAACCTCCATTGAAGAAGTGCATGATCAGGTAGAGAAGACAAAGAATGAAGAGCTGATCAATCAAAGAGGTGGCCTCCAAAAGCAAGAATGAATGAGTGTCTATATAGTAGATGATCCATCTCACCAAAATGCATAGGTGCCTAGCCACTACATCTGCTTAGTACATAGGAATAAAAACTATATATGTAGATCACTCAAACAAACCAAGGAAGCAATAGAACCAACAGGTTAACCCCCCCATAATGCTGAACAGAGAGAGGTGTGACAAGAACACTGAAATGCAATGCCAAAAACATCTGCAAGAAGAAGAATCAAGAACACCAATAGTGCAACAGAGGGTATAAGCATAGGATAAAGGGTGGTGTCATAGACACACAGCATGGGCTAATGTCATGGAAGGTACACTCACTTGACAAAGGTGGATGAGCACAAAAGGTAAAACATCATAACCCCCCATGGCACTTTATAACTGAGTGCGAGTACAAACAAAAACAAGGTGCTTGAAATCTCAGATATGCAAAAGCAGACACTTTATCTCATTGAGTTTACAAAAAAGAGAATGCTACATAAGAGAAGTATACAATGCTCAGAAGAAAGAAAGAAGAGTGAGCCAGAGGAACAGAAGAAGAGATCCTAGGACCTGTAGAATCCAAGTAATCTGCCAGAGTGCGAAAGTGCAAAACTCAGAGGAGAAAGAACATGGAGTAGAATATAGATAAAAGACCCCTACCACTACAAAACTCATAGAACCAGCTTTCTGACGATATCTGGTTTGCCCAAAAAGGAGTCTGGATGACCAAGATATGGTTCTCGAAAGGCAAAAAAAACATCAACTTTGATAGAAAAAAATGCCATCAAAACAAAAAAATCAGAGAATCAAACCTCTTCCATTGGATTGGGCTTAGAAAGAGCTTTTCGACGATATAAAGAACTCAAAAATCCGATACTGTATGCTCAAGATACGGCCAAAAGACCACAAGCCGCTCCGGAGAACAAAAAAGTCAAAAAACACATGCAAAGCACCTAGGGATGCGTGCCAATTTTTTTACCTCGAGAAATATACTGAAAATAAAAAAAGTTGCATTAAGAAGCATGCTAGATTTTTTTGTCTTGGGATGCGTGCCAAAAAAAATTGCATCGAGAATTGTGCTAAAAAAATCACCACATCGAGAATTATGTCAATTTTTTTGCTTCGGGATGCATGCTAGAAATTAAAAAAATCATTACCTCAGGATGCGTGTTAGATCCATATGGCTATGGGCCCCAAAAAATTGCCTCAAATTGCAAAGTTGTCCAAAATGGATAAATTTTATATGGATTATGGGGTTTTTGAGCGCTCTTAGTGCAACGGTGATGTTCGTTTGAGCCCAAAATGACCAGAAACAAAGGTCCCCCCTAAATCCACATAAAAAGCTTTTGAAAAAAATAGATCTAAAGAACATGACTAAACCCTCTCAAATAACGAGTAGGGGCATGAAGATCTGAAGCTCTGATACCATGTTGGAGTTGACAAAAAGCAACCCACAGCTCCTAAGAATCCCTGCATGCAAACACCTGTCACAGAAAGAGAGAAAAAGCTATGGAGGCATGTAATCATAGATTTGAGAAAGAGAAGCCATGATTGAGAATAAAAAATGAGAGAGAAAAAATCTCAATACAATAATCTATTCTCCATTAATTGATCCAATAAGTGAATGAATAAAATACAAAGAGGGAATCCTTATAAAAGGATACCGAAACCCTAAAGAATAATAAGATGCCTAAGTTTAACTTAAGTGTAGAGTATAATAGACTAATAATTAAATAAATTAATTATTAGCTATAATATGACAACTCTAACATATATTTCTAGCACTCCCTTTACTTTCTTTATCTGGTGATGATTATGTTACTAGTGAGGAGAAGGAAGACATTGAAAATGTGGAAGATGATGCTCTGATAGTTTATCAGACTGTAAAGATAAATGTTGAGGATGATAAAAAATGATGAAGGCAAGAAGGATAATGTTGATATAGATGATGATAAAAAAGGTGAGGAAGGTAAGGATGAAGGCAAGAAGGATAATGTTGCAGATCTAGAAGTTGATATGGAAGTTTTAGTCAAAGAAAGAAGAAGAGAAGATGAATGAGAAAATAAAAGAGGAAAAGTTGACTGAATTCAAGGTTGAGGAAAGAGACACTGCTGAGGCAGTGAAGGAATTCCTAGTGAAGAGAAATATTTATATGGATAACATGGAGGTTATTCAAGGTCCAACCCAATTGGATTCACTCAACCTAGTTCAAATGATGAGACTTGCATTGGTGGCTCAGGCCAAGGCTAGGAAGAAGATATTAAAGACTCATGAAAAGGAAAGTCAACTGTTAGCTCTTGCATCTGATGTGTTGGGAAAGATAATGCCCACTTATGTATGGAATAAAAATGATACACCATCTAGCCAACTTGAGGGCTTAATCAGTGTGATAAGTTCTCAATTTGAGTCACTTGATATATTAACCAAGGTAATGGTTCAAAAAGAGTTTAATGATATAAGGTTTAATAAGATGAAAGAAATGATAGTATGTGATAGATAAAATTGGCCAATCACATTAAGAGAATTAAAAATTCTCTAGTTGAAGGTGGGAACATTTATAGGTCATGTTTATTAGTCTCACAAATTGTTGATCACATCGAAAAGTAGATCAAGTAATTAGAATATAAATTCAAGTAAATTTCTCAATCCTTTGATCCTAAGGGAGCCTCTACCTCAAAAATTGAAGGTCTAGTAGTCTCCTTACTTGACAATATGAAAGGGATAGTACAAGAAAGAGACATAATCATTGGTAGAGTGGGGAAAGTAAGGATTCTTCTTGATCTAAAACTTAAAACCTTATTCAATCTGATGAAGGAGGCACAAGGAGCATTAGCTACATCAGCGGCCCAAATGACCTACAAGTGGTAGAAGTAATGGTCCACTTATTCAATGGCCACATATCAGTTTGGGAAGGCTCAAACAAGGATGGGACAAGGATTTGCAACTATTGAAAATTATTTGTGCAAACATCTTTAAGTTGATGTAAGTGTTACCTATCCCCTCAATATTTTTAATTTTTGTGTGTCTAAATTGGTCGAAATGAAGCTTAGTAATTATGCCTATGTATTGTATCCTTCCCCATGGTCATAAATGAAAATTCTGAGCAAGATAAAGTGTTGAAGTTATTGAACCTTCAAACCCGTTGAACCCGTTGAGCTAGTTCAAATGGTTCAACTAGTTCAATGCCCCTAGAGTGTGTTGAAAGTCCCTTTTCTGGATCATTAAGTTAACCTATGATCAAATGTTGAGCCTATTAAACCTCTTGAAATAGTTCAATGAGTTTGAGTGGTTCAACATGTTTAATTGGTTC
This sequence comes from Chamaecyparis obtusa, assembly GCA_027943335.1. Classification (NCBI taxonomy): domain Eukaryota; kingdom Viridiplantae; phylum Streptophyta; class Pinopsida; order Cupressales; family Cupressaceae; genus Chamaecyparis; species Chamaecyparis obtusa. Next base: position 582,324 of record BSBK01003968.1, on the reverse strand, counting down.
AACGTCAGTCATGTAAAAATTGTTATGTCAGTTTATGTTTTGTTAATGTGCTACACTGGTCATTGTATCTAAAAGGAAATGAAATTTAATTTTGAGCCACTTGAAATCTTTGAACCCTTTGAATTGGTTCACATGGTTCAAGAAGTTCAACATGATCTACCAATAATTCTAGAGGAGGCATAAGGCACATATTTTGAAAAGGTTAAATGACCGGTGATGGAATATTCTTGCATCTTTATTGAATTTCATGACATCCTCATGTGTGGGAAGCAATAATGGGATTAAAAGCCCACATGTAGAAGTGACAAGGTAATTAATATCCTTTAAGGATAAAATTTTATGCTATTAATTGACATGAGTGGAAGATTTGGGTATAACTCTACTAATATTTCCACGAAGAAGAAGACGATGTACGAAGGACACCAGATTTTTTAGGCTTGAAGTTGTATAAGGTTTCAATTAAAAGGTGAGTATAATTGTCCGCCCTTGTTGTAACTTGTTGTGCTAGTATTCTTTTGAAATTTTATTGTTACTTCAGCTTTTTGAATTTCATTATCATGAGGGCTGCCTTTCAAATTTTTGAAAATGAGTTGAGCCTAGTTTTCTCATCCCTTGAGCTTGGAGATACCTCTAAGATCCAATTCGACCTTCATAATTTTTTAGAAAGAGATAAAAACCCTAAAGAAGGCTTTGTTATGAGCATTAGTTTTTAGAGTGGCATAGTGGAGGCTACAACTTTCCCTCAACCCTAGCATGTATGGAATTGGTCAAAGAATGTATAAATAGATATGACCCAATGGATAAGTGTATAAGGAAATTCAATGGAGAGCTCTTTTTGTCGATTAATAGGGAAATGGTTATAGTTTCTATGAGAATACTGATCAAGGAGGTGTATTCTAAGTTTAGTATATCAAAGTCCTGGTCCACATTTTCTAAGAAAAAATAGGTTTATAGAAATGTAATTGTTAGGAAATAGTTATTAAAATCCCATAAAGGTCGGTCACGGCTACCCATGCCTCTTACAATGGAATATATGAAACCCCACATCAAGGACCTGGTGGTATTGTTATATAGAGGGGTCTGACCATGCTTTCCATTTTCAAGACTGTATATATTTCTCCATCCAAATAATTATGTAGGGAACCTGGTTTTTAGATTGGGGAGAAATTATAGCCAAAGAATTATACGACCCATTAATTAATGGCCATTTTGGATGATAAGGTTTCTACATGGCTTCATGTTTAGTTTACTATTTGGATTGTATAAGGGAATGGACCAAGCTGCATCATGAACCATTTGTCAAAGGGATTAAAATTTATTAGTACTATCCTCACCTGTAGAAGAGAATATGTTGTGAAAATTACAAGAGGGTTAATGATGTTTACTAAGGGAGATTGACTCATGATCTAGCTGGAATCCCTCAATAAATGGATTTTAGAGGAGGTAATGCAACTAGTGAGCATCTATGGTAGTTTTTATACTCAATTCCCACACTTTACCCACCTCAAAGTAGGAGGATATGACAAAAATCATGTCAAATTTCCTAGGTATGCATTGGACTATTTTGTATTGGTAGAATTATGTAGTCAGTTGGCCCATGTGAGTAAAATGTACTCAGCTAAGACTGCAACATACATATCATTTCCAATTGAGCTAGGTTCATGTTAGTGCAAATTAGTTTCAGATGCCTTCAACCTTGAGGTCAATTTTTTCAAATTAACTTTTAGTTTTACAAACCTAGGCTTAATTTTGATAGTAAGGGCTATTCTAGGAATCATTTGCTACTCAGGGAATAATTCCTACCCATACCTCATCTCAAAGACTACTGGGAAGATGGTTTGGATGAGAAAGAAGTGATGAAAAATCTATAGAGTAGATTCACATTGCAACAAATTGTTAGCTTTAGTCTAAAAATAGACATCACAGGTGTAGAGGAAGATGATAGCTCTTTGGTAGATCCTATGTACTAGCAAGTTCACCCCATCACCGTACCTAAAATTGACTGGATTGTGCCAGAGATAGATAATTTGGAATTTAAGACATTTTCTATAATCAAGAGAACATAAAATTGGTTGAATGAACAGAGAGACAAGAAGACTAAACCTCACAGACTAAGATCAACTAGAGCTTCAAAATGACAAAAACCACATGTTACATTTGCTGATAAAACCACTCAAATTTGTGATGCAGGTACATCCAAATCTAAAGCCAACCAAACTACCCCAATGAAGAAGCCCACTATTCCTCTAGTGGTTACTTGTCCTATAAGGGTGACTTGATCTAGGACGAAGCATAAAGAAAATAAATCCCAAATGGAAAGGAGGGTGATTAATTTGGACTCGAGAGAGGAAGTTGAAAAGAAGATGGTTGAGGAAGAATTGGAATTCCCTAAACTAGAGATGAGATACAAACCATTCGTTACTATTGATCTGGATGATACTAAAGGTTTCACTAGTGTGATGAGCATGGTTAATATCACTCCTAACCAACCTACTTCATTTACAAAAACCTCTGATGCAACCCTGGAATGGATTGAGTTTTTTGTAAGCAAGAAAAGAAAGTCTACTTCTATTTGTTTTCCCTTTGATGATATGGTCAGCAGGTACTTGCAAACCACACCAAAGCCCAAAAATATTAAAGTCACTTTGAGGATGTCTATGGATCAAAAAATAGGGACATGGGTTGCAAAGGTGGCTATGCCCCTGACAGAGGAAGAAATTCAGGAACTGACTATGGGAAATTTCAAGAAGGATATTTTGAGTAGTGGATAGAGATGTAGATAATCACCATTTCAAGGCCTCTACAAAGAGGATGTTAAGTCATTCCTAAAAAGATGAGAAAGACAAGAAAGAACTTAAACAAATGTTAAAGCTAATGACATAGTATATTTATGCAATCTAAGGATCCAAGCCACAACTTGTGTCTCAGGAACCTCAATCATTTGACCCCAGGTTGCTGGACAACCAAAAGTTCCTTGATCAAGTTCAAAGAGGAAGGACGACATTGAAATTGTTTGATGATTTGTTAGAAGGTATCATCTAGTAAGGAAGGAACTATATTGTAGAATCCAAGAATATTTATGATGATTTGATTGTAGCTAGCGAGGAGTTGGATTCACAGACATTGGTCTATGAGAAGGAGGAAAAAAATGGTCGAATATGGTGGTACAAATCAATGAAGTCTAGAAATACAACGTGGCCAAGTTCTTAATTGAAAATCCCTCAAAAATGGTAGATAAAAACATGCTCTATGCATGCAAGAGGAATGTGGAGTGACACAATTCTATACTTAGGCAAGGGAAAGCTAAATATTCAAAGCTCAGTAAAGAACTTGATGAACTCACTTAGTCTCTCATGGATGAGCTTAGGTGAAATCATGTGTCTTATGTGGATGAAAATGTTGTGGTAGAAAAGGATGAGAATATCATTGTCCAAAGGCTAAGAGAAGATATTGGGAAAGGAAAAGAAGCTAAACTGTTGGTGGTTGAAGATATTTTGAAACTGGTGTAGATGGAACCCTTGCTATGTGTATGATTAGGACTCTTACCTGCCCCCATAGTGTGAACTAAGGAGATCAAATGGGAAAATGATGTGTGGAGGAAGAGGATGGCCCATGTCAATGTTCCTAATATCTAGGTGGTCCAAGTGTTCACCAGTTTACACAAAAAAATGGAAAGCAAGATAGGCCATGATAGCACACCCAGCCTAGCCCCCAAGATCGGGAGAAGCTTCTCAACCATAATCATCTTTTGCATGGATTATCTAGTTAGATAGAACATTCTAGGGGTAGTTTCTAATAGGAAGTTGGGGAAAGTTTAGACAATTTTTTCTGGTTTAGTTTATTTTTGAAACTCGGGTTAATTTTGTAACCTTGATAGTTTTATTTGACATGATGTAAAATACTATATATAGTCGATCTTAAGATTGGTGTAGGGTCCTGATAATTTTGGGGGAAATAAATTTACAATATGTATGCTATTTTTGATGTTATCTGAAGAAAAAATTTACATCTGTGAATGCAACATAAATGATATTTTTAGTTGGGTTCTGAATCTGTGTGTTTGGAATGATATGGAGTAATGGTTTCTATGAAAATATTATTCTGATTAATTGGAATTTCCATACTTTGGATACACCTTATTTATGTTCTTTACATGCTTTCTTGTCATTATCTAACATTGTTCATAAGTTATTTGATTTAATTGTGAAAGATTTGTGGGTCCTATCAGGGATTAATATATACACCCACACATACACATTTCATATTCATTGTGCATTGATGTGATGGATATTAGTTAACACCTTTATACTTTATGTTAAAAGTATATGTTGAGAATTTAGTTTAGTTTCATTCATTGAAAATATATCTAAGGGAGCTATACCTGTATAAAATTCAAAGGGAAATTCCTCATGGCTCACCCAACTATTGCTAAAGAGTTTTTCTTTTGTGGGGATAGAGTCTAGGAATAATAAAATTTAAAAAAGGAAAAACCTGTTAGCCAACAGTAAGTTAGTAATCTTTTGGTGTCTACATATGCAAATGTATTTATAAATAGTTATTGGATGAATTTTGGAATGTGAATCCCTGTATTTTCCATTGATATCAAATGGGGAATGTAGGGCGGTGAAAAATGTGCACAAATTTACATAGAAGTGACTCAAGGGGGATTTTTCTTGAACCTTTTTGGTATGTTAAAGTTCCGTGCATACTTAGTTTTTGACACTTAATCATTTTTTCATCAAGTGTTTCCATCAATGCCAAAGGGGGAGATTTTTGGAAACAGACACTGCATAGATGATTTGGAGTTTTTATTGATGGAAGGAGAACTTAAATTTCACATGCACATTGAAGTAGGAGATCAGACTGAACATCGGTATGGTCTGGAGTATGAAATTTTATAAGTATGGAAATGAAGAACAAAGTGTTATGCTATTGTTTAGTGTTTGGTTTGGTGGAATCTTCCAAATTTATATTTTTGTTTGTACATGTCAAGGTAGTATCTTGGATGTCTAGAGATTCTTATTCTATATTTTGGAGGTTCGGTGATACTTTGTACGAGAGTTACATGGATCTATATATCAAATTTTGTGTTTAACACTAAAATGAGCTGACTGGGTGGGAAAATCTATTTGTGGACATGGTAAATCAATCTTTGTGGTAAGGTATATGTTGAAATGATGGAGGTAACATATATATGGATATGTGCATGATTATTTTGGTTCACAATGAAATTTAAAGTTGGATTTGGTAGTTTTAGTCAACATGTTTCACATTTCCCTAGAACATTTTGAGCCAACATGGTGCAATCTAAATCTTGGCTAGGAACATATAAGATCGATGAATTAGGGTTTGAAATTTTTTTTGTTTCATGTGAGAAGTAGTGGTGCTAAGGATTTGAAGCAAAGAAGTTGGATCTAAGCCTCTGATTAGCAAAGAACAATGAGAGTGTGCAGTTAGAGATTAAAGGGTATTAGATTAGATATTTGTGCTGACACAAGGTAGGGGTGGAAGAGGGGACAAAGGTATACCCTAATCCAAATCTACCTTGCAAAGATCACACACATAAGCAAAAATACACAAAGTGAGAGAGAGAATGTAGATAAGATCCTTACAATCATCAAATAGATACATACATGTTGGGCTGTAAGGCCTTCCCAATTAGGGCCAGATATTAAAATTCAATTACAACAGTCCTCCAACATTCAAGGATTCAGAACTACCTTCAAACTTCTAATCTAATACCATTTATCTCCTATCTCTAAGATCATGTCCTAAAACTGCAACCAACAACTACATTATATACAAGAGGATACCAAAATAAGTCGGCCTTTAGATCCACCATTAATGGAAGGAATGACTAGATCTAGGTCCACACAGTTCCCAATAATCGATACCAACATTAAATCTATAACCATAATTAAATGCACAAGTCAACCTCAAGAGAAAACTAAAATAAACAACTCGGTAAGAAAGGATAACAGAGTGCCAGGAAATGATAATCATGCGCCATGAAATAATTGACCAACTTTGTTAAAGAAGGAACCTGAGCAACTACCGATCCAACTTGGTCAAAGAAGGAACTGAGAAAAACAAAAAACTCAAACTTGTTTTTGGTGACACAGGATTGCCAAGGGTCCAAGATGCTCCTGCATCATGTGCTTATGCAAAATTATAATCATGCATTATTGGATGCTATTTCAATAGTTCAAAGCTTCATTTGATCATTATAGTGATCTTGTAAGGCAGTGAGCCTTGTATAAGGGGTTGTAGCCCCGATTTTAATTTAGCACTGAGCTCTAGATAGTGTGTCTAAATACATGTGCATTCTTATTGTAATACTTTTATAATGATATAGTACTTTTGTTAGAGTACATTATCTTGTGGGTTCCATCCCCACTGTGTTGTTTTCACTAATAGGGTTTCCACGATAAAAAACCTTGTGTTATGGTGTTGTAGTTATTTTCTTTGTGTTCATGCTTGTTTCTTTTCATTGTATATGTTAAGTAGCTTGTGAGTTGGATTATTAAGGTTAAATTTTGTAGAACATTGATTCACCACCCCCCTCTCCTAGTGTTCCCTCCTTCCAACACCCACTTGAATGTTGGTTTGTAACTATCATCCCAAGCATGATTCAAAAGGATCCTCTATATTTTCTCTTTGAACTTCCTTCCTTGTATTGTGTTTGACTTTATGTGACCACTATATTTTCCTTTAGGTGAGTTCTTCATCTTGTCCAAGAATATCTTCATCCTTTTTCCTTCTTGAAGTTCATCCCTTGGCACCATGTTTGTGCTAGATGTTACTATCTTTTCTTGAAATATTTTGTCTGCGTAGCTTTATCATCCTCCTCTTTTGGTTCATGCATGTCATGATTCTAATTGTGTTGTACTTACCCTTTCTCTTTTACCTTCTCCTTCATGAGGTAATACATGTGATGCCATACCATACTTGAGACCTTTTCTTGATTCTATTAAAGCTACATATCAAACCTTTTTCTCATTTTATAAGGTTTGATGACTTCATGAAAATATTGAATGGAATTAATTATTCCCTTACTCAAAGGAATTTTTCCTATCTTTCTTCATACTCAATGGTTTCAACACCATTTGAATTACATAGGTACATACCATAATTGTTTTTTTCTTTCATTGTGAGACCTACTTAATCCAACCTCATCATCCCATGGGATTGTATCAACTCATGCTTGTTTTTATTTTTATTGTCAAGTGAACATCCTTGGATTTTATTTTCTCCACCTTTGCTTCCAAAATAAAAATTTGGCTTCTCTTCCTTGATCATCATAGTATTACTTGCAAACAAACACTCACACAAATCATTATTTTCAAAAATAAAAGATTTGTGTGTTTCTTTAGATGCTTTTAGCACCCTCCCTTTCAACATATCTTGCAACTCATCCACTCTTTTTTTTGTCATATTTTTCATTCTTCCTTTATAAGTAATCATTTTTATGGAACACTTCACCTTCTTTCTCAATTTCCAATGGAAAACATCTTCCTAGTATGCTAGAATGACATGTTTCCTTAAGAGACTATTCTGATTTTTCTTCAAACTTTGTCATTCTCCAATAAAAATCTTCATATGATTTTGTCTTATTGAATTTAATATTCTATTGCATCTTGTTATCTCTTCTATTTTCTTGAATACTTCTTGTGATAACTCAACTAGGTTTCTTTATTTTTCTTCACTACCAAGTCTTTTGGCATCCAGATTCTTGTCTTCAACCTGTAAAAAGAAATACACAAAATTCTAAAACTTCCCTTTCCCAAATCTTTCAGCTCTCAAACTTAATTTCCCATAACATTTAGGCTCTAATACAAAAAATGATGTAGAGAAAGACTTTTGTTGGTGTAGTTAAGTATTTACTAATTACACTTACTTAAGTTTACTTAGGATAATGCATTTGCATATTAGTTGTCATTGTGACACCTAGGAGTTTGCATTTCTTTTTAGCACATGGTTAGGAGAATATCCACTTTAGGTGTGATAGTTATCATCACATACCTCTTTGTGTGTGAGATCCACCTTTAGTGCTCTTATCACATTATCATCCTCTCATTGTTGCACATACTTTTATGTACAATGGAGGATGATCCACCTTTGGTGGACATGTGATTCCACCATGTCTAGTTGATAACTTATCACTTGCATAACTTCTAGTTATCTTGCATTGCCTATATATTTAGGCACTACTACTTTGTAATTAATTCAATTAGCTATAATCAATTATTTGATCATTTTGCCTATCTCTCTTGTGCTATCTCTTGAGCTTCTAGATCTTGGATTTTATTCTTTGCCTTAGGAAATTTTTTACATGGTATCAGAGTGATATCAAAATTCTTACATGGTATCAGAGCCATAGGAGTTTCATTGTATAGCCTATTTTAAGAAAATTTTATTGCAGGTCAAAATTGGAGCTTGCTGGTGCAAATCAAAGGTTGGCATCACATTGAGGAGGTCCAAAAACCCCTAAATTGAATTTTTTTTCATCCAAATTGGATATCTGAAGCCAAATCTAGAGCCATTTGAATTTTCAAGGTTCGGCAACTGCGATTCAGAAAAAATAATTTCAGAGGCAATTTGTAAACAACGATATCTCAGTCATCCGGACTCCTTTTTTAGAGAATTTTTTTTTGTGTTGGGGTAGAATTTCACGATCTACACAATGGTGTAGGTGATTTTTGATCTCTATTTCTGATATTTTCTAAAAATCACAAATTCTGATTTTTACAACTTTAGAGGCTTCGTTCGGGCTCATATGGACACAATTTCAAGTACTATTTTTTTGAAAGTTCATGATTTTTTGTCTACTTTCCAGATCTGGTATCAATTTGGAAAAATTCTGAGTAGACATAGTACTTTCAAAATTTGGTCTATTGTGTGTAAGGAAACTCAGGTGTGGAAACAACTTCCTACACTAATCTCAAAAGGAAAGTATTGTGCAAATTCTTTTAAATCCTTACAATTTTAGATTCGTTAACTACTTTAACAATGATATTGCATTCATATACCATGCATACAGAAAATAGAGAATGACACAAAGATTTACCCTAGGGAAACCTTTCGGTAAAAACCCCACCACTCCAAAACCTGCACAGTGTATTGATCAAAACTATTACAGTTTACAATACACTTGCAATGCAAGTTCTTTCAGAATTTTTTCCAACTCTTGAAGACAAATCACGACCGCCTAAAACATTTCAACAATACACTTACTTCTCCTATCTTTGCAACCCTAAAAAATTCTTATATCATGCGCTTCCCTTTTTAGGGCAACTTCGAAAGATAGCCGTATTAGGGTTTTACCATTCTCTGAGAAAATAGGAACCTGAAAAATTGAGTACTGTACACTCTTCCCTGAACCCCATGATTGGGGAAGAGTGTACAGTACTCAATTTTATCAGTTGCCACATGTCTTCACCTATCATTGAATCTTCCAGACATAGCTCTTACGTGTCATAGGAATCTGTCATAACCGTTTCAGCCATGATCTCCTTACACACAATTCAAGATGTCGACACATCAAGTGGAGTGACACATCAACATGCCAACTAGACATTTGCACTCACACTTAATTACATTATTTGCAAGAAATAATTTTTACAAAACAAATAATAAGAATAGGAATTATCCAAGGTTGAGACACCTTATTCCTAGCATTCTCCCACTTGTTGAACACCTTGTAAGAGCAACAAGAACTAACCGCTACAGGCCAAAAGGCCCATAGACTCTAAACACCATCTGAACTTTTGAGTGCCCACTGGTTTCATTAATGCATTTGCAACATTCTTCATAGTATCTACATTCTCCAAATTTACCTTTCCATCTTCCACCATATCTCTCACAAAGTGAAATTGCACATCAATGTGCTTCGTTCTAGCATGAAAAGTTGGATTCCTCGCAAGGCAAATAGCGCTCTGACTGTCACACCAAATAGTAATTTGTTCTACATCAACAACAACATCAGAACACAATCTCCTAAGCCAAATGGCTTCCTTACAAGCATGAGTAGCAGCCATGTACTCAGCTTCTGTAGTGGACAAAGCAACCACAGGTTGTCACTTACTCATCCAACTGATAGCACCACCAAACATAGTGAACACATAAGCACTGGTGGATCTCCTGCTGTCAATATCACCTGCCCAATCTAAATCCACAAACCCATGAATACAAACTAAATGTGGAGATCCAAAAGAGTTACCATGGTAACATATGGAGTAATCTGATGTACCCCTCAAATATCTGAATACTTGCTTAACTGCATCCCAATGTACCCATCCAGGGTTAGCCATAAACTGACTCAGGACTCCCACTTCTTGGGCAATGTCTAGTCTAGTACAGACCATAGCATACATAAGACTGCCAACTGCATTAGCATAAGGTACTCTACTCATGTCCTCCACCTCACTAGGAGATTTTGGACAATCATCTACAGATAACTTTGTTCCCATAGAAACAGGAACACATAGTGGTCTACAATCTGCCATGCTGAACCTATCCAACACAGACTTCACATACTTACTCTGACTCAACCAAAGTTTTCTGTTAGACTTGTTTCTACTAATTTTTATACTCAAGATGTACCTTGCTACCCCAAGATCTTTCATCTCAAACTGTGCTGACAACTAAGATTTAAAATAAAAAATCATACCCTTATCCTTCCCAAACAGCAACATATCATCAACATATAATGCAACAATAAGAAGGTGATCATTTTCAACTCTAAAATAAACACAATGATTTGATTTCAATCTTACAAATCCAATTGACAACACAAAGGCATCAAACTTAAGGTACCACATCCTAGGAAATTGCTTCAAACCATATAGAGATTTCTTTAATCTGCAAACTAAGGATTCTTTACCTTTAACAATGTAGTGCTCAGGCTGTGACATATAAATCTCTTCCTCCAAATCACCATAAAGGAAAGTTGTCTTCACATCCATCTATTATATCTCTAAATCATATGATGTAGAAAGAGATAACATAAATCTAATGGATGTCAACTTTGCAACAAGAGAGAATATTTCACCATAATCTATTCCCTCTACCTGTGAATACCCCTTTGTAACCAATCTAGATTTGTACCTTTCAACATTGCCATCTGCACATAATTTCTTCTTGAACACCCATTTATAGCCAACAGGTTTTCTCCCTTTAGGCAAAGGTACAAGGTCCGAAGTTTTTTTTTTCTCTAATGAAGCCATCTCATCATCCATAGCCTCAATCTAAGAACTTGCATCTTCCATGCCCAAAGCCTCTTTCACAGATCTAGGCTCATCAGTGTTAGTAATCAAAGCAAAAGCACAACTAGAATCTAACATAGAATAACCAAACCTTTCTGGTTGCTTTCTTTCTCTCATGGATCTCCTCAAGGGCTGAGGTTGAGGTTGTTCTTCCTCTTCTTCTAAACTATCAGAGTTGCTAGAGCTCTCCTCATCATTAGACCCAACATGGTCTCTCTGTTCAGTCTTCTTAGGGGTAGGAGGCAACTGAACAACATCTTTTTTCCTTTTCTTTTTCATCTGGTTGTAGCACAATAGGAGAAGATGTTAGCTCTCTGAAAATAACATTTCTACTATACAACACCTTACTAGTCACAGGATCCCAAAGCTTGTATCCTTTCACACCAACACTTTATTCGATGAAAATACATTTGACAGCTTTGTTTTCCAACTTAGATCTTTTCTCCTTTGGAACATGTGCATAAGCTTCATAACCAAAAAAATGAAGATGTCTAATTGAAGGCTTCTTACCAGACCACACCTCCATGGGTGTCTTACCAACAAGAGCTGATGTAGGAGATCTGTTAACCAGATAGCAAGCAGTGGCCACAACTTCGGCCCAAAACCTTTGTTCTAAACCAGCTCCACTAAGCATACTCCTAGCCTTCTCCATCAGTGTCCTGTTCATTATCTCTACAACTCCATTTTGTTGTGGGGTATAAGGAGTTGTCTTATGCCTCTCGATACCTTGTTCTTTATAGAACTGTTCAAACTTTGCTGAGAAAAACTCACCACCATTGTTATCTCTCACACACTTAATCTTCTTACTAGTCTGATTCTCTACAAGAGCTTTAAATTCTTTGAACTGACTAAAGACTTGTGTCTTAATTTTAAGGAAATAAATCCAAGTCCTTCTACTGTAATCATCTATGAAAGATTCAAAAAATACAGACTTGGAGATTGAAGGAAATTTTATAGGACCAAATACATTAGAATGAATAAGATCCAAAACATCAAAAGATTTGTGAGAACTAGAGTAAAACTGAACATGATTTTGTTTACCATAGACACAATGTTCATAGAAGTTGAACTTGAGATTGCAATCATTTAAACCCTCAATGAGGTTTTTATTTTTCAGGATTCTGAGACTCTTTTCACCAATGTGGCCAAATCTAATATGCCACAATGTTGTCTTTTCTACAGGAAGCTTACCTTCTAAAGTGTTTGCACTGCCATCGAAACCAATAACCACAGACTTCTTCACTACTCATTTAGATGGTGAGGATGAAGAACTATTACATAGAGGAATACATGCATCTAGCTGAAATAAAGTACCTCTCAAGTACCCCTCGCAAGCACTATCGATCCTCTCATCATCTTGCATCCTTCTTTTGAAAAAACAACCTACACACCTACATCATTCAGCATACTTACAGATAATAGGTTTTGTGCCAAACCTGGAATATGCATAACTCCATTGATTCCCTTTACTCATCCATCATGAAATCTAATAGTGACCCTTCCGCGTCCAACTATCTTTAGGTGAGAATCATCACCCAAGTACAACTTTCCACCATCAAACTCTTCATATTTTGAGAATCAGTTTCGATGAGAGGTCATGTGAAAAGAAGCACCCAAGTCTACCAACCACACATCATCAGATGCATGGGCTGCCAAAGCTGCAATAAAAGAATCTCCATCTTCTTGAGATTTTTTGGAAGCTGAATCTGAGCCTTTCTTCTTCTTCTTTGGTTCTTTGTAGTCTCTCCAGAAGTGCCTAGTTTTATCACAGTTCCAACATTTCACCTTGGACTTTCCAGGAGTCTTAGAACTCCCATGGGATTTGGATCTGCCCTTCTTTGACTTGTTGTCATTCTACTTTCCTTTGTCGTTGGATCTCCCACAAACAACAAGGGCTTCCTTAGATGAATCCGAAGTCTTTCTTCGCATCTCCTCAGATAGCAGCGAAGCCACCACATCATCCAGACAGAATGTGACTATAGTACTTCCAGGAGCCATCACAAGATGGTCCCATGAATTTGGCAAGGAACAAAGAAGGGTCATACAATGATCCTCCTCGATCTTGGCACCGGATGATGCCAACTGTGCAATCAATAAATTGAATGCGTTGAGATGATCAGTTACAGATCCACCTTCCTCCATTCTCAAAGAATACAACTTCTTTCTTAGGAACAACTTATTCACCAGAGATTTGGCCTGATACACAAACCCAAGCCATTTCCACAAATAATTTGCAGTAGTCTCATCAAGAACATTCAGAAGAATGACATCTGCTAGATAGAGTCTGATGAGACCCTTCACCTTCCGATCCTTGATCTCCCAATCCGCTTGAGATATCATTGCAAGTTTCACATCAAGTGAAGTAGCCTCCCATAGATCACGGTCTTCAAGCATGTCTTCCATCTTGAGTTTCCACAACTTGAAATTAGTGCCATTAAATTTCTGCACCTCCATTCTACTGTATGAGGAACTTGCCATATCAATTTACAAGTAAGATTCAGAATGCTCTGCACAAAAAAATCCCACTCAACTTGAGATTAGCTCAAAAAACCCTACCCAATAGCTAGGATAAAAATTTGATCAGGTTCTGATACCACTTGTAAGGAAACTTAGGTGCGGAAACAACTTCCTACACTAATCTCAAAAGGAAAGTATTGTGCAAATTATTTTAAATTCTTACAATTTCAGATTCGTTAACTACTTTAACAATAATATTGCATTCATATACCATGCATACAAAAAATAGAGAATGACACAAAGATTTACCATGGGGAAACCTTTCGGTAAAAACCCCAGCACTCCAAAACCTGCACAATGTATTAATCAAAACTATTACAGTTTACAATACACTTGCAATGCAAGTTCTTTCAAAAAAATTTCCAACTCTTGAAGACAAATCACGGCCGCCTAAAACATTTCAACAATACACTTCTCCTATCTTCGCAACCCTAAAAAATGCTTATATCATGCACTTCCCTTTTTAGGGCAACTTTGAAAGATAGCCATATTAGGGTTTTACCATTCTCCAAGAAAATAGGAACTTGAAAAATTAAGTACTATACACTCTTCCCCGAACCCCACGATTGGGGAAGAGTGTACAGTACTCAATTTTATCAGTTGCCACATGTCTTCACCTATCATTGAATCTTCCAAACATAGCTCTTACATGTCATAGGAATCTATCATAACCATTTCAACCATGATCTCCTTACACACAATTCAAGATGCTAACACATCAAGTGGATTGACACATCAACATGCCAACTAGACATTTGCACTCACACTTAATTACATTATTTGCAAGAAATATATTTTACAAAACAAATAATAAGAATAGGAATTATCCAAGGTTGAGACACCTTATTCCTAACATTGTGGCCTATTTTTGGCACTTGTAATTTGTTATATCCTTGAGAGATCTTGTGTCTTATCTGTTTGAGTCTATTATAGCTTCATATTTTCTATTGTAATCATCAAAATTAGAAGTCCACTTTGGTTCATTTTGGCAAGTGGCAATTGTACACGCACTATATATAAAGTGCCAAAATCATCTATTTTGGGGGGGTTCTTTGGTTCATTGCATTTTGGGGGTGCATTGATTTTTTGGTCTCATTGTTTCATGTGAGAAGTTCATCATGGATGGTTTCATTAAGTTGACAAGATGGAACTATAAGCAATGGAGTGAATTGGTTCTTGCTCATCTTAGTGAGCATAACCTATTGCCCTATTTGTATGAGGATAGACCTAAAAATCTTTCTTTCAATTGTGACTCTTACTCAAAAGTTGTTAAGGTTATCTATTTGAATATGGATATGGATGTTATGGATTCCCTTGATGACTATGATGATGAGACATAAAATATTCCTGGTCTTTGCACTGTTCGTTGGGAATTGTATGGAGATCCACCTATTCCTCCACTTCCAAAATGTCCAGAACCTCCAGTTGCAGCTCCTTCTCCTCCTTCTGAGATCACATCTCTTGATGATGCATGTCTTCCTATAGCCATTGAATCTTGTGATTCAGCCCAACAAGATTTCCTTGTCTTCCAGACTTAGTTCCATGGGATGACTACTTGACAGACATTGTAGGTTTGTTTGTGGAGTCCTACATTTCAGATTTGGAAGACTTCATTGATGACATTCATCTTCTCTTTTTTGAGGATGATCCTTCTTCAGTTGTTGTGAGGGAGCATGCTAACCCTCATCTTCATTCTCTACTTGATCCTTCTTTCAAGATTAACATGATTGTGGATCCTTTGATACAACATTTGGAGGAGGTCTCTTTAACTTCAGAGAAGACATTTGAGTCTTTGGAGATTGGTTTTCATGAGTCTCAAACTTCACTTGAGATGTCACATTGCATGGTTCAAGTTGACCATACTCATGTGTTGGAGATTCCTATTCAGTTTCCTAAGACATCATAAAATTTGAGGATTCTTCCTAGACATTAGGAAGGATTCCTTGATACACCTATGGACTTGTTTCTTCCTAAGGGGAGGAACATCATTCAGTTTTCTTGGTGTAGTTTCTACATTGATCCAGGTGCATTTATCATGAGTGTACATTCTACATTGAGAAGAGGCTTTCTTGCTTCTCTTCCTAATTCATTTGAGGAGGCATCTTTGTCTTTGGAGTTTGATCCAAATTCTTATGTGGATCGGTTATCATTGGTTCCTTGTTTGTCACCTTCTTTTATTGGATATGTTCCTGATTGGTTCATGGAATCTTCATCAACTAAGGACATGGTGACACTTGGGCATACTTTAGAGACATCATACTTCATTTGGATTCCCCTTCCTACTTCCTATCCATAATGGGAAGCCTTCTTACATCTATACTTAGTGTATCTTCTTCCTAAGAGGAGAAATGTTGTTTGTAGACATTGGACTATGTTTTGTCTTCAAGCACTTACCATCCTTGGAGGAGATTACTCATTATGGGGGGGATATCATGTCTCCTTGTTTCATTCCTTTGGGGGGATTATTTATTGTATATGCATGATGTATGTCATAATTGGGGGGTCTTGATTACTCCATCCATGCATCCATCTTGTATAAATCTCTCTTTTTGGGGGAGGGTTTTTCCCATGAGGTTTTCCCTCTTTCTCCGCTTTATGAGAGATTGCATTGTTCTTGCATATTTTACATGGGTACCTAACATGGCCTAGTAGCCAGGACCCATCTTGTATTGTGAGCTTAAGTGCATTCCCCTAAGTTGCACTTTAGGGGGGGTGTTGGTGTAGTTAAGTATTTACTAATTACACTTACTTAAGTTTACTTAGGATAATGCATTTTCATATTAGTTGTCATTGTGACACCTAGGAGTTTGCATTTATTTTTAGCTCATAATTAGGAGAAACTCCACTTTAGGTGTGATAGTTGTCATCACATACCTCTTTGTGTGTGAGATCCACCTTTAGTGCTCTTATCACATTATCATCCTCTCATTGTTGCACATACTTTTATGTACAATGGAGGATGATCCACCTTTGGTGGACATGTGATTCCACCATGTCTAGTTGATAACTTATCACTTGCATAACTTCTAGTTATCTTGCATTGCCTATATATTTAGGCACTACTACTTTGTAATTAATTCAATTAGCTATAATCAATTATTTGATCATTTTGCCTATCTCTCTTGTGCTATCTCTTGAGATTCTAGATCTTGGCTTTTATTCTTTTCCTTAGGAAAATTCTTACATGGTATCAGAGCAATATCAAAATTCTTACAAATTTTAACCCAAAAAACACACAAATATTCAAAATAAATTCAATCTAGTTCATCTTGGTCTCACAATCCAGGTGCAATGCTCTTGAGCCTAATATATGCACATCCATTCTAACTTGACCAATATCATATACATATTGGTTTTACAAAACCTCTCCCACTTTATTCATAAGCCTACCAACCATTCTTACCATCCTATAACTTTAAAGAATTCAATATTATCATCAAACCCTTCATTTACCAAGAGTTTATGACTGCCATATTGAAATTGGATGACAATAGTCATTAATAAATCTAGAAATTGTTTTTAACAAAATATCTTATATGGAATTTTAAATAACCCTAAGAATTTTTTTCTCAAATTTACATCAAGATCTAATTGTGGAAAAATAAGTTATGAAGTTTTTCCCATAACTAGTAACCCAAGGGTAGGTCTAAGACCACTTGCACAAAAATTGACCTAACTCATTCAAATCTTAATGAAACTGCACCAAACCAAAACCATTAGAAAGATGACTCAATTATCAAAATATTACACACATGTTTAGGTCTATAACATGACATACTAGGTCATACAACACATTTTTGCATATTGTTATTGTCACCAAAATCTGTCAATTTGGAAAGCCTTCACCAAAATGGCCATATCTCACACAAAATCCCATGAAATTTAGTGAAACAAAAGGAATTACAAACTATAAAAAAATATATTTCCACCCATCTAGAACAAGTTGTACAATGACATGTTTTAGAATACAAACAATTTAAAAATTAGAATAAAAAGTAAAGATGCTTAGAAAAACAAGTTTCTCCTTTATTACATCTTTCTCCAAACCTAGATTCAAGTTTTCAAGGAATATTTATGATTTTACAATATGTTTTGTCCCTCACAAGAAACTCACAACTTCCCTTTGACCATTTTAAAAAAAAAGATGACATTACAAATGCAAAAGTTGTCAATGACAATATTGATAACATTTTGAACAACTTTTACAAATTTTATCCAAATGACTCCAAAATTTCACAAATGACTCCAAATGATCACTAAGGATCTAAGATGATCTTATTTACATGAAAAAACAAAAAACAAGACAAAAAACCAAGTTGAGCATTCTAATCACAAGGGTGTTCCTGCACCATTACCCATAGCTCCAATGAGCCTTACAACTAGATATGATGTGTGATATTTTAAGTATGTCTAATAAAATAAGTAAGTGGAGGTGAATAATATCTTACTTTTAACATTGATATTGACACAGTGAAGGATGGAGGATCCAATAATGGACTGTCCAAAACCTTGTAGCCAGTACAACACACATCAAACATAACTAGATATGAACATAATTCAACTCTCTTATTCATCAAATGTCAATTACATTCAATATGTCAAGCTATCAAATATTCACGGTTATAACCAATTACATTAGAAAATACAAAATAGATCACATAGGATCCAAAAATCACGTAGCTAGCCCAAATCCACACAACCATAGGAACTGGTAGAAACACAAAGGAAGATCTAAACTTGTGCTCACAAGACACCAAGAAATATCCTTGTTTCCTAAGCCAAAAACACTTAGCCACTAGCTCTGCTAAACATTCACAGATCTATCTCTGCCACTTCCTACTCCCCCTCTCTCACTACACTATCCATGCTCTCCTTTTATACATCACAACCACAAGTCAACTTTACAAACAAGAATTAAGTTTGAAACATCAGTCGACTTCAAGAACAAACACATGCAACATGTTATCAATTAGTCATCTTGCAACAAGAATTAAATCCACATAGGAGAAAGCATCAATCCAGATATAGGTCCCCATACATCTGATGATCAATCCACATCATGAGGCACACTCTCCAAATTAAATTCATAAGTTGACCATGCCAAATAAATCTAGATAAACTAGTCGGTGAGATAGAACACCGAACAACCAACACTAGTCGGTGACAGGATATCGAGACCCATTTGGGGGAGAACATCACTGAGCAGCAACCGAACATGAAACTTATTCACCGAGTCACCGAGTCCATCGGTGTAGTAACACATCTTCCAACCGAGTTCACCACTCCAAACAATGAAAGACAAAAACCAACTCCAATATATTTTTGGTTGATACAGGATTTCCAACTACCCAAGGATGCTCCTGCATTAGACACCCCAGGTGTGAAAAAGATTTTCTCAAGAGCTCAACGAACATATTTTGGGATTCAACACATAGATTCCATAGTGATTCTTGATATACATGTCTTCTGAGTCCTCAACCAATACACTCTTGCCTTGGTTCCTCCTCTATGAATCATGTTTTGCAACTAACAATTTTTTTCCTTGCATTCTCACATCTTTCCTCAGTATACTATAGGTCTATTCTCCATGATAATCCCTAACCCTTTGAGAATCCTTGAACTCACCTCTTCTACCGAAGCTCAAATTCCTATTACCAAGTTTTGTATCTTGCAAAGGAATCAGGGAAAAATTTCTTCCACACTTCTCAATAGTGAATAGATTCTTGACACAATCATGTACAACCTTACAATCATACTACCAAGGTCTACCAAGAAACATGTGATAAGTACTCATGCCCACAATATCACACAACACTTGATTTTTATACTTCCCAATCTAAAAATCAACAAAAAACTACTCCCTTACCTCCAAAGCATGTTTATCTTGCAACCAATTGATCTTATAAGGACAAGGATATCTCACTCTCTTCAAACCAAGTTTCTGTACGATCTCCTTAGAAAAAAGGTTATCAATACTACCACTATCCACAATCACATTATAACATTTACCTCTGGACTTACATCAAGCTCTGAACAAATTTATTTTTTGACAAGGTTCCATCACCTTATTACCGATCAATGTTCTGTGAACCAACAAGTTTTCTTTCTCAGGTTCATTTAGTGAATCTTCATGCACCACAACATTCCTACTATTACCAAGATTCTTGTCTACATGGGAATATTTAAATAACTTGTCCTTCTTCTCCACATTTATAACAAGTTCCTTTGAATCCAAATCTACCTATTCTTCTCCTTAGTTCAACAGGTTTTGGTTCATCCTCAACTATCAGTTTGTCCCTTAGTGACTACTCTTGTTTCTCCTTCCCTTGGGAGTTACCATGATGTCTTCTCTTTAGCTTATCTTCCACCTTTAGGGCATACTGGTAAGAATCTTCAACTTAATCAATCTTCAACATGCCAATCTCCTCTTGGATATTGAATCTCACACCATTAATATACCTAGCCACCTTTTCTTTAGAAAGTTCTCTATGTCTAGATTGAATAGTCATCTTGTAAAAATCCTAGGTACAATCTTTCAGTTTCATCTCCTTCAGCTTTAGGTTATGTAACTTATTAAATAACTCAATTTCATAGTTAGCAGGATTGAACTTAGACTTCAGTTTTTCCACCATCAACCTCCATTGAGTGATCTTTATCTCACCTTCTTCTTCTCTATATCTCTGCAATTCTTTCCACCATAAAGCAGCATGTCCCTTCAATTTAGTCTATGCTAACCTCACTCTAAGAGGATCTCTAATGTCTTCTAGCTCAAAGAAGTATTCTAACTCACTGATCCGATCAATCAGTTCCTTAGGTTTCAATGTTACCAAGAAATTAGAAACCTCCATTCAGTGACATGTACTCAACCAAGCCATAGATCTCTCCAACTGATTATCTTTGTCTTCCATAGATCTCTCCATCCAACTAGCTCTATCTTCTCTACTAGATCCAACAACCTCAAAATCTTAAGAAAATTTTTCATAACCATCCTCAGTTCCAAGATTCCTTGGTATACCAGCTATAGCTCTCATGATCTCCAAGACCATCTCATTCTTCATCATTGTCATTTCAAATCTGACATCTAAT
Organism: Chamaecyparis obtusa; assembly: GCA_027943335.1. Lineage (NCBI taxonomy): Eukaryota > Viridiplantae > Streptophyta > Pinopsida > Cupressales > Cupressaceae > Chamaecyparis > Chamaecyparis obtusa. The sequence continues at coordinate 561,457 of BSBK01003968.1, read as the reverse complement.
ATAATATTTTATTTTTATCTTTGTCTCCATCACATCACAAAGATCTGTAATCACCCTAGGGTCCAGTCTTCTCAAAGGTATCTTCCAAGATTTTTGAAAACCCTCTGCAAAAAATCCCAAACCCAACCACCTTGTGACAACCTCCAAGTTTTTTGTAATTCAAATCACAACCTGCTACCTCACATGAACACCCAAGCAAGGTTTCAAAAGTCCAAGAACACAGGTCTGTAACTCAAATCAACTAGATCAACCTTCATTCTAATACCACCTGACGCAATCAAGGATGGAGGATCCAAGAATGGACAGTCCAAAACCTTGCAACCAATATAACACATAGAGGAAAAAACCATATATGAACAAAATTCAATTCTCATATTCATCAAACGTCAATTACATAAAACATGTCAAGCTATAAGGCCATCTCGGTTATGACCAATTACATCAACAAATACAACATAGATCACACAGGATCCAACAATCACCTAGATAGCCTAGATCTTCACAACCATAGGAACTGGTATAAACACCAAGATAGATCTAAACTTGTGCTCACAAGCCACCAAACAATCTCCTTGTTTCCTAAGCCAAAAACACTTAGCCACTAGCTATGCTAAACATTCAAAGATCTATCTCTACTACTTCTTACTCCCCCTCTCTCATTGAACTACCCATGCTCTCCTTTTATACATCACAACCACAAGTCAGCTTTACAAACAAGAATTAAATCCAAAACATCAGTCAACTTTAAGAACAAACACATGAAACATGTTATCCATCAGTCAGCTTGTAACAAGCATTAAATCCACATAGGAGAATGATCAATCTAGATATAGGTCCCCATACATCCAATGGTCAATCCAAATCATGAGGCACACACTCCAAATTAAATGCATAAGTCATCCATGCCAAATAAATCTAGATAAATCAGTTGGTGAGATAGAACACCGAGCAACCAACACCAGTCGGTGGCAGGACACCAAGACCCATTCGGTGAAGAACATCACCGAGCAACAACCGATCACCGAACTCATTCACAAAGTCATCGAGTCCGTTGGTGATGCAACACATCTTCCAACTACCCAAGGATGCTCCTGCATCAGATATTTTAATCATTATCTATCATAATTTTTTATTGAGTTTTCTAAAATACATGTTACTTAGTAAGTGTGTGATAATAGTCAATTCAATGTATAGTCTTGGTATGATTTGATTCTCATGTGTCTAATGTTTTCTAGTTGTAAGGTGAATCTACAAGCAGCTAGTGGGAATGTAATGTTTTTTTAAGTGAGTGTGAAGGCATTACCTAGGCTATTGGTTGGCTATGTATCATGTTTTAAGTGGTTTTAGTGAAATAGATAATGGAAGGTGGCTTACATCCTCCTATTATTAAACCCATAGCTATTAGATACCACTAGTTTATGTCAAGCTATCTAATCATATTGCAATTTAATGATTAATATTGAAAATTATATTTATATGGGGGATTTAAAAATCCAAATAGACCCCTGTGTAACCATTTTGTTGGTCATGAGAGCTCATGTGGATCCATACAAATAAAGGGTTAATTGAATGAAACCACATAGGAAATGTTGAATAAATATATTTGTCCCATATTTGATGCTCAAGCATTTAGAATGTTATGAAAAATTTGGAGGCTATATGTGACATTGAGATGGTATGGTGTTATTAAAAAGTGAGTAATTTGGCCTTGTACTTGAACCTTGGTCATTTTTTCTTTCTTTTTTCTATTGAGTCATAAATGGTAGGAAAAATGCTTCAAAAACCTACTTTCCTCCTTTTTCCAACATCATAATCCATCATAGGAATTAACAATTAATGAAAGGGGTTAAACCACTGTTTATTACTTATTATATATTGGAGCATACCAAACTTTTGGGTGATAACATATAAGTGAGTCCCACAATTGGGCCAATTTTTTTATCAAAAAAAAATCACAACCAAAATCACATAGGTTCAAAACACCCATAATTCTATATGTCATGCAATGAAAAAATAGGATTTAATTAGAAAATTTGATTTAATCCTCTTAGACGTTTTAATATAAAAGAATGCATTGACCAAGTGTTTAGGCAATCTTACCTTTCTACCTAAAAAGAGACATCCTTATGTGTTGAAACAATCTAATGGATAAGACATGGTAAAATATGTTTAATTGAAGGTAGAACTGGATAAAATAAAATATGTTCCTCTTATTAGTTAGTGTTCTCATCTAATGGCATAGTGCTAGTATCTTAAAGGAGGAAAATTCTAGTGAAAATTTGTGTTCTTTCATCAATATAATTTGGGGATCAATCAAACCCTTTTATATTTTGTTTGGTGTTCAATTGAAATATTTTCAATTAAAGAAACTTTGATTGAAGATGCTCCAATAAAACTTTCTTCATCTCAATTCAACCCTTTTATAATTGTAGGAAGTCCAATTGAAGCATTTTTAATTAAAGCAATTTTGGTTGAAGATGCTTTAATCAAACTCGCTTGTTCAATATCCTCTTTGTTTCATATCATCATGTTGCATTTTTAGTCAAAATAGTCAAACATGTGTCATGTATACGCAAGGTCAAGGAATATCATTTGTAGAATTTTTTTTATATTTATATAGCCCCAAATTAGCTTTCTAAAAAATAATATATTATTCATTATTTGAAAAATATGAATATTCCTACAAATTTAATAATGGAATCAAATTTGATAATAATTTCCTAAACTATTATTAAGGGAACTAATAATGGAGTTAATAGTTCTTGTATTAAAATGTGGATATTAAACTTGTAAAGGAAAATAAAATTCCCCCATGATTAATCTATGTTAATTAAATAATTGTAATCAATTAATTGCAATAAGTTTAGAAAATATAATAATGTACATATTATTTTAGGAATTGCAAATCTGATAAATAGGGTACTTATCTCTATTGGCAAAGGATGAGTACCAATGGTGATGATTCTGGAGTTGCATTGTGTATGCTAAAAAAAATTCAAAATTTGCATTGAATTTGAGCTTTGTTAGAGAAAAAAAATTGAAGGCCATCGACATGGGCCCTAGAATGATATATGAAGAGTATTTATTTCTTTTAATGCATTGAATCTAAGTGTGTCATTATCAATTACTCTTTTAATTTTGTAAAATGAGATACTTTTGATTGATTTTTTGATAATTAAAATAAATGCAATTCATGCCTTCAAATACTCACGTGCATATCATCAACCTATCTCAAATGTTTGTTTAGTTTTCTTAAGACTAGAAGGTGGATATTAATAGCTAGAAATTTTTTTAAAAAATTAGAAAGGAAATGGACAAGTTTGCGATAAAAACTAAGGCTAAAAGGTGGATAGGGCTAGTTGGCTAAAATTTAAAATTTTGGAAAGGGAAGGAACAAGTTTGCAATAAAAACTATCATATTGTGGGCAAATGGTTAGATGGATTTGGTTTGAGTGTTTAACATTAAAATCAGTTCACTTAATATCTTCAAATACTTACACATAGCATCAACCTACATTGAATGTTTATTTCTTTGGCTCAAGGCTAAATGGTGGATAGGAGTAGTTAGCTAAAACTTGAAATTTTGGAAATGAATGGTACAAATTTGTGATAAAAACTATCTAATTGTAGACAAATGGTTAGATTTGGGTGGAAAATGGATATAATATCATTACATAAGTGAATATGACAAATATGTCGAATAATGTACATGTAAGGATAAGATAGAGCTTAAATACATAGGAATAAAGGTGTATGGAAGAGAATCAAGACTAGTGAAATGAATCTAGAATTTCACACACATATATGCTATTATGCATAGACACACCTACATACATGTACATGTACATGTATAGGTAAATGTACACATACACATACACATACACATACACATACACATACACACACCCACACATACACATACACATACACATACACACACACACACATACACATACAGATACAGATACACATACACATACACATACACATAGATATACATGTACATGCACATGTACACACACACACACACACACACACATACATGTATGCATACACATACATACATACATATATACACACAAATATATGTATTTATGTTTATATGTACACACACACATATATGAGTGTGTTATATATATATATATATATATATATATATATATATATATATATATATATATATATATATATATATATATATATATATATATATATATATATATATATATATATATATATATATATATATATATATATATATATATACTCAAAATAGAAACAAAATGCAATAAAATCCAATGTTCACATCAGGGATAGGAGAATAAAGGGGCTAATTTTGGGGACACTAGGGGAATGGAAGTGGGGGATAAGTATTTTATATACTATATACTATACATATAGTACTTGAATTTCTAGTTATGAAAAGATGTATAAGAAATAAAATATAATATTAGAATAATAAATAAATTTCAATTTGACAAATGAAGTTTTCGAATCAATGAATGGAAGATTTCTTTTATATCAAAAATATCATAAAGATGATTACAATGAATAGTATGATATCAAAACAAGTATACCATTTCAAAATGTAGTGAAGGGGGTTCTCTAATCATCTCTCAAGGAAAAATCCTCATCACTACAACTTAGTGAAGTGGGTATACAAACATCAACTTGATTAGACATGATTTCCCCATCAATTTCTTCATTTTCTAAAATTTTTGAAAACGGGGGTCTAGGGGCAACAACCCCTAGTGGGTCAAGGGTCATTTTTGCGTGGCCTTTAGATTCTTCATTTTTAAAGTATTTTTCTTCCAAAATTGATGTGTTTTTACTCCCTTGAAAATGTAACATTTTTTTATTATTTTTGCATGTAAATCCACTTAAGACATCATTTGTTGCTAGGGAATGTGTATACTTCCCCAAAATAGTCAAGGGACACCTGGGAATCCCCTCTCCATTTTGTGGACACCATTTTGTTCCCTCATTTTGATAGTGGATATCTCAGAGACATCCTTATCCTAGGAACATGGGGGTCTAGGGGTCAAGATGCACCCCTTTGTAACTCTATGTACAAAATTTGACTTCAATGAATATCTCAGCTTTATTTATATTCATCAAACGAAAATAAGATTAAAAAGAAAATACACACACATATTTAAAATAGAAACAAAACTCAATAAGATTTATGTACAAAATTTGACTTCAATGAATATTTCAATTTTTTTAATATTCATCAAAGAAAAAAAGATTACAAAGAAAAAAGATCTCAAAATTTTTATTTTTAAGTAATTTTCACAGTTGATTGAAATGCTTCCATATTTAAAATAAAACAAAACTTATAGAAACTTCTAGCAATAATGTCAAGAATGTGGGCTTCCTTGACAAAAATAATGAGGGGAAAGTGCTAGAGTGCTTTAATAATGACAAAATAGTATCTTGAATCTCTTCAAATACTCACACATAGGATCAACCTACATTGAATGTTTGTTTAATTGGCTCAAGGATAAAATGTGGATATGAGTAGTTGGCTAAAGCTTGATATTTTGGAAAGGAAGTTGACAAATTTATGAATCATGGGTAAATTGTTAAATGTAGGTGGCCAATGGATATAATATTATAATTTAAATGAATATGATAAATATGTGGAACAATGTACATGTAAGGATAAGATAGAGGCTAAATACATAAGAATATGTATGTGTGGAAGAGAATCAAAACTTATGGAAGGGATCCCACTTCGCATGAGATCATACTATTTTCATAATATATTGATATCTCCTCAACATAAAAACAAAACAAAATAAAATATATATAAAATTTGACCTTAACAAATATCTCAAATTTTAACTCACTTTCACAATTAATTGGAAATGCATCCATATTTATAATAAAAAAAAACAAAGCTAAGTTTTAGCAATAATGGGAGTTACAATCCTTTAATATGTCTATCAAACAAAATTGGCATCTAAGTCTCATTTTTCTTTCCTATTTTCGAATCAATATTATATTGGACAACAATTTTTTTTACAACAATACATCTAAAAAATTTAAGATTTATGTCATCAATGTTAGGCAAGATACCTCAACCTTGCTTCTAATGTTAAATTTTAAAAGGTGCATTATTTAGGTTATTAAATAGAAAAATTCAATTTCTACCATATAAAGTTACTTTTGGTCCAAATAATTATTCTGAGTTGTTTGGAATTTCTTCCAAGGGCGTCTCTTATGTAACTTTTTTTAAGATTCATAACTCAAAAAAAGTCTAGTTAGCACTTTGGATTAAAAGTCATGTCGTCTGAAAGTTGAACTTTTTGTATAGAAATATGTAATTACTTTCAACACATAAAAGATCTTATAAGGGAGAGTTATAATTGTCGACCAATTTATGATGCATGTTGTGGCACATAATAAGTCATCTAAGGTTGGAAATAAAGAAGAAAAAAATAGAACACCAAATTTGATGCATGAGTGAATAGGTGGAAGGAATATGCCATTTTAGCTTATCCACTAATCTTTAGACCTAGGTTTTATATTTCTAGGCTAAGGAATTGGATGCCACTTATTAGGCAGTTTTAGCTTATGATTTTCTAATTACCATTTGATGGTTTCATTTATTGCATCTTATATATACTAGGTGCTTGAGATGAAGACTTTTGTAGATATTGTTGATCGATCATAATTTATATAGATCTCTAGTTTGTGATGATCCAATGAAGGCTTAATCTACAAGTGTATTGTAATTATGCTTTACTAAATAATATATTGGGCTACTCTAGAGTGTGAGATTTTTCTCTTGAAAGGAGTTTTCCCATGTGAACTTGCATTATATTATATTATTTATTATATGTTTGTAATGCGTTTCTTCATTTTTTAATTCTTAAAAGGTTAAATTTTACACACCATTATCCTCAAAATTTTAGTGTAGGAAGAATTTGCATGCACCTCACTTACTTTCATTTGTTATATAGAGCCTAATCACCTCAAAATCTATGTGTTGGGTAGAATATTTTTTGTACTAATATTTGTTTGAGTAGTAGCTTAAGTAGAGAGGGTCTTTATATTATTATAGGGAGAGATGGAAAGAACATCAATGATAAATGAAAAATTTCTTAGATATGGACTTTGAGTAATGAAAACTAAATATGGAGGACGTGTCACCCAAAAAACAATACATCTATGGGTTCTAGTATTTGAATGTAAACCTCCCACTATGTCACAATAAGCCCAGGACAAGATGGATAGAAAGAAAAGTGTCTCATTAAACTCAATTTTGCCAATTTAATGTTACTAAATGTATATGAAGAAACTACCAAAATATATATTTGAAACAATTTTAAAGGAAAAATTATTAGGCTAAATCCTTGGTGAACATGCTTTTATTGAGAAATATTATGTATACCCTTAATATGGAGAAATGATGGATTTATATTTGAACATATAAATATCCTTAATATGGTAGTTACCTAGTTTCATTTAGCAGGAGTGAAGGTAGAGAAGGAGGCTTGTTGTATTAATTTGTTGTGTTATTTACCAAATTCATGGTACTACCTAGTTATGGTTATTAGGAGCACCACTAGTAAGTTTAATATGGATGAAGTGGTTGCATCTTCACTATCTAAAAAAATGAGAAAGAAGAATTTGGATTTAACTAAGGAGGTCGTAGAAGTTCATGGAATATCCAAAGAAACAAGGTAAGAACAAGGTGTTGGATAACTGAGAGGGGGGGGTGAATCAGTTATCTTTGGTCCGTTAACAATTTTCAACCTTAAAACCTTTTCAACAACTAATCTTAATAATCAGATTTAAGCATTCAACCAACCACACCAATATGCATATGAAAATTAAAAAATAACATGCAAAACATTCAATCACACATTAACTCTAGTATTTAATGTGGAAACCCAATTTGGGTAAAAACCATAGTGATAATTATCACCCACAAATAATTCACTCTTCTAAAGTGAGCTCGGTTAAGAACCAACCCTGTTAAAGGTTACAAAACACATTTTCTAGATGTGACCTGTTAGGGGATTTTCACCAAAGATCAATTAGATCTGTCACCCTATAATGAGTGCCCTTATTATATGACTTAGTACATTCCTTTTAATGACACCTTATAAAGGATTTAGAAATACGGTTGTTAAATCCACTCGGTTAAGATATTTTTTTCTACATTGGTTACAAAGTAACAATGAAATGAACTAATAAAATCTGAAACTATATTTGCTTGTTCAGATCTCCTTTCTACTCATTTATCTTCTTAAACATCTTCTTTTCTAGCTGATCAATGCTCACTCTTCATCTCATCACTTTCCTTCACTTGATTCACACTTTTCTTCAACTCTGTTATGCTTGGTGTACCCTTCTATACTTATTCGAATATCTGCACTTGCTATCAACAATATTACCATCTTTATCATCCTTTATATAGATAATTTTTTCTGCTTAATCCTATTCATTAGGGTTTCCTTGAATTAATCTCATCTATTCGATCAAATATCAATCCAAATTCAATGTATTCATAGCTTGGTAACATGTCTCATGAATCTTGCCAACTGTATTTTCACCTTGGAACTTGAACTTTTCTTCGATCTCAAATCAATCATTGAATCTTCACCATTTATCTCTACCTAACATTTTTGATCCATTGATTTCATTAACTGACTTTGTTCCTTCCTTAGAATCTTCTAGATCAATCCATATTCTCACTCAATGTCATCTTTTAATTGATTTCTTGTTTAACCAACCAACTTCATCTTCTTGGTTAAGTCTACCTTCTCAGTTATCATTTGTTTGGTTAACATCTTCCTAGGTTATCAACTTCTCAATTAACTATAACTGACAATTAGCTTTACTTATCGACAAATATAAATAACTTGTGCATCATTCCAACACTTCATCAAATCATGTAAAATTATCAAATCAATATTACCTTGTCAAAGATTGATTCATCAATGGCCCATTTAAGCTTACATACTTAACATAACTTCTTCATTTCATCTTCTATCTTTACCAACCATTTCTTTACTCAACACCACATATTTCAGATTGATATGGAAACTTGCATAAATCAGTAAATCAATAGGCTTGACATCAATGAAAACATAACAAATAATCCAATACTCTACACACCTTTCATTGCTCGATTACTAACCTTGTTCATTATCATCATTAGTTTGGGTATCAATATCACTTGGGGTAACAATCTCCTCCTTTGACATTGATGGAAATTTTTTTTATACATCTCATGTAACACATCTCACATCTAAAATATACCATCCAATATCGGTAATCTCCATTCTTCAACTCTATTCTATTATTTCTTTATTGTCTTCATTCTCTTTTTTTATTTCTCCCCCTTTCTTCTTACATAGTCATCTTTCCTCATTAATATCTCTCCCCATTAATATCTTTCCTCATTTGATAGCAATGCCAAAGGTACCTAAAAAAACTTAATCTGAAACTAATTGTCCTTTTAGTTGTATCATGTACCTTACTTGTACAAATTACTTCTATTTCCTCATATCTTTCTCACAACTTTAGGCTTCTCCTAAAGAGTGAACATCTGCATCAACTCACAAATAGATAATCTGATAAAGCATGAATTGATACAACCTGCATATTTATCTAATGAACATTATATAAGGGAATGACCCCTAGTTTACCTCTTAGGTAATTAAAAGTATCCTTAGGTAATGGCTTCGTGAATATATCAGTAATTTGTTCCTTGGATTTTACATATTCAAGCTTTACTTATTTGTCATGTACCTGTTCTCTCAAATAATGATACTTGATTGATATATTCATTGTCATTGAGTGCATCATCGGGTTCTTTGAAATGTTTATTTAATAATAATAAAAATGATATGAGATGATGATGTGATATATGATGAAATGTAAGAATGTGTGTGTAAGGGTGTGGGGAAGGTAAGATTCTCTTCTTAATCCCAAATTCCCAAAGGAAAGATCTGAATTGATTAACCACAAGAAAATGGTCAATGCATAAATGAATCAATCGATGAAGAATATGAAGAAAGAGGAAAACCTTATATTCCCTTGTGGAAAGGAGTATTGGAATCTTAATTGAAATTAATTTAAGACAAATACTAACCTCAAAGTATAGAAGATCTGGAAATTGCTATTTTCGGGTGTCTGTATTGAGTTTCTGGAAATTTTGCAACCAGATTTGGAATAGAAACACAAAGATGGAGAAAATAGAGAAATATTTTTCTTTTCTAAACCAGGTCAACCTTAACCCAAATAAAGGTCGACCTTGACCCCTTTATGTCGACCTTAACCTGTGCTGCTCCGACAGAAATTCTGTTCGCGAATCCTGAAAGTTTTCCAAAAAGGGTATTCAAATCTACTCTATAATTCACTATTCCACACCTGCACTTGTGAGAAAAATGGTTTTTTTTTTGGATGAGGGGTTTTCTTTGGTCAAACCTTGGTTTTTGAATTAACATTGAAATATAATTGAAATTGTAGTAATAAGCAAAGCAAATGGAACAATTCACCTTGCTTATGTTGAAATCCTTGTGGAGGATTCAAATTCTTGAATCCACAAGTATGGATGCTCCAAATGAATGTAGAGTTGTAGGATGTCTCAAATCAATTGTCTTTAGATCTTCAACACCAATCTTGAATGGATCTTTGAATAGGATGAAGATTGAATGGATATGGATGGAGAAATCTTCAACAAGAGGGCTCCATAGAGCTTGAATCCTTCAATGGCTACTAATGGATCTCCCTGATGAATTGGATATTGAATGCTTGAAGGATTGAACACTTGAATGCTTGAAATGCTTCTTGATCACTTGATGTAATCTTTTCTTGTGATTGATAGATGATGGATGTGAAAATGAGAGGAGAAGACTTCCTTCTATGCTATTCTAGGGCACAAACTTCTAGAGAGGTTGACATAGGAGAAATACATTCACATTAAGCCTATACCTTTAGAAGTGGACCTAAATTAAATATCATTTAAGAGTTTACCATTTTGAAGCTTGAAACAGCTGACTCAGAAGTGGGAAAATAAATCTTTCCAGAACCCGACATTCGAAAACCTTCAGAATCTAAAATTTAAACCCTGGGTTAGGGTTGAGGTTGACCCTGACCTAGGTTAGGTTCAAGGTTTACCTTGACCCAGAAGGTCAACCTTGATCCTGAGGTCAAGAACCTCATATTCTCAGAGTAGGATGCTAGAAACAGGCAGAAAAGAAGTAGGAAATAGGGCAGGACATGGGAAAAATCCAGATCCAAGTCAAAGACCCATTCAAGGCATTTGACATGACCCCAAACCACTTACTCAAAGGGCTAAAATAGTCTTAAATGGAAGCTCTTCCATTTTTTGATGATACATTGAGCCCCCACTTTAGCAAGAGTATGGACTCGATGGAAACTCTTGGTAAAGGAGATCATAAAGAAAAACAAAATCTTATTGAAATCAAAGGGACAAAGCAATCCTCAAGGCCCTAGGGACTCAAGTCTTTGTCAACCCCAAGATTACAATAATAGAGACATCTCTAGAAAAAAGAGAGAAAAGGGGTGTGATTACCTCACCCAATGAGAACTTATGTCCCATTGTGAACCACATAAGAAAACAACGCAACTGGAAAGATGAAGTTGAACCACCTAGTGAATGTGGCTACTCACTAGTCAAACCATCAAGGATCCACCCTCAGGAATATCCTATTCCAAAAGAGAAAAGCCAAAACAAGAGAGATCCCATCTTAAGGACACCTTCAACCTTAAGGGATCAATACTTGAAAATTGAAAAGAGATCCTATAAGGTAAAAATCCATGCTTTAAGGATTAGTCTCTAATCCATAAAGGGAGAAAAGTTTTGAAAAGTATATTGAAAGCGCGTGTGTACAAAAAGTGAGCAGAGCATATGACCTCATGTTAAATTCATTGCTAACACTTTAACATGAGCAATGGCTTGAACAGAAACATAAAAAACTCCACTGATTATATTTCCACTAGGAGATTCCCCCAAGTGAAGACAAATCAAGGGAAATACCACATAAACATACAAAGAACATAGAAGGGATCTACCTACCCTGGGGTTAGTATGATCATAAAATAATATATATATGATATTATTGCAAATTAATTGACATCATTCCCCAAAGAAAGTAGAACGACAATCACAATGGATGAAAGAAAACACAAGAGTTATGAAGAAGATTATTTTTGGATGACAACATGGAGACCAAAAAGAACCAGTGTTAGCGAGTCACAAATCCAAGCCAACTACAAAAGGAAAATATTTACAAACAATAGCACAAGTACTACATAACATGAACATAACATATAGAAGAATAGAGATACATATAGAGGAATAGTACAATAAGTTTGATTCATTTATCACCTTGCACCAACAAAGTAAAAAGGGTCATATAAAAGAATCTAACAAATATTTAGCAAACACATTATGGGAAAAGCACAATACAATAGGAAAACACACAAAAGCTACCATGAAGGACAAGCCAATCAAGCGCATCACCTACTCTCCCCATCTCAATCTGTATCATTTAGGGAAGGTGGGAAACTCGCAAGAGGGACTATATCCAACATAGTAGGAATAATAGTCAGTTTCAAACAAGGATCCTCTTGAGAATCATGATGTTCGATACTAGGTGTAATTATCAATTGTGTTGAAATCATATTAGGTAAATCAGTATCAATGTCAATAATCTCATATTCATCATTAGCATCATTAGGATCATCAAGAGTATCTTCTTCATCAATATTAATCAAAATAGAATTTAAGATACGAATATAATCATCATAATCATTCATCTTAACATCATTATTAACATTAACTTCTTCTAACACATTAGGCATAGGCTGGTCAAAAGAAGGTAAAGAACTTTGAAGAACAGAGGCACAAGCCTTAGCTTGAGCCCGACAATTCTTACGATGTTCATTGGAAGACCGGTTCTTTTTTGTCTTGTTTGAAATATGTTGAGAACTAGGAGGAACAACCACCGGTTCCTTCATAGGTTCTATAGGAGGATTATTAGGATTCTTAGTAGGCTGAAAAGAAACACTAGAAGCTTGATTAAGAGAACTAGAATCCATGGATAAAGGAGGTATGGAAGGTGTAGGCAAAAGACCAAGGTTAAGATCCATCTGAGGCATGCTTAACTCAACAATATTTTGATGTTTATAGGCTTTATATGAGTGAAAAAGGTTATCTGGTTGAGAAGGACATGAATTAGGTAATGAAGGCCAAAAGAAGTCAAGGGTAGCATAATCCCTAGGTCTAGAAGGTTGATATAAACTATGATTAATATTCTTCACTTCTTCATCCTGAATGAATTTAATACATTTATGGATAGGAGAAGTGACGTCATGCATGGAATTCAACCAAGGCAAACCAAGCTTAACTTGAAATTGATTAGAAGTAGGGACAACAACAAAGGTAGTATCCACAATTTTACCACAAAGTTCAATAGGAAAGTTAAAAGAACCAAATGATGGATCGAGAAAAACATTACAAGTTTGGATCCACACATTAGATGTGTCATAACAATCATGTTGTAAGTTCTTCATAAAAAGGTTTTCTTTAGTAATAAAATTGACTAAGGAGGTAGGATCAACAAGACAACTACACACAGGTATCTTAGAAATCCTACCATAAATGTAGAGGGGACCATTAGGAGCTTTAATAGTCTCAGAATCATCAAAGGTGATCAAGAGTTCCCCAAGTTATTTATTCTTAGGTTGTTTTCAAGGTTTAGGTTGAGGTTTCAATTTAGGCTTAGGTTGAGGTGAAACTTGAAGTTGAGATTGAAATTGAGGCGGGGGTGGAGATACATGTTGAGACAAAACAACATGCTCCACAAGGTTAACACTATGATTAAGATCGTCCATCTTTGAATTATAAACAATATCCATAGAAGATGGCTGAACAATGGTATTAGTATCATGTGTAGGAAAATGATTCCTATAGATTTGGAGGTTTTGATTAGGAGGAGAGATGGATTTGTTCCCACTACCATCAAAATTATCAACAGATAAAGCATTAGAATCAATTAAGTCTTGAACCTTATATTTTAAATAATAGCACTTCTCAGTATCATGGCCATTTTAACAATGGTATTGAAAAAAGGCTTTGGGATCAAAGGATTTGGATTCCATTGTAGTAAGTAAAAGAGGTCAAATAGGAGGCAAAGTAATCATATTAGCATTCAACAATTTACTCATAATAGAATGTAAAGATTCAAAAATAGGAGTAAACGTAAAATTCAGATGAAAAGCAGTGGATGCAGAAGCGACATTGTTGGATGCAACAATAACTTGATCAGCAACTGCAATTTCTTGTTTATTTATCTTGACATAGTTGTTAGGTTTTTGAAACTTGTTGGGATTAGGAGCAACATCACTCTTATCAACTGGAACATGAGCCATTGGAGTGTTGCTCTCAAATTGACTCACTTGTAATTGATAATGATGAAGTGTTGTACAAAGTTGTTGAAAAGAGGTAAATTCAGTAAGTATAATCTTATCTCTAATATCCTTTTGTAAATTTAAAATAAACATACACTAAATATCAATATCAGGAAAATGATAAGAAATTTGCACATACAAATGCTTAAATCTACCAATAAATTCAATCAATTTTTCTTTAGTATTTTTTTTACAATGCATCAAATCAGTTAAGGACACTTGTGGACCAATGTTATTTTGGAATTTTTGGATAAAGGCATTAGCAAGTTTTGGAAAAGAATCAATAGAATAAGGAGGCAAGGAACAATACCATTGCGAGGCCTTATCATGGAAAGCTCTCGCAAACAACTTGGCTAAAATCCTATGGTCATGAGAATAGTCACTACAGAGGATTTGGAATGTTTGAACATGAGTGAAAGGGTCTCCCTTACCATTTTAATTCTCAAGACAAGGCATATCAGCTTGCCAAGGATCGGGAGCACGAATAATGTCTAGGGATAAAGGACTGCCCATGTCACATGTAGGAATACTAAAATTAGATTGAGTTAAGGACGCAAGTTGTTGTTGTAAAGAGGACATAGTTTGAGCTAGAATAATGATTGTGGAATCATTAGAAGAAATAGGAGGCATAGAAACATTAGAAACACTAGAACAAGTGTATGAAGTAGCAGGAATAGAAGACACAACCAGTGGAACACTTAGAAATACAATTGGAAGAGGGTTGGAATAGGTAAAAGGAACACTATGATAAGAAGGTTGTGAGGTAGGTAGAGACACTAGTGGAACACTCATAGGAAGAGATGGAATAGATGTAGTCACTAAAGGAGGATTATAAGTAGGAATGCTAGGTAAAGGAATGGAAGAAGATTCCACACTAGTGATAGGAGGAATGAATCCTAGTTCTTGAGCTTCTTGAGCTAAAGGTTTGACATTTAAATGCACAAGATGGGTGATACCACACAAGAGATTAACACCTTGATCAATCTCCTGAAGAAATTTCTTAAGAGCCTCTATAACTTGAATAGAATCTTGATTATGGTTTTCTTGAATAAGCCAATTTCCCATTTTATCAAGTTCAGTTGAAAGTTTTTGGACTTGTTTAGGGGGAACTCTTAAAGCATCATCCTCATCATGAAATGAGTGAGAAGAGTTATGCTCCATAGTAGGATTAGAATCACAAGTAATCAAATTTTCATCCGGGATCCTAAGGAAAGGAGAGGAAGACTCAGGATCAAAGGAACTCATAAGTCTACAACTCCTTCTAACCGGGATATTATAAGTAGGACTAGAGGTAGTAAAGCTCATATACCAATGCAATTCAAATGAACTAAATTAGGAAAACACAAGGCATGAACAAATAAATGTTTTTTTATTTTTTCTTTATTTGAATTTTTTTTTGTAAATGCAAGCACATAAAAGAAGGCTAATCTAATATACATGCAAGATCTAACACCATAAAAGAAAGATTTGTCTATCACGGGTTCACCAAAATGTAATAATAATAAAAATGAGATGAGATGATGATGTGAAGTATGATGATATGTAAGAATGTGTGTGTAGGGGTGTGGGGAAGGTAAGATTCTCTTCTTAATCTCAAATTCCCAAAGGAAAGATCCAAATAGATTAACTACAAGAAAATGGTCAATGCATAAATGAATCAATCGATGAAGATTATGAAGAAAGAGGAAACCCTTATATTTCATTATGGAAAGGAGTATTGGAATATTAATTGAAATGAATTTAAGACAAATACTAACCTCAAAGTATAGCAGATCTGGAAATTATTGTTTTCGGGTGTTTGTACTGAGTTTCTGGAAATTTTGCATATGGATCTAGAACAAGAACACAGAGATAGAGAAAACCCAAAAATCTTTTTCTTTTCTAAACCAGGATGACCTTGACCCAAACAAAGGTCAGCCTTGACCCCTTTATGTTGACCTTGACCTGCACTGCTCGAACAAAAATTATGTTTGTGGATCCTAAAATTTTGCCGAAAAGGGTATTCAAATCTGCTTTGTAATTTGTTGTTCTGCACTTTCACCTGGGAGAAAAATGGTTTTGTTGTTTGGATGAGGGGTTTGCCTTGGTCGAACCCCAGTTTTGGAATTGACCTTAAAAGATAATTGAAATTGCAGTAATAAACAAAGTAAATGGAACAATTCACCTTGCTTAGGTTGAAACCCTTATGGAGTATTTGAATCTTTGAATCCACAAGTATGGATGCTCCAAATGAATGTAGAGTTGTAGGATGTCTCAAATCAATTATCTTTATATCTTCAACACCAATCTTGAATGGATCTTGGAATAGGAAGAAGCTTGAATGGATATGGATGGAGAAATCTTCAACAGGAGGGTTCCATAGAGCTTGAATCCTTCAATGGACACTAATGGATCTCCTTGATGAATTGGATCTTGAATGCTTCAATGCTTGAAATGCTTCTTGATCACTTGATGGAATCTTTGCTTGTGATTGATAGATGATGGATGTGAAAATGAGAGGAGAAGGCTTCCTTATATACTAGTCTAGGGCAAAAACTTCTAGAGAGGCCAACATAGGAGAAATAAATTCCCATTAAGCCTATACCCTTATAATTGGAACTAAATTAAATATCATTTAAGATTTTACCATTTTGAAGCCCAAAACAGCCGACCCGAAAGTGAGAAAATAAATCTTTCCAAAACTCGACATCTGGAAACCTTCAGAATCTGAAATTTAAACCCTGGGTTAGAGTTGAGGTTGAACCTGAGCTAGGGTAGGGTCAAGGTCGACCTTGACCTAGGTCAGGGTTGAGGTCAACCTTGACCCAGAAGGTCAACCTTGACCCTGAGGTCAAGAACCTCAGATTATCAGAGCAAGATGCTAGAAATGGGCAAAAAAGAAGTGGAAAATAAGATAGGATAGGGGAAAATGCCAGATCCAAGTCAAAGACCCATTCAAGGAATTTGACATGACCCCAAACCACTTACTTAGAGGGATAAACTAGTCCTAAATGGAAGTGCTTCCATTTTCTGACGATACAATTTATAGCACTTGTATTATCACAATATATTGTCATAGAACCATCTATTTCCTCTTGTATCCCTTCAAGTATTTGTTTTATCCAAACAATGGTAGAACAATTGATTGCAATAGAAACATATTCTACCTCAATAGTTGTCTATGAAATGAAATGTTTCTTTTTGCATATCCATGTCACTAATCTTTCTCCTAGGAAGAAATCTCCTCCACTTGTACTTAAACTATCATCCACATTACCTGCCCAATCAACATCATTATACACTTTCAATTCAAAATATATATCCTTTTTGGACCATAATCCATAGTACTTGGTTCCTTTCAGAAATCTAAAGATTCTCTTCACAAAAATAATGTGTCTCTTTAGGATTAGAAGAAAATCTTGCAACAATACCAATAACATGTGCAATATCTGGCCTACTATATTATATATGAACAACATATTGTATCTTACCAATCATGGATCTATATAGAGTTTCATTCACCTTGGTGGAGTCATCTTCTTTTGAAACTTTGCATCCAGTAATCATCGGTGTACCAAACGGTCTTGAGTCTTCCATCCTAAAAGTTTACATGATCTCTTTGATGTATTTTGACCATGTTATGTATATGCCATCCTTGATATGTTGAATTTGCAATCCAATGAAGAATTTGATCTCTCTAATTATTGACATTTCAAATTCCTTCCTCATTTCATCAACAAATGATTTACACATTGAATCATTTCCTCCAAATATGATATCATCAACAAAGATTTTAGCTATTAACACCTTATCTTCATATTCACTTTTTAAGTACACATTACTATTATCACTAGTTCTAATGAAACCTATTCTCAATAGATATGAGTGGAGCCTTTCATACCATGCTCAGGGTGCCTATTTAAAACCATACAGTGCCTTGTGTGGTTTACATACCATGTTTTTTGACTTTTGTCAACAAATCCTTCTGGTTGCTCAATGTACTCTTCTTCTTCTAGTATTCCATTAAATAATGTAGACTTTACATCCATTTGATAAACCTTGAAACCTTTATAAGTTGTGTATGCAAGTAGAATTCTCACACCTTCTAATCTAGTAATAGGGGCAAATGTCTCACCATAGTCAATACCTTCCTCCTGAGCATATCCTTTGCATACAAGTCTAGCTTTATTCCTTATCACATCTCCATTTTCATTTATTTTATTTCTAAAAATACACTTTGTACCAATAAAATTCTTATCCTTAGGTCTTAGTATCAGTGACCAAGTATTGTTCTTTTCAATCTGATCAATCTCTTCTTTCATTGCATTAACCCAATATTCATTTTCAAATGCATCCTTGACTAATCTAGGCTCAAATTCAAAAATCAAACATGCATAGTTTCTCAACTTACTTCTTGTCATGACTCATGCATTCTTATCTCCAATTATTTGAGCCAGTGAGTTGTTCCTTCTGACATACTTTTCTAGTACTAACTTGATTCTCTGTTCTTCAACATTTTCTTCTCTCGGTGGGGGCTCAATTGGTTCCTCAGTTTCTTCTTGCTGCTTGGGTAAAGTACTAGAAACTCCTTCATGTGCATATACAAATATTTGATAATCTTCTGGTTCCTTTTTTCTATCTCCTTCATTTTTATATGAAAACTCATCAATCCTTACATTTTCACTTTCCACAATTTTATTATTAGCCTTATTCAAATATTTATAAGCTTTTCTCTTTGTGGAGTATCCTAGGAATATACCTTCATCTCCTTTAGAATCAAAATTTCCATTCCTAGCATCTTTCAAAATGTAACACCTACTTCCAAAGATTTTAAAGTAGCTAACATTAGGTGTATGCACATACCAAAGTTCATAGGGAGTTTTATTTGTACCTTTCTTCAGTTGTATTCAGTTGAGGTTGTAAATAGCATTGCTAATGGCTTCTCTCTAGAATGTTTATGCAACCTCCTTCCCAATCAACAATGTTCTTACACAATCAACTATTGATATGTTCCTTCTTTTAGCTATGCCATTCTATTGTGGAGTTCTTGGTGCAAAGACTTGTCTTTTGATTCCATTTTCATTGAAGATGACAATAAATTCATCGGAGATAGATTCACCTCCTCTATCTGATCTTAAAGACTTTGGTTACTTACCTGTTTCCTTCTCAACTTTTTCTTTGTACCATTTAAACATTTGGAATGCATCATAATTTTCTTTTAGAAATATTATAGACATCATCCTTGAGTAGTCATCAACAAAAAAAATGAAATACCGATCACCATAATAACTTTGTACTCCCATAGGACACTGAGGTCAGTATGAACTAACTCTAATATACAATTAGATGAGTAAGACTTTCTTGAAAATTTTGATTTTGTCATCTTATCGATTTGACACTCCTTATACATAACTTTATCTGACTTACTAAATCTCGGTAAACCTCTGACTATTTTCTCCTTACTAACCTTGATCAGGTTATGAAAATTCACATGACATAATATTTTATGCCATAACCAAGCATCTTCACTTCTTTCAATCAGACACATATTTGCATTAGAATTCAGATAAAATAAGTTAGCTTTGGATTAATCATCAGTGCCAATCAAATCTCTAGCAACATCATAGATCTTCACCTTTCAGTTCTGAAATTATAGTCGGTGACCTATGTTATTCAGTTATGCCACACTCAACAAGTTGTACTTTAGTCCTCAAACCCAAAAATAATTATCACACTTAATCTTTTCATTCAGCATAACGGAACCCTTTCCTTTTGCAGAACTTGGAGCATCATTTTTAAATCTAACAAATCCTCCATCATATTCTTCTAAGTTTTCAAACTTATCAATATCACCAGCCATATGATGTGAACAACCACTGTTAATATTCCATGTGTCAATTTTATTAATTTGAGAAATAAGGGTTTTTTCATCTTCATACATTTCTTCTTCTGAATCATCCTTCATAGAAACATAAACCACTTCCTCACCTTCATCTGTGTCATCGGATTCATCATCAATTAGTCCTTCCTCAACTAGGTAGCATGATTTCTTTCCTTTATCCTTTATCTTCAATATCGATTCTCCTTCTTGT
Source organism: Chamaecyparis obtusa (assembly GCA_027943335.1). NCBI lineage: Eukaryota > Viridiplantae > Streptophyta > Pinopsida > Cupressales > Cupressaceae > Chamaecyparis > Chamaecyparis obtusa. The sequence goes on along the minus strand of BSBK01003968.1, from coordinate 540,929 downwards.
CCTTCTTATCATTCCTATCATTATCAATACACCTAGATGAAATATGACCTATCTTGTTGCAATTGAAATATTTTAGAGGCAATTTACCTTTATACTTTCCTTTTCCTCTTGGTAACCTCTTTTCTAGTAGTGCTTCCAGTTCTTCTTGTTCTTTTTCCTCAGATAGTATACTTTCATAGTCACTTCCACCTAAACTATAGTGAATGTCTCTTTCTCTTCTTGAACTACCAATGGTTCGAGATGATTTGAAAGCAATTTCTATCTTTGGCAAACTATTATCAAAGTTACTAAGATTAAATGCAGTCAGCTTACCGATCAAAGCATCAAGTGTAACAACATTACCAGGTATGGATCTAAATTTTTCAATAGAAGAGACTCGAATAATATTTAGGTAAGAGAGTTCTAAGAATTTTTCTTACCACATCTTCTTCATTTATGGTTCCTCCAACACCTTTGATAGCACTAACCATTTCCTTGATTCTAAAACTGTATTGTGAAATGTTTTCACCTTCTTAAATTCTCATCTCATCAATTTTTCCTCTGAGACTATCAACATTTTCCTTCTCTACATGTTGATCACCTCCATAAAGAAGTGCAAGTTTATCCCACATTTCTTTTTCTATAGTGCTATCCTTTATGTCTTTAAACTCAACATCGGTTAGGGAAGAAGCAATCTCAATCATTACCATTTTTTTCATGCTTTTCTCTCATCTGATCAACTATCATAGGTCCAAGAGGTGCTGGATTATAGTCATATTCCAAATAGTAAGTGCAAAATCTGGAATTCCAGATATGTGTAACTTCATCTTTCTTTTCCATGTAGGGAAGTGATGAACTACAACTAATTGAATACCTGAATGACTTGAAGATCAGTGATTAGGAGATCACCGAGTTACTGAAATGATATGTAAGATAATTAAATCAGTCATTATGTTGTCATTGATGTCAACTAGTTTTGACAGTACTTATCATGTTAGTTAAAAACATCTAGACATCTATAAAAAGGAGAGAAAAGATGAAGAACTGAGATATCTACATGGAGAAAGATGGATATGATAGATGAGGATAAGGAATACTTTGGGTAACTTATTGATGAGTCTATGATCTCATATTGTTGACTTGATTATGTTGCATTAATCTATTATGTAGAAGGAAGAAAAATTGTACAAGGCAATGTGGTTGGTAAATGAAGCACTTCAGTATACACTGAGCTAGTGTAGTGTATATTGAGTGATAGTATTAACCGAGCTTGTGCTCACCGATGCATTTCTTTGTTACCTGAGTATGGATGAAAGTATTAAATGCGTAGTTCAGCCGACAAAATTTGATGAGATAGAAATTCTTATGATTTCGAGATTGAGGATAAAGTTTTTAATGAGATCCATAGTTGAAAAAATTTTAAGATCTAAAGGATGGAATAGAAAAGTATTATGGACACAACTGTCGAGGAAGCTTTAAGAGGAAAAATCAATCAAGAAGGATAAGTGGAAAAATCTGATGGTTGATATGAAAATGATTTATCTATCTATATAAGAGATATGAGTTTCTTTATGAAACTATGCCAAAAGAAGGAACACTGTAGAGATTTTGGGTGAACATAGTTTCATGCATGCTTGAACAGACTGGTTGAAGGAGAACTGAACTGCAGAACAAAACTGAGCGTCAGAGAGGTATTACCGAGTAAAAGTAAGTTGAGGAAGTGAATTGAAATATTGATTAGAGGATTTGTATGGGATTAGAATAGATTTGAACATCTGCAAGTTAAGTTGTATTGTAATCAGATCAACTACTTTTTTAGTTTAACCATTGATACAAAAAATCTACTAATCGAGTGGACTTAACCGTCTTATGTTATGCCCCTATGTCATTCAAGGAATGTGCATTGTTATCTTATTGACCCCATAGTGAATGCTGGTCGAAAGTTAACTATTAGTCTTAAATCCTCTAAAAAGGTCACACCTAACAGTGTGTTTGTAACCTTTAACAGGGTTGGCTCTTCACCGAGCTCACTTCAGAAGAGTGAAAATTATTTTGGGTTACCGGTCCTAGGTGGTTTTTCCCTTAGCAGGGTTTTCCACATTAAATCATTGTGTTATGTGTTTCTATGATGATTTTTTTATTTTAATACTTTACATACTGCATATTTGATTTGGTCGGTAATCACAGTGAGTTAATTAACTAGTAATTGGTAAAAGGCATAGACAGTTTAATAGTTTATGTTACCGAACTACAAAATTTATTGGAATTGTTTTAAGTGTTACATATTTGTATTTGGGACTATAGGATAACTGATTCACCCCCCTCTCAGTTATTCTAACATGAAGTTCTCCTTGTTCAACTTCGATACTTCTCTCATATACATCTTCAAATCTTTAGCTTAAGTCTTTTAAACTTTTACCTCTAAGCACCAAATTCTCTGATATCAATTCTTGGATAAATGAGAGGGGGGCGAATTAGTTATTTCAAGTCCCTTAACAATTTTCAACCTTAAAAACTTTTCAACAACTAATCTTAATAATCAAATTTAAGTATTTAACCGACCACAATAGTATGCATATGAAAATAAAAAATAACATGCAAAACATTCAATCACACATTAACTCCATTATTTAACCTGGAAACCCAATTTGGGTAAAATTGCTGTGAGAATTATCACCCACAAATAATTCACTCTTCTGAAGTGAGATCGATTAAGAGCCAACCTTGTTAAAGGCTACAAAATACATTTTCTAGATGTGACCCTATTAGGGGATTTTCACCAAAGATCAACTAGATATGTCACCCTGTAATGAGTGGCCTTATTATAGGACTTAGTACATTCGTTATAATGCCACCTTAAAAAGGATTTAGAAATAGGACTGTAAAATCCACTCGGTTAAGAGATTTTTGTTACATTGATTAGAAAGTAACAGTGAAATAACCTGATAAAATATGTAACTACCTTTTCTTGTTCAGATCTCCTTTCTACTCATTTGTCTTCTTCAAACACTTCTTTTTTGGTTGATCAACACTCACTCTTCATCTCATCACTTTCCTTCACTTGATTCACACTTTTCTTCAACTTTTTTATACTCGGTGTACCCTTCTGTACTTATTCAACTATCTACACTGGCTATCAATAATATTACCATCTTGATCATCCTTTATATAGACAATTTTTTTTCTCTTAATCCTATTCATTAGGGTTTCCTTGAATTAATATTATCCATTTGATCAAATCTCAATCCAAATTCAAGGTATCTATAGCTCAGTAATACGTTTCATGAATCTTGCCAGTTGTATCTTCACCTTGGAACTTGAAGTTTTCTTGGATCTCAAATCAATCATTAAATCTTCACCATTTATTTGTACCTAACATTTTTGATCCATTGATTTCATTAACTGACGTTGTTCCTTCTTTAGAATCTTCTAGATCAATCTAGATTCACATTGTATGTTGTATTTTAATTGATTTATTATTTAACTGACCAACTTCATCTTCTCAGTTAAGTCTACCTTCTTGATTATCATTTACTCGGTTAACATCTTTCTCAGTTATCAACTTCTTGGTTAACTATAACTGACCAATATCTTTACTTACCGACAAATATAACTGACTTGTGCATCATTCCAACACTTCATCCCATTTAATCTTACATGCTTAACATCACTTCTTCATTTCATCTTCTATCTTTACCAACCATTTCTTTACTCAACACCACACATTTTAGATTGATATGGCAATTTGCATAAATCAGTAAGTCAATAGGCTTGACATCAATGACAACATAACAAGTGATCCAATACTTTTACATACCTTTCATTTCTTGGTTACTAACCTTGTTCATTATCATCATTAGTTTGGGCATCAATATCAGTTGGGGTAACATAAGGATGATAAGAAAGATAATTTTGGATCCAAATCTTGTGGGAGATCCAAATCTCCTAATAAGTTCAAGGAAAACTATTGAAATTGCAAAAAGGTAGACATATAAGAAGCGATTATAAGGAGTAGGAGAAAAAGAATATGGTAGATTATAATGATGAGTTTAAGAGATCCTTCTAGAAGAAAGGTGGTGCTTTGTTGTTTTCTTAGATACTCACACATCATAAAGTGTGGTTGGTAGACTCTAGTGAATATTTCTGAATGACCTTACATCAAGGTTGGTTTACAAAATATGAATAATATGGCAGGAAGGTGTATTTTGGTGACGATTCTCATATTAATAGTATTTAGCATCACAGAGTCCTAATTAGATTTCTTGAAGAGCAGATGAAGGGCATTGATGGTGTATTTCACATCCATATTTTTGCATGAAACCTATTTTCTATAAGTAAATTGAATAATGCAAGTGTGCAGATTATTTTCTCAAGCAGAGGATGCAAGATGGTCATAAGAGCTATAATTATCAATAAGGGTTTTGGGATTGAAACTCTATTTGAGCTATATGCATGCATAATTTAGTGCAATAATTCTTCTATTCCTATAATGAATAATGATAAAGTTTATCAGTACTTTAAAAAATAAAAACTTGTTTCTAGTCTAGTATTTGAGTAGGTTAAGAAATACATTTTTTTATGAGGAAATACTTTTTCCTATGTTGGACCATTGGACCTCAATTTCTCTCTATAAGTTATAAAAGACATTAACTAAGAAGTCATTTTGTCTTAACCTTTGTTTCAAGCCTTGTTCTTTATATTATAATTTTGTGTTGACCTATTTAGCTACCTTTAATACCTTAAGTTGCCCCGTGGGCCTCTATAGTGTCCTGGCAAGAAACAACTAGTATTCATCTCTTGTTTAACCCCCCCTCCCCCCCCCCCCCCTTTTTAAATCTTTACCTTCTTTTAATGACCTCAATACCTTGTGTTTTAGATTCAAAGTACTATATGTAATATCAAAATGGCTATATTTGGCTCTATTATATTATCTAAGTTAAAACCTTAGCATTTCATCCTTACCCATATCTCCAAAAAGACTTAAGAATTAATATGATATGTCATGTTTCAAGTAGCTCTAAAAAAATAAGCAATGGGAGTTAGCTAATATCTTCCTCTTAACATTGATCTTATAATAATTATATATCATCAATTTGAATTGAGTCTTCTACACTACCTATTAATTATTAAGCATGTGATGAGTTGTCAATTAAATGTACTCTCTTGGTATGATTTGGTGCTCACATGTCTAAGGTTTGCAAGTCATAAGGTGAATGTGAAAGCATCTAGTGGGATTGATATGTTGATTGAGTGAGTGTGAAGGAATTATCTATGTTGTTAGTTGTCCATGTATCATGTTTTAAGAAATTTAAGTGAAATAGATAATGGAAGGTGGCTTATGTCCTCCCATTGTCAAATCCCCAGCTACTATATCCCACCAATTTTTATCAAGCTATCTAGTCATGTTAGAATTTAATGATTAAAGTCAACAAGTAAAATTATCGATGAAGGGTTAATTGAAAGGGACCACAATGAATGGATATAGGTGACCCACTCAATCTTATTTGATGCTCAAGCATTTAGAATGTTATGAAACATTTGGAGGTTATATGTTACATTAAGATGGTATGGTGGTACTAAAACAAGAGTAACCTGGCCTTACTCTTGGACCTTGGTCATTTGATCTTTGATTTTTCTATTGAGCCATAAATGGTAATACAAATGCCTCAAAAATATATCTTCCTCATTTTCCAATATCATAGTCTATGATAAGTATTAACAGTTAATAAAAATGGGCCCCACTACCATTTACTGATTATCATTAGATCATATTAAACTTTGGGTGATAACATATAAGTCCTACTATTGGGCTAATTTTTTTAATCAATAAAATAAATTGAATTGAATCACACTCAAAATCACATAGGTTCAATCAAAGATAGATTCAACATACCCATGATGATATATGGAATGGAATGAAAAAATGAGGTTCAAAAAGAGACTTTTATTTAATCCTCTTAGAAGTATTAATATACAAGTTGGCGACATGTTTATGCAATTCCACCTTTATACCAAATAAGAGACATCCTTGTGTGTTAAAATAATCTAATGCATAAGACATGATAAAATATGTTTAATTGAAGGTAGAAGTGGATTAAATGAAATGTGTTCCTCTTATTAATTAGTGTTCCCATCTTATGGGATAGTGTTAGTATCCTAGAGGAGGGAAATTCCAATGTATATTGTGATCTTTCATTAATGACAATAGGGGATAAATCCAACCCTTTCATATTTTTCCAGTGTCCAAATGAAATTTTTTAGTTAAAGAAACATTGATTGATGATGCTCCAATCAAACTTTATTAGGCTTAATCCAACTCTTTTATATTTGGGAGGGGTCAAATTTAAACGTTTCTGATTAAGCAACTTTGATTGAAAATACATTAATCAAACTCGCTTGTGTGATATCCTTTTTAATCCATATCATCATGTTACATTTTTTATTTATAATACTCAAATGTGTGTCATGTATGTGCAAGGTCAAAGAATATCATTTGGAGACAATTTTATATTTATATAGCCGTTCAATTAGCTTTCTAAAAATATGAATATGCCTTGACAAATTTTATAATGTAATTAAATTTAATATTAGTGTCCTAAATTACTCATAAGGAAACTAATAATGGAGTTAATAATTCTTGTGTTAAAATATGAATATTAAATTTGCAAAGAAAAATAAAGGTTCTTATGATCAATCTATGTTAATCAAATAAATGTAACCAATTGATTACAATAAATTTAGAAAATATAATAATGTGCTTATTATTTTGGAAATGCAAATGGGACAAATAGGGTACTTATCTCTATGACCAAAGGGTGAATACCAATGGTGAAGATTTTGGAGTCACATTGTGTATGCTCCAAAAATTCATAAAATTTGCATTGAATTTGTACTTTGTTAGAAAACAAAAATTTGAAGGCCATAGGCATGGGCCCTAGTATGAAGAATCTTTATTTCTTTCAAAGCACTAAAAATAAAGTGTGTCATTATTAAACGCTTCCTTGATATTGTAAAATGAGAGAATTTTTTATTGAATATTTTATAATTAAAATTAATGCACATATTGTCTTGAAATTCTCACACATAGCATCAACCTATGTCAAATATTTATTTTTTTGTCTCAAGACTAAAAGGTAGATTTGACTAGTTGGAAAACTTTAAATTTTTAGACAGGAAATGGACAAGTTTGGAATAAAAATTAAGGCTAAAAGGTGGATAGGACTAGTTGGCTAAAATTTGAAATTTTGGAAAGGGAATGGATAAGTTTGTGATAAAAAACTATCATATTGCAGGTAAATGGTTAGATGGATTTTGATTGACAGTTTGATAATTAAATCAATGTGTCAAATGTCTTCAAATACTCACACATAGTTGTTAGGAATAAGGTGTCTCAACCTTGGATAATTCCTATTCTTATTATTTGTTTTGTAAAATGTATTTCTTGCAAATAATGTTGATGTGTCAGCATCTTAAATTGTGTGTAAGGAGATCATGGCTAAAACGGTTATGACGGATTCCTATGACACGTAAGAGCTATGTCAAGAAGATTCAATGACAGGTGAAGACATGTGGAAACTGATAAATTTGAATACTGTTCACTCTTCCCCAATTGTGGGGTTCGGGGCATCGCCCCGGAAATTTTTTTGGGGTTCCTATTTTCTCGAAGAATGGTAAAACCCTAATACGGTTATCTTTGGGAGTAGCCCTAAAAAGTGAAGCGCATGATATAAGATTTTTTAGGGTTGTGAAGAGAGATGATGCGAGTGTATTGTTGGAACATTTTATGCTGCCATGATTTGTCTTCAAGGGTTTAGAAATCTTCTGAAAGAACTTGCATTGCAAGTGTATTGTAAGCTGTAATAGTTTTGATCAATACATTGTGCAGGTTTTGGAGTGCTGGGGTTTTTACCGAAAGGTTTCCCCAAGGTATATCATTGTGTCATTCTCTATTTTTCTATATGTATGGTATGTGGTTGCAATATCTTTGTTAAAGTAGTTAACGAATCTGAAATTGTAAGGATTTAAAAGAATTTGCACAATACTCTCCTATAGAGATTAGCGTAGGATGTTGTTTCCGCACCTGAGTTTCCTTACAATAGTTGTTAGAAATAAGGCAACACGAACAACTAAGGGGGGGGTGAATCAGTTGTGTTCAAAATAGTTGTGTCAAAACCAAAACTTATCAATACTTAAATTCTTTACTTGATGTGAACATTAAATAACTAAACCACAATCACAAGAACACATAACACCAAATTTTTTGCATGGACACCTCGGTTAAGGAAAATAACACGGTGGGGATCAAACCCACTAGATGATGTAATAGCAAAGATAACCCAATTAAAGGTACAATAGGGAAATGCACATGCATTCAGGCTCACTGCTCAAATACAACTAAGGGAAATAACCCTTAGGAAACAACCCAAATCACAACAAGGGCTACAACACCAAATGGACTACAATCCACTGATTTATGAACTAACTGATAGCATCTATGATATGCCAATACAACTCCAGTGAAGTATATCTATGTTTGACTTAATTTTAGATTCCACTCATACCTCTTCACACATCCATAAATATATCTTGTTCACACACACACACACACACACACACCTCTCCATACTCTCACTCACCTTTGTAATAACAAAGATTACATCTTTAAATACATTAAATCAACATATTACAACAAGGTCATCCAAGGATGTCATTAAAAAATATTTACAAAGAGTAATACACAATCCTCTATGTGATCCAAGACATGTCAGAAAAGACATATCTAAGACTCAATTCTTCATCTACGAACACACTATGATCCATAAATTACTTCACAAATCTTTGCAACATGTTATCTATCAAGTTGGCCAAGAGCACCAACACTCCATAGGAAAATCATTGAACTCGATCACGTAATCCAATGCAATCCAGAAAAATGAATAGGAAATGATATAGAAATATCAACAAGCAACATGAAATACCACAACAACACAAACATCTTTGTCTTTGAATTCACAACTATCTCTACAATGTTCATCAGGAACACTAAACATCAACCTCTGTCACTCAAGAAAAATAGCTTGTCATCTTCCAAATCACACGCCAATCAAGCTAAGGACACACATCCATGTCTGAGACTCACCACCATGTTAGAAACCAAGAATATTGCATAATCGATCATCGCTGAACCAAAAATGACAACACTATTACCTCCAGAATAACCAAAAAATTATCCTTTGATAAATTACTCATAAAGTTCTCAAATATTAGTGCGAACCTTTGAAAATTTAACAAGATCAATTAAAAACATTGCACAACACTTCTACAACTCCACAACATTTGATCTTCAATATACTATCCACACCGATGCAAAACTATTCATTGAATAAATTAGGGAATAAATAAATATGTTAACATCAATGTCATTACATATATGCATGAAATATCCAACAATATCCCCCTTTGGCATTGGTGGAAAAATATTATGTAAAAACCAAATCAATGCACAAATAAATCATATTAGCAACAATATTCACAATATATCAACCACTCCCCGTAAATATGACCCTTGATTTTCCCATGGCAATCTCTCCCTTGGTTTTCTTCCTTATTTTTCACATGGCTATCTCTCCCCCTTTGACATCAATGACAATGACACATATATGCACTAAGTCATAGAGGTCAAATATATGAACAACATACCTTACAAGACCAACTACTCCCCTTAAGGAGAAGTCCCAAAAAAATTCAATTGAGAATTAAATAATCTTTGTATAAGAACTGGACCGAAGCAAGTCCATGCATCTCTAGCTCTGATTAGGAGGGGCTATTCCCCAAGCTTACCTCAGAGATACTCAAAAGTATCCTTTAGAAAGGTCTTTGTGAAGATATCTGCAATCTATTCTTTTGTAGATACATATTCTAATTTGACTTCTTTTTCATTCACCTTATCCTTCAAGAAATGATAATTTATAGGATATGTTTTGTTTTTGATGCAACACAGGGTTCTTTGAAATATTGATAGCACTTGACTTGTCATAATAAATAATAATGGGCTCACCAAAAATTATTTTGATATCTTCTAGCATTTTCTTCATCCAAACTACTTGATTACAATTCATAGCAGTAACACCATACTTAGTTTCAACAATAGATTGAGATATACAAGTTTATTTCTTACTAGACCAAGAGACTAACTTCTTCCCCAAGAAGAATGCTCTAGTTGTAGTACATTTACTATTATCCACATTACCTTCCCAATCTACATTAGTATAAACACATAATGTAAGATCAACATCCTTAGGATACCATAAGCCATAATCCACCATCCCTTTTAAGTATCTAAATGTCCTCCTAACAACAACAATGTGTGATACCTTTGGTTCTACTTGAAATCTCACAACAATGCAAACAACATTCGTTATGTCTAGTCTAGTCTGAGTCAAGTATAGTAACCCATCAATCCTTGATATGTACCTTTTCTGATATCAAGATGGGAATCATTATTCTTTGTTAATTTGAAAGAAGTAAGCATAGGGGTTCTAATAGGTTTAGAATCCTCCATTCCAAATCTCTTTAACAACTCCTTCACATACTCAAACTATGATATGAAAATCCCTTTTTCTGATTGAATAATTTGAAGACCAAAAAAGAATTTCATCTGACCTATCATTGATGTCTCAGATTCCTTTTTCATATCATCAACAAAATATTTACCCAACTTGTCATTTCCACCAAAAATGATATCATCCAAAAATACTTCAACAATCAAGATATTGTCATGATCAATTTTTAAATACAAATGACTATCAATAGATCCTTTACTAAAACTAAGTTTCATCAAATATTTATCTAACCTTGCATACTAGGCCCTCGGTGGTTGTTTCAATCCATACAATGCTTTATTTAATCGAAAAACAATGTCACATTGATCAATCAAAGGAAAACCATTAGGTTGTTCAATGTAGACTTCCTCTTCCAACTCTGCATTCAAGAATAAAGACTTAACATCCATCTGGTATACCTTGAAATCTTTGTAAGTAGCGTATGCAAGAAATACTCTAACAGGTTCAATTCTAGCAACAGGAGAAAAAGTCTTTTCAATTTCAATACCTTCCATATTTTATATCATTTGCAAACCAATATAGCTTTGTTCCTTACCACTTCACCATCTTCATTTATTTTTTTTCTAAAAACCCATTTTGTTCCAATCACATTCTTGTCCTTTGGTTTGGGAACTAAGATCCATGTTTTGTTCTTTTTAATCTATTTCAACTCTTCTTCCATTTCCTTAACCCAACTTTCATCTTTGCAAGCTTCATCAACATCTTTAGGTTCAACTTTAGAAATCAAATAAATTTCATCTCTAATTCTATCATGTTTTCCTCTAGTCAAAACACCTTGATTTCTATCACCGATAATCTAATTTTATGAATGATTCAACCTTACATACCTTGAAGTCTTCAAATTTTCTTTTGTAGAAGGATCTTGAGTTTCCATTTTTTCCTCATTTAAAACTTCTCCATTCTATTTTATCGATCCATTCTGATTCTAATTCTAATTTTGTACTTGTATAGTTTGTTTTTATTCTTCATCATCTGATTCATAACTATATGAATTGACTTATTTATGATAACTCTCATCAACTTTCACATTAACACTTTCCACTATCTTTCTCAATTGATTGTTAAAACATTTATAATATTTTCTCTTTGTATAATAACAAAGAAAGATACCTTCATCACATCTAGGATCAAACTTTCCTAAATCTTAAACTCTCTTGATATAACATTTGCTTCCAAATTTTTTAAAATACTACACTGTGAGAACATGACCATACCAAAGTTTATAAGGAGTCTTACTAGTACCATGCTTTATTTGAACTCAGTTCAATGTGTAGATTGTAGTACTCATGACTTCTCTCCAGTAGGTCTGCAAAACATTACCTTCTATAATCATGGTTCTTGCGGTGTCAAGAATAGATCTATTCCTTAGTTCTACAATTCCATTCTTTAGTGGGGTTCGGGGAGCTGACATTTTTCATCTTATTCCATTCTCTTTGTAGTATGCATTAAAATTATCCTGAAGTAAATTCTCCACCTCTGTTTGATCTCAAACATTTCAAATTCATTCTTGTCTTAGTCTTAACCATAGCTCTAAATATCTTGAAGTTGTCAAAGGCTTCATATTTTTCCTTCAATAATGTAACTCACATCACTTTTGAATAATCATCAATGAATAGTATGAAATATTTGTCACCATAATAAATCCTAGTCCTACTAGGACCACATAAATCGGTATGCGTCAAATCTAACAATCCATTTTAAGAATATGTCTTGCTTTTAAAGGTAGATTTTGTTAGCTTTCCCAATTGACATTCCTTACACATCACATTATCAGGCTTCAACAATCTGGATAGATCTCTTACAACATATGTAGTACTTATCTTCACAATGTTATCAAATTTTAGATCAAAAATTATCTTATGCAATAACCAACTATCATCAATTATAGTAATCAAATATTTATTCTGTGTTCTATTCAAATGAAAAACATTACCTCTGGTCTTGGTGCCTAATGCAATCTCATTTCTAGAGATTCCTTTGATTGTGCACTTTTCATCTTTGAATTCCAACACATATCCTTTATTAACAAGCTCTCCAACACTCAAAATATTATGCTTCAAACCATCAACATATAGAGAATCATCAGTATTATTCTTACCATCTAGTGTAATCAAACCTCTTCCTCTAATAAAACAAGGAGTATTATCACCAAATCTGACAAATCCACCATCATACTTTTCTAATTTCACAATTTTTTTCTTATATCTAGTCATATGATGTAGACAACCACTTTATATCACCCATTCATCTTTTATTTTAACATGTGCAACTAGGGAGTTTTCCTTATTCAAGAAGAATAAGGTATGATTCTCTTCTCTAATAACAATAAAGACAATCTCATCTTTACCCTTTTCAGATTCATCATCAATCACACCATCACTAGTAGCTAGATAACATTTTTTGTGATACTTAGGTTGAAACTTTCTAGGCTTATACTCTAGTACTCTCTCATGACATCTAGAAGAAAAATAACCAATCTTATTGCAATAAAAATATTTCAAAGATAGCTTCCCTTCATACTTACCTACACCTTTCGGTACTCTCTTTGCAATTAAGGATTATATCTTTTCCATCTTTCTTTCCTCTTCTTCAATCTCTTCTAGTTCCTTATCATATCTAGATCTAAGATTAGATGAAATTTCTCTAGACTCATATTTTGGCTTATCCTTAGAAACAATATCTTTAAATGCAGATTCATACTTAGGAAGATTTTCATGAAATATAGTCATTTCAAAACTAGATAACTTACCAACCATTGAATCCCTTGTCACTTTAGAAAAGGTCATGATTTCTTCTATTGCAACAACTTTGTTTTCATAAGAAGGAGGTAAGAATCTCAAAATTTTAAAAACAATCTCATCCTCATCCATGTTTCACCAACACTTTTGATTCCACAAACAAGTTCGGTCACCCTTTGAACATAGGCCTGAATATTTTCATCTTCACTCATCCTCTCAGCTTCTAGCTTCCCTTTTATTCCTTTCAACTTTTCTTTCTCCAAAAGAGAGTCTTTCTCATGCAATGCTTCCAATCTTATCCATATCTCATGTGTGGTATCCAACTCCATGACATTTGAATATTAGGTATCTGATAAGGAACTCAACAAGGCTTCCTTGGCTCTCATGTTATATCCAAATTTTTTCTTCTCATCAACACTAGAAACAACCAAATCTACAAGAGGCTTGTAATCTTTCTTTATAAATGGCCAATACTCTTCTCCAATGTATCTCAAGTGTGTAATCATTCCACCCTTTCATATAATATAGTTGGTTCCATCAAATCTCATACTATCTTTCTTAAAGGTTGCCATCCCAGATCACCTCTAGCAGTTAAGCTGCAAAAAGAGGATCTATCTCTGATACCAATTGTTAGAAATAAAGTAGCACACACAACTAAGAGGGGGAGGGCGGGGGGGACCATTTTTGTTCAAATCATTTGTGTCAAAACCAAAACTTATCAATACTTAACTTCTTTACTTGATGTGAATGTTAAAGAATTGAACCACAATCACAAGAACACATAAAACCAATTTTTTTGTGTGGAAACCCGGTTAAGGGAGAAACTATGGTAGGAATCAAATCCACCGGATGATGTACTAGTACATATAACCCTGTTAAAAGTACAATAGGGTAATGCACATGCATTCATTCTCACTACCTACAGATCACTGCTCAAATACTACTGAGAGCAACAACCCTTGGGAAAAAACTCAAATGACAACAAGGGCTACAATCCCAAATAGACTACAATCCTCTTTATGAATTGACTGATAGCATCTTTGATATGCCAATATAGCTCCAATGAAGTAAAAATCTATTATGACTTAATTTCAGATTCCACTCATACCTCTTCGTGTATCCACAAATATATCTTGTTCACACACACCTCTCCATACTCTCACTCACCTTCGTAATAACAAAGATTACTTCTTTAAATATATTACATCAACATATTACAATAGGGTCGGCCAATGACCTAATTATAAAATATTTACAAAGAGTAATACACAATCCTCAATGCGATCCAAGACATGTCAGCAAAGAAATAGATAAGGCCGAATTCTTCATCCACAAACATGCTACGATTTGTAGATCACTCCATAAATATTTGCAACACACTATCCATCAAGTCAACCAAGAACACCAACACACCATAGGAAAATCATTGAACTCAATCACATAATCCAATGTGATCCAGCAACAAGAATATGACATGATCTAGAAATGTCGAGAAGCAACATGAATTACCACAACAACACAAATATATTTGTCTCAAAATTCACAGCTGTCTTTGCACTGCTCATCAGGAACACTAAGCATCAACCTCTGTCACTCAAGAAAAATAGCTTGCCAACTTCCAAATCAAAAACCATTTGAGTTGAGGACACACTTCCATGTCTTAAACTCACCACCAGGTTAGCAACCAAGAATATTGCATAACTGGTCCTCACCGAACCAAAAACTGTAACACTATTATCTCTAGAATAACCAGAAAACTATTCTTTGATAAATCAATCATAACATCCTCAAATCTCAGTGCGAACCTCTGCAACTTGAACAAGATCAAGTACATACATTCCACAACACTTATACAGCTTCACAACATATGATCTTCAATATATTGTCCATACCGATTTAGAAATCTTCATTGAACAAACTAGGAAATAAAGAAATGGGTTGACATCAATGACAAAGCATCAATATCAGCACATATGTGTGCATGAAATCTCCAACAATAGTATCCCACTACATTAAATGTTTGATTAGTTGGATCAAGGCTAAGAGGTGGATGGGAGTAATTGGCTAAAACTTGAAATTTTGGAAAGGAAGGGGACAAGTTTGTGATAAAAAGCTACTAATTGTGGGCAAATGGTTAGATGTAGGTGGCTAATGAATATAATAGTGTAATGCAAGTGAATATGACAACTATATGGAAGAATGTACATGTAAGGATAATATAGAGGTTAAATACATAGGAATAAGTGTGTATGGAAGAGAATTAATAATAGTGGAACGAATCTAACTTCACACAAGATTGTACTATTTGTCATAATATATATATCCTGAAAATAAGAACAAAACTAAATAAAATTCATGTATAAGTTTGACTAACAACTCTCTCTCTCTCTCTCTCTCTCTCTCTCTCTCTCTCTCTCTCTCTCTCTCTCTCTCTCTATATATATATATATATATATATATATATATATATATATATATATATATATATATATTCATCAAAGCAAAATAGTATTACAAAGAAAGAAAAATACCTTTGTATTTAAAATAAAACAAAACTTAGGCAAACTTCTAGCTATAATGTCAAGCATGTGGGCTTGTTTGACATAAATAATGAGAGTACAGTGTTTGAGTGCTTTAATAATGACAAAAATAGTATATTGAATGCCATCAAATACTCACACATAACATCAACCTACTTCAAATGTTTGTTTCATTGGCTCGAGGCTAAAAGGTAGATATGACTAGTTGGGTAAAACTTGATATTTTAAAAGGGAAATGAACAAATTTGCAAACCCTGGACAAATAGTTAGACGTAGTGGTTAATGGATATAATAAATTGTAATGTAAGTGAAAATGACAAATATGTATATATAATGTACATGTAAGGATAAGATAGAGGGTAAATATATAAGAATAAACATGTATGAAGGGAAATTAAGACTAGTAGAGTAAATCCAATTTCACGTAAGATTGTACTATTTATCACTATATATACATGTCTTCTGAAAATAAAATAAAAACCGGATAAAATATATTTACAATTTGACCCTAACAAATATCCCAAATTTTAACTCACTTTCACAATTCATGAAAGTGCCTTCATATTTAAAATAAAACAAAACAAAACTAGACAAAATTTTAGCAATAATGGCAAGCATGTTGGAGTGCTAGAATGCTCTAATACTGCCCATTCATGTCTCCATTCCCTATAATCATGTACACCAACCATTTAAAAGTTTTGTATTTATAAATTATAAATATTGTGTCATTTAAATGTTTTTGAAAAATATATAACAACAAGACATGTGTTAGGTACCTACCTATAGCTCAAGCTTATCCATAATTGGAGTGGTGGAAAACAATTTGTATTTTTGTTTCCTATGAAGTAAACAAAACTAATTAAAATGTGTCATTTATTATGTAAGCAAAGTCTTTGCGTGGCTTATTTTATAATTTGGAATGTTCCTAATTTGGTTGGATACAACCCTTTTTCACGCATAATGGAAAACATGGATCATATAGAATGCTCATTTTAGGATATTAATGTCAAATCAAAATGGTCGTAGTTATTATTTGTTTATATCTTCCGTCCTTGCCCAATCTTGTGTAAACATCTTCAAACTAGTATAATATTATTATATAGAATGTTTTTTGTAGTAGTCTTTAAAACAATATTTTAGATTACATTTTGTAATTTATCAATATGAATAATCATATAAAATAATAATACATTGTAGATTAGGTTGACAATATATTTTATTTTACATCCTACCATTATATAGTCAATGGTAATTATATTTGTAACTAAGGAGATTTCAAAAATAAGGAAAAATATTTAATCAATAATATTCACAAGATAATGAAAATAAGAATAAACATTTGCACAAATAAAAATTATAATTATAATTAGTATTTGAATTCTAGTTTATGATATAAAAAAATTATAAAATGAAGTGAAGTAGAGGAGGGAATGTATCATTTTCATTGTAATAATGTTGGAGCAATATAAACATTTTGTAGGAATGGAACTTGCATACCTTCATTAGCCTATGACCATTTTAGCCCTTTGTTATATGTATTTTGTGTTCGCCTAGCCTTTGTTGTTCCCCAGTCACGTTTTTCTTCTCATCAATATTGTTTTAAGCCTCACTTGTCCTCCCAAAGTATTGTCTTTTATTTAATTTCAACCCCATTCTATGACTTAAGATTTATTCATGTTTCACCTTTGTTGATGACTCCTTTACTCCTTTTGTTTAACCTTAAGTTAACATCCCTAACCTTCTTTATGTGTGACCCGCACATTTCTTGTTTCTAAAAAACATCCAAATGAACATCCTTCACATGAACACTAATTGCTAGATGGCCACCTTTCAACCCACTATCCTTTAGTAAATTGAGCTTGATTTTCATTTGATGATTTAAGATTTCGCTATGGAGATAGCTACCTAAGATCTAGATGCCTAATGAAAAGTACAAAAACTTACGAAGATCAACATGGAAAGAATAAATTATATTCCTATAAAAAGAATATTAACATCAATGTGCATTATGAATGAGAAATCTTTGGTTATATAAGAAAAGGCAAGTCATTAAACAATATAAGATTATGATTTGAGTGTCTTATTCTCATAATATGAGACATAAAGTGAAAATGCCCTAAAAGTTCCCCAAGTAAACTTAAGTGACAAGGTGTAAAGAGGACCCAATAGTGGACCTCCTTAGGGAAATATCCATGTTCATACTAAGACCCTCCTTTAAGATCAACATAAAAAGAAAAGAAAACATACAAACATGGGCCCTAAAAGCAAGACCTGAATAGGTACCCATATACAACATATCTCTTACAAATGTATAAAATAAAAAACTATAGAAAAACTCCTCTCCAAAAAAAATAAAAACAACAAAGATATGTGTTTCTAGTGCTTCTAGATTTGATTATGTACGAGGTTTTTGCATCAACATTTTGGATCACACTCTGTGACCCATCATTTTTTCTCCTTGTGCTCTCTTTCATCCTGATGCAGAATGTGTGTTGGAACCCTAAATTTCTGCAAAATTTAGTGTTTCCTAAGAATGAAAAAATATTGAAAATTCTACAAATGGCTATTTTCCAAGACATTGTGCACAGGTCATCACCAAGCTTCTGTATTTGACATCAATAAGGAATAGATCTTTGTAAGGGTTGAAGCTACTAAAGTTTTCTTTGTTGTCATAATCTAAGGATGTTGGTCTAAGAGGAATTGTTTATTTGATCGACAAGGAATTTTCCCCTTCTATTGATGAGGTCATTATTATTACAAGTTCATTAAACGAAAGACACAAATAGCAGGATAGACCACTCTCAGTACCAGTTTTGAAAAGATTCTATAGCCAATTGTTCAGAAATGAAAATTTCTTTTTAGTTGGGTCCATAAGAGACCCGATTGACATTGTGATATATGAGATTAATTTTAAAATTGGTTATAAAGTTTATGCTATTTAAATTAATTTTTTTTAAATAATGAAGTTACTTATGAATTAATGATAAAGGCGGTCCCATCTTTTGTGGGCAAAAATACTTTATAATCTTACATGCTAAATAATGAATCATTGACAACACATCAATATTAGATTAGAAATAGTCTGAGATATATACATGAAGATATGAAGGTCTAGGTAGTACATGCCTGCGAGACAAGGCACATGAAGTGTATACAAATATTTTTAAAAAGAGGAAATGTGGTATCTCGATAATTTTGACAGAACTACTTCAAAGAGATGTCATCCTAAAGCATGAACAAGTGACTATGGGGCATCCACAAAATAAATTTTGTAAAGAAATTTTTGGAACATTTGAATTAATTCTAAAATATATTTGTATATTTTTATTAGAAATTATATTTCCTACTCCCCTCATATACAGTGCTTGACAAGCGAGGGATCATGAACGAAGAATGTGACCTATCTTTTTACGTGTCTCAAGGATATATGGTCTCACGTGTTGCAAATGATGCAAAATATGGGATCATAGACAACAAATGCTATGTCATATCAAGGAAAGTTATATATAAGGCTATGGAAGAAGGTGATTTGTTGAGAGCAGAGGTGAATTCATGGAAACTGTAATAGGGGTTTTATTTCTAGATTTGCTACTTTGAAGAAAGTTTTTATGGTGTTGTGTCATATCAAGGAAAGTTATATATAAGGTTATGGAAGAAGGTGATTTGTTGAGAACAAAGGTAAATTCATGGAAACCAGAATCAAGGTTTTATTTCTAGATTTTCTACTTTGAAGACAATTTTTATGGTGTTGTGTCATATCAAGGAAAGTTATATATAAGGTTATAGAAGAAGGTGATTTGTTGAGAATAGAGGTGAATTCATGGAAACTAGAATATGGGTTTTATTTCTAGATTTTCTACTTTGAAGACAATTTTTATGGTGTTGTTGACAAATCGAAGATGGGTTTAGAATTAGTAAAGATAACTATGTGGGGACAATTGCTTTATTACTTAGATTGATTCCACAGATAATATGATGCAGGAGCATCCTGGGTGTAAGAGCAATCTTGCATCACCCAAAAATATTTCTGTTTTTATATTCAATAAGGGCTATTTTGTGCAGAGCTGCTATTTATGGAAAGTTACTATTTTTGGTAATTTTTGTATGTGCTCAAAATGATCTGATTTCTTTCTTGGAGGTTCATTTTGGTCATATAAGTTTGCCAGCAAAGTTTCATGGCTAGATCAGGTGTAGTTTTGAAGATATTGAAGATTTTCGGTATTGGCAGCAGGATACAGAAACTTCGAACTCAGTTTTGAAGGCTTTAGAGGCCCCGGATGAGGTCAAAAATTTGGGTGACGAGCGCTTTGCGCTAGTCAAGCCTGTAGAGCGCTTCGTGGCATTTCTGAAATGGGGTTATAATAGCCGAGCGAGTCAACTGGTGATGACTTATGGTCTTCGGAAGTTGGGCCACCTGAAATGGCGGAAAATAATTTTCTTTAAAATTTCTGTTCGGGTTTCAAAAGTTATTTTGAGCCGACTATGATGTAATAAAATGTAAAATAAAATAATTCTAAGTTTGGTCGGCCTTATTGGCTAAAATTCTGGAACCTTCCCAGGCGGTGGATAATTGCCTATATAAGGAAGGCTGTATTATTGTCTTAGGCAGTTCAGAATAGTTCTGGGTAGTAGATTTGGGTAATAGTTCGAGGCTTTGTCCTACAGAATATTGTGAGGGAATGCCCATGTGGCTTTGCGTATTGTAATTCTGAAAGTTTGTAATTCCACATTTGTGGAGATAATAAGAAGCCAATTTTCTGTTCTTGCATATTGTTGTTGTTTCTCTATTTCTGTTATGTGTTTGTGGTATTAAGGGGAGCACCCTTCATCATAATATTTTAAACAAAGAATTTTATTGTAAATTTTTTATTTTTGGGAATGGATTAGTTTGTGTGTAAGTAATTAGTTAAGCTAAACAGTCATGTTATTTTGTAATAAAAAATGATAACTAATAAAAAATGTTTCCTTGTGTTTACAAAAGGAACATTGAAGGTTGGAGGAGGAGGAATTTAGATTAGAAAAAAGACAAGATGTAAATATCAAATTTCAGTTAAGAAAGAATCTGAGTCGCTTTCTTTACAATTGTGGTGTAGATAATTTTCTTTTTGAATTAGTTCCCTATGAGTTTGAATTTAAAGTAATTGAATGCTGTTCTAAATTCTTATACAAACAAGTTATTTATTGTCAAAAAAATTCGAACATGAAGATACATCTGAGACTTCCATATCCTTATGTTTCTTTTCTAATTGGTCCTTTCAAGTGAAGGTTAAATTCAAATAGACTAACTGTGGCAATTTATATATGATTATCTTGTATCAAAAGTTGAATAATTGATAGATTTACCCAAGTGGTAAGTTTTAAAATTATCTTACAGGGTTATACATAGGGTTCAAGAAGAATGTGATTTTGTTGCCCAAAGAAGAGAAGGCACTAGTCTTTGATGAACTACAACTGATTGAAAATCTGGATGAACTAAAGAAACAATGATTAGAGATCACCGAACTACTGAAGTGATATGTAAGATGATTAAATCAGTCAATATATTGTCATTGATGTCAACTAGTTTTGGCAGTACTTATCATGTTAGTTACAAACATCTGAACATCTGTTGAAGGAAGAAAAGATGAAGAACTGAGATATCTACATAAGGAAAAGATGGATATGATAGATAAGGATAAGGTAAACATTGGATAACTTATTGATGAGTCTATGGCTTTATATTGTTGACTTGAGCATGTTACATTAATTTATTATGAAGAAGAGATTTGAAATTTAACAAGTCAATGTGGTCGGTAATTGAAGATTTCCGTATACACCGAGCCAGTGCAGTGTATACTAAGTAACAGTAATAACTGAGCTAGTTATCACTGGCGCATTTCTATATTAACCGAGTATGGATGAAAACATTAAATGCTAAGAATGGAAATTGCTATGATTTAGAGGTTAAGGATAAAGTTAGTTATGAGATCCATGGATGACAAAATTCAGAGATGATCTAAAGGATGAGATTGAAATGTGTTAACGACATAGCTGCCAAGGAAGGTTTAAGCGAAAAAATGGACAAAAGAGATTAAGAGACAAAATCTAATGGCTGATATGAAAATGGTTTACTTGTCTATATAAGAGATATGAGTTTCATTATTTAAACATGCCAAACAAAAGGAGACTGTAGAGATTTCACGTGAAGATTGTATTCATGCATTCTTGATCAAATTGGTTATTGAAAGAACCGAGCTGCAGACATTACCGAGCGTCAGAGAACTATTTACCGAGTGAAAGTAAGTTGAGAAATATTTAGGAAGTGAATTGATTAATTATCAGAGAATTTTATGAGCACAACATAGATCTGAATATTTGCAAGTGAGTTGTATTTGAATTAGATCAGTACTATATCAATTTAACCATTGATTCAAAAAATCTCTTAACCGAGTGGACTTAACAGTCTTATTATACTATCTTATGACATTCATTGAATGTAAAGTGTTATCTTGTTGACCCCATAGTGAATGCTGGTCAAAAGTTAACTGTTAGTGATAAATCCTCTAACCAGGTCACGCCTAATAATGTGCATTGTAACCTTTAACAGGGTTGGCTCTTTACCGAGCTCACTTTAGAAGAGTGAATTATTTTTGGTTACCGATCCCAGGTGGTTTTTCCTGTAGCAAGGTTTCCATGTTCAATCATTGTGTTATGTGTTATTTCTTATGATTATTTTTCTATCATACTTTACATACTGCATAGTTGATTTAGTCAGTAAACACAGTTTGGATAATTATTAGTAATCGGTAAAGTGGACATACAGATTGATATTTTATATTACTGAGTTCCATAATTTGTTGAAATTGTTTTGTAAAGTAAATCTAATTATTTGGGACTATAGGATAATTGATCTAACTGATTCACCCCCCCTCAGTTATTCTAACAGTCTTCATATATTTAAAAACATTATTTGAAAAATAACAGTATTAATTTCTAATTACAAAACAATATTATAATAGATGTAGATGACATAGAAGACACAAATTATAGCAGAAGTAGTAGGAGAAAATATAGGGAAAGAGTAGAAGATATCAAAGTAATTAGAGGAGAATAAGACATAGAACCATAAATATATAGTTGCAACCAGAAGTAGGAAATAAAGAAACTAAGAGTAGGAGTAAAGTAGGAGAAGAACCTATTAATTTCAATTCTTATGCCAAGTTGAATTGGTCAAATAAGAAGTAATACAAATTAAATTTTACCTTACATTGTTAATTGATCAAAAGAAAAAAAAAATACTAAGCAATCAAGTGCACCTACCTTGGTGTGGTAGAGCTAGAAATGCAGAGGAATTGGATCACATTGATCATTCTTGTTTGTTGGCCAATATTCATGATTGAACCTAAGTATAATATTTGACATACCTTTAGGGTTTGGCAATCTACAGTTTTGGGAACCAACAGTGTGATCCAAAATATTGATGCAAAAACCTCATACACAATCAAATCCAAAAGCACTAGTAACCAATATTTCATGGATTGTGTAAATCTACTAGCATTAATCAAATATATTTTCTAAAGGACAAAAAGGCTAAAACCTCATGTGAGAAAAATGTCCTTCCATAAGAGAGAATGAAGAGAAGGTCACATGACCCCTTTAAATGGATGTTCTAAACTCTTAAGGGAGATCAAAATGATTGTACTTAATCTTATTTAAGGATTTCATGATGATATTTTCAACTCTTTTTTTCATAAGAAAATACCATATATCAACAGTCTACTCTTGAATTAGCTTCTCAATGTAATGCATGTGAAACTCAACGTGTTTGGTTTATTAGTATTGAACTAGGTATTTTAAGGTGTGGATGACACTCTAGTTGTCACAAAAGATGATATACTAATGAGGATCATTAAGTCAAACTCAATCAAAATATTTTAAAATCAAATATCCTCAATTGTGGTGATGTATCATTGTAAATTGTAAGCACCTAATTGTGTGCAATTTCATGATTATTTTGTTAGGATTAACAAGGCAGAAATAACAATTATGTGCAAATATAACTAATATCAGAAAATAATAAAACACACAGAATAGAACACAATGGCACACAGATTTAACGTGGTTCACCCAATCCCTGGGCTACGTCCACCAACAGCAAGTCCAATATTATTATTATCCAGTGATTACAACCTGATTACAAT
Organism: Chamaecyparis obtusa; assembly: GCA_027943335.1. Taxonomy (NCBI): domain Eukaryota; kingdom Viridiplantae; phylum Streptophyta; class Pinopsida; order Cupressales; family Cupressaceae; genus Chamaecyparis; species Chamaecyparis obtusa. The sequence continues at coordinate 516,870 of BSBK01003968.1, read as the reverse complement.
CCGTAATCCCTTACAGCCCAACTCTGCCGCAAGTACTAAAATCATACATGGAAAAAATCCCTAACCCTAAGCCATATTATACAATATTTTTCCGCTTTAGGGTTAGAATGAGTTATAAGTAGTCGGCCCAAATAACTGAAAAAAAAGTAGTCGGCAGGAAAAGTGTACAGTACTTTCCTGATTAGTCACCACAAGCTAACAATCTCCCACTTGGTGACTGATCAGTATCCACACTATACTAAAAAACCTCCCACTTGGAGACTGATCCTGTAGCAATACCGCTACCCACATGAGGCTCCCACTGGATTGAACCACCTTGGACTCAGTTGTTCCTTTATTTTGTTCAGTCTAAAAGACCAACTGAAGTTAAACATGAGTTCAAATTCTCCCTTGTTACTACCTTGGTAAACATATCTGCTGGATTATCATCAGTATGAATCTTTTCCAGCCTTAACTGTCCATCATCCAAAACTGATCGAATGAAATGGTACCACAACTGTATGTGTTTTGTCTTTGAGTGTAAAGCAGAATTCTTTGCAAGATGAATGGCACTTTGGCTATCTGTATGTAGAAAATTATCCTTTTGTGGATGTCCCAATTCTTCCATGAAGAATTGAAGCCATATCATCTCCTTGGCTGCCTTTGTAGCAGCAACATACTCTGCCTCTGTAGTGGATAAAGCAACCACCTTTTGTAGTCAAGAAATCCAACTCACTGCTGTCCCACCAACAGTAAATATATAACTTGTAGTACTCCGCCTGCTATCTATATCTCCTACCAAATCTGAGTCAACATAGCCTTGTACAGTAGTAGTAGAACCCCCAAAGTGTAAACACTTACTGGATGTGCCTCTCAAATATCTGAGAATCCATTTGACTGCATTCCAATGCTCAATACCAAGGTTACTCATATAACGGCTAACGACTCCCACTGCGTGTGCAATATCTGGCCTAGTACATACCATAGCATACATTAAGCTCCCTACAGCTGAAGCATAAGGTACCTTAGACATTTTAGTCTCTTCTTCTGGTGTCTTGGGACACATATCCTTAGTCAATTTCAAATGACCAGGCAAAGGTGTGCTGACAGCTTTGGCATTTTCCATACAGAAACGTTGCAACACCTTCTCAATATAATCAGCCTGAGATAGAGACAATTTCCTATTTTTTCTATCTCTACAAATTTTCATACCAAGGATTTGTTTTGCTGCCCCCAAATCCTTCATAGCAAAAGATTTTGCTAACTGTTGTTTCAACCCCTTAATGTGATCCATGTTAGACCCAGCTATAAGCATATCATCAACATATAAACATAAAATAATGTAGCTGTCATCATCCAACCTCTTAAAATAAACACAATGGTCAGAATGACACCGACTATATCCATGCCCATTCATAAAAGTGTCAAATTTAATATACCATTGCCGAGGTGCTTGCTTCAAGCCATATAAACTTTTCTGCAATCTGCACACCAAATTCTCCTTACCCTTGACCTCAAATCCTTGTGGCTGAACCGTATATATTTCTTCATCCAAATCACCATGAAGAAAGGCTATTTTAACATCAAGCTGCTCTAAATGCAAATCTTCAGTAGCCACAATACTTAAAATAGTACGAATAGAAGTCATTTTAACAACTGGAGAAAATATCTCATCAAAATCAATACCATGTTTCTGTGCAAATCCTTTTACAACTAATCTGGCTTTAAATCTTTTCGTACCTCCATCCTCTTCTTTGATCCTGTAAACCCATTTATTCTGTAAAGCCCTTTTACCTGCAGGTAACTTACATAAATCCCATGTCTGATTTTTCAGCAAAGAGTCCATTTCATCTGTCATTGCAGACTCCCACTGAAGCTTTGTATCCACCTGCACAGCTTCATTATAACATTCAGGTTCACCAGCATCTGTTAACAGAATAGAATACAAAGATGGAGAAAATCTTTCTGGAGGTCTACTTAGCCTTGTTGACCGTCTAACACTCACTGGGGTGTGTGGTATTTGTTGTTGCTGTTGTTGCGGAGCATAAGGAACTACTGGAACATGAACTTGTGGAGTATCATCCAGTACTACATAGTCATTTTCTTTCTTCTCATGCTGCAGCAACAGATCTTTGTACAATACTTTCTCATTGAATATGACATCCCTGCTTCTTACAATTTTATGATTTTCAAAATCCCAAAGCCTATAACCAAATTCATCAATGCCATACCCAACAAATACACATTTCTTTGACTTAGCTTCCAGCTTGGTTCTATTTTCAGAATCTATAAGTGCAAAAGCTTCACAACCAAAGGTTTTGAGAAAAGAATAACTCACCTTCTTACCACTCCATGCTTCCTCTGGAATACCATAGTCCAAAGGAGTAGAGGGGCCTCTATTGATTAAATAAACAGCAGTGTTCACTGCCTCTGCCCACATATTTTTGGGCAGCCTAGCATGCAACCTCATACTCCTTGCACGCTCCATTATTGTCCTGTTCATGCGTTCAGCCACTCCATTTTCTTGTGGAGTCCTTGGTACAGTTTTCTGCCTACGAATACCATTAGAGGAACAATATTCTTCAAATTCTATGCTGCAATACTCACCACCATTATCAGATCTGAGACATTTTAACTTTCTACCAGTCTCAGTCTCAACCAAGCATTTCCATTTCTTAAAAGTTTGAAATACATCAGATTTCTGTCTAAGGAAATAAATCCATACTTTTCTTGTTGCATCATCTATAAATGTAACATAATATAGAGAGCCACCAAGGGAAGATACCTGAGCTGGTCCCCATACATCTGTATGCACAAGCTCTAATCTCTCTTTTTTTTTTCCTTCCCACTCTTCACAAAACTAACTCTCTTTTGTTTTCCATAAACACAACTTTCACAGAAATCCATATTGACACATTTCAGACCAGGTAAAACTTTCTTTGAATGAAGTAATTTCATACCTTTTTCACTCATGTGCCCGAGTCTGTTGTGCCACAGTGCTGTGTCAAAATCTACAGCAACAGTTTGATGTTCTTCCTGCTCAACTGCAGCCACTGTTCCTGAGCATTCATTATCTTCTGAAACAATTAAAGTAGAAGGAACAGTATGACCTGTACAAAGATATAAGGTGCCTACTTTCACACCTTTTGCTACTACTAAGGAACCTTTTGAAACCTTCCAATTTTTATCATTAAAAGTAACTGTGCAACCCTCATCACCCAGTTGCCCTGCTGAAATTAAATTCCTACTCAGCCTTGGAACATGTCTTACCTCTTGTAGTAGCCAATGATTCCCATTCTGCAACTTAATCTTAATTTTTCCCTTTCCAACAATCTGACAGGGTTCATTATCTCCCAAATAAACTAGCCCAAAATCCCCTTGGACATAATCAACAAAATAACTTCTATGGGGTGTAGCATGAAATGAAGCCCCAGAATCTAAAACCCATGAATCATCAATACTTTCTAAGGACAAGAGCAAAGCATCCTCCTCAGATTTGTTACTTACCACATTTGCCTCCTTGTTTCCATCATTTTTGTCTCCTTGATCTTTCTTCCGAGACCAACAATCTTTCTTCTTATGACCTGGTTTTCCACAGTACCAGCAATCATTTGGCCCTTTAGATTCAGACCTCTTTCCCTTTGATTTTCCTCTTGATTTCCCATGATTTCCAGAGTTGTTTCCTCTATCTCTTGTTCTACCTCTGCTTTCTGTGTTCAATACACTACCCGATGTGGATGCCCCTGAGCTTTTCCTATGAATTTCCTCACTCAATATAACACCAATAACATCATCATACTTTAGGGTATTAGAACCAGAAACAGAATTACTAACAGCCATTACCAAGCCATTCCAGCTTTCTGGCAAAGAACACAAAATCAAGAGAGCCCTAACCTCTTCATCAAAAGTAATTTTAACTGAGGTTAATTGACTTGTAACTGTATTAAACTCATTCAAATGATCAGTAACTGATCCACCTTCTACCATTTTCATATTAAATAAACGCTTCATAAGAAATACCTTGTTTGAAGCTGAAGGCTTTTCATACAACTTCGCTAGGGTTTCCATCAGATCTTTAGCTGTCTTTGCTTCAGTAATATTGAATGCCACCGATTGTGCCAGGCATAGACGAATACTCCCCAGTGCCTTCCTATCCAAAATATCCCAATCCTCCTGAGACATTGATTGCTCTTTCTTGGCTACTCCCTCTAATGGCCACCATAGATCCTTTTGATAGAGATAATCCTCCATTTGCATCTTCCATAACTGGAAGTTCTGCCCATTAAACTTATCAACCTTCAGCCTACCCTCTTCTGCCATTTCTCCCACTTAACCGAGAGACTCTCCCACTAACTCGTGAGACCTGCTTCAGAGAATAGATGAAAGAACGAATGAAATAACCTCGCTCTGATACCACTTGTTAGGATTAACAAGGCAGAAATAACAATTATGTGCAAATATAACTAATATCAGAAAATAATAAAACACACAGAATAGAACACAATGGCACACAGATTTAATGTGGTTCACCCAATCCCTGGGCTACGTCCACCAATAGCAAGTCCAATATTATTATTATCCAGTGATTACAACCTGATTACAATCTGTAATCCCTTACAGCCCAACTCTGCCGCAAGTACTAAAATCATACATGGAAAAAATCCCTAACCCTAAGCCATATTATACAATATTTTTCCGCTTTAGGGTTAGAATGAGTTATAAGTAGTCAGCCCAAATAACCAAAAAAAAAGTAGTCGGCGAGGTCGGGAGGAAAAGTGTACAGTACTTTCCTAGATAGTACTTTCCTGATTAGTCACCACAAGCTAACAATATATTTAGGACCAACCTTAGTTTTTTTTTCCATAATAGGATTTCATATGGCACTTAATGGACACCTAAATTCAAATATAAGTCCTCTATTATTTAAATCTCATTTAAAATTGAGGTAAACCATTATTTATAAATATGTCCTCCATTATACAGTCCAATTCAATAATTTATTTGATCACCTAGGCCCTATGTTACTATTTTTGGCCTTCACGATCTATCTCGACCTTGAGATTAGTTGTACCCTATAATCTGGCATCTCTTGATCACCCAAGATCCATGGATTTTATTTGAATCCCCATTGTATATAACATAACTCCTAGGTTGTCATGTTCTTGGGAACATAACGTCTAGGGCATTGTTTTCCCCAATGTTTGGGTTTAAATTGGAATTAGGACCTCATCTTGGTGATTTAGTGGGGTTTGGATTTATAGTCGGCCCTTTTTGAGTTTTAACCCCTGAGATGTTTTGAGAGGTATATAAATACCCTATCTTTCCATATTTTGGTAACCAAGATGAAGAACCACAAGTAAGGATCCACATTCATGATCAAGCAATCAAGTTCAAGGTTTTAAGGAAAGCATCCAAGAATCAGGGATAACTTTAGTGGTGAATATTCACCTATTGGTGAATTTCACTCATCGAGGACCCAAAATTTGGCAAAAAAAATTGGACTTTTGGGGTGGCCATGTCGCCCATGCTTTATAAAAATTGGGTCCCATGCATAGGCAAATCGCCAATAGCGACATGGAATTATTTTTATTTTAGCGATGACTTTGCCAATTGAATTAATTTTTCCACACAGTAAATTGAATATTTTTGCCTACAATTTCCTAAGCTTGTCTTAATCAATGGTCATATTCGCCAATATATAGTCAAAATTTAAGTTAGAGTACGGGTTAAGTAAATAGATTTGACATGTGTCTCTATTCCAGAGACTTTCAATGAAAGTTTATGGCTTTTAAAACTTTGGCCCGAAATAGATTTGACACATGTCTCTATTTCAGAGACTTTCGGGGGAATTTTTGTGTCCTTTAAAACCTTGGCCCGAAATAGAAATCCTGCCATTGATCTCAGATCATCAAACGGTTACAAAAAGTAGGGTTATCTCCTATCAGGAGATATAAAATTAACTCAGAGTACCTTAATAAAATAATAAAGGTCATTTTAGCTTTCAGGGGCGCTACCCCTAAAAACCCCCGTAGGGGCACTGTCCCTCGAGCCCACCCTATACCGTGACAAGGAGCACCCCTGTCAAATAATGATGATTTCTAGGTATAGGTTCCTATCATCATGATTTTCTTCAATAATGAAAGATTCACCAATATTTTGTAGAATTTTCATATAATTGAAAAAAAATCTCCAGTACAAATAATATTTTTTCCTTTCAAATTAAAAAAAATTGCCAACATTATTATTTTTTTTGACCCAAAATAATGTAGGATTCGCTAGGATTTTATACTTTTTCTAGGGAGCGGGTTTCTTAAAGTTTTCCCTACCAAGAATTGAAGAACTAGACTTCCTCTCAAGCATTCAAGATGTTATTCTCCTTGGATCAAGATTCTTTCCCTCATTGAAGACCAAGAAAAGAAGTTTTCTATTAAGAAAGGAGATACACATACATCTATCCAAGTCTGCTTTCTTCTTATTAATCAAGCATTTGTGGTGAACTACAACATCCATTGCACAACGTTTAATCTTTCATGATTTCCTTTTGGGTTTTTGTGTTAAGTCAAAGCTATTGTTGTTGGATTACTGAGAGGGGGGTGAATCAGTAATCAATGATTATTTAAGCCTTAAAAACTTTTAACTTTGATTCAACTCGGTAAGATAAACTTGAGTAGTAACCAATAAAAACCATAAATTAACTTTTTCAATCAACAATTTTAAGTAATCAACAAATAACATGCACAATAAATATTCAACACATTTGACAACATGTATCTAATGTGAAAACCCAATTTGGGAAAAACCACTATGCGAATTATCACCCACCAATCAAAATACTCAAGTCTAAAGTATGCTTGGTTAAGAGCCAATCCTGTTAAAGATTACAATGCACATTGTTAAATGTGACCTTGTTAGGGGATTTTCCTCTGATCTGTTAGGATCTTCACCCTGTTAGAAGTGGCCCAATTAAAGGGCTTTGAACACTCTTCTAGAATGTCACCTCTCTCAAGGATTTACAATAAGACTGTTAAGTCCACTTGGTTAAGATATTTTCTTGCTACAAATGTTAATAAGCAACAATATAAAATTTGATCCGTAAATCTACAACAACCTCTTGCTTAGTCAGATCCCTTGTGTGCTCTTTGTCTTCACTTCATTCCTTCACTATTCACTGGCCTCAACACTTCATCAATCTCTATTGTAGACTCAATTTCCACCTTTTTCTTCTTCACTACATCACTCAGCAACACATCAACACTTCAACTAGCCAGCTTGTTTTTCATTCAATTTCATCCTTTATATAGACTCAATTTTTCCTTTTAATCTTCTTGATTAGGTTTTCCTCTATTTATTCTAAATCATCAAATCATCCTCTTGAACTGATTCAATGAACTTGGCACTCGGTAAAACTTTTTATCATCACCTCAAAATTTGAACTTTTCTTGGAACTTGTACCTTCACTTTTTGCCTCTTAAATCTTTACCATAGATCATCACCTTGAATTTTCCTAATCGTAGATCTCTTTAAATAAATCTTCTTCATCCTTGGAATCTTCCACATCACTGTGGCTCTTCATTAAATTTTTTTCTAATCCTTGTATTTAATTTTTTGTTCATGCTCAGTGCCCTTCTTTTTCCTTCAACCAAAATTGTGTTTTCTTCGCTCGGTAACTAAATCCTTGCACTTGATGTCTTGGCTTCCTTTCTCTTTACCAAAAATTACTTTCCTTTTACCGAATGACTTCTTCTTTCTCGGTAACTAAATTGTTTTCTTTATCTTGCCAACTTTCTATCCTTGCTCACTTGTCCTATCTCCTTTACCGACTTGATATCATCAAATGTAAAGTAGAAAAAAAATAAACCATAATTACCTCATCAATGTATGATATGTATTAGCTTCCCAATTAAGTTCTTCAACTTCACTAACTCCTTCACAACTTTTCGCTTCCTGTTTTTCCTTAACTCACTCAACTTATATCATACTACTAATGATATGCCAACTCAATATAAACTATAAGTCAATTTCTTGACATCAATGAAAAAATAACAACTGATCTAATCCTTCTACAATCTTGTATACCTATGATCTCGGTCTTCATCATCATCACCATCAGTTGGGGTTAGCAATCTCCCTCTTTGGCATTGATGGAAAAACTTTCAATTGATGATGACAATACTTTGATATCTTTGTTATGTTCTTGTTGTGGCTCTCTATTTTTTTAGTCTTCTCGGTCACTGTGTTATGTCCTTTGCTCCCTCTGAACTTTATCATGGTATGCTTGTCTAAAACTTTTTCTTCTTAGCATATGTTCTTTAATCTATATTCCCCCTCTTAGCTGCCTATTCTTACTTTTCATCTTCTCCCTCTTTGTGTTCATTAGCAATCTTCATTTCTCTATAATTATCAATAGTTTATTCTTCCTCTTTGAAAACAATGCCAAAGATACATACTCCCAAAAAATTTGTTCTGGTAGTGGATCATACCTAGAATGTACTGATATCTTATTGCATACATAATCATTTTTCACAACTTCAGGCATCACCTAAAGAGTCAACACTAGCATCAACTCACAAAATAGATATTCTAATGAATCCTTGAATTGATGCAATATGCATCTTGTTTTAGTGAATATCTTTTTTTAGTGAATATTAGAAACTAGTGCAAAAGTCTGACCATAATCAACACCTTCTTCTTGTGCATACCCTTTGCAAACCAATCTAGCTTTTTTTTTTATCACATCTCCATGTTCATTCAATTTTTTTCTAAAAATCTACTTAGAACCAATGACATTTTTATCTTTAGGTCTCGGTACCAAAGTCCATATCTTGTTCTTTTCAATTTGATCTATTTCTTCTTTCATAGCTTTAACCCAATCTTTATTATCCAATGCATATTTTACTATTCTAGGCTCAAATTTAGAAATTAAACATGTATCATCTCTTTACTTACTTCTAGTCATAACTCCATCATTCTTGTCTCCAATAATCTTTCTCGGTGAATGGTGTCTTATCACATACCTTGCTAGGACAGGCTCCGTAGGCTATGGAAATTCTTCATTTTCAGCATTCAGTGGTGGCTCTCTCTGTTAAGCTTCCTCCTTAGTTTGTACTATAGGTAAAGTATCAGTAACTTTAGGTTGAACATATACAAATATTTGATAGTCCTCGGGTTCCTTTTTGTTGTCTTCATCATTTTTCTATGCAAATTCATTAATCCTTACATTTTCACTTTGTACAATTTTGTTAGTAGACTTGCGTAACCACTTGTAAGTCTTGCTCTTTGTAGAATATCCTAAGAATATTCATTCATCATCTTTATGATCAAACTTTCCATCTCTAGCATCTTTTATGATGCAAGACCATCCTTGGATAGTTGGAAATCCTGTATCAATAAAAAATATGATAGGGTTTGGTTTTTTGATTGAAGTGGTGAACTTAGTTGGAGACCTAAGATTTTCAGTCATTTAGTGATGGTTCTTGGTTGGAAGATGGGTTTCTTCATCGATGAAATCAGTGAATGAGTGTGGAATTACTCTATGAATAAGCTCATTGGATGAGTTGTATTCGTTAATTTCTTTGGGGTTCTCAGTGGAATGTTCCTATTTGGTTCATTGATGAAGCTTGGTATTAGTTCTAGTGTCCTATCACCGAGTGGCATTAGTTGTTGTTCTATGTTTCTCGGTTGATGTTCTAACAATCTCGGTGGTCTAGTTCACTGATGGGTTTATTTGGATTTTCTTTTCTTGGCTGACATGTGTATTTAATTTGGGTCACATTTCTCATGATATGGATCAACTATTAGGATGTGTGAGGACCTATATCTGGGTTGGTTCTTTCTCTTATATAAATGTAATGACTTTTACAAGCTGACATAAAGGATAACATGTTATGTCATGAGTTTCTTGGAGTTGACTGTTATTTTTATGATTTATTATTTGTAAAGCATGTTAGGAATGGGAACACTGAGAGCGGGGGGGGTGAACCAATGTTCTATAATATTAATATTTTTATGCTTCTTGAAACTTAGCCCAATTACTTAATTACTGAACTGAATATTAAAGCAAATAAAGTAAACAACCATAACACATAACACTAGATATAATTACGGGGAAACCTTGGCCAAAGGAAAAACCCCAGTGGGAATTAATACCCACTAATAATTGTACTATGTATTATGAACCTATTAATGTTCATTTGCCTTGTTAGGAGCAGTCATTACAATGATTTAGTACAATGACCTGGTCAAAGGTTGGACCCTGTTAGGAGTCTTGAAGTAACAAACCCTGTTAGGGGTGGAAAGCTCACTGCTAGAGCTCACTACTCAATGAGGAAGGCTGCAACCTCCTAGATATCAGATCCTCACTATATCTGCAAGGATGAACTACTGCTATGACACTTCTTGTCTGATCAGTTCCTTTTGTGTGTTGATGCTTTAACCTCTTGTAAATTTCTATATCATTCTTACTACTCTTAACACATAATTTGGATACTTCTTCTCTTCTATTACATATTCTATATCCTTCTTATGCTCTAATACAAAAGTGCATTTCTTATATATAGGTGCAACCAAAACTATTTACTAAGTTGGCCTATAACCTATTACATACAATGCTTCCAAATAAATTGGCTCAAGCGTGTTTACATACATTAATATTAACATGTTTACAACACATTTACAATAGGTGCATAGCCTTAACAAAACAAAATAATACTCGCTAATCAAAATCTTTCTTGTTGGCTACATGCTCTATTCTGTTCTGCCACTCACAGTTTGTGTCACTTCAACTCGTTGTAACTTATTCATGCTATCACATTTGACCATGCGTTCTTAGACATAGCTTACTAACATACTCAAAAGCTTATCTTCAAGGGTGCATACAAAAACTCAATCATACACACATGCGCTGATGCTCTGTTCATCATATGCTTCACTGACTACTCTATCTTCCATACTTAGCCAAATTCTGATCTTCTAAGTTATTGTGCTGACCTCAAAAATTCATATGACTTTGTTGCCATAATGAAACCAATAAAATTATTTTTTGGAATTGGAGAGGTAGGGTACTGAGAGGGGAGGGGTGAATCAGTGCCCATAAAAACTTTCACTCATAAACCTTTCTAACCTTAAACAATAAATAGTAGTAACCTTGCAAAATAACTTGTATCCAATGCATGTATCATTCATCCATTCAACTTGTAAAAGTAAATAACATGAAATCAACAATATAAACAACACATAACACAAGTATTTTGGTAACGCAAAAACCCTTGTTAGAAAGTAAACACTACGGTGGGGATGACACCAACAAATTCTTCACTACTACAAATAGAAAAGGTTTGTTTGTTACGGCTACTAGTGGTGATCACTTCTAATGATCTTACCCTATTAGGAGTAACATGTTAGATCGATTAGATCTACCTAGTGATAGGATTTTAGAAACACTACTTGAGTGTGCACTCGGTTAAGGGATTTACAAAAATACTATTAGGTCTACTCTGTTAGGAGATTTTACCAAAACTCTCTTACAATGATTAGAAAGCAATAGGTAACTATCTACTAATGACAACTCAAATTGTCTAATACAGATCTATGAAGTACTAAATAGATATCACCTTTACTGTGAAGATTCTCTGCTCTAAACTACTCGGTAGCCTGATCTAATTTTGCTTAATTTGAATAACTCTAAAATTTGTTCTGCTCTGCCTGATAACTAATGTTCATGAAGATGGCTAATACTTCAAGAACTTCTCTGATTATTCTCAACTTCCTTGTCAAGCTTCTCTTCTTTGCATTATAAAAAAAGACTTGAAATACATATAGCAATTTACTTTTTGCCGCTTAACAAAATTAAGTTACATCATCTTAGAGAAAAACCCTAAGATCAACGGTGTACAAAAATAACCTAGATCTAATAATTACAAAAGATCATCATCACAATTAATGATGGAATCTTACAATAAATTATCCTCGATCTTGGTAAAATATTTTGTGATTCTGTTGTAACCATTTGCATAGATAGATGTGCCATTCCTGATTCCTATGCCATTTTTTGTGAACCTTGGTAAACACTGTATATGTTAGAAACTGAATTGAAACAATTATTGTATTGTCATTGAAGTCAAACCTTAATTGGTAAGACTATTGCTGCTTAGGAAAGTACTATATCTATTTGAGTGTTGCTAAGGGGCTAAGCAAGGTTGGTAACAATAGCACCGAAGGAAAGGTTGAGTTATCTTGTTACTACAAAGTGTACTTGACTATGTTGCACTATGATAAGATAATGTATTGTTTATCTTAGTAAGATTGAAGACTAAACTGGTAGCCTTAACCGAGAAAAGAATGGAAAAATCATGTTTAAGCCGAGTGATGTTAGTGTCAACCGAGTTAGTATATGCAGAGAAAAATTATAGTGTCGACCGAGCACCAGTAAATTTCTGAGGAAGACAGTGCAAGCCAAGGAGACAGTTTTAGTATTGACCGAGCATTCTAAATGAAGACCGAGTGAACAATCTCAGTATTGACCGAGCATTAGCAATTTTATATTTGAAGAGAATTTAATTTTGGAGCCAACATTGTTGAATTCTTGGATTATGTAAAACATGTTGACTTTATTTATTGATTGTTTGGAAGCATTAAATGCATTGTTAAATGTTTTATTGTAAATCTTTAAGAGATTTGAGATGATTCTAGAAAAGGAGCCGAAGAACAAAAAGCAGGTAGATTCAATGAATCTGACCTAACCCTAAGATCTATGAATGAGATTGAGCAGCAAAATATGAGTTAACCTAATTGAGGAAAATATAAGGGAACCTGAACATTGTGATATGAATGCACATGGTGAACAGAAAATGCTAGAAGAGGAAAAGTTTTATTGACTGAATAAGCAGAAAAGGCTGAAGAAGAAGTGTGGTGATTGCTTGAAGAAAAGTTCCGAGCAGATCAGAGATGGAAATGGAAATGTTTCAAAGTTAGTAAATTAGCATTAGTGTACGGAATCAAATCTGATATTTGCAAAGTGAGTTGTATATTTTTCAGATAATACTGCTGCTACTTTCTAACCATTGTAACAGTCAAAATCCTTTTAACAGAGGTTGACCTAGCAGTCATATGTTAAATCCTTTGAACAAGGTTGCATTCTAATGGAGTGTATGTAAGTCCTACGACTAGGCTCACTTTTAACATGGTGATTGAAATCCTCTAACTGGGTCACATTTGACAGTGTGTATTGTAACCTTTGACAGGGTTGGCTTTTTACCTAGCTCACTTCAGAAGAGTGAAAATAATAGTAGCATGTTACAAAGTGGTTTTTCCCAAATTGGGTTTCCACTATAAAACCTGGTGTTTATACTTGTGTGAATGCTTAGATCTAAACATTACTATGTTTTACAAGTTAAATTTACAGCTAGGTAGTGGACTGCATTGTTAGATGTTTCTATTATTGAATCGGTGATGACCGAGTTTGTTTTGGTTTTGGATCTAATTTAAGGATAAGTTTATGAGATTTTTTTATACATCAGGACCTGAGAACAACTAATTCACCCCCCCTCTCTGTTGTTCTAAATCATATTAACAATTGGTATCAAAGCACAGTTGCTTATTATTAGTATTGACAGATATCAAGTTTAAAGGGGCTTGAAGCAAATGATCAGGATGTATAAGAAGGAGGTACCGAAGCTGAACAAAGAAAATTTCCCTACATGGCAAAGCTTGATGAAGCTACATCTGGCTGGTATTGGTGACTCTGTAAAGTACTACATTGAGAACAACTATGTCTCACCTGTTGCACCTTTGACTACCAAAGAAATGAGAGCTAAGCAAGAACATAATTAGGCAATGCTGGAAATTGCATCTACCCTAAGCTATCCAGAATTTGAGGACATTAAGGACTGCACAACTGCAAAGGATATGTGGGACACTCTTGCAAGGATCTATGGTGGTGAATTGAATGTGCTAAAAGCAAAGGCTTAGAGTCTTAGAGGTAAGTTTGATGAAATGAGAATGCAAGAAGGTGAAAACATTGCACAATATTGTAGTAGAATAAAAGAAGTTGTGAATGCTATTAGAGGAGCTAATGGGACTATTGATGATGAAACTATAATAGGAAAAGTATTAAGAACCTTGTGTCCTATATATGCTATTAAGATCTCAGCTATTCAAGAATCTAGATGTAACTCCACTAATGTGCTTACCTTGGAAAGTTTGGTTGGTAAGCCAACTGCTTTTGAACTCTCTAATTATGATAATTTCACTGTTGGAAGTATTGGAAATGTTGAATCTACTTTTAAGTCACAGCTAGTTCTAAATAAGCCAAAGAAAGAAAAAGAAAGATGCATCAATGAAAGTGAAAGTGAAAGTGACAGTGACACTTCTAATGAAGATCTAGAAGCTCTTATGGCTAGAAGACTGAGAAGGGGAAAAGGAAAGTATAAAGGTAAACTCCCTATTATATGTTTTGCATGTAATAAAGTTGGTCATATAGCTGCTAGATGTCTTGACAGGAAGGATAAAGATGATGAAAGGAAAAGAAAACACAAAGATAGAAAAGATGACAAAAGATAATGATGGAACAAAGACTACAAGGGAAAAGGTAAGAAATCTTGTTACATTGCTGAAAAAGAGACTAACACTGATAGTGATGATTTTGAAATTGAGGTAGTTTATGTGGCAATGAAAGATGAATTTGATGAGGATGAGAAAACTGCATTGATATCCTATGTGAACAAGAATGATAAATAGATTATTGACAGTGGCTGTTCACATCACATGACTGGTGACAAAAATAAGTTTGACACTTTACATCATTATAGAGGTAAAAGTGTAAAATTTGGCAATGATGCACCATGTCCTGTTAAAGGAAAAGGTTTGATTAAACTAACTGATAAGATATCTTGTGAAAATGCATATTGGTTTGAAGGTCTTAATTACAATTTGCTAAATGTTGCTCAGCTTAACAAAACTGGTTACCGAGTGGAATTTCATCACAAGCAAGCTAAAATATTTAATGCTGCTGGAGAACTGATTGGAAGTGGAGATCAAACTAGAAGTAATTTGTTCTATCTTGACCCATCTGAAGAAACATGCTTGATTGCACAACTTGATGATATTTGGTTATGGCATAAAAGGCTGTGTCATGTTAACTTTGACAATCTGGTAGAGATAAGTAAGAAGAAAAAGGTAAGAGGTCTACCTAGATTGAAGAAACTTGAGAATGTGATGTGCAAGGAATGCCAGTTAGGAAAAATGACATAGTCAAGTTTCAAGAGAAAATCCTTTACTTCTGAAAACATTTTAGATTTGGTTCATACTAACCTTTTTGGACCTATGGGTGTACAAAGTTATTGTGGTGCTAGATACTTTATCTTATTTGTTGATGATCATACTAGGATGATGCATGTGATGTTTTTAAAAGAAAAAATTGAAGCTTTTCAATATTTTAAGTGGTATTTAGCTAAGGTTGAAAAGGAGACAGGTAGGAACCTGAAATGTCTTAGATCTGACTGAGGTGGAGAATTTACATCAAATTAATTTAATCTATTTTGCAATGATAGAGGAATTAAAAGACAGATGTCTGCACCTAGAACACCTCCACAGAATGGTATAGCAAAAAGGAGAAATGGATCTATCTTGGATTGTGCAAGGACATTGATGATTGAAATGAATGTGGCACAAAAATATTGGAAAGAAGCTATAAGCACTACTGTCTACACTCTTAACCGAGTACAGATCAAGAAAGGTACAAATCTGACACCTTATGAATTATGGCATGAACATGCACCAAGTGTTAAATACTTTAGAATCTTTTGAAGTAAGTGCTATATATTAAAAGACACTAGGAATGGAAATTTTGATGCTAAGAGTGATGAAGGCATATTCCTAGGGTACTCCACAAAAAGTAAAGCTTATAAGTGTTTGAACTCTAACACTAACAAAATTGTGGAAAGTGTGAATGTCAAAATTGATGAGTATGCAGAAAGAAATGAAGCTGACAGTAAAAGAGAACCATAAGATTATAGATCTTTTATGTACATTGAAGAAGAGGAAGAGGCAAGTAATCGACTTGCACCTAATGCCAAGTCTCGGGTAAGCAATACTGAACAATAGATAGAAGCTCCTGAGCGTCAGGAAAACAATGCTGAGAGAGAACAAGAACATGCCAAGCTACAAGAAAATGCTGTTGAATATCAGGAAGAGGTTGCTGAGCATTCTGAAGTTGAATCTGACAATCTTGTTGAGGAACATGATGAAATAGAGGAAAGAACAACTGAACCTATTTTGGAAAAATATGTGAGAAGACATCATAAGCTTGAACAAATAATTGGAGACAAAGATACTAGAATCCAGACCAGAAGTAAGACTAAGGATCCAACATGTCTACTATGTGAATTTGAACTGAAGACTGGATACAAGCAATGAATGAAGAAATTGACCAGATTGAGAAGAATGATACTTGGACTCTAGTGCCGAGACCTGAAAACAAAAATGTTATAGGAACAAAGTGGGTATTCTGAAATAAGATGAATGAAAATGGTGAAATCACTAGGAACAAAGCTAGGCTGGTATGCAAAGGCTACGCACAACAAGAAGGAATAGATTATGGGGAGACATTTGCCCCTGTAGCTAGATTGGAATGAGTAAGAACTCTGCTTGCATATGCTACTTATAAAGATTTCAAGGTATATCAAATGGATGTCAAGTCTGCATTTTTGAATGGTATACTAGAAGAAGAAGTTTACATAGAACAAGTAGAAGGTTTTATTGATCCAAATAGAAGACACATGGTGTGCAAACTGAACAAAGCATTATATGGATTGAAGCAAGCACCTAGAGCATGGTATGAGAGGTTTCACAACTACTTGATACAGATTGGATTCTCAAGAACAAATGACACAAGCAATCTGTACATGAAGGATGAAGAAGGTAAAGGTATTTTGTTAGCAAAATTTTTTGTTGATGACATTATTTTTGGTGGACAAGATGCATTATGCAAAAATTTCTCAAACGAAATGCAAATTGAATTTGAAATGAGTATGTTTGGTGAGATCAAATTCTTTGTTGGTTTACAAGTATATCAGAGGAAGAATGGAATTTTCATTACACAGTCTAAGTATGTTAATGAAATACTGAAAAATTTTGGGATGGAAGATGCTAAACTAGTAGGAACTCCTATGGTTACTGGACAAAAGTTATCTAAGAATGATGATGATGCAAAAGTGAATCAGACTTTGTACAGATCCATGATTAGAAAATTGAAGTATGTTGTACACAAAAGACCAGATATTGCATTAGCTATTGGGATTGTGGCAAGATTCTCTACTAATCCTAAGGAAATACATATGATGGCTGTGAAAAGAATTATGAGATATTTGAAAGGAACTGTTGACTATGGTCTATATTACAAGAAGGATGACAAATTTGAACTCCAAGTTTATACAGATGCTGATTGGGTAGGAAACGTAGATGACAGAAAGAGTACAAGTGGTGGAGCTTTCTTTCTTGGATAGAGATTAGTCTCCTGGACAAGCAAGAAACAAAATTGCATTTCCCAATCTATTGCCGAGGCTGAGTACATTGCTACTGCAATGAACTATTCAAACTTGGTATGGATAAAACAATTGTTGATAGGCATGAAAGAAGAAATCACTAAACCTGTTGTTATTTTCTGTGACAACACAAGTGCTATCAATATTTCTAAGAACCCAGTGATGCAGACTAAGACCAAACACATTGCAATCAAGTATCACTACTTGAGAGAATTAGCACAAGACAAAGAAGTCCGAATGGAATATGTGAATACAAAAGAACAACTAGTAGACATATTCACTAAAGCTTTACCCAGAGAAGCTCATGAATATTTGAGATGTCAATTAGGGGTTCTTCCCCTAATTGAGGCTGCCTAGACAAGCTAGGAGCACTGCATCAAATGTGCTACAGTAGAACATTTGACAAATTGATGTAGAAGATTGTCACACTTTAGGGCTGGCCTAGAGTTGTGAAGAGAAGCAAAGACAAGGAATCAGTCATAAGCAAGATGATAGAGGGAGAAACAAAGAGCTGGACAAATATTATCTACATCTGATGGATGTAAGTTTTAGTTGCTACTTTGGCATTTTTTGTCAAAGAGGGAGAATGTACTGATATGATAACACATGATACTGATACTGAAAAACTAAAAGGATGATGAACTGAAATGAAATGAAGAACCAGGATAGAGGGAGATCTGAACAGGAGTGAGGCTGATAGGATTCTGAATCAGAATGAAGCTAAGGATATTATAAATAAGTTTTTGATGGACAGATAAGATTTTTGATTGGTTGGTAATCCATGTGTTATTCAGGTGATATCATATGGTGTTTCCATCAATGCCAAAGAGGGAGATTGTTGGAAACTGAATTGAAACAATTGTTGTATTGTCATTGATGTCAAACCTTAATTGGTAAGACTGTTGCTACTTAGGAAAGTACTATATCTATTTGAGTGTTGCTAAGGGGCTAAGCAAGGTTGGTAACAATAGCACCTAAGGAAAGGTTGAGTTATCTTGTTACTACAAAGTGTACTTGACTATGTTGCACTATGATAAGATAATGTATTGTTTATTTTAGTAAAATTGAAGACTAAACTGGTAGGCTTAACCGAGCAAAGAATGGAAAAATCATGTTTAAGCCAAGTGATGTTAGTGTCAACCGAGTTAGTATATGCTGAGAAAAATTATAGTGTTGATTGAGCACCAATAAATTGTCGAGGAAGACAGTGCAAGCTGAGGAGACATTTTTAGTATTGACCGAGCATTCTACATGAAGACTGAGTGAAAAATCTCAGTATTGACCGAGTATCAGCAATTTTATATTTGAAGAGAATTTAATTTTGGAGCCGAAATTGTTGAATTCTTGGATTATGTAAAATGTGTTGACTTTATTTATTGATTGTTTGGAAGCATTAAATGCATTGTTAAACATTTTATTGTAAATCTTTAAGAGAGTTGAGATGATTCTAGAAAAGGAGCCGAAGAACAAAAAGCAGATAGATTCAGTGAATTTGACCTAACCCTAAGATCTATGAATGAGATTGAGTAGTAAAAGATGAGTTAACCTAATTGAGGAAAATATAAGGGAACCTGAACATTGTGATATGAATGCACATGGTGAACAAAAAATGCTGGAAGAGGAAAAGTTTTATTGACTAAACAAGCAGAAAAGGCTGAAGAAGAAGTGTGGTGATTGCTTGAAGAAAAGTTCCGAGCAGATCAGAGATTGAAATGGAAAAGTTTCAAAGTTAGTTAATCAACATTAGTGTACAGAATCAAATTTGATATTTGCAAAGTGAGTTGTATATTTTTCAGATAATACTGCTGCTACTTTCTAACCATTGTAACAGTCAAAATCCTTTTAATAGAGGTTGACCTAACAGTCATATGTTAAATCCTTTGAACAAGGTTTCATTCTAATGGAGTGTATGTAAGTCCTATGACTAGGCTCACTTTTAACAGGGTGATTGAAATCCTCTAATCGGGTCACATTTGACAGTGTGTATTGTAACCTTTGACAGGGTTAGCTTTTTACCTAGCTCACTTCAGAAGAGTGAAAATAATAGTAGCATGTTACAAAGTGGTTTTTCCCAAATTGGGTTTCCACTATAAAACCTAGTGTTTATACTTGTGTGAATGCTTAGATCTAAACATTACTATGTTTTACAAGTTAAAGTTACATCTAGGTAGTGGACTGCATTGTTAGATGTTTCTATTATTGAATCGGTGATGACCGAGTTTGTTTTGGTTTTGGATCTAATTTAAGGATAAGTTTATGAGATTGTTTTATACATCAGGACTTGAGAACAACTGATTCACCCCCCCCCCCTCTCTGTTGTTCTAAATCATATTAATAGTATATACTACTCAGTGAATATACTGACGCTCGGTGTTTATTGTTGCTCATTAAAACTGTTCAGTGCTCGGTGTAAAGACTTAACCGACTGGCTTGGTATACCTTCTTTTATCGACTAAGTTAATATAAGTAACCAACTGATGTCTTTGATACTAATGAAAACCTTTAATGCTCAAATAGAGATAACAATCTCCCCCTTTGGCATTAGTATCAAAACCTTAATGTATACAGACCTTATGTCTCAAAAATTATATCTTCGCCATATACGTATATACTTATCAAAAAAATTCTATATACTCCCCTCGGTGCATGCTCCGATAATGTGTAGTATACTTAGCATCTATTTACATATTTGGCATATACATTATTATCCCCCTTTTTGATATTAATGCCAAATATTAAAAATGTATACTTACAACTTGTCAAAAATGTGCGGATGGGTTTTCTTTAATGACTCCAAGAGGTTTTCCCATTCCTCTTTCAAGTTGGTGAGAGAAATGTGCTCAAGACAGACTTGGGCATGCATGTCAAAGATGTTGTCTAACATTGAAATCTCTGGTGTTGCAACAAGTGTTTGTGCCCTAACTATATGCTTTTAAAAAAAAATTAGGTAGGGAAGCAACTCAGTTTGCAATTTTGTGACTTGTTCACTGATTTGATCTTCCTTTTTCTTGAGATCTTCTCTTAACCGCCTTATTTCTTGGACTTTCAAGATATGCTTGGCAATGGCTTGAGGCTTGGTTAAGACTGCTTGTGCACTGGCATTGATTTCAGTATCCAGCTATTTGATCTTTTCACTGATCTCAGTAGTGAAGGTTTCTACAGTGCATAGCTTGAGCAAGATTTTACAAATAAAATTAGTAATAGCCTGAATTTCATTTATTACCTTGGATAGCTTAACCTTGTTAATTTCCACTTCTTGATTGATTCTCTTGGCAAGTTTATCCTATATCTTTGACTCTGCCCTTTCCTCTATTCTCTTTTCAGCTTCAACATCTGGGGCATTGATTTTGTCAGTGAGTGTAGAAAGTTGGTCCATGATGGGAATGTCTTCATCAATGTGTTCCTCAGGAACAACCTGTTGTAAGATGTCTCTTCCATTCTCAAGTATTTCCTTGCTTTTATTTTCTTGTTTTAATTTCTCTTGTGTTGCCTTCCTAGTGCATAACTCCCCATATTTTTGTAGTTCTTTAGGGCTTAGGGTCCTTGGGTCACACTCAGGGATAATTATGACTTCATCTAAAGTGACCGACCCTTTTCCTTTCTTTTTCTTCTTCTTTTTCTCCAATTCTTGAGGTGAACTCTTGGCAATTGTCACTATGTCCTTTACCTCAGAAATTGGTGTAACCTTCTCAGTTGACACTGTCTCTACCTTTGTCTACTCCTTGGTGACCTTAGTGTTGGTAGACTGTGTCAGAGCCTCTAATGTGTTTGGTGTAGAGGTCTCGGTTACATTGGGATTCTCCTGATCTTTTGTCTCTTCCTCTGGTGTCTCTATCTCTTTAGACTAATTTGTTTCTATAGGTGTCTCAGTGCTTTGTTCCCCTATTGTATCTTGTGGTTGCTCAGGGACTGAGCCATTGGGTTGTTCCTGTGAAAGAATTTCAACTGCTTCGGCAAGAATAGGAAGCTCACCTGGTAATGATGTAAATGCACACTTGATTGCTTGTCCTTCATCCTATGTATGAACTAGTGCAATGTTTACATCATCATCATCATCTCTGTCATCAGGATCACCATTTGTGATGTCCTCAATGAGTACATCATCATCATTTTTTTGCTTAACTTGGATCTCTATTGGATCCGGTGAACTCTGTGAAATATTTATTTCTTCTTTTTCAAGAGTGGTATCAACTACCTTGGTAAATGATACACTTGTGTCCTTTTTCTTCTTAGCTACATTATCATCAATGTAAATACCTTTACCTTTGGACTTTTGTCTCTTCTTAGATAGATTTATAAAGGCATTTTTCTTAGCTTGCTCTCTTACTTTAAGAATTGAAGTCCATAAGAGATGACCAGTCTCATCTACATCAACCACATTCTCATCTAAAATTTGCATAGCCCAGCTTTTCACTTTGAATCTCTTGTAGTAATTTTCCATATGCTCATTAATTTCTTCAATACTTAAATGTGGGGCTGCCTGAACTAGAGATCATTCCCTCATTTTATTCTCGGTGTCCAAGGCATAGGACCACTTCTGCGTAATTCATTCTTCTAGTGCCTTGGGTAGTGATAATTAAAATTATAATGGAACTCGTTGGAATTTTATCATCATCTGGATGACTGCTTCCTTGATTTTTTTTTGGTCTTCAGTAGACATTTTGTCAAACCAAATGAGTTCTAGATCTGCAAGATCTTCATTCTCAATTATATCTTCAACAATATCATATGTGGATCTTACCTTATTGTTTACCACCTTGAATTGACTTTGATCATTCTCATTTTCTTCATCCTCAAGGTCTTCTCTATTCCGTATTAACCATCTCCTTTTCTTCGGTGCTTCAACTACAGCCTTGGTTTTTCTTTTAGCATAAATTTTGGTCGGTGTAGCTGCCTTAGGCTTAGTTATCTTCTTGGATTCATTTTTCTAAGGTGAGGCTCTGGTTGCTAACCTTGTTCATGCACCTATCTACACTGGAAACTGCCTCTTCTTTGGAGCTAGGGTAGGTGAAACTAGTATAGGATCTTGTTCTTCTTTGGACTTGATTTCCTCACTATCAAATGGTTTGTCAACCAACATTAACTGACCTTCAATTGTGGGATTAACTGGTGACTCCTCTGATGAGTCAGATATGTCTCCAAAGTGCTTACTTAAATACTTCATTTTCTTTTCTTTTCTCATCATTTTACCTATGAAAAGCCCTATTTTAATTCTTGATTTTGCCTCCTCATAGGTTCCAAACCTCTCACCTTTCTTGTCCCTCAGTAATGCCAGCAGTGCCTTGATTGATTTCAAACTGAAATCATAATCCATTTCATAGCCCATAGGTGCTAGCCATTTAATTCTTGGTTCTACAGCTTTAATCATTATATGGTCGGTGTCCACTAGGAAACAAATATCCATCTCATATTTCTCAACCAATGTACTTGGAATCCTACTTCTAAGATTCATCTTAACCTTAAAGTCTTCAAAATACTCATCTAGAACTTTGTCCATATTATCTCCCAAATTGTTCAATATCTCAGAAATTTGTACTATTATAGGTTTTTCAGTTTTCCAGTTCATTTTACCTACTCCAGGAAAATACTTTTGAAGATAGAAAAAAAAAAAAACAAGGAGTTAACCAAACTTACACGTATTCATCTTTTGTGACCTTATTATCTTCATGTTCTCCTTTACTTGATTCAACAATACCTCTGCAAGATCTACCTGGTGATCTTTCTTAATCATTTTGTATGCCATGGCCACAACACTACAAGGTATGTTGTTTAATCTACTTGACTGAAAATTTTTGTACCCAATCACATGTGAAGCAAACTTAACTTTTGGGTCTTTGACTATAGCAATTTTTAGTGCACGACCATCCCATGTCGCTCTGGTGTTCTTTTCAACATCTGCTCGGGATGAGCTACGGAATGCTTTGGCCTTGTCAGTAGTCGAGTAACCTGTAACCCTACTGGTCATTTTATTTGTAACCACAACTGGTTTATCCAACTAGAACTTTCCATCGTGATACCAACTCAATACGACCCTAATCCACTTAGTTTTAAATTTCTGTAGAAAGTTCACGGCACATGTTAACCCTATCTTCTCAATCTAAGTATACTCTGGTTTTATCTTTCCATCCTTGTCACAAATTTTTTGAAATGCCACAATCATCTCAAAGTCTCCTACTTCCCCAATTTTACAGTGAACGTATGATCTAACATCCTCAACCAGTAAAACCCTAGGTGGGATGATTGAAAAAGTGCCAGCTAAATCCATTTTAGATGCTACTTCCGAGTGTAACTTGTATTTTGGTTCATCAAAATTTGCTGAAACTATCAGATTTACTTCCTCTTCAACATTTGATGATTTTTTTATAGTGGATGTGGATGCCATCTCTTAATTTAGGGTTTCGGTGAAAGTAAGTTATGAATGTGTTTGGTAGCAGATAAACTTACTTGAAATCAATGAAGAATGTGCTCAGTTTTATCTACAACAGCTTTGAATGAACTTGAAAAATCTTTGCTCGAACTCTCTCTGTGAAATCTTCACTCTTCAATTACTTTGTAAAGAAAAATGATTAACCCTTCTGTGTATTTATAGAATTTTTGATATTCCTGCTCAAAACTGTATGCAATAAATGCTTGACCTACTTTCTGGTTCATGACAACTATCAGCTCGATGACGACTACAAAATTCCATCAGCTTGGTTAACACATGACATCTTTGCTCTGTTGATACTAACATTCGGTTAACCTTGAATAGTGATTACCGACATGTAACCTTTTTCTTGGTCTAGCTTTAATCGACTGTGTGACTTTATCAACTCATTACATATAAACCACAATGCATCTTTATTCATGTAGATTTGGTATGTGCACATCATATTTAAGGAACTATATGTAAAATATGCTCATTTGAAATATCAGTCCCATACATACCTATATCATCTTAAGTGGAAGTATCGATGTCACCCAATCCAGTGGACGAGGTTTCACCAACAACATTACTTGACTCAGCATTCTCATTTGATGCTTTCTTCCACATGTTGTTCCTTATTCTCATGATATTTGCAATATTGTTTCCACTCTCAAATACATGATTTTCTTCTAGTGCTCGGTCTTTGTAGTCCTTGCTTAGGTGACCGACCTTATGATAATGCAAACATGTCATTCCAGTACTTGTCCAGCTTCATGATTGTCTAGCCCATCTTTTCCTATTACAGTTTGTTGTAATGTGCCCATATCTACCGCATGCAATATAGTTAGCCCATGTGTTGTAATCACAAACATAAGAATTACCTTGTCTCTTCGGTTGATAAGGCTTGAGTTGTGTCTTCTACTTTGGAGTCCATACTTGATTCATTTTTGCCTTACACTCTCGTGCAATGTGTCCATGTTCATTGCAAGTGTAACATAATTTCTCCATAGTAGGATTGCTAGCATTCTTATTTATTTTATCTCTACACTCATAAGCCTGATGACCAAATTTTCCACAATAGTAACAATATCCATTGAACCCAGGAGTGACTGGAGGTTTACCTTGTGCTTTGCTTCTACACACATTAGAAGTATGTCCTGGTTTGCCACAGTGATAACATGTCAACACTTTTGATTTTGATTGTTGTTGACTTTTTTAGCTTGTTGTGATGATTCTCCTTCTCCAGTATAGCCTAATCCAGCTTTGCTTCCAAATCTTCTTTGATTAATCACAAAATCATCAATCCTTTTAGAACTCTCCTCAGCCAATTTCTTCATTTCATGATGTTGTTTTTGTATCTTTATTTCATTTATTAATTTTTCATTCTCTTCTCTGAGAACTCCTATATCTTCAAGTTTTTTTGACAATTCTCCATTAATTCGGTTGACCTCCTACTTCACAATCACCATCTAATTTGATATTTCAAAGTGATGCTCGGTGAGTTTGTGTATCTCACTTTCTTTTTCTTGAAGTTGTTTAGTTATCAGTCTTTGGTCTTCAATAGCTAGATTCCTTTCTTGCTCAGCCTGTCTAGCATTGTTCATTACTTCTACCATTCTTACCATCTAAGATTCCAGACTGATTTGCACTGCTTTCACTTGTTCGGTTAAGTGAAGATTCTTTTCAGACAAATTAGAGACTATACTTTCAGATCCATCAGAGATACTTCCTGAACTAGATCCAATGTGATCAAATATATCATCAATCACTTCTTCATGGTAACCAATCTCATTTTGCAAAATAGCTAGGTTCTTCCTTTCAACTAGAAATTTATTCAGTCCTTCCTTGGCTTGCTTATACTGCTCAATAAACATCTACATTTGAATCTTTTGATTCTCAATGGTTTTATCTAGCTTATACCTCTCCATGACTAGATCTGTACCCTTCAGTGGTTAAACTGTCCAATAAGAGAACTAAGCTCGGATACCAATTATTGGAATTAGAGAGGTAGGGTATTGAGAGGGGAGGGGTGAATCAATGCCCACAAAAAATTTCACTCATAAACCTTTCTAACCTTAAACAACAAATAGTAGTAACCTTTCAAAATAACTTGTATCCAATGCATGTATCATTCATCCATTCAACTTGTTAGAGTAAATAACATGAAATCAACAATATGAACAACACATAACACAAGTATTTTGGTAACACAGAAACCCTTGTTAGAAGGTAAAAACTACGGTGGGGATGACACCCACAAATTCTTCACTACTGCAGATAGAAAAGGTTTGCCTATTAGGGCTATAAGTGGTGATCACTTATGATGATCTTACCCTGTTAGGAGTAACATGTTAGATCGATTAGATCTACCTAGTGATAGGATTTTAGTAATACTACTTGAGTGTGCACTTGGTTAAAAGATTTACAAAAAGATTGTTAGGTCTACTCTGTTAGGAGATTTTACCAAAACTCTATTACAATGATTAGAAAGCAATAGGTAACTATCTACTAATGACAACTCAAATTGTCTGATACATATATATGAAGTAATGAATAAATATCACCTTTACTATGAAGATTCTCTGCTCTGAACTGCTCGGTAGCCTGATCTGATTCTGCTTAATCTGAATAACTCTGAAATATGTTCTGCTCTTCCTGATAATTGATGTTCATGAAGATGGCTAATACTTCAAGAACTTCTCTGATTGTTCTCAACTTCCTTGTCAAGCTTCTCTTCTTCGGATTATACAAAAAGACTTGAAATACATACATATAGAAATTTACTTTTTTCCGCTTAACAAAATTAGGTTACAACATCTTAGAGAAAAACCCTAAGATCAACGGTGTACAAAAATAACCTAGATCTAACAATTACAAAAGATCATCATCGCAATTAATGATGGAATCTTACAATAAATGATCCTCAATCTTGGTAAAATGTTTTGTGATTCTGTTGTAACCGTTTGCATAGATAGATGTGCCATTCCTGATTCCTATGCCATTTTTTGTGAACCTCGATAAACACTATATATACTGCTCGGTGAATATACTGATGCTCAGTGTTTACTATTTTTTGGTAAAACTATTCGGTGCTCGGTGTAAAGACTTAACCGACTGGCTTGGTATACTTGCTTTTACTGACTAAGTTAATATAAGTAACCGAGCAATGTCTTTGATACTAATGACAACCTTTAATGCTCAAATAGAGATAACATTAGTCATATACATTAGTATAGTTAACTTTCCAACAATCTCCCCCTTTTTTATTAATGGAAACAAAGGAATATGGTGAAGTTTCTAAACTATATCTTATACTCTTATCTTTTCCTGTATATTGTACATCATATACTATCTATCTTATATCTCCCTTATATCTATACTACTCCATATTACTCTACTCCCCCTTTGACATTAATGACAAAGGTGCACAAAAATGAATCTTTAAGTACTTACATAGATAGTACATCTGGGTATGGAATCTTAAGGTTTTGGATCTCTTGCTGCCAAAATGCCTTGAGTGCATCTATTGTCTGTAGATGGGCGCATAATGCATAGGTTGGATTCTCCATATTTTCCAAACCTTTACACGAACCTTCATCATATGTCACAATAGTGGCATCTATCTCCTTGATGTTTTGATTCAACACATCTAGAGAGGGCACTAGTGCATGTCTCAATTGTGCTTGTCTAGCCCTTATCTTAGCAATCTCCTTTTCTTTCTTCTCAATTTTGTCTATTTGTCCTTGATACACATTATTACACATTTTAATATCGTGGGAGGGATCTTCCACTGATTTTCTTACTTTTTCCATCATAGATTATGCTTGTCGAATCTTCTTTGAAAGGTCTGAAGTAAGTTTGTCTTTATTCATACAATCAACAATTATATTCCTTCCTTTTGCCGCTAACTCCTTTAGCATAGCTTGATCAACCTTTAGAGAATTAAGGTCAAGTGAGAAATTTTGTATCAACTCATCCAACCTTTTCTTGAGATATTTCTCTTCTACAACTTTAGATGTTGATTCCTCAAGACTTGAGAAGTTTTCTTTGAAGCTTGTCAGAATGGTGCTGACATCATCCACTGAACACTTGTTACTTTCTTGTCCTTAGGAAATAGATTGTTTAGTATGTTGACTAATTCAAGAAATAGAGGATTTCTCATAACTTGTTTCTCTTTTTATTTCTCCATGGATAATACACTTATTATTATTAAGTCTTCTTCTCCCCATGAGTCTAAACTGGTTGTATCAGGGGTCAAACTTGACAACAATGAGACTGATGGCTTAGGGGTAAGGAGTGAGCTTTGACTTACTTCCATAATCTCATTCTTTACCTTCACTAGGATCTCCACAAAAGGTTCTTCTTTATGTTCATCTTCTTTCTCATTTACAGGTTCATCTTCCTTCTCACTTTCTTGTCTAGTCAAGTCTTCAACTAGGACTTCTTCTTGTTGCTTAGGTGATTCTTCACCACATAGAATCTCAGCCTCTTCTATATTAATAAAGGCTTCTTCAAAATTTTCCAGTTCATTGTCTATTGCCGCCATTGATATTTCAACATTATCAATCATAATAGTGTCATCTTTAGCTTCAGGCATGGGCGTAGACTCCATTGCTTCAATAGTTACTATCACTATGGGCGCAGAATCTTGTGGACCTGTCACAGGTTCATTAGGGATCTCAACTACTTTTTCTTGCTTAGAGGGAACTTGGGTTGCAAGTGCAGTAGGAGGATACATGTTTCTTTCCAAAAATACCTTTTCAAATGCCTTCTTTGTTTCCTTCGCAAAAAACTCATAGTCCTTATTCATTATTTGTAGAGTTCTAAGTTTAGTTCTTAGGTGAGGCTTCACCAAATCTAGCAATAAAGTTTTCTCTTCCACTGAGCAGACATGAAGGTTGTCGTCTAATGTATTTTCCCTTATCCTAAAATCTTCTTCTATAGCTTGTCTCTTCAAAGAATCCACAATGTTCCATACATTAACCGAAATGACTGTCTTGAGTTCCAAAACTATCTTCTTGAACTTAATCATGTGTTTGATAATCATAGAATGAATCTCTAATTTATCAATCTCATGATACTTATCACAAAACATTGCTATTTGATCTATTCTCCCTTCATCAATGACTCTAGTTTTCAACACTTTAAGATTTAGTCTAAATCCTACCTCAGGAGGTGCTTGAGTGTTTCTTCCTTTGCTTCTTGTTGTTCTTGATGATTGGTGAGTTGCATCAGTCTGCTTCTTCCTTTTAGGCATCTTACTAGGCTCAGGAGGTGGAGTGGAATCCAGATCAATAGTAGGTGTAGGCACATAGATTTTTTCTTCTATCTTTTTCTTCTTTTCCTTAGGATCATCAGATTTCTCTATTTTGACATCAGAAGAGGGTGCACTCTCAAGTTGCATTGCAATCTTGGCTTCCCTAGCTTTATCCAAGTCTACTTGTGTAACACCATGAATTTTAAGAATGTTTGAAGTTATCTTGAATGCTTTTCTCTTTGTTGCTACACTATATAAGACAAAGTCTACTTGTCTTGTCTTCTCTTCATAAGTACCCCATCTTGGTTCATTGGTATCCTTACATACTGATAGGAGGACTTGTACATAAGCTTCCAAAATGTGTTCCTCCACTTCATAACCAAGTGGATGAATCCACTTAGTCCTAGGCTCCACTACTTCCATGCATGTGATATCAGTTTCCACCATGAAACATATACTATCCTTATACTTCTCCACTATACTCTCAGTACCTTCTTTGCATCTTTATTTTGAATTTTTTTATTTCAATATCCATGAAATCCTTCAAGGTACTCTCTGACATTGCCTTAAATGAAATTTGTGGCAATGTAGGTAAACTCTTATCAAGGTATAGATCAGAGACTTTACCGACTATATGAAAGTACATATAGATTATCAATGACCCAAACCTGAATGTCTTTCTCTTTCCATGTTTAATGGCCCTTATGTTATCCAAAAACTATGTGCATAAGATCTCATAGAGGTTGAACTCTCCATTTTCTCTTACAATTCTAATAGCTGCCAAAATTGTTGCCACGGATACACTATTGACTCTGTTAGCATGCTGAAACTTGTATCCAAGTATCATCACCATGAGTTTGATATCCTTCTCCTCAATCAGCTCAATTGTCATGCTGTGCTTATCACTCTAGGACTTACAAGCTTGCTCAACTTGTTTTCTGACATCCTTACCAGTAGGAAGAATGGCGCCAGTCTTAGGAAGTATGGTCATCTCATAAATGAGATTTGATGTAATGTGAACTGGAACTTCTCCATTCCAAAATAGGTCATCATGTATTCTTCTCAGTAGGATCTTAATCCATTTAGATTCATAGAGCTCATACACAGTCGCATACTCTATGATAGGGTTGTTTTCTAAGTGCGTGAACTCATTCTTGAATGTCATGTCTAGATTTACCATTGTTTTAATGAGCGACCTTATTATATCCAAGCCTAAAAGCTCCTTCTTGCAATATATGTATGTGTGAATATCTTCTACATGCATCACTCCCATCGGAGTTCTAGAAAATTCTCCTTCTAGGTCATCTAAGATTGACTTAAAATGATATTTCTTGAATATGTATCTCTTCCTCTCTGCAACAACAAATACAACTAGGGTGGCCATTACTTACTTGATCAACACTTAAATAGGTTTCCAAATGGTTTATGAACTATCGTATCTGAACAAGGGTTTTGTAACCAACTTTCACACTTCTTCACTAATAAACCAACTGCAATCTTCCAACACTAACTCCTTGATCTCATGTGCTCTCCAAAGGCTCGAACTTGAATGCAAAAGTGAGGATAATAGATCTTTGGTGACTATTGAAACAACTTTCTACAATTAATGCTTTCTAACATACAATGGGAGTAATAGATAATTCCAATTTTCATTTCTACTAACAATTAGGTTGTACGATCTTTCATACAACATCAACTAGTAGCCAAACAATTAAAACCAAAGGTGCATACTCTGAGGGTGAGTATACCAACCACGCAGGGGTCTAGAGCTAATCTAGCTCCCCCTATGACCATGAGGGTCATTCATCCAGAAGTAGAAGGTGCATCCATTGAGGATGCATCTACTACTATGGTACTAACATTATCTTTCTTTAATTCCATCCAAATCTTGCTCACATCTTCTATAGCTTTCACAGACTTGACTTCTTCAGATTGATCCAAAATTGATCCTTGAGACTTATCAGGTCTTTCTTGTCTTTGGGCTTGTGATCTAAAAAACTTTGAGATATGTCCAACCTTGTCACAAGAGTGATAAATGACTAGAGGCCTTATATTCCTTGGCCTATTGATGTGATTTACCATATTGTATTGTCTACCTGTGTGACCATTGTAATTGCATATCTAACATGTAATGTCCTGAGGACTTCTAACATTTTACTGTGGATGATTTCTCTAATTTTTCTGAGTCTGATTTATTTGATTTGATCTAAAATTCATATATCTATGACCAAATTTATTGCATGAATAATAATAACCATTGAAAGGTCTTACCTCTTTACAATCTCTTGCTATATGTCCATTCTTGTTACAGTCATAACAAGTTCGGTTTATTGGCTTGTGTTTATCTTTAGATGGTTTTGTTTTAGCTGTAGTATGATTATTAGTCTTCTTAGCTTCTGTAGATTCTTTTGGTGCTTTCATTCTTTCTCGCATATCATTGATTTGATTGTGTGCTTCATTGAATCCAATACCAGTGGTATCTCCTTTAATATTCTATGCATACAAATGTGACTCTATTAGATCCTTACTTGTGTGCAGTTTGTCAATATGATTCTTTGCTTCAGTCAATTCAAATTCCACCTTTTTCTTGATATTTTCTAACTCCATAATTTTCATGTCTGCTTGCCTTAGTTCTTCATCCAATTGTTTGTTTTCTTTGATCTTCTCTTCATAGGCTTCCTAATTATTAGTTAGCTTTTCATCCAATTCTTCAATCTGATCCTTCAAAGATGTATTTTCTTCATTCAAATTTTTGACCATTTTTCTTAAATCATTGTTTGAACAATCTTTCAAATATTTTCTAAGTTTCTTGATGAATACTTGTGCACCACTGAACTTCAATTTTAGTTCTTCAATTTCCTTTTCAGATCTGTCAAGTTCTTCAAGAGTTGCTTCAAGATTCTTCTTCAGATGTTTTACTTCTTTCGAAACCATGATCTCCTCAAGTGGTTAAACTTCTCTTCAAAGGACCAAAGCTCTGATACTAATTGTTAGGAATGGGAACACTGAGAGGGGGGGTGAATCAGTGTTCTATAATATTAATGTTTTTCTACTTCTTGAATTTTAGCCCAATTACTTAATTATTGAACTGAATATTAAAGAAAATAAAGTAAACAACCATAACACATAACACCAAATATGATTATGGGGAAACCTTGGCCAAAGGAAACACCTCGTTGGGAATTAATACCCACTAATAATTGTACTATGTATTATGAACCTATTAATGTTTGTTTTCCCTATTAGGAGTAGTCATTACAATGCTTTAGTACAATGACCTGGTCAAAGGTTGGACCCTGTTAGGAGTCTTGAAGTAACAAACCCTGTTAGGGCTGCAAGGCTCACTGCCATATCTCACTGCTCAATGAGGAAGGCTACAACCTCCTAGATATCAGATACACACTATATCTACAAGGATGAACTGCTGATATGACACTTCTTGTCTGATCAATTGTGTTTGTGCACTGATGCTTTAACCTCTTGTAAAGATCTATATCATTCTTAATACTCTTAACACATACTTCAAATACTTCTACTCTTCTACTACATCTTCTATATCCTTCTTATGCTCTAATACAAAAGCGCATGTCGTATATATAGGTGCAACCAAAACTATTTACTAAGTCGGCCTAAAACCTATTACATACAACACTTCTAAATGAATTGGCTCAAGAGTGTTTACATACATTGGTATTAACATGTTTACACCACATTTACAATAGGTGCATAGCCTTAACAAAACAAAATAATACTCGCTAATCAAAATCTTTCCCATCAGCTGCATGCTCTGTTCTATTCTGCTGCTCACTGTCTATGTCACTTCAACACACTGTAACTTCTTCATGCTATCAAATCTAACCATGTGTTCTTAGACATAGCTTACTAACATACTCAAAATATTATCTTCAAGGGTGCATACAAAAACTCAATCATACACACGCGTGTTGATGCTCTGTTCATCAGGTGCTTAACTAACTACTCTATCTTCCATACTTAGCCAAATTATGATCTTCTAAGTTATTTCCCTGACCTCAAAACTTCATATGACTTCAATTCCATAATTACAACACTAAACTTAGTCATATACACTAGTATAGTCAACTTGCCAACAAAGCCATCTTGTGGTTATTTTGTATAAAAGCAGGGTATGGGTAGCATAGAAAGGAGGACAATAGAAAGGTGAAAAGTGTAGATTTTAGTGCTAGTAGCTAAGTGTTATCTTAGGAAACAAGAAGGTTTCTTGGTATCTTGCGAGCTCAAGTTTAGATTTGTCTTGGTGTTTCTACCAATTTTCTATTGTGATATAGATCTAGGATAGCTAATGAGTAGTTGGATCTTCTGATCTTGTTGTATTTGTTGGTGTATTGGGCATAACTGAGAAAGCCTTATAGCTTGGCATGTTGCATGTAATTGGCTTTTGATGATAATAAAAAGTTGAATCTTGTTATATCTTGTTGTTTCTTTGTGTTTTCTATTGTGTTTTTCTTTTGTTGCAAGATTGGACATCTCTTTTGAGATCTCCATGGTCTTGGCTACGTCAGGTGGTATTAGAGAAAATGTTAATCTGGTTGGAGAAGGTTGACCTAGTTGATCTGAGTTGCAAATCTTTGTTCTTGGACTTGTGAAACCCTACCTGGTTGTTCATGTGAGGTAGAAGGTTGCGATATGAGTTGCATACAATTCAAAGGTTGTCACAAGGTGGTCAGGTTTTGGATTTTTTGCAGAGGGTTTTCAAAAATCTTGGAAGATGCCTCCGAGAAGATTAGACCCTAGGATGATTGTAGATCTTTGTGATGCGGTGGAGATGAAGATAACCAAAAGGTTAGATCAGATGCCAAATCTAAGATGGCGATGATGAGGAATGAGATGGTCACCGAGATCATGAAATCTATAGCTGGTATACCGAGGAACCTTGGAATAGAGGATGGTTATGAAGAAGTTGCTAAAGATTTTGAGGCTATTGGATCTAGTGGAGATGATAGAGTCTATCAGGTGGAGAGATTTTTGGAAGACAAAGCTGATTGATTGGAGAGATCTATGGCTCGATTGAGTACAAGTTACTAGATGGAGGTTTCTAACTTCTTAGGTACATTGAAATCCAATGATCTAATTGATTGGATTAGTGAGTTAGAAGACTAATTTGAACTAGAAGGCATTTGAGATCCTCTTAGAGTGAGGTTAGCACAGACTAAGTTGAAGGGACATGCTACTTTATAGTGGAAAGAATTGTAGAGAGATAGAGAAGAAGAAGGTGAGATGAAGATTACTTGGTGGAGGTTTATGGTGGAAAAATTGAAGGCTAATTTCATTCCTTCTGACTATGAACTTGAGTTATTCAAGAAGTTACAAAACCTGAAGTAGAAGGAGATGACTTTGAAAGACTATATCGAGGATTTTTACAAGCTGACTATTCGGTCTAGACATAGAGAACTTTCTAAATAAAAGGTGGCTAGGTATATTAATGGTTTGAGATTCAATATCTAGGATGAGATTGGTATGTTGAAGATTGATTCATTTTAGGATTTTTACCAGTATGCCCTGAAAGTGGAAGATAAGCTAAAGAGAAGACATCAAGGTAACTCCTAAGGGAAGGAGAAGCAAGAGTAGTCGGTAAAAGACAAACTGATAGTTGAGGATGAACCAAAACCTATTGAACCAAGGAGAAGGACAGGTAGAGGTGGATTCAAAGGTACTTTTTATAACTGTGGAGAAGAATGACATAGGTCATTTGAATGTTCCCATGTAGATAGGAAGTTCAGTAATAGCAGGAATGTTGTGGTGAATGAAAGTGTACTGAATGAGCCCGTGGTAGAAATTTTTTTGGTTCAGAGAACATTTATCAGTAATAAGGTGATAGAACCTTGTTAGAGAATACATTTGTTGAAAACCCAATGCAAGTCCAGAGGTAAGTGTTGTAATGTAATTGTGGATAGTGGTAGTACCAATAACCTAGTTGCTAAGGAGATGGTACAAAAACTTGGTTTGAAGAGAGTGGGACATCCTTGTCCTCATAAGATTAGTTGGCTACAAGATGAACATGCTTTAGAGGTAAGGGAGCAGTGTTTTGTTGATTTTCAGATTGGGAAGTATACAAATCAAGTGTTGTGTGATATTGTGGACATGAGTACTTGTCACATGTTTCTTGGTAGACCTTGGCAGTATGATTGTAAGGTTGTACATGATTGTGTCAAGAATGTATTCACTATTGAGAAGTGTGGTAGTAAGTTTTCCATGATTCCTTTACAGGATACAAAACTCAATAATAGGAATCTGAGCTTTGGTAGAAGATGTGATTTGAAGGATTCTCAAAGGGTTAGAGATTAGCAAGGAAAACATACATGTGACATACCAATTAAAGATGTGAGAAGGCAAGGAAAATAGGTGTCAGCTATAGGGAAGGATTCATAGAAGTGGAACTGAGGTAAGAGTATACCATTTGAGTACTTGGAGGACATGTATATCAATAACCAATTTTGGATCTATGTGTTGAACCTAAAAAGATGTTTGTCAAGCTGCTGATAACATCTTTTCTAACCTGGGGTGTCTGATGCAGGAGCATCCTTGGGTAGTTGGCAATCATGTATCAACCAAAAATATGTTAGTGTTTAGTTTTTGGCTTGAAGTGGTGAACTCGGTTGGAGACTTGAGATTCTTGGTCATTTGGTGGTAATTCTCGATTGGAAGATGTGTTGCTTCACCAACAAACTTGGTGACTGAGTGTGGAATTATTTGATGAATGAGATCGGTGGGTGAGTTGTGCTTGAAAATTGCTTTTTGGGTTCTCAGGAGAATGCTCCTATTTTGGTTCACCAGTGAAGCTCAGTTTTAGTTTTGGTGTCGTATCACTGAGTGGCATTGGTTCTTGTTCTATGTTGCTCGGTTGATGTTCTCACAAGCTCGATCGTCTAGTTCACTGATGGGTTTATTTGGATTGTTTTTCTTGGCTGACATGTGCATTTAATTTGGGTCACATTTCTTATGATATTGATCGATCGTTAGGATGTGTGAGGACCTATCTTTCTCCTATGCGATTTTAATGACTATTACAAGCCAACATAAAGTGGAACACATTTTTTCATGAACTTCTTGGAGCTAACTATTATTTTAATGATTTATTATTTGTAAAGATGACTTGTGACTATGTTGTATAAAAGGAGGGTATGGGTAGCATAGAAAGGAGGGTGGTATAAATTTGAAAAGTGTAGAGTTTAGTGTTAGTAGCTAAGTGTTGGCTTAGGAAACAAGAAGGTTTCTTGGTGGCTTGCAAGCTCAAGTTTAGATTTGTCTTGGTGTTTCTACTAATTTTCTTTTGTGATACATTTATGGGCTATGTAGGGAGTAATTTGATCCTATGATCTTGTTTCATTTACTGGTGTATTGGTTGTAATCGGGAAGGCCTTACAGCTTGACATGTTGCAAGTAATTGACTTTCGATGATAATAAAGAGTTGAATCTTGTTGTATCTTGTTGTTTCTTTGTGTTTTCCATTGTGTTGTTCTCTTGATGCAAGATTGGACATCTCTTTTGATATTTCTCTGGTGTTGGATGCGTCACTTTAAAATGTAACATCTACTTCCAAATACTTTGAAATAACTTACATTCGGTTGTGACCATACTAGATTTCATATGGAGTCTTGTTTGTACCTTTCTTTTTAGTTGTACTTAGTTTAGTGTATAAGTTGTAGTGATGACTGCTTCTCTCCAAAATGTTTGAGATACACCCTTCTCGATCATCAATGTCCTTGCATAATCAATAATGGATTTGTTTCTTCTCTCTGCTATACCATTTTACTGTGGTGTCCTCAGTGTAGACATTTGTCTCTTTGTTCCATGTTCATTGAAAAATAGTGTTAACTCATCAGATGTAAACTCACCTCCTCTATCAGATCTCAGACACTTCAATTGTCTTCTAGTCTCCTTTTCAACTCTTTCCTTGTACAATTTAAGCATTTGAAAAACTTTAGATTTATCCTTCAAAAACATGACACACATCATTCTTGAATAATCATCAACAAATAAAATGAAATATCTATCACCATAATAATTTTGTGTTCTCATAGGTACACATGGGTCGGTGTGCACTAACTCCAAAATTCCTTGTGTAGTGTAAGATTTTCTTGTAAAACTTGACTTTGTCATCTTACCAAATTAACATCCTTTTCACATGACATTTCCAGGTTTGTCCTGTATTGGTAGATCTCTTACTCTATTCTTTTTTCTCACCTCAATTAAGTTGTAAAAATTCACATGAAAAATCCTCTTATGACATAACCATACATCCTCAACTTTAGCAAATAAGCAACTCTTTGTAGTAGTATCAAGGTAGAATAAGTTATCTTTTGACTACTCACCAGTGGCAATCAAACCTCCATTCTAATCAAATACTCTTACCTTTCCATTCTAAAATTATAGTCGGTGACCTATGTTGTTCAGTTGTGCCACACTCAACAGATCATACTTTAGTCCTTCAACCCAATAGACATCATCACATTGTGTATTATCCAACATAGTTATAGAACCTTTACCTTTCATAGGGTATGGAGCATCATTACCAAATCTAACATAACCTCCATCATGATCTTCCATAGTAATGATCTTATGTGTGTCACTAGTCATATGATGTGAACATCCACTATCTATTATCCATGTATCATTCTTACTAACATGAGAAATTAGGGCTTTTTCTTCATCATACCTTTCTTCATTAGAATCATCCTTGATAGCAACATACACAACTTCTTCACCTTCATCATTATTTGAATCGTCATCGGTTAGTCCTTATTCAATAATGTAGCATGACTTCTTACTTTTGATCTTGAAATCTCAATATCTCTTGAACATGTTCTCTCTTTTGTTATTATCTTGGTTGTCTTTCTTCCAATACCATTTTTGTCAGGACATCTAGTGCAATATGACCAATCTTGTTGCAATTGAAACATTTTAAAGGTAATTTACCTCAGTATTTTCCTTGTACCCTCAGTAGTCTCTTAGCTAGTAAAGTTTTAAACTCTTCTTATTGTATTTCCTCTTCAAATAGACTTTCTAGATCAGATATGTGTAGCCTCATCCTACTTTTCCATGTAGAGAAGTTATCCCTATTAAACTTTGGTGCCTCCTTATACATCTTCAGATCTTTTACTCAAGTCTTTTAAACTTATCCTTTTAGAGTACCTTCACTTTGACACCAAATGTTAGATTACTCAGAGGGGGGTTAATCAATAATCAATGATTCTTTAAACCTTAAATTTTTTTAACTCCGATTCAAGTCAGTAAGATAAACTTCAGTAGTAACTGATAACAATAGTAAATTAACATTTTCAATCAGAAACTTTAAATAATCAACAAATAACATGCACAATAAGCATTCAACATATTTGACACTAGTATTTAACATGGAAACCCAATTTGGGAAAAACCACTATGGGATTGTCACCCACTAATCAAAATACTCTTTTGAAGTATGCTCAGTTAAGAGCCAATCCTATTAAAGATTACAATGCACATTGTTAAATGTGACCCTCTTAGGGGATTTGCCTTAGATATTTTAGGATCTTCACCCTGTTAGGAGTGGCCTAGTTAAAGGGATTTGAACACTCTTCTAGAATGTCACATCTCTCAAGGATTTACAATAAGACTGTTAAGTCCACTTGGTTAAGACATTTTCTCGCTACAAATGTTAAAAAGAAATAATATAAAATTTGATTTGTAAATCTGCAACTACCTCTTTCTTAGTCAGATCCCTTGTGCACTCTTTGTCTTCACTTCATTCCTTCACTATTCACTGGCCTCAAAACTTCATCAATCTCTGTTGTAGACTCAGATTTCCTCCTTTTTCTTCTTCATCCCATCACTTGACATCACATCAACACTTCAACTAGCCAGTGTATTTTTTATTTAATTTCATCCTTTATATAGACTTTATTTTTCCTCTTAATCTGTTTGATTAGGTTTTCCTCTGTTTATTCTAAACCATCAAATCATCCTCTTGAACTGATTTAATGAACTTGGCACTCATTAAAACTTGTTATCATCACCTCAAAGCTTGAAATTTTCTTGGAACTTGTACCTTCACTTTTTCTTGATTAAATCTTTACCATAGCTCATCACCTTAAATTTTCCTAATCATAGATCTCTTTAACTAACTCTTCTTCATCCTTGGAATCTTCTAGATCATTGTGGCTCTTCATTAAATATTGTTCAAATCCTTGTATTTAATTTTTTTTCCATACTCGGTGCCCTTCCTTTTCCTTCAACCAATTTTTTTTTTCTTCACTCGATAACTAACTCCTTGTACTCTATGTATTGGATTCCTTTCTCTTTACCAAAAATTACTTTCCTTTTACCGAATGACTTCTTCCTGCTCAGTAACCAAACTATTTTCTTTGCCTTGTCAACTTTCTAAGCTTGATCACTTGTCCAATCTCCTTTACTGACTTGATATCATCAAATGTAAAGTAGAAAACAACTAAACCATTATTACCTTATCACTATCTAATTTGTATTAGCTTCCCTATTAAGTTCTTCAACTTAACTAACTCCTTCACAACTTTTCACTTCCTCTTTTTCCTTAACTCACTCACCTTATATCATACTTCTAATGATATGGAAACTCAATATAAACCATAAATCAATTTCTGTTAGAATAACTGAGAGGGGGGTGAATCAGTTATCTAGTGTCCCAAAACAAAATGTATAATTCAAAATAACTTCTTCAATTTCTACTCTCGGTATAGTAACTTAAAAAATAAGTGTTTTCAAACTAGTTGACATCAATGACAACATAATACTGATTTAATCATATTACATATCTAATCAGCAACTCCTCAATGATCTTGTAATCATAGATTCTTCGATCAGATTCCAAATCAGTTGTAGTCCAACAATCTCTCCCTTTGGCATTGATGGCAACTCAAGTAATATGAAATGTACCATACACATACCAAACATACATTCTACAACTTTGTGAACAAATGTTGTAAGTCAAATAGACTTAATATGTTTAATCACTACGTTACTAAACCAACATTAAATAATATAGCTTTACCATTCTGCAATTGTGATCTTTTCAGTTCTCATGTTCCTACTTCTGTTCTCTGTAACTGATCTTCAATACTCTATCTATCTCATTCAAATTGTCTCTCCCTTTGATAATTCTCATTGGTGCTTTATCTTTTCATATCATCTTTGTCTCTCCCCTTTTAATTTCATATTGTTTATCTCTCCCTTTGACAGCAATGCCAAAGAAACAAATAAACAACAATTATGTCTTCCTCTGTATCTCTGAATATTGATATTCCAATCAGTTCAAGTTCTCAAACTTAATCACAACCTTGAACATGATTCAAAGTGTGAACCATTCTACATCAACATGATTGATCCTCTGATAAAAGTAGGCTGATGCAACAACCAGATCACCTTAGTGACTGATAGACAGGGGACGGACCCCAAGTCTAGTCCTCAAGTATTTAAATGTGTCCTTCGGTAGAGGCT
Organism: Chamaecyparis obtusa; assembly: GCA_027943335.1. Taxonomy (NCBI): domain Eukaryota; kingdom Viridiplantae; phylum Streptophyta; class Pinopsida; order Cupressales; family Cupressaceae; genus Chamaecyparis; species Chamaecyparis obtusa. Next base: position 476,201 of record BSBK01003968.1, on the reverse strand, counting down.
TTGTAAACATATCGGCAAGTTGTTCTTTAGATGTAAAAAATTCTAAATTTACTTGCTTCTCTTGCACTTGTTCTCTTAAGTAATGATACTTAATAGATATATGCTTTGTCTTAGAGTGCATCACAGGATTTTTTGAAATATGAATAGCACTAGTGTTGTCACAATATATAATCACTGGCTCAGTGATTACCTCATTCATTCCTTCCAACACTTGCTTGATATATGAAATGTTTGAATAGTTAGTAGCAGCAACAACATATTCTGCTTCAGCTATAGACTAAGAAATACAAGTCTACTTTTTACCTATCTAGGTTACAAGTCTTTCACCAAAGAAAAATGCTCCTCCGATGGTGCTTTTTCTGTCATCCACATTTCCAACCCAATCAACATCAGTGTAAACTTTCAGTTCAAACTTCCCTTCCTTAGGATACCATAATCCATAATTCTGTATTTTCTTCAAGTATCTTAAGATCCTTTTTGTAGCTATCATGTGTGATTCTCTAGGATTAGCAGAGAATCTTGCAACTATACCCACAACAATATGTGTTATATCTGGCCTACTGTGAACTGCGTACATTAACTTACCAATCATGGATCGGTAAAGTGTCTGATTTACCTTTGTAGTTTCATCCTCCTTTGTCAATTTGCATCTAGTAGCCATTTGTGTTCCTATAGGTTTAGCATCTTCCATGCCAAATGTCTGTAGTACTTCCTTTATATATTTAGATTGTGTGATAAATTTTCCATCACTTTGTTGAATCACTTGTAATCCAAGAAAGAACTTAATCTCTCCGAACATAGACATTTCAAATTCCTTTTGCATTTCATCAGCAAATGCCTTGCAGACAAGATCTGAGCCTCCAAAGATAATGTCATCAACAAATATTTCAGCAATGATGATAGTATCATCAATATCACCTTTCACATACAAATTGTTGTTTTCACTTGTTCTAACAAATCCAATACTTAATAAGTAAGTATGCAGTCTTTCATACCATGCTCGATGCTTGCTTCAATCCATATAAAGCTTTATGTAATCTACATACCATGTCTTTATTGTCAGGATCAACAAATCCTTCAGGTTGTTCAATGTAGACCTCTTCTTCAAGTATACCATTTAAAAATGCTGACTTTACATCCATTTGATAGACTTTGAATTTCTTATGTGTAGCATATGCAAGTAGCATTCTAACTCCTTCTAATCTAGCAATAGGTGCAAATGTTTCACCATAGTCAATGCCTTCTTCCTGTGCATATCCCTTGCATACCAATCTAGCTTTATTTCTTGTGACTTCACCATTTTCATTCAATTTATTCCTGTATATCCACTTAGTACCGATAACATTCTTATCTTTTGGTCGGGATACTAAGGACTAGGTTTTTTTCTTCTCTATTTGCTTGATTTCCTCCATTGCATTAACCCATTCTTCATTCTCTAATGCAACTTTCATAGTTTTAGGTTTGAATTCACAAATTATACATGTACCTTGTCTTGTTTTGCTTCTAGTTTGCATTCGAACATGTTTGTCTCCAATGATTTGTGTCTCAAGATGATGTCTTCTGAAAAAACTAGCCAAAACTTGATTTCTCCTTTCTTGTTCATCCTGTTCAGGGTCATTCTCTTGCTCGGTAGCTTCTTCATGTTCATCGGTCTGTGGTGCCTATTGTCTTGCATTATTTCCCTATTGACCAGTTTTCATTGCTTGCGGTGTCGGTAGATACTTTGGATGTTCAATGTAAGTGAATCTACCATAGTCTTCTGGTTCCTTTGTACTTTCCTTTGTGTACTTGTCATCAAACTCATCAACATGAACATTAGTACTTTCAATAATCTTATTTGTAACCTTATTCAAACATTTGTATGATTTACTTATAGTGGAATATCCCAGAAATATCCCTTCATCTCCTTTAGAATCAAATTTTCCATTTCTTTCATCTTTCAAAATAAAGCATTTACTCCCAAAAATTTTGAAATAACTTATAGTAGGTTTGTGTCCAAACCATAGTTCATAAGGTGTTTGGTTGGAGTCCTTCTTTAGTTGTACTCGGTTAAGAACATACACAACTGTACTGATAGCTTCCCTCCAATATGTCTGAGCAACATTCTTCTGTATCATCAAAGTTCTAGCACAGTCAATTATAGACATATTCCTCCTTTTAGCAATGCCATTTTGTTGAGGTGTCCTCAGTGCAGAAACCTGCCTTTTGATTCCATGCTCATTACAAAAATTAGTAAATTCATCAGAGATAAATTCACCTCCTCTATCAGATCTTAGACATTTTATTTCCTTTCTAGTTTCTTTCTCTACCTTAGCTTTATACCACTTAAACATTTTGAAAGCTTCAGATTTCTCTTTCAGGAACATAATAGTCATCAATCTAGTATAATCATCAACAAAAAGAATAAAATATCTATCACCAAAACAACTCTAAGTTCTCATAGGACCACATAGGTCGGTATGAACCAACTCAAGTATCTTCTTTGTTGAATAGTTTTTTCATTTAAAATTAGACTTAGTCATCTTACCTCTCTGACATTCATGGCACATGGCATGATTAGGTTTTGTCAAGTTAGGAAATCCTCTAACTCTTTTCTTTCTACTAATCTTGATCATGTTGTCAAAGTTCACATGGCATAACCTTTTGTGCCACAACCAAACATCTTCATCCTTTATTAACAAACAAGAAGACTGATCCATATCAAGATAGAATAGATTACCTCTAGATTGTGTACCAGTTCTAACAAGTCTTCCTCCATCATCATAGATCTTCACCTTTTTGCTCTCAAAAGCCAGTCGGTGGCCTGAATTGTTCAGCTAAGCCACACTTAACAAATTATAGTTCAATCCATCTACCCATTATGCATTTTCACATTGTAGTATGTCATTGATCATCAGTGAGCCTTTACCTCTTACCATACATGGTGCATCATTTCCAATTCTCACAGATCCTCCATTATATTCAACAAGATGATCAAACTTTTCTACATCACCAGTCATATGATGTGTACAGCCACTGTCTATGATCCATGTATCATTTCTACTTACTTTAGAGATTAGTGCTTTCTCTTCATGTTTCTCTTCCTCCTCTGAGTCATCTTTCATAGCAACAAATACAACTTCTATATCATCATCAAAATCAGATTCATTTTCAATATCTTCAACTATGTAACATACCTTTTTTCCTTTTTCATCTTGGTTATCTCTGTTGTAGTGTCGGTAGCCTCTGTTGACTCTTCTTCCATAGCTTCCTTCAAATCGGTCTTTGGATCTATCATCATCTTTCTTCTGAGGACATCTAGCAGTGATGTGACCAACTTCTTTACAATTAAAGCATGCTAAAGGTAGCTTACCTCTATACCTTCCTTTTCCTTTGGGCAATCTTCTGGCCATAAGTGCTTCAAGCTCATCAAGTTCATCATCGGTATCACCATCACTATCACAATTCTTACTATTCCTGCTAGACTTTCCAATCTTCAAATAAGACATGAAAGCGGATTCAATAGAAGGAAAAACATTGTTATCAAAAATTTTTAATTCAAAGGTTGTAAGTTTACCAATCAGAGTATCAAGAGTAAGGTTGGATGTAGCTCGTGTTTCATGAATTGCAAAAATCTTGATTGCATAAACCGGTAGCAAAGTTCTGAGAATCTTGCTTATCACTGTTTCATCATCAATCACTCCATCAAATGCTCTAATAGCATGTACCACCTCTTTGAGTCTATTTGAATATTGGACAATGTTCTCACCTTCTTTCATTCTCATATCATCAAATCTGCCTCTCAGGCTTTCAGCTCGGGCTCTTTTGACATTCAGATCTCCATTGTAAATTTGTGTTAACTTATCCCACATTCCTTTGGCAGTCATGCAAGTCTTGATATCTTCAAATTCAGCGTAGGTACAGGCAACAACCAGTTCCATCACAGTAACATTGTGTTCATGCTTGTCCTTCAGTTGATCAATAGTTAAGGGACCAGTGGGCGATTGTATGTAGCCATTTTCCATCAGATCTAGTGTTGAGTTCCCAATTCTAGATATGTGCAACTTCACTCTGCTTTGCCATACTGTGAAGTTCTCTTTGTTCAGTTTTGGTACTTCCCTCTTATACATCTTGAGACCTTTATGCTTAAGTCCTTAAAACTTTGTTCCAAGCAACCAGTGCTTTGATACCAATTGTTAGAATAACTGAGAGGGGGTTGAATCAGTTATCTAGTGTCCCAAAACAAAATGTATAATTCAAAACAGCTTCTTCAATTTCTACTCTTCGGTAAACAATAATAACTCTCACTGTCTGTGCTTTTACCGATTACCAATCTAATACTATAACAGTTTTACCGATCAAATCTAACATGTATCATGCAAAGTATGATAATAAAAAAATATCACAACCAACACCTAACACAAGAGATTTAACGTGGAAACCTTGTAAAGGGAAAAACCACCTGGGACCGGCAACCCAAAATTGTTCACTCTTCTGAAGTGAGGTCGGTTAAGACCCAACTCTGTTAAAGGTTACAAACACACTGTCAGGTGTGACCTTGTTAGAGGATTTTAGACTAGAAGTTATCATCCAACCAGCATTCACTATGGTTTTGACAAGATAACAATGTTCATTCTATGAATGATACATCATAAGACTTTCAGAGTCCACTCAGTTAAGAGATTTAAATTGTATACAATGGTTAAATGTGCAATAGTAAATGATTTGACTTAATACAACTTCAATTGCAGATTACAGATCAATATTCAATCCATACAAATCCTTCTGACCAGTTTCATAGACTCATCAACAAGTTACTCAATGTGTTCCTTATCCTCATCTATCATGTACACCTTTCCTCATGTAGATTTCTCTGTTCTTCATCTCTTTCACCTTTCCTCAGATGTGTTGGTATAGTAACTTACAAGATAAGTGTTGTCAAACTAGTTGACATCAATGACAACATAATATTGATTTAATCATATTACATATCTAATTATCAACTCCTCAGTGATCTTGTAATCACAGATTCTTCAATCGGATTCCAAATCAGTTGTAGTCCAACAATTTCTTGACATCAATGACAAAATAACAACTGATCTAATCCTTCTACAATCTTGTATACCTCTGGTCTCAGTCTTCATCACCATCACCATCAGTTGGGTTTAACAATTGCATCAACATATTTGATAACATTCAAAGAAGCATTTGCATTGCCAAGATATGACATACTTCATTTTTCAGATCTAGTCTTTGTTATATGACAACACACTCTCATTTACTTTATTTCATTTTAAGGTTGATTCCAAATAGGGGTTTGACCAATGGAATCCCCTCTATCCAACCTTCTTCACCATCTTCTTGTGTGCAAGAATAGGTAGTGGAGCTTTCAAGACTTAATTCAAAAAGTGTGGGATTTGACTGAATGATTGCAACGTGTTTCAGGAAAAGTTGTTAGGAACACATCACCCCAGGCTATATGTACTTGGTAATAGAATGCATGGTGTGTTTATACCTACTAAATCCACTTCAAATTTGGACTGTAAGTTAGTACAACTTTTTGGTTTCTATTTTAGGTAATTATGGTTTTTTATCAGTTTTCGCTAGTTTGTATTTTTCATAACTTGTCATATTTTCTTATTTGGCCCTCTATTTTTAATCATCATACCATTTACCCTCATATAAAAATTCCTCCAATACATTATTGCGAAGGATCATTGACTCATTCAATGCTTAAGTCCTACTTGAGCCTATTGGGTCATCTTCCTTCCGATTGTGCATTAGGGAAAGGATGAGTAGTCTACCTTGCTTACCTTTTGCTATTGTACATTTTGGTGAACTTGACTCATAACATTTAAACTTCTAATTTTTTATTTATATCTAATTTGTATGCATTTCATTATTACATTCTATGCATTTTGTTTTTATTTTTAGTCTTATTTTTGCATTCATTGATAAAAAAAAAAAGACAAAAATATTGCATATTGGTTTCATAGATCTAGTTCATTATTGCATTGCAATTTTATATTTCGAAACATTAAAAATAAAAAATATTTTCATGCATTGTGTGGCTCATTAGATCAGAAAAATGTTTGATTTCCTTATGTAGAGCTTTATGATATTTGATGATCCATTTAGTAGTGAATACTGTTATATGATGGATGAAGTCTTTGATGACTTCATCTCTACTAAGCCTTCCTCTAAATCCCCTTAAACTATTTTTTGCCAAAAGTTGACCAATTTGATAGAATGATTTAAGGGATACAATAATCCCCTTTATGGACCTTTCAATGATTCCTCTCCCAAAGCTTCTCCACCTCATGAGGACATATTGATGCAAGAACATACTTTTAACACTTCTCTCAATGATAACCCTCTTTGGGATGAACCATTGGAGAACAATGTTGATTATTCTCTTGATATGCACCTACCCCACAAGATTTTTTTGGTGCAAAAGGATGATATTGTGGAGGAAGAGGGTGATATATTTTGTAATTCCCTAAATAACACTTCCCCTCCTATCCATTTCAATAATATTCCCTCTAGAGATGAAGCATTAATGAGTGATATTTTTCTCTCTTGTAAAGTTTTTCATGAAAATGCCTTAGAAGTAAAGGATGACATCCTTTATGTCATCTCTTCTACAAATGCAACCTTAGCACATAACAATCCTAATCAAGTAAACACTATTCAATCTCCACCTCCTTCTTCAATTATTTCTCCAATACAAACAAGCACTTCATCAACTCTTCAAGATGATGTTTGGATAATTTTAGAATTCACACCGATCTTTCGTAGTAAAAACAAAATCCTTGAATTTTAAAAACAAACATTTTTCTTTGACACATGTATGGATATTGATTTGATGCAGGGGCATCCAAGGTTAAGGCAGGGCATTTTATGTCCTCGGTGAAACTGCATGGAGTGTTAGTATTTTGGCCGGTGTTACTCGGTTGCAGCCTTGACCCACGGTCTCGGTCATTGAAGGAAGCTCGGTCACTAAAGGAACTCGGTAGTCTCTGGTGCTTAGTAGTTCTAGTTTACCGACTAGAGTTCTATGTGATTTGTTGAGCCAACTGGGTGAATTTATTGTTGGTAGCCATTGTTATGGGCCGACATGCTGAATTAAATGTTTGTATACATTTGTAAGCTGACTTGTATGACATTTAATTATTTTTTTTGGGGATTTAAGGGTTTCATCTTGCTGACTTGTGGTTGATGATTATTATTTAAGGAGTGCTTGGGTAGATGTTTAGGGATAGATGTTTGAGAGAACTTGGGAGATCAAGAAGGAGTAGAGAAGTTCATGACTTGAAAACTTAGTGAGTCAGATCTGAGGCTCTGAAGCTGAAGCTGGTGAAGTTGTGGAAAGTTCTTGATGTTCTTGCATATCAGATTGTAATCTAATAGTTGTCTATAGCAGAGCTAGGGTTTTACATACTTGGGAACAAGGAGATTGCTTGGAGGCTTGTGAGCTCAAGTTTAGATCTACCTTAGGGTTTCCATCAGCTTCTGATTGTCTTCAGAGTTGAACTAGCTGAGTTTGTATTTGATCTAGTTAAGGATCTTGCAAAATTGTTTTTTTTTATTATAATTGGCCCTAACCCAAAAGGCCTTACAGCTGGGCATGTTAATGAAAATTGGTGTTAAACAATTGTGTTGTATTGCATTGTTGAGTAATCCACTGTGTAATTCTGTTGGCTGCAAGGTTTGGACTGTCCTTCATTAGATCCACCTACCTTGACTGCATCAAGTGGATCTTGCAGAATTGTTTTTCTGATTGTAATTAGCCCTAACCTGGAAGGCCTTACAGCCGGGCATGTTAATGAAAATCGATGTTAAATAATTGTGTTGTGTTGCATTGTTGAGTAATCCACTATGTAATTCTATTGGCTACAAGGTTTAGACTGTCCTTCATTGGATCCACCTACCTTGACTACATCAAGTGGTATCAGAGTGAGAGTTTGATCTTGTTGAAGCAGAAGGTTGACCTAGCAAGGCTGATCTTATGAAGTTGATCTTGTTGGCGAAGAGATTGTGCAAAATCTGGATTGCAGATCTAAAACATTGAACTTATGGAATTGTGCCCTAGTTGTTTGCAAGATTGTAGGTTGAGATCTAACTTGTTACAACTTGGAAATTGTCACAAGGTGGTCAGTGAGGGTTTGTTGCAGAGGATTTCTCTTATCTTTAAGGATGCCTCCAAGAAGATTGGACCAGAGTTATTTATGATCTTTGTGATACTGTCGAGTCTCGGATCACAGAGAAGGTGAAATTAGATTTTAGATCTAAGATGGAATTGATGAAGAATGATATGGTCACCAAGATCATGAGAACTGTTGCTGGTATACCTCAGAATGTTGGTACTGAGGATGGCTATGAAGAAGCTGCTAAAGAATTTGAAACTGCTAGATCTAGTGGTGATGACTGGAGGAATAGATCTGGTGAAGACATAACTTCTCGGTTGCCTAGATCTGCTGCTCGATTTAGTAATTATCAAATGGAAGTTTCTACTTTCTCTAGTACTTTGAAGCCTGATAATCTGATTGATTGGATTGGTGAACTTGAAGATTTCTTTGAGCTGGAAGAAATTGAAGATCCTCTTCGGGTGAGATTAGCATAGACAAAGTTGAAAGGACATGTTTCTCTTTGGTGGAAGGAACTACAAAGAGACCGAGAAGATGAAGGTGAAACAAAGATCAATCAATGGAGGTTGATGGTGACTAAGTTGAAAGCTAAGTTCATGCCAACTGACTATGAACTTGACTTGTTTAAGAAGTTGTAGAATCTGAAATAGAAGGATTGGTCTATTGAAGATTATACCGAGGAGTTCTAAAAACTTACTATTTGGTCTGGACACTGAGAGCTTGGTAAGGAAAAGGTAGCTCGGTATGTGAATGGTGTGAGATTCAATATTCAGGATGAGCTTGGTATGCTGAAGATTGATTCTGTTGAAGATGCTTATCAGTATGCTCTGAAGGCAGAAGATAAGTTGAAGAGGAAACAACCTAGTAATTCCTGAGGGAAGGAAAAGATTGATCACTTGGTGAAGGATAAACCGACTGATGTAGAAGATTAACAGAAACCTGTGGAACCGAAGAAGAAGAAGATAGGTAGAGTTATCTTTAAAGGTACTTGCTATAACTATGGAGAGGAAGGACACTGTTCTTTTGAGTGTACACAAAAGAAGGTTGATCGACGAACTGCTATGATGAATGAGAACATTTAGAATGAACAGTCAGAGAACTTGCTACTTTAGGGAACATTGCTCGGTATAAAGGATGAACCTTGTCAGAGGAGTAACTTGTTTAGGACCTGATGTAAGACTGAAGGTAAACTATGTGATGTTATTGTTGATAGTGGTAGTATTGATAACCTAGTTGCTGAGGACCTGGTTCAGAAACTTGGTTTGAAGAGAATGAAGCATCCTTGTCCTTATAGGCTTGGTTGGTTACAAGATGTTCATGCTTTGGAAGTTAGAGAACAATGCTTCATTGATGTTTAGATTGGCCAATACAAGGATCTTGTGCTTTGTGATATTATGAAGATGAATTGTTGTGATATATTGCTCGATAGGCCTCGGCAATATGATTGCAGAGCTATTTATGAGTGTGTAAGAAATGTTTTTACTGTTGAGAAGGATGACAAGAATTTTTCACTAATGCATTTGATGGATACAATGCTTGGTAGGAGAAGCCTGAGTATTGGTAGCCGAGTGGAGATTGTGGATCTAGAGAAAATGAATGATCAGTATGGGGAACCGACTTGTACATTGTCAAGAAAAGACTTGAAGAGACATAGGAAATTGAAGTGGAAGAATTTGCAGGCAGAAAAGGTGGAGGACTTGTATGTGAAGAACCAGTTCAGGATTTATGTGCTGAATCCTGGAAGATGTTCTTCTCACATATGAACATCTTTTGGAACCTGGGGTGTCTGATGCAGGGGCATCCAAGGTTAAGGTAGGGCATTATGTGTCCTTGGTAAAACTGCATGGAGTGTTAGTATTTTGGCTGGTGTTACTCGATTGCAGCCTTGACTGACGGTCTTGGTCATTGAAGGAAGCTCAATCACTAAAGGAACTTGGTAGTCTCTAGTGCTCGGTGACATTGTTACTCGGTCATGCCTGCAGTGCTCAGTTGACACTAGTGCTTGGTGATTCCTAGCGTGCTTGGTTAATTCACTTTTTCTCGGTAGTTCTGGTTTACCGACTGGAGTTTTGTGTGATTTGTTGAGCTGACTTGGTGAGTTTATTGTTGGTAGCCATTGTTATGGGCCGACATGCTGAATTAAATGTTTGTATACATTTGTAAGTTGACTTGTATGGCATTTAATTATTTATTTTGGGGAGTTAAGGGTTTCATCTTACCAACTTGTGGTTGATGATTAGTATTTAAGGAGTGCTTGGGTAGATGTTTAGGGATAGAATTTTGAGAGAACTTGGGAGATCAAGAAGGAGCAGAGAAGTTCATGACTTGAAAACTTAGTGAGTTGGATCTGAGGCTCTGAAGCTGAATTTGGTGAAGTTGCAGAAAGTTCTTGATGTTCTTGTAGATCAGATTGTAATCTAATAGTTGTCTGTAGCAGAGCTAGGGGTTTGCATACTTGGGAACAAGGAGATTTATTGGAGACTTGTGAGCTCAAGTTTAGATCTGCCTTAGGGTTTCCATCAGCTTCTGATTGTCTTCAGAGCTGAACTAGTTGAGTTTGTATTGGATCTGGTTGTGGATCTTGCAGAATTGTTTTTTTTATTGTAATTGGCCCTAACCTGGAAGGCCTTAAAGCTAGGCATGTTAATGAAAATTAATGTTAAACAATTGTGTTGTGTTGTATTGTTGAGTAATCCGCTGTGTGATTTTGTTAGTTGCAAGGTTTGGACTATCCTTCATTAGATCCACCTACCTTGACTGCATCATGATTGATCCTCTTTAAATTTCAATCCAATCCAACCCAAGAAGAAACCCTTATCTTTTTTATATTCCAAACCTTGATGATAGATATGGTATAGGATGCATGCAACAAAAGCATTGAAACCCATGAGAAATCCATATCAATTTTTTCCAAAAAATCTCTACATTCCCAACATTCCCATTTGTCCAATCAATCTATAAATTCTTCTCTTAATTTCTCATCAAAACAAGAGAATATTGTGTTTGATATTTTCAATGCCAACTTAATTAATCTTTAAAAAATAAACAAAAAATAACAAACACAAGAAAGACAATCCTTCCATTTGTATGTATCATCAAATTCATGGCCACGAGACTAATGAATGTTATGATTTGAAGTGTAAAATTCAAGAATTCATTGATTGTGGTATGACTTAAATGACTTGTAATAATGAATGACACCTTTTTCATGATCATTCTAAATAACATCTGAGTTCCTATTATGTTGCCCATCAATACATGTGACTTTGCTAGCCTATCCTTTGGAGGCTCATTGTCATATATGGTGGTGCAATTTTAGGTGTAATCATACTTTGTGAGAAACATAATAGTCTTCCTTATTCCTTGTCTCCACACTTGGAAGGGCAAGGGTACTATTTCACTCTCCTATCCCAAGGACCCATTTTCTCTCTTCATTGAGTTATGTCTTTTATAACATGATATCCTTTTTTGCATAAATTATTTTTTTATGTAAAGATTTTCTCCTTTTCAAGAGATTTGCATCTATTTCACAACCTTTTCTTTTCTTGAAAGTTCATGTCTATTATAAATGACCTTTTCCTTGAGTTGTATAGTGTGTTTTCCTTTGTTAAGTATTCCCTTACCTAGAAATAGGGAAGGTGTGTATACTTGATCCTCCTTCCTCATTTGCTCTTCCTTTTCAAATGATCCAATATCCCTTTGTTGGCATGCTTCTTTTATAATATGAAACCCTTTCTTGCATTCATTGGTTTGTTTTATATGAGGGTCTCCTCTTTTTCAGGAGATTTATATCCTAGTTTACAACCTTATCCTTTCTAAAAAGTACATGTATATTATTAACAAACTATCACTTAGGGTTTATAATGGGTTATCTTTTCCCTTTTTTGCACCCTTGGGGGGAAAGGTTTCATTTCTCAATCTATTATTCCTTTCTAAGGATTCACTTTCTCTCAATTGTGTAGTGTTTTTTTGTCATGTGCCATCCTTTGTTGCATGGATTTATTTTGTTAACGTAAGGATCTTCTCTCTTTTAGGAGATTTACATCCTAATTTAAAACTTTTTTCTTTTTTTAAAGCATGTGCCTATCATAAAAACATTCCATTTCTTGGGGGCTTAGAGTGTGAGATTTGTTTGGTCTTAGGGATCATGCATGGGTTGAGATGGCTATTCTTTTATGAGGTTTAAGTATGAATATCAAGGATCTTATATCTAGGTTAGACATTAGTTCTGTTGGTGCCTAGAAATTTTGAAGAAACTTCTGAATGCACCTATATATAAAATTTTGCGAAGGCATCTAAAATTTTGTGAAGGCATCTAAGTGTACCCTTAAAACCTATTTGAAAGGCCTAGTTTGAGAGCATATGAATCAAATTCTCAATGAATTTTATGCAGATTGGATATGGAAATGTGTTCTTCCCTTTTCATTGAACATATTTGATCATCCCCAACATCCCACTTGAGGTACCCATTTTGAGTGGTTCACATATATCTGCATTGTGCTCACTTTCAATTTTAATTTAGTAGCCCACTTTGAGGTCTTGTATTTTATGTCAAGATAAATGTTGTGGAAAAGTGATTGTTTCTATGGATTACCAATATATGTGTCAGCTCCCATGTCAGTTTTCAGACCCTTGTGAATACATTTGCTCAGTTTGCCAGACCAAATCCGAATGTAGTTTCTACTAGTTTTTAGAATGCACATTGACAAGTCTTTTAGAAGGCCAACTTTGGATCTAAATATTTGGATGCCTGATGATTGTCATAAGGAATGAACTGAGTCAATAAATTCTAGGCATCTAAATGCACAATCATTAAAAATTTCAATCTTAGGAGGTGATTTACTATTTTAAGAGGCCAATTTCAAGTTAGTTTACAGTGTTTTGCATATACAGTTTTAAAAGGTTTTAGAACGGTCATCTTCAGCCATTAATATCTCACATCCAAAATGGAATTAGCTAAATTACTTTTGCACACTTATTCCTTGTACTTAAATGAATCAGTGTGCCAAGTGGTGATTTCTCCAGCTCACATTCAATATTTTTCTCAGAGCACTTTCTTGGCAAGGTTTGCATGTGTTGACATGTCCAGTTGCAAAATAATTGAAATGCCTAACTTTCAATATTGATATTTCTTAATCCCGAAGGTGTTAAGCAAGGTTGTCTTGGGGTCATACTCTCATTTCAGGAGCCTACAGATTTGTGTGTTTTCATGGCCCCGGGTGGTCATTTGACAAGTTTTTTAAAGCCAGTTCCAGAGGCTGCTTGGTATTTTTCAATTAAAATTTTGAGGTATCCTATATTTGTTTTAATGGCCGCTCACTCAACTATTTTTGCTCAATTTCTCGCACCCCACAACCACCAAAGCATATTCTCATCATGGGTTGTGAAGATGCTAAGTGAAATAAAGAATTTGGTATATTATTTTTTAGCATGTGATGGGCCTGCTTCATTTATCTGTAACTACCTTCAAGAATTTTCCAATGTTTTATTTATCCCCACATACCATGTGCCTGAAACACGCATCATCGCATATTTCACATCAAATATTGAATTCAAGTCACGAGCCTGCGATAGAAAGTGGCTATCAATTATTTTATTAACACAAACAACCTTTACTAGTTTCCTCCTTACTTGTGTGCGAATGCAACATTTTGGAACAGTAAATCGGCACATGATAAATGGATATGCATGCGGCATTGAATAGGATGCTTCTAAGTATCATCTATTTTTTGATCTGTATATTTGGTGATTGAAAATTTAAAAAAAAATTGTAAAAAATTACTATAGTTTTGTAAATCTAAAAAAAAAAGTTTGACTTTTTTTTAAGTACATTTTATAAGAAACTTAGCCGATGTCCTGTTGATATGTGCAAATTGTAAACAAAGTATGAAAAGCCATTTGGAACGGAAAAATGTGGGCATCCGTCAAAGTTCAATGGAAAGGCTTTTTTATCAAATATTGTAAATGAAAAGTGTTTTGTTAAACAATTTGTTGAAAATCCTTGATGCTTTCAAACTCTAAATTCTACAAGAAATGGAAGCTAGACAATGAAGACCTATTTTCCTCATTAAAAAAAGATATTTATGTTTTCAGCACTTTGGGAGAAATTATGCTTGTGGGTGACTTCAATGCTAGGACTTCCAACAATCAATCGTTGCAATTATGTAATGTGGAAGAAGGAGAGTCTAACCCTCTATGGCTGGAAGAAAGCAGTGACCACTCTTGGAAAAGAAACTCTCAAGACAGTGATGGAGGCATTTCACACTTTGGGATAGAATTATTGGGGTTGTGTTGTCTCTTTGGCATGGTTATTTGCAACGGCATGAACAGCTGGGCTACATCGGGCGGGATCACTTGCAAAACTTACAATGGCCAAAGTGTAGTGGATTATGTGATATGTTCTCAAACACTTACAAGTAGAGTGTTAGAGTTTGATATTGGAGAAACACCTATAGAGCTAAAGTCTGACCACATGCCTCTTTATATTAAGTTGGATGTGGGTCCTAATAATCAATGTAACAAACATGACCTCCACAAGGATAGGGCAGCGGTTAACAATGGAAGAATTAGGAAAATAAGGACTTATTCAATGCAACTCTTAAACAACAATTTGTGGAGATAGACAACAACAACAACAAGTTTAAGGATGGGGTGAACAATAATTTTGAGCATATACACAGCAGTTTGTTGATTCCTGTTATACAAAAAGCATTAAAGACATGTAAAAGAACTAGCATTAGAAAGAGGGAAGCTAATACTTTCTCGGCTAATCCATGGTATGATGAGGAGTGTAAGGCTGCCAAGAGATCTATGAGAGGGAAAGATACGATGATAGAAAATAAGAAGAATATACAAAGTTGATCCAAGCTAAAAAAGAAGAATATGTTAATGCTAGACAGAGGGAGTTAATATCTTTGAGAAAACACAACCCCAAAGACTTTTGGAAAGAATTGCAACAAAGAAAAAAGCAAACTGAAAATAGTATTACGGATACCCAATGGTTAGAATATGCAAAGTCACTTTATGAACGGATTCACGAGAAAATTCCCCTCCTATTGTTAAAACTTCATTACAGCTCTTCACTGAAGATGATATCAAGAAAGGAATAAGGAAACTGGAAAATGGCAAGGCAAGTGACATTAATGAGTTGCAAGCTGAATTTCTAAAGTGGGGAGTTGATCTTCTCGCCCCTTACATAAAAGGTGTCTTTAATAGGGTCATTCAGGAGAGCTTTCCGGTTGACTGGACTACTAGTGTGGTTATCCCTCTATTTAAGAGTGGGAACATTAATAATCCATCTAACTATCACACTATTATGGTCAACCCCCTTTTTGGCAAACTTTTTGGGAGCACGATAGAATGTAGAATCAACAATTGGGAAAGAGGGGAAAGAAAAAGGGCAAAAGGGAAAGTGGGTTTCAGACCTAAGCATTCTACTATTGATCATTGCATCACTCTTAGGCATTTAATAAAGACAATATGGGACAGCCAGGGGGGAGAAGCCTACTTCTATTTTGTGGACTTCAAGAAAGCCTTTGATATGGTACCGAGGGACAAGCTATGGAATAGAATGGAAGAATTAGGCATTCCGGATGTGTATAGAGCAGCAGTACATATACTTTACGAGAGGGTCAGAGCTAAAATCAGAACTAAAGATGGTATGTCTGAGTCCTTTGGTAGTGACATCGGTGTGAAGCAAGGGTTCCCATTATCCCCCACTTTGTTTGGTTTATACATTGATAAACTCGAAGCCTAGTTAGATAGAATTGATGGTGAGGGAGTCCAGTTGGAGGGGTATGTGGTGAAGCTTCTTTTATATGCCGGTGATCTTATCTTAATTTCAAAAATAGCCCAGGGATTAAAAGATCAGTTGGTGGCTCTGGAAGGATTTTGTTAGGAAGTGGGAATGCAAATGAACATTCCCAAGACAAAAATCATGATTTTTTCTTTGAAAAGAAAAGAGAACCATATTGTTTTTCTCTTCGAAGGCAGTCCATTAGAGATAGTGAAAGGATACAAGTATTTGGGATTGACTTTCATTATAAGCTAAGATGGGAAACTAGTAAAGCCAAAAGGATACAAGGAGGTTGGAAATATTTCTATCTGCTTCAAAATAGGTGCAGAAAAGCCGAGCTGTGGGATTGGAAAACTAATAAAATTCTTTTTGGTTTGTTGGTTACACCGGTTGTTCTCTGCGATAGTGAGGTTTGGGGGGCAGTATGACAAGGTGCGGGTGGAGACAGTTAGAGAGGATTCAAAAGCATTTAATCACTAGCAACATCAAGGTCAAAGCCTCAATACCATATGAAATTCTTTTAGCGGAAGCTCGCATCTTCCCATTGGAGGCTGCAGCGATTACCCGGTTAATAAGTTATTTAAAGAAACTTGAAAACGTGGATAACGAACGATGTCCCAAAATTACTATGAAAGAGGGTTTGGTTCACAGGAAGAAGACTTGGATGAAACAAAACATAAAGTGGATGAGTAAGTGGAACATCAAGCTACAAGATTGCCCGAACACAAATAGGGAAATAAAGAAGTTTGTCATGAATAAATTTTGGACTGCCATGTGGTCTAATAATATGGGGCAGAAAAAGGCACATTATATAGAAGTGTTCAACCCCTCCAGTGAGCATAGGGATAAGGCTTATCTAGGGGAAACTATTAAAGGTAAACCTAGAGTGTTGTTGGCTTAGTTGAGGACGGGCTCTCACCATCTGAGATGCAAGACTGGTAGATGGAAAAGGCCCAAAGAGGAGTGGGAAGAGAGGATTTGTAGGTTCTGTGAAAAGGGTGCAATTGAAATAGAATGGCACTTTCTCTTCGAATGCACAACTTATGATGACATTCGGGTTCAATATAGGGACATCCTAAAAGATGGCAACATGTGTAATTTATTTGAGGATAAGATCAAGCAAATGGCTAGTTTGATCGTCAAGTTTCACAGAAGGAGAGAGACTATGGAGTTTGTTTAGGGCTGTGCTTTTGTGGTCCCTTAGACTGATGGTCTTGTGGACGTCATTAAAATTCTTCATTCATTCATTCACCTAATATCATACACAGAAAATCACAGGTAAGTGATTGAGTCGAATTGATACTGGTAGGGGTGAAAATAAGAGATTATGTGAAATATTTTCTATCATAAGGTATATGGAAATAATGCAAAGTGAAAAGAATAAAACAAAATGTTATTATCTCCAAAATGGAGCAAATATTTATGAGAAAAATATATAAATGTGCATTAGTAAACTCCAAGGATATTATGGAGAGGATATTTTGCATTTACAAATGCATGTGGGCAAGTGATGACAAGGCATAAAGGGGACAATTTTCAATTGTAGATAAGCAAATATTTTTTAAAAAAATTAGATATTCTTAAAGAAGAGACAAGTGACAAAATAGAGTTGAAAGAAGTGCAAATTAAATATTTTTCAATTTGAGAAATGAAGAAGAATGTGTCAGTTGTCAAGGAAGTAGAAACATATCATTTCAAGGGCAGTTTGAAAGAGGATGACTGTAGAGATTTGATTGTGAAGGGGAGGGACAGATGTCTTCAACAGAGAAAACATGGAGTTATTTCCTCTTCTACTTTTATTCTCTTTATTCTTCATTTTAAGAGTTTCAGATCGAAGTTTGGATGCAAGTTCTAGTTTAGTTTTGGGTTTGTGTAAGAGATAGGTCAGATTTATGATTTTTAAAGTTGAGATATGTAATGTAAATATTCTCAAGTGATATTATATAGTTTAATCTATGCTTTCTTGGATATAATTTTATTGTAAATGTCTCTTAAGTGTTTCATGTAATCATTTCAATCTGAATAATCAAATATTGTGAGGATTTCTAGTGCATATTTGTTGTTTAGAGTGTGTAATTGATGGATTTTGTTCAAGGAACAAATTAAATGTGCTTCCAGTTATGTATTGGTGATTATGTGTATTTGTTTAGGATTATTGAAGAAGATTTATAGTGTTTTCTAAAGATGGATTCATTAGTGTAATGAAGTAATGATTTGGAATCCATTAAACTTGTGTTCAAGCTATTACTTCTGAATTTATTTTATGAATGAATCCCCAATGGATAAGGCACTGGTCTGATTTTTTGTCTTTACTTATCCTTGGATGGAAACATTTTTGAAACATGATGGACCTATTCTTTGTTTTATTTTGTAAGTTATTGTAATTATTATGTTTTCCCTGGTAATCAGTGAAGTCTGCTCAAGATTTAAGCCAACTTAGTGTAATATTTTATGTCTCTTGACATATTTTGGTGAGAACATTATATGTTGTGCAATACTCTATTACATAAGCCTGAGTATATCTTTGAGTATTGTTAGAAGGGACACCCCCCTAGGTTTAACATAGCCCAAAGAGTAGGAGGATTTTCTCATTTTGTGAGCAAACCCTTGTTAAAGTTGGATTTTCTTGTCCTTGGTTTGTTCATAATGTATAATGTCAAGTCATAATTCTATAGAGAAATAGTATTGAGTCTTTATTAATCATTTAGGATCAAGAGTGGTAAGAAAAAACACCAAAAATTTCAACATGGATTTGACAAGTGGATTATTCTCAGAGAGAATCATTGTCACTTGGGGTATCTGGAAGGAGAAATCTCATCCTCTACTTTTGGTCCTCTTCATTGTGAATTATTTGATAGGCATCATCTACCTCATTTTCAAATGCATTTTGTTAGTTTCTTTATTGTCTCATGGGAATGAATCTTGAGGTATAGATTGACTTATTCAAGGATTACTTGGCATAGATTCTTTTTCCTTTGTCTCCTTATGTATATGAGATTGTTGTGAAGATAATTTTGAGGAGTGTAGAGGATGGTTTTTGACACAAGGACAGGGACCTTAGGGGCCAAGTGATGGCACACCCTACAGATCTAGCCCTGCTCAACAACTCGCAGAAGCAACAACAACACAATGAGAGAGAGAAAGCAGGAACAGTCATATATTATTTCATTCAAATTGATTCATAGATGTCAAGTTGTAAGGCCTTCCCAGTTACGACCAGATATTACAATGAAATATAGAAGTTCTCAAACATGCGAGGATCGGCCAACAATCTTGATTCTCCTATGTTCTATCTTCTATCCAAAAACTGCCTCCCCTAAACTCTAACCAAACAACTATACTTATACAAGAGGCTACCAAACTGAGTCAACCTTCAGATCCATAATCAATGGAAGGAACGGTCAGATCTGGGACCACACACTTCCCAATGATGGATACCAACATTAAATCTGTGACCCATAATCAATGCACAAGTCAGCCTCAACAGAAACTCAAAATAAACTACTCAGTAAGTAAGGATGACCAAGTAATAGATAAGCATCATCGAGCACTAGTGAAACAACCAACCACCCAAGAGATAACCGACCATACTCGGTAACCAAAGGAAACCGACTAGCTCGGTCAAAGTAGGAACTGAGCAACACAGACAAACTCCAAAATCTTATTGGTGACATAGGATTGCCAAGGACCCGAGATGCTCTTGCATCAGACACCTGGGGTTATTTAGAAATGATTCTCTGAATCATTTAGCAGGTCTAGTCTGAGCTGCATCCACCTCAGACTGAGAAATCCATGAATTGTCTTCAATCGGTCTATTCTTCCACTTTACCACATATTCCATATACTGTTTACCTCTTGTACTCTTGCCAATTCTTTGTTCCAAAATTTGTTCAACTTCTTCATTCTGCTTCTTAGGACATTCCATCAGTACTATCATGTCTTCATCAGGTTCATGATACTCAAACAAATCAACAATGTTGAAAATTGGTGATATGTCCATGTCATCAGGTAACTTAATCTCATATGCATTTCCATTGTCAACTTTATTCAAAATCTTGCAAGGTCCAAATTTCTTCATCTTCAAATTCCCATATGTTCCAACAGGAAATCAAACTTTCTTCAAATGAACCATCACTTCATCACCAACATCAAAATTTTTATGTCTCCTTGATCTATCAACTATGTCTTTGTATTTATAATTACTCTCTTCCAGCTTGATTTTCACATCTTCATGCAATGTCTTCATGTACTCAGCAAATTTCACTCCTCCAGCACTTCTCTTACTTTCATCAGCAATGTCTCTCAAATCAGATATACCTCTCAGTTGTATGCCATTCACAATCTCAAAGGGTGTTTTTCCAGTACTCCTATTCACTGAATTATTGTATGCAAACTCTGCTTGTGCCAACACAGAATCCAAATTACTAGGTGTGTCTCCAACTAAACATCTCAAAAGATTTTCCAAACTTCTGTTTACAACCTCTGTCTGTCCATCGGTTTATGGGTGAAATGTAGAACTATATTTCAACTCAGTGCCAAACTTTCTCCAAAGAGTCTTCCAAAAGTATCCAACAAATTTACTATCTCGGTCAGAGATAATACTCCTCGGTAATCCATGCAATCTGACAATTTCCTTAAAGAAAAGATCTACTACATGTACTACAATTGATGTCTTTCTACAAGGTATAAAAAGTGTCATCTTTAAAAATCTCTATATCACAAAAAATATAGAATCATTACCTCTTACTGTCTTCGGTAAGCCAAGAACAAAATCCATACTAATGTCAGTCCAAGGTTTCTTAGGTACAACAATCGGTGTATATAATCCAGTATTCTGACTTATTCATTTTGCAGCTTGACAAATTCCACAACTTTTCACAAATTTTTGAATATCTTTATACAATTGCGGCCAAAAGTATTTCTCCTTAAGAAAATTCAAAGTTTTATCAATACCAAAATGTCCAGCCAAACCACTACTATGTTTCTCCTTCATCAAATTAGTTCTCATTTTTCCTCTTGGTATACACAACTGAATACCTTTAAACAACATACCTTCTTGAATGAAATATTCTTCTCATTTTGTACTCGGTTGATCTTGAAGAGGTGCTCTACACTTTCTCCATGGCTCAGAAAAATCAGGATCAGTTTCATACAAATCTCTCATCTCATCAAAACCAAGAACTTCAATTTTCATCTCAGTCATCAAAGATCTTCTTCTACTCAATGCATCAACAACTCGATTAGTGACTCCACTTTTATGTTTTATCACAAATGTATAACTCTACAAGTACTCAACCCATTTCATATGTCTCTGATTCAACTTATTCTGACTACCCAAGTATTGTAAAGCCTTATGATCAATATACAACACAAATTCACTCGATATCAAATAATGTCTCCATTTCTTTAGTGCTTGAACAATAGCATAGAATTATTGATCATACATAGAATATTTCCTTCTAGCATCATTCAACTTTTCACTAAAGAAAGCAATAGGTTTACCTTCTTGACTCAACACATCTCCAATTGCACTACCACTTGCATCACATTCCACTTGAAATACCTTATTGAAATCATGCAATGCCAAAACAGGCAATTTAGCAACCTTCTACTTCAGAGTCTCAAAACTTTTATCAGCTCCATGTGTCCACTTGAATTCTATTTTATCTCCTCTCATAGTCTTAGTCATAGCATTACAAATTGAACTGAAATTCCTTATGAACTTTTAGTAAAAAATTGCCAAACCATGAAATGATCTTACCTCACTAGCATTCACAGGTGTAGGCCAATTCAGAATAGCTTCAACCTTTTCAGGATCCATCTTCAAACCATCAACTGAAATTACAAATCCCAAATACACAATCTCCTCTTTCATGAATGAACACTTTTTCAGATTTATCAACAACTTTTCTTCTTTCAATCTCTGCAAAACTTGTCTAACATGCAACAAATGTTCTTCTTCAGTCTTACTAAATATCAGAATATCATCAAGATATACAATCACAAACTTAGCCAAGAATTTCTTTAAAACTTCATTCATCAGTCTCATAAAAGTACTCGGTGCACTAGTTAAACCAAAAGGCATAACCAACCACTCATACAAACCTTCTTTTGTCTTGAAAGCAGACTTCCATTAATCACCTTCTCTGATTCTGATCTGATGATATCCACTTTTCAAATCAATCTTTGTGAAATACTTTGCTCCAGTCAAACTATCCATTATGTCATCCATTCTCGGTATAGGGAACCTACACTTCACTGTTATCTTATTGATTGCTCTGGAATCAGTACACATATGCCATTCTCTATTCTTCTTAGGTGCCAATACCGCAAGTACTGCACAAGGACTCAAACATTTATCCAGCAACTCTTGAATCTATCCATTCAATTCCTGATTCTCGGTAGGTGTCAACCGATGAGGTACCTTATTCGGTAAACTAGCTCCAGGGATTAGATCCATGCAATGATCAATACTTCTCTTCGGTGGTAAACCATCAAGTACATTATCAAAAATGATATCACTATACTCGGTGAGTAACTTATCAATCTCCTCAGGGACATTATTCTATGTTTTCTTACTCAGTTTGTTAGGGACCACAGCAAAACACACATCATTCTTCTTCAAATCGTTAACAAATTTTCTTCCTTCCATTAAACAAACTTTCACAGATGTGAAAACATTACTAACAGGTTCTTCCATCAAAGGTAACAAGATTTATTTTCTTCCATCAGCCACAATAGTATACTTATGCAATCTCCCATCATATATAGCATGTCTATCATATTGCCAAGGTCTACCCAACAAAATATGACAACAATCCATAGGCATGATATCACACAACACTTTATCATAGTACTTTCTAATCTTGAAATTCACATAACATTGTTCACTTACCAAGAGTGTATGCTCATCTTTGATCCATGAAATCTGATAGGGCTTCAGATGTTCCAACCTTTCCAACTGCAATTTTGTGACCATCTCTTCAGATGCCAGATTCTCCGAGCTACCACTGTCAATGATTACCTTCCAAACTTTGTCAGAAACTCTACATCTGGTCTTGAACAAACTTTTCCTTACCGGATCTTCCTTTTTACTTTCATTCCATAGTGCTCTCCTTACCATCAAGTTATTTTCCTTCTCAGGTTCATTCGGTGACTCTTCTTGTACCAAAGTATTTCTACTGCTACCAGCCTTCTTACTAGCATGTGTACATTCAAAATATCTATGTCCTTCTTCTCCATAATTATAACAAGTTCCTCAAAAATTACCTCTGGTATAACCACCTCGGTAGTTACTGCCTCTACCTCTAGATGAACTTTCACCTTTCCACTCGGTCTTGCCTTTGTCCAGATTTGTCTTTTCAGGTTCAGATCTACTATTTTCACCATAAGATATACCTCTTCCTCTAGGGAAACTACCACCTCGACCTCTTTGCCTCTGTTCATGTCTCTTGTTCAATTTATCCTCAGCCTTCAATGCAAATTGATAAGCCTCTTCAATGTTCTCCAACTTGACCAAATTGATTTCCTCTTGGATGGAAACTCTCAAACCATTCAAGTATCTAGCAATTATTTCCACATCATCCTCATCATGTCCAGATCTGATATCTAATCTATAGAATTCCTCAGTATACTCTTTTATTGATATATCTTTCTGCTTTAGACTTTGCATTCACCTAGCTAGGTTAATCTGATAATCACAAGGTAAGAACTTTCCTTTCAATTTATTCACTATTTTATTCCATACCTTGATTTTGTCTTTTGCCTTTCTTCTTTCGATCCAATTGTAGATGTTCCCACCACAAGGATGCATGACCTTTCAATTTTTTGCTTGCAATCTTCACCTTCTTCTCTTCAGATACATTTTCATACTCAAAATACTTTTCCATTTCAGTGATCCAGTCTATCAATTCATCAGAATCCAATTCTCCACTCTATTCAGGGGGATTGAAATGTGGTGTTGACTTCAAACTTGTCAATGCCTTCAAGAATCTTTCCTCACCTTGATCCATCACAGGTGCAAGTTCTGATTCGCCTTGTTCCACTTCAACTTCATCATCACTAACATCTTCAAGATGTCTGCCTCTTCTCTGGGTTGTTTCAACAACTTCTAACCTAGCAGCAAGTTGTCTCAACATGCTTGCCAATCCTAGATCCGCTTCTCGCCTCCCATGAACCATCTTGAGAACCCTCTGCAATTGCAGGTCAGATTGCAATCTGCCACCCCACAATAATTCAACTAGGGCTTCGCAAGAAGGAACCTACAAACCTAGATCCAGATCTCACCTCTCTCTGATACCACCTGACGCAAGGGTAGGGACCTTAGGGGCCAAGTGATGGCACACCCTATAGATCCAGCCTTGCTCAACAACTCGCAGAAGCAACAACAACACGGTGAGAGAGAGAAAGTAGGATCAGTCATATATTCTTTCATTCAAATTGATTCATACATGTCAGGCTGTAAGGCCTTTCCGGTTATGGCCAGATATTACAATGAAATACAAAATTCCTCAAACATGTGAGGATCAGCCAACAATCTTGATTCTCATATGTTCTATCTTCTATCCAAAAATGACCTCCCCTAAACTCTAACCAAACAACTATACTTATACAAGAGGCTACCGAACTGAGTCGACCTTTAGATCCATAATCAACGGAAGGAACGGTTAGATCTAGGACCACATGCTTCCCAATGATGGATACCAACATTAAATCCATGATCCATAATCAATGCACAAGTCAGCCTCAACAAAAACTCAAAATAAACTACTCGGTAAGCAAGGATGACCAAGCAACAAACAAGCATCACCGAGTGCCAGTGAAACAACCGACCACCCAGGAGATAACCGACCATACTCGGTAACCAAAGGAAACCGACCAACTTGGTCAAAGTAGGAACCGAGCAACACAGACAAACTCCAAAATCTTTTTGGTGACACAGGATTGCCAAGGACCCGAGATTCTCCTACATCAGTTTTGGGAATGGACATTTGGTTTGATGTTACTCTTGTTTGAGAGGCTTGCATCCTTGATAGCCTATTTATTCAAACAATGTATTTGGCCTTTAAGTTGAATGGCTGGATGTTGACGAGGATTTTCTATTTGGGGTTGTGTAGAGGTGATTTTCCTTCTCACAACTTGTGCACATAAAGGTGGTGGTAGAATTGAATGCTATAAGTTATATTTATGATCTATTTTCACTTCATGGAAATTCATGTTAATAGGACATTAGAGTTGAGATTTGCATGGAAACATTTTGATCACTACTTTTGTGATCATTTTTTGTTATTGTACTCCATTATTTAATTTCAGGGAAAAGTATAGAAGCTCTTTAACCTTTATCTTCTATTATATAAAGCACAGTAGAGAGGTATGATGACTAGTGTGGTGAGAGAGATATTATTGTGGTTTGGTTTGCAAGTCTTGCATATCATTGTAGATGTGACTTGGTATTAAATGACATTATCAACATTAGACACACAACTCTATATGAGTGTTATTGGTGGATTTTAGGGTGCCTTGATTGATTTTAGATTTAACATTACTGATGCAATGAGAGTTCTAGATTCTATATGTGTCATTTAATGGATTATGGTGTTGAAGGTCTTCACAACCTCTATGTGCGAGATAATGTATATATAGGGGCTTGTGATTATGAATTGAGTTGGATATGTTGATGGCATTTAAGGTTTACCTATTATGATGAATATACATTAGTTTTGAGGTATGGTTAATTGGATGTGTTAGAAACTAGCTATGATTGGTATTTTAGCTAAGTTGCTTAGTTCTTGGTAGTTATTCAAGCCTCTTTGCTAGTATTAGAGTTGATGGATATTGAGTTGAGGCATGATTCATGCTTATATGTGATAGTTAGTACATGGTATCTAATTGGATTGGCTCTCATTTTTTGTGCATTGGCACAGTGGACAATGTGAGGATTCTTCTTTGAGATGGTAATTACCCTAGTTATCATTGTAGGTATCTTGATGGAGTACATGGAGCACTTGGATGTTTTAATAATACATGTTGGCTTTAGGAATTGCCCCCTTAATGATTGAGTTTACTTTTGACCCTTCATGAAATGTATATAATTGGGAGAATATTGACAAAAATGTGTTGTTCACCTTGCATAGTGCTTATAATGTAAAATGTAATATTTATTTGTTGTGCACCTAGGGAGTCTGGGGATGTGTGCATCACATGGGTTAGACATTATTGAATACACTATGTATGGTGTATATAATATTGAGTTACATATTTGATGTGGGTTGCATAGTGAAAAATGTTAAATGTTAAAAAATCTTAGTAGTAAAATGGAAAACTTAATACTAAAAAGTAAATGTGGGGGACATGATTTTGTAATGTAATGGTTTAGAGTCACATGGTTTATGTAGCACCATTTGGGAACATGATTTTGTAATCTCAAGGTTTAGAGGCACATAGTTTATGTAGTACCATTTGGTGATTTTGTGCTACCTTGTTTCTATAAAATAAAACACAAATACTTGCCAAGATTGTCTTGTATGACATTTTTCTTGTTGGCTAAAGCCGATTGAGAATCTATTGTAAATTGCATATGTGAGGAAAGGAATCGTGGATTGGGATGTGTCGTTACATGATTATCATTTGCTATTTTTCATGGAATGTAATTAGATAGCTTAATGTTTCAAAATCTTTGAATTGAGACTCTCCAAGTGTATTGTAATCTTTGTTTATGAGATAAAATATTTAAGAGCTTTTGAGTACAAGGTTTTCCCTCATAAGTTTTTTTCCTATGATACATCTTGTGGTTTTGGTAGTATGTTTGTCTATTATTTTATTTGTAGATTTTGGATATTTTTTGCATATTTTTCTCTCTTGGGGTTATGTGAAAATAACTTATTATGATTACAAAAAAATCAATGACTAAGATCAAGTTCTCCTAGCTCAACTCCCTAGAAATATTGGTTTAATAAGCAAGAAAATAATTGACGAATATAATTATCATCATGGAAATGTGCTAGAGTAGTATTACAAATTTAAGTTCCTTTTAATGCTTCAAATTAGACGATTTCTCAAACGAATGTTCCTTAAATGTAAATGATATTTCCTTAACATTAGATGAAAAATGAATGCACATTGAATATCTTTACACACCACCACATAGCAATAAACCACATGAAACTTGAACCAATTTGGCTCATAGTAGAAATAAAATGGTTGGGACTCAAAAAAAATTGAATTTGAGATTTTTAAAATTGATGGGTTGATTCCACAAGTGTATGAAAGTTTTGAATTTGAGATCTGAAATTCATGATCAATTCTATAAGGGTGTGGACCTAGGAACCGTAATTCCAATGTAAGGAATAACTGTCCAAACATTGAGGAGCAATTATTGAAATGCAGATCAGATAATGTGTAGACATAAATGAGATTATGTCAAAAATATGAGGCTATGTACACAAATGGAGACAAATGAATGAGTTCAATTTTAAACAAGATTATGACATTAATATGTAATTATATTGAAAGCAATTCTAACATGAACTAAATCAATTTCCTAATTAAATTTTTAAAATATATATATATACTAACAACAACTCCTCGACATAACACTAACAATAGAATTGAAAAGACTAAGGACCAAGTAGAGCCCTTAATCAAACCAATGAAAATGATAATTTCCAAGCCACATTACAAAATACTCTGAAACCTAGTAATAGGGAAAACTCAATTGATTTCTATAGAAGCCATCCATCAAGATTCAAATCTTTGGAGGCACGTTTGGGACATGTTCAACCGTTGGATGAATTTGACAGTCCAAATCCTCTAAAGATGACTGGTTAACTTATAGTTTAGATGTATACTTACTCAAATCATTATAATCTACTAAATAAAAGAAGAAATACTGACATCTATATATGCTAACATGTTTCTTATAAAAAATATAAATACTAAAACAAAATGAACTTAATAACTTAATAGCCTCAATTATATTTGTATCAAGATTCCCAAATAGCACAAATTCATCATCAACCGTGGTTGATGACAAGAAAACTATCACCTTGTGTTGCCAATCACCAATTCACTCCCAAACTCAACAAACGTGAAATCTACATTAATAATGTAGGCAGTAGCAGCAGATGGACCTCTATCCTAGAATAAGTTCAACAATAAAAAACTATTGCATCATACAGCATACTGGCTCATTTATCAGCTAAAATTGTATAGCCAGATAAGCAAGGGCAGCATAATGCTTTCTCAGCAACCAACCAACACAGGATAAAGAAAAAACTACTTCCTAGAAAAGGCACCATTCTGCATTCTTGAAACTTTAACCATTGAGAAAATGGAAGCAAAGGCATGTTTTACATGTTGTGGATGCAATTGAGCCATTCCTAAAAGAAGTAAACAAACTTGTACCATGGGGTCGACTTTATAAGGAAGAGCAAGAATTAATCTCAAATGCTTTCCTCCCTTGCTAGAAAAGCACTGATCTAGAAATCAGTAACCTGCAACATCACCATAGTGGTTACACAGTTGAGTTCTATCGCCTACCACAAGGCCAAGAACATAAAAGCTGAAATGGATAACCTCTCCAGAAGGGCAGTCATATACAATGTTGAAAAAATATTTGAATGCATGTTTTTCTAAACCTTAAACACATCAATAATTGCACAATTAAATTTCCAGACCAACATCCTGCAATAGCCCAAACAAGAGACTAGTTGTAATGTATGCAAATACCACGTTCTCTGTCAACTGAATACACAAATGATAGAACATGCAGGAGGAATTTGGAAAGCAACCATGTATGAATTTCTGATAATTTCTTTGAATCATTTAACCAGAAAATCCTCTAGTTATGAAGCTATTAACCCCCACTGCTTCAAAATATCATCAAACGATTTCTTGAGTTCCTTAACCTGCAAGGACTCGTTCATGATATTTATCAAGTTTGTAACTTGAAAAAGAAGAAAAGAGGTCTACCAATGGCACTCCAAGACAAATAATGTTGTTGTTGAACAAAACATAGCATCTTTGTTTCTATATGAGCCAAAGGATAACCTGACAGCATTATTCAATAACTACATGGTAATTCCTATAGGAAAGTGGAAAGAATAAAACTGTAAATAAAATTGTACCATAGTGAACCCTTCTCCATTCAAAAATTGTCCACGGGATTGCATGCACTGGAGATAAATTGTTGTGATCAGCAACTCTGAAATGACTGGCGATAGTGTTTTCCAGTTGCCTGAACTGAGGCTGCACAATCAGCAAGGTTATTTATCTGGAGAGCTTGGAGACAGACGAAAGTTACTGTGAAAACTACAACATAATAAGAATACTAAATATTTTACCGATGTTACCCCAACTTTTCAAAGGATGGGGAAATGGGTTTTTGGAACAGATTTTTTTCCTAAACAGAGGATGACAGTAGGACAACAATATAAAAAATAGAGAAAATTTAAATATTCAAATGAAAATATGGATAAACGGGCTTATATACATTATAGAATCTTAATATATAACTTTTGTGTTAAATAATTTAAATTGAGAATTCATATGAGAGTAGAAGTCAAACACTTATCAAAATTCAAACATTAATTTTATGGGCAGCTAAGAAATAGATTTCCAAATTTCCCCACATCCGAACGGCTCAAATTATACCAAAAACACATTTCCAAATAACATTATATTTTACCAATTTATAAAGTTATAAACAACAAAATTCTGAATAAAAGATTTCCTATAGTGTGACAATAAGATACAGTAATACTATAACTCGTTTGATAAGTACAACAAATTTGAAACATTTGATCTGCATGCTTTAGGGTTTAACGTTTAAAAGAGTAAAAGTCATATGTATCAGATGTGTGGAGCAATTTCTATTTTTAAAGAAAATCATCTTTGCATCTGCATATTTTTGTACCATATTTTTACCATCTCCACAGTTTACCTTGGTAGGCTTCCATTTTAATATCACTAGAAAGTTGTCATTATAGACAAAGGAAAAAAAATAAAATTATCACAATTAGTATAGATTTTCATTTCTAAACTGGCAAGTGCCAGGAACACAAAATTGAAATGGAAAACCTCGCCAAAAGGGCAGTCATACGCCATGTTGAAAATACCTTTGAATATACTGTGTTTTTCTAAACCTTGAGCACATCAATAATTGCACAATTATATTTCCAGACCAGCATCCTAAAATAGCCAAGACAAGAGAACAGTTGTAATGCATGCAAATACCACATTCTCTGTCAACTGAATACACATGCTACATCATGTTGGGGGAATTTGGAGAGCAACCAGGTTTGAATTTCTGATAATTTTTATTGATTCATTTAGCCACAAAATCCTCTTAGGAAGCAATTAAACCCAACTACTTCAAAACATTATCTAGCTATTTCCTTAGTTCCTTAACCTGCATGATATTTATTAAGTTTGTAACTGGAAAAAAAAGGGGGGGTCATCAATGGCACACCAAGCATGATATTTATTAAGTTTGTAACTTGAAAAAGAAAAGAGAATCTGACAGCAAGATTCAACGGCTACATGCTAGGAGGCCCTGATTCCTAATAATGTTGATTTCTAATTAAGCTTCACAGGTAATGTGGAAAGAATAAAACTGTTTAAATTGTACTAAACTGAACCCTTCTCCATTCAAAAATTTCCTACAAATTGTACGCCCTGAAGATAGATTGTTCTGATCACCAACTCTGAAATGAATGGCAATAATATCTTGTTCACTCTGCTTAATTCTTGTGTTCAATGTGTAGATAGAGAATTTAACATCTTAAAATGTAATCAGAAGAAACACAAATGTTTTCCAGCTGTCTGAACTTAGGTTACAAAATCAGCAAGGTTATTTATCGGGAGAGCTTGGGAGAGCTTGGGAACAGACAAAAGTTACTGTGAAAACACCAACATAAGACGAATGCTAAAGTATGTTACCAATTTGCAAAGTTAATGTGAAAACAAATGAGAAAAGTCTGGATAAAAGATTTCCAATAGTGCAACAATAGGATACAGTAATACTAAAAACGTTTTGGATTAGTAACATATATATGAAATTGAATCCCCGTGCTTAGGGTTTAGGGTTTAACAGAGTACAAGTCATAAGTATCAGGTGAGCCTGCTAGAGCAATTTCCAGTTTCATCTCCACAATCTACCTGGTAGACTTTCATTTTAATAAAATTCATATCACGAAAAATTATTATCACAATGAGTATAGATTTTCATTTCTAAACTGGCAAGTGAGTTGACTTGGTTTCTCATAAGAGTTGTTGTATGAAAAAGAATGCCCTCAAGACATATAATAAAAAATTTAGTGAACAAATAGTTTAAAGATCCAGAGGTGGCAATCTAAATTTCATGTACTATCATAAAGAGTTGTCTTGAGAAGCCTCAAGATATGTTACACATTGTACAAAACAAAAATATTACATATAATAACATATTATCAAATGTGATGACAAGAATTGAATAAAAATGTAACTCTCCTTTAAAACATCTTCTACCGCAAACCCAATGCAAGTTTCAAAAAATTCAGAAATTTTCTAGACAATCAACTTGAATTAGATCAAGATTCAATTACAACTAGAGTATCTTTTTTCAGATATTGAACTCAAGATAGATAAAAAAATTAATTTAGGGATAAGAGAATTTCATCCCCAATAGTATGAAAAAAATGTATAG
This sequence comes from Chamaecyparis obtusa, assembly GCA_027943335.1. NCBI lineage: Eukaryota > Viridiplantae > Streptophyta > Pinopsida > Cupressales > Cupressaceae > Chamaecyparis > Chamaecyparis obtusa. The sequence goes on along the minus strand of BSBK01003968.1, from coordinate 444,598 downwards.
CTAATACATTGGAACAAATTCCAATCCATGATTTCTCTCTAACGCTGTATGAAACCATCTTTAATCTTAGCTAAAAATCACTGCCTTCAATTCGTGTCCGAATTGGCTTCAGAGCTTTGAATGATGGTAGGTCTTGCAATTCAATAACTTGAACTCTGCGTTGCTTCTTGGCTGCAAAAAGAAAAAAAAACATTACTGATTCATTAGCTCACTTCATTCATGGCTTGACACCCATTACACGATTTAAGGGTTTCAGAAATACAAACCCTCTTCTGCTCGTTGATACATTTCTTGAAACCTTTTCTTTGTTGCTTCTATCTTCCCTTTTACAGATTTATCATCCCTTTTACAGTTCAATTTCTGAAGAAAAAAATTGACAAGCATGTTTTCAGAATGAAATTAACTTCAAAGAAATTTAGGATTCAGGCTATAAGATCCATCTAAAAGATGTATTTACAACTCAACTTAGAAGACATTTTATCTTTCACTTCTTACAAATTTGGAATCATGTGAAGTAACATTGAGCTTACATGTTGGAAAGGAAGAGACGTAGACTTGAGCTCTAACTTTTTCTGCAAATTCTCTTCATAGGACATACAATTCTGTTTCTGCCTTATAATTTGCAGTCTCAATTTCATAGGACCAATTCTAATAGCCTTGTATTTATTGCATTGATGTTCTCTATCTGAACAGTTTTGAGCATCCATTTTTAACACCCCATTTCTTATGTTTTCCATATGCTTGCTGCAGTGATTGGAATCCACTTTCAAATACTCTGGTTGCTCTGTTTCAGGCACTTCTTGCATTCCAGATGTTTCTGCAAACACAAAAATTTATGGCTCTTATACAAGTTGTGCTTTCACTAAACCTGCCAAAAGAATGGAAGGAGAAAACAAAGAAAATAATTAATAATTTGATTTTGATCACACCTGTTGTTGCAACATTTCCAGTAGATTTTATCCCTTCAACTGCAACCTCTCTCCAGCTACTACAGTACACCGTACAAAAAGATCTTGCAATTAGAGAAAAGTAAAATAAAGAACTTGCAATTGGGTATAAATAAAAAGCTAGGATTCATCAATTTATAACCAGAAAGACACTTGAATTCTCACAGAGAAGGAAATTGAAGCAATTCTTGATTCAATTGACAACCTTTTATATTGATGTTGAGATAGGGATGTAGCTGTATCAAGCCTCTCCTTAATCTTATCTCTCCTCTTCATAAATTCACGAGGGCAATCGGAATTTGCAACCAGGATTGCATGGTCAATCACAGTGCATATGTCAGCCTCTGCACTCTCAAAAAACTTCCTCCATTTTCCCACAGATTCCATTCTTTTTTTTCTTTAAAATCAAATCTCAGTCTTCTGTCTGATTTTTTCTTGCGCAATGGATGATGATTTTATTTAACTTCTGTGTCTGCTCAATACTTGCAACAAAAGAAAACCCTTCATGGATTCTATTTATAAAAGTTTTTGCTAAAAAAAAACCAATCCCCTGTTTTTTTTTTCAACATGCATTTTATTTATAGAAGTTACAACTACCAGTTTAAAAAACAATCCCATGATTTTTTTTAACATGCATTTTATTTATAAAAGTTACAACTACCAGTTCAGATAGAATTGGAATTGGAGCACCATTGCAGCTGTCGGTTAATATTTGATATTTAAAAAAAATTCATCCAATTTTGTAAATGAAGTAAGATTTTGATTAGTCCTCCCTATTTTTAGATAGGAGGTAAATATAATTATGTTCAAAATAGTTGAATTGATTATTATTAATTATATCAATTATTGATATAATTATATTAATTATTATTAATTATATCTATTAGATATTAATAAAGGGGAATCTGTAAAGGTGTAAATAAAAAAAATTGTTTGATGGTGCCGTTAAAAATAAGTCATCACAGTGATAATTTCTTCCAAAAATAAAAGGTTTTATCTGAATGATGAAATGAAAGATTTAACCATTACACCACAAGATATTTTCAAATTGCATTACATTCTTTCTTATTGAACACATATTTCTAGTGAATAATAATTACCAATCTTTAAAAAATTAACAGCGCACAGTAGTCATGATTCATGAAGGAATCCCTCTTTCTTTAGGATTTGAAGAATATTTTTCCATGTTAAAACCAAACCAGCAATTAATGGTCTAAAAGTTACAAAATCTCTTTCAAACTAAAATGGGAATTTCAGAGACTTTTCCTTTGGTATCAACAAACACTCTTACACTATCTTTTTCAGCATCACATGTAACTATGGACATTTCAGACAGTATCAAAACATTTAAAAATGGGTCTTCTGATAAGATTTTCTTTTTGGCATTCTCTCCATTCATTCCCATAAGCTCTGGCCATTTTGCCCTTGAAGGAATCCTCACTTCACGCTTTTTATTGGCCTCAACTGTAATAATAGGATCTTCAGAACAATAAATATTTTTTATGAGTAAAAGAGCACGAAAACAAGAATGAAATAAAATTAGAGAATCCAATAAGATGGTTTCAAATATGGAAAGCATAACATTGAAATCCAATAAAATTATATTACAAACATGGAAAGTATAATTATGGAAAACATATTTTTATAAGTTCAGACATGAAAAAATAGAAATTCTTAGCATATCTTTCTGGACAAATTTCTGCATTTCTTTTTCTTTTTCAGGAGGCTGCCTAAAACAAGTCATATGAGACTTACTAAATTGTTTCAAATATGATTTACATTTAAGAAAATAGAGGCATGCAAAATAGCAAGAAGCTCCCATCTGTGTTGAATGAAGTCTGAAAAATAATGAATGGTGAAATTGGCAGATATAAGTTTTCTTTTTAAATTAAATAGAAAAAATAAAGACTTAAAATAGTATTAAATGTTTTTTTTTTAAAACAAAGTGCTTACATGCATGTAAATTGTCAAAGATAATATAGATTTTTTCAAAAACATTCTACTTTTGAAATAGTTTTTTTCATAATTAAAATAAAACAATATAAGTTAAAGTTCCACGCAAATTTACAATTAGTTTTGATTCTAGATTCTATATTTACACGGAAGGTATGAACAACCTGATTTTTAAAATCAACAATTAAAAATAAACAAAAAGAATTGCAAGACGATTGAGAACATCCCATCTCAGAATTATAATGTACGTTTGATGGCATCGTTAGATCGCATGATGATGCTTCCCTTCTATTTCTGTCGTTGACATCCATGTCTTTAAGCTTTAAAAAAATTGTATTTAATATAAAATATATTATATTGTGCATTTTAATTAAATATTGTAAAATAATATTATTTTAAATTTGAAATAATACTTATATTTATTAAATATAGTTATAGTATATACTATATAATATAGATTTATATATTGCAAATTGAATTATATATTTTAAAAATAATTAATATTATTGTGATAATATAAATATAGTACAATATATAATTAATATATAATATAAACTAAATGAAATATAATATAATTATATTTATTATTTTCTTTAGTTAGTGACACTTTTGATTGCAACTATAAATCAATGGGGATACATTTGAGGGACACATTTCCATAATGATTACATTATTAGTGTCGAGGCATTAACGCCTCCTACATTTGTCTTGTACTAGTTGTTCTAAATCCTTAAAGTTCCCCTCTTTATCACTCTGTTCAACCTTATGTCCCACTTCCTTATCACTCGTATTCTTCTTATGCTTTCCTTCCTTATCGCTTTGTAGTCTCCTTATGTCTCCTCTCTCCTTATCACTCCATATTCTCCTTATGTCTCCCCTCCTTATCACTATGTATTCTACTTATGTCCCCTTTCCATCTGCCTTATAACTCTATCTATCACTTCTTATATCTCCCTACCAATCTCCTTATCTCTCCATTAAAGGCTACCTCATTATCTCTCCTAGTACCATATCTGCCCCCTTATCTCTCCAATGTGCTAGACATTTGCAACCTCTTGTCAATCTTGGCTATTATGAGCCCTACTAACTGTCACCAAATTGTGCAAACATCTTGCATCCTTCATCGAGTTGGCTATCCCTCTTGGTCAATTTAGATGCTCCACGTACCACCTCACCATACCTCGTTGGAAATTAAGCCTTTTGTCTTTTGAAAAAATTGAATTCAGTTAATCAAATAATATATATTTTTGTCAATTACTTGATTTCATTCGTACTTAATCAAATCCCACTTTGTAATATATATATATAGTGAAGTCCATTACAATAGTGATCATGCAAGGTGAGAGACATGAAAATATTAGACATTGAAATATGTGAATTATTTTGTCTTACCAACTTGGATATCGGATTACTTTAACAACTTTTGATGTGGTTCATCTTAATTAAGTAGAAAAATGAAGAAGAGAGGTCTATTTTAAAGATATTGTCAACTAACGTAATTCAATAGTAAAACAAAATAGTTATGAGAGATGAAAGAGCGGCTTAGGTTATCCAAAGAACTTGACTTTTAGTATGGGTGACTGTCGCTAGAAAGGTCGTTATCTATTCTCTATCTCTTTCTCTAACCCTATATCTTTCCACCTTTATATATCACTTCCTATCTCTATATTTATCTTTATATCACTCCCTCTTTCTCCCTCTCTATATGTTTACATCTTTCACCTCTACTATACCTCTCTATGTATCCCTTTAGCTTTCCCTCTCCTCTACCTTATTCTCTCCATCTATGTCTCTACCTTCATCATCCTCTCTATCTCTCATGTGCATAAATTGTCCCCATCTATACATCCCTCTCTCCCTCTTGGTCTATAGATCTCTTTACTACTTATCTCTATCTCCTTACTCGAGCCTCTATCTCTTCCTCTTGCTATCCTCACCTCTCATTTTCTTTCCCTTTCTCCTTATTGGAAACATAACATGAACATCTTGGCAATGGGTCTGGATTCAAAGTTTTTGTTTCAGTTGTATTTAAATCTCAAAATTTGATGCATATCTAATTTTAAACCTATCAATCCTCCAATGATACCATTGGTACACAAACAATATTATTGACCTTGTGTATAACATAAAAGTATGCAAATATATACCAAAGTTTCCCTAATCAACCTTGTACAACTCTTTGGTGTACCCATTGCACACCAAGGTGCAATTGCTAGTTGTATATAAATAAATAGTTTGATAGATGATTTGATGTAAAATAAATGGTTACTAAATTGATTTTAGATTTGTAATTATATATTAATAAATAATTTATTATAATTATATATGATAAATGATATGTTTTTAATGTAAAATTAATAGTTTTTTTTTTTTTTGATCGGTAAAAGGCCGAAGCCCTATACATTTTTATTAATATAAATAACTATATTACAATGTGACCCCGCTCGCTACGGGCGCTGGTAGGAAAGAGCGGGGCTGAGAAAACCTCCAGCCTTGCCCGAGACCATAGGTCCTGACCTTATACAAAAATTTACATGGGCATACCCACGACTCGACAATTGTCGAGATTTGTTAAAATACATATTTTCCGTAGGCATACCCACGGCCCAATACCTATCGAGATTTGTACATACTTTACATAGGCATACCTATGTCCCGAAAAAACTCTAGATTGCTTTTTTAAAATCATGAATTATACATAGAAAGGTGATTAGACAAGGATTTCATCATTTGTACAATTGAAGCAGAATTTATGATCCTCCTACTATGTCAAGTATATGTGTTGAAAATCTGAATGATAGTCCTTGAAAAAAAAAAAAACAAGACAAAATTCCTCCGAGACCAAGGTTAACCTGCATCAAGATAAAAATTCTACATCTCTGCTACATAACCTATCTAAGAATATTTGATATTAACTATGAAGCCCGTAGTTAAATACTTTTATTATTGACAATATAATACTAGAAACAAATACTCTTTAAAAATCCTTACCGCTAAAGATTAACAATTCCTGCCATGAGAGTCTTAACATTTTAGGCATATTTACATCAGAACTAAATATACTCCTCAGTACTATACTAGTGTTCTAACAAATTCAAGTTATACCTGGCTAATCTATCAGAAAGAAGATAATAGTAGAGTTCATTATGGGCCTTTAATATTTCCATCATACAGAAAAGGCTGCAAAGATTTCCAAGCTCCTCAAATTGTAAGGCAAAAAATAATTAGTTTGAACATATGGTTATATATATATATATATATATATATATATATATATATATATATATATATATATATATATATATATATATATATATATATATATATATATATATGTAGATTATATATATATAATCATGTGTTCATACCCTTACCGGATCTGTGAGATCTTCCGAGGCTAATCCAAAATATAAATATATATTTGCACAGCGACCACAGGCTACGTGTCAACATCCCGCTTAGTCGCAAAGCATCTTACTTCCCAAAGCGACTAAGCGACTACCGTTAAGAAATAACTAATCATTATTGCATCTGCGCTGTTAGCATACGTGGGACCCAGTAGATCGCATTCACCTCCCCAAACTCCAATGTCGCATGATCGCAAGGCATTATTTTATTCCATGCGATCATGCGACCACTTTATGATTGGTGCACATGGATTCCCAACCTGGCTCATTTCAACATCAAATCGTACACCGTTTTCACTGTTAGGATCATGGAGACTTAAGGAGTCAATTTATACATTCAATGCAGATACGGGATGATCCATCAAATCACAACGAGCCAAATAGTGAAAACAGTGTGCGGTTTGATGTTAAAAATAAAGCCCTGTGGTAGGTGTGGTCGCATGATCGCATGACTGAGAGAGCTGTCTTGCGATCATGCGAGATCTCACCACGTGTTCCGATGGGTCTGATGGCATTTATACCGTGCAGTGTGCTAAAGGCCAACAAATGCCGCTTTGTCACTATGGTGTGGAAGATGTCTTGCGACCATCCAGGATCTAAACACGTAGCATGGTGGGCCTCCCTAATGTTAAGCGCAGCCAGTTAGGTGTGTGGTCGCATGATCGCATGACTGAGAGAACACTCTTGCGATCATGCGGCAATGGAAGACCAAGTGGGACCCACGTACCCTAATAGCGCAGATGCACCAATGATGAAGCGGTCGCATGATCACATGGATTAAAATATTGCTATGTGATCATGCGGTAGTGTAAGTCACCGAAGAAGCTTTGCGAGTTAACGAGATCTTGCCACATATTCTTGGGGGATGATCTTGCCTAATTTTAAGCGCATCTTAAGATTCCAAATCAACGGGTGGCATATGATCTTGTAGAATCTTGTGAGCCCATCAGATCATGCGCCATCAGTTTGATCCTCCAGGTGTAAAGTCAGTAAAGGCGGTGGGTCCAAAATGTTTCACAAGCATGAATGGTAGTCTGTGATTGGTCCACGAAGTACTGAGTTGGTAGATTGTCAACAGGAACCTATATACGCTAACAGCGCAGATGCGATAAAAATATAATATAAGATTATTTAAAGTTGTCGCATGATCGCAAGAGTTGAAAAAGAGCCATACGATCATGCAACAAGACTATAAGTTAGCGGAACAAGAAGATGAGTGCATCTCAATAGCAGACAAAGTCATGAGATCATGTTGAATGTTTTAAAGCATCTGAAGGAGAGGATCAATGCCAGTGGAGATCGGGTTAGTAATTTTGATTGAATTTGAATGATGACTTGACTCCGAGAAGCCCAATGGATTTGGCTTGACATATACTATTAAAGAGTCTCAAATTCCATAGCGATCAGGATTTTGAATCTTGATTGCTGACTGGCCCCGCGGCTGGTAGTTTGAATTTTTGGTTAGCCTGAGGTGTCTTGCAAGGCAGAAAGACAGAGAGGAGAGACTTGTCGCATGATCGCATGTGGCTTTCTAACCGCATGCGATCATGCAACCATTGAGTAAGGAGATGTAAGGGAGAGACAGAAAGGAAAAATGAAAATATTGTACTCATGTAAAATTAATAGTTTTTACTAATACATATTTTTATATATTTAAACTTTATCTTATAACTTTAGTTCATTAATGCACATGAATAGATAGACAAGTGGGGTGACATTGAGAATTGGAAAACATAAAATAGATATCTTATTCTCTTAATCCTAACAAATGTTTATTCAAAGAAATTATGAAATCAAAGTTTTTTATTTTTAGTGTAAAAAATCACGATAACTAAATTTTGAACTCGCATTGATTGTCGTGTCCTAAATGTTTGTGGGTTTTTCAATTTGCAATGAGTTTTGCAATAGGGATCTAGAGTTTGACTCTAATTTTATTGATAATTATCTAGTAAGGGTTATTTTAAAATAAATGTTATCCATATGTATTAGTTTTTTCAATTAATATTTTGGATCATATTTTATATATATATTATTCATATGAATTAGAATTAGATAAGAGATGGATCATAAAATTTGATCCATTTGTTTAATTATTAGAAGATGGACATAAAGTAAGAACTTGACGACATATATTTGATACAAACTTTTAAATATGTGATTGCAATTGAGTCATTATGAATGGAGAATTTCGTATGCATGTTTGCATGTAAAAGCAAGTTTTTTTAAAAAATTGTATCACAAAAAACATGAAAGTAAAAAAAAATTGTTTTAGAACTCTTACAATCAATTTATTTTAAAAATTTACCTTCATTTCTTTGCACAAGTAAATTTTGCAAAATTTGTAAAATGACAAGTAATAATTTAATAGCATCATACTATCTTTAGTAGAATTTGCACTTATAAAGAAAGAAAAAATATATAATCATTTAAAATTAAAAATTAAAAATAACAAAATTTGAAAAATATATATTTCTTAAATTTAAAATAATTATATATTACCATTAAAAACAAAAAAGTCATTTCCCCTGACATGGGTAATAGGGGATTAATTGTTGACAATGTTGAATGTGGAAATGGAGATGACGGATGATGAAGTAGGAGTCTGCATTCGCTCCAAGCTAGGGCATTCGTGCCCTAGCTTCGCTATTTTTTGTGCACAGTTTTGGGCTATGGGGATCTAATTGGGGTTTTGGTGGTGTAAGCGAGGGCAGCGTGGGGGTCAAGGGCCCAGTTCATCTTTTGTTTGCAGAAGCTTGGCTCTGATTTTTCTATTTTGTTTGTTGGTTTTGTAATGAGGCCCCCGTTTTGATGCAAGAGCATCCTTGGTTCATGAAAATCTTGCATTAGCCAAAAATATTATTTTTTTTGTTAATTTTTGTGTTTGTTGTGGTGTTCCTTCAAGTGGGCTTGTTTGTTGTTGCAAACCTCAAGTCATGTTCCAAACATTATGTTTTACCTTTGTCTCGGTTCGCACCTCGATCTGTTACTTCGTAGTTGAGATATCTTGGATTCTTGCTCAAGCCTATGTTTTCTTCATCTTTAACAACTAAGTTAGAGGTTTTCAATCTTGCGAAGCAATTCCCTTATTTGTGAAGCTTCATAGTGCATCGTTCCATTTTCCTGACATTGTGGCCAACATACCTATGGGTGTGCTCTGGATTTCCCAGTGTGTTGGTTGAGTTCCTTATGATTTAGGTCATGACCTATTTTTGGTATTATGTTTTCCTTACATGGGAAAATTTGATCTTTCTTGTCCGGCATGTTTCTTTTGAAGGCTCTATATATTGATGTAATTGATCATTGTTGAGGCGATAGTTAGTAGAATAACTCTTGAAGGATCAAAGGATGAAAGTCTTGATTTTTATTGTGTAATCAGGCTTGTATGCCTAGAATGTAAGTCTACATGTTGTTGGCCAATTGTATCTGATTCCATGAATCTATAATAAAGCACACGTGATCTAGCATTCTCTCAATTCCTCGTTGTTGTTTCTATTGTGTGACTCTTGTTGCACAGTTAGATTGTCCTCATTGAGGATTCTCTCACTATGACTGCATCAAGTTTGGTGCTTTGTAGAAAGTTTTTGTTTCTTTCTTTGCATGGAAAATCCAAGGGAAGCCTCGGGGGTGAAAAGCCCTTTGTTTAGAGATTTTGCATTCAGTGGGAGATCAGTTCCAGTGATGCATGAAAACCTTTTTTTGGGTTTGAATAACATGGGAGAAAACTCATTGCAAAGGGATAATTTCAAGCCTTCAAAGGTTAATGGTTCCTTGCACGATGTGATACTAGACTAATTGTGGTAATTCAACCTGATGTGGTTGAAGAGGATATCAATTATCTCTCCAATAATACCTTGATTTATAAATTCATGGGGATTATAGTGTCTTTACCTTTCTTGGAATCGTGGACACCTCACACATGGAATCTAAAAGGGGAAATGGAGGTTCTTCTAACTGCAAATAGCTACTTTCTAGTTATTTTCACTTGCATGTGATACTAGACTGATTGTGGTAATTCAACCTGATGTGGTTGAAGAGGATATCAATTATCTCTCCAATAATGCCTTGATTTATAAATTCATGGGGATTAGAGTATCTTTACCTTTCTTGGAATCGTGGACACCTCAAACATGGAATTTGAAAGGGGAAATGGAGGTTCTTCTAACTACAAATAGCTACTTTCTAGTTATTTTCACTTGCATGGGAAATCAAAATAGGGTCTTTGAAGGGGGACCTTACTTCTATAACTAGGTTGGACTATTCATTAAGATATAGCATTTTGGATTCAACCCAACTGAGGAGATTCCTTTGTGTGTCCTAGTTTGGGTGAGGCTTCTATAGTTCTCACTAGAATTTTGGAGAGATGATATCTTCAACTTGGTTGCTATGCAGTTTGGCAATCCAATAGGCCCTTCTCACCAAACCATGGAAAAAAGGTAACTACCTATGCCCATATTTTTTATGAGATATATTTGAGTAAGTCAGTTTCTGATTCTATAGAAATCCATCTTGGATTCAACAACTAGATTATGAAACTTTACCTTTATGTTGTCACCTTTGTCATGGATATGGTCATTTGCAATGAATGTGTTTGAAAGATAACCATGCATAGAAGCTTTTAATGGGTCATCTCTTTCATCCTCCATTCCAGATAAAGGAAAGTCCCCTATGGTGGAGGATAAAGAGGGCTTTATTATAGTTAAAACAAAAATATAAGGGCAGAGGACAGAAGAGAACTCTCTGAGATAGGCAAACATATGATATTTTCAACAGGTTTGATATTCTTGAAGAAATGGGGTAGCTGGATGATGCTTTGGTCAGCATGCCTTTAGGTCTAGATGCTAAAGGAATAAGTCGAATGAATGATGAGAAATAATTTGAACCTCAAGATGGAAATCAGATTACAGATCTTGAAATCCATATGGATACAGATTTACCCTCTGTTAGCATATGTCCTATGATGGATGCTCGAGATAAGGAAAAAAGTATAGGTCCAGATCTTCCTAGCTCAAGGGAAATTCTAGAAAAAAAGAATCTTTGGATGACAGTAAAAGTAAGGGGTCCCAAGTAACATTAGGAATTTAACAAAAATATTTTAAGAAAGTTGCTCCTCAAAAATACCGTGTAACAATGGGGAGGAAGAAAGATCAAGAAAAAGTTAAGTTGATTGGTGAAACACTGACTAAGTCTAGTTCTATTAAGATCATTGATTCTCACTTCTCTCCTCAAGAATTATTGTGATATCTTGGGATGTAAGGGGGTTGAATAGAATCCCTAGAAAAAAGGCTATTCAAGGTTTGATCTCTTCTCATTATCATAATGCGGTGTTTATTCAAGAATCTAAGTTATCAGTGGATGGTATGTTAAATATGACCTCCAATATTTGTGCTCAAAGTTAGTGTCAGTGCATTGGGGCTCAAGGATCCCCTAGGGGTTTAGCAGTTCTTTAGAACCCTCATAAGATTGTGCCTCTTTGGTGGATTTCTAGCAAGTTTTTTATTTCTTTGGGTGTTGTGGTTGTGAAACTAGTGAAAATATTCTCCTCTTTAATATGCATGCTCCAATGAAATTCAATGGAAAATCTTTAGTATGGTCCCTTATCATATTTATCTGTTCTCTTGCCCCATTTCATCCATGGATCATTGCGGGAGATTTTAATACATTGTATTATGTCTAGACAAAAAAAGGGGCAAAATTTCTAGACTTGATCCTTCACCCAAGTTACTATGAGATAATATTGAGTTTTTGAGGATGGTATATGTAAAGCCTACAAATGGTTTGTATACTTGGTATTGGAATGGGTTTAAATCTCCACTCACCATGATTTATTGACCCATATAAGGAAATTTTAGACATTGATGATATGTCGAAGGCACCACTTGCATTTCATGGATCTATGGCCTCCCTAGCAAAACATTGTATGTCAATTTTAGATCAAGCACTTGGAAAATTATTTCTTTTTGGATGGGACCAACTCGAATGGGAAGAACCACTATTCCTCTTGAAGATCTTTCTTCATCATCATAAGCTTTGATAGTATTTTTTCTTTTAGGATCAATGGCTTCTTCAGAATATCCTAAAGATTTCACAAGACTCAATGTACAAATATTTAGACCAGCCCCTCTGATGAGGCATATTAATGCCATACTATAAACACCCTAGCATGATATTTGCTAGGTCTTTTTCCTGTTATGATACATTTGACTCAAGACTTTTATGCTATTTTTTGTTATTATATGGCATGCTGCCATTAAACTGCTATCATGGTTTAAATGTACCTAAATATGCTATACTTGGACATATTACTATGTTACTTGTTTTGAAGTTATGGTTATGTTTTTAATAAGTAAAGTAGTCATTTGAATATGAATGATTATGCGTAGGTATGAGGCATATTAATGTCTTGATTTAAATATAAGTTTTTATAATGTGGACACACTCTTTGTGCTTTGATAAAACATTCCTAAACACTTGTTGTAATTATCTTGTGAACTTATGCTAGAAGTAGCTAGAACCTACTAAACCTATGGGTAGTGTGTATGACATGTTTTACTTAATACTATACATACAATGCAGTATTTCATATAACTATTTTACGCTATGTTCTAATATCTGAGTAAAAGTAGGAATGTTATCTTGCATGTATATTCTGGATGTTGCTAAATTTTTAGGAGAATGAGGAGTGACACAAGGAGTGGTGATTACTGCATTCAAGGAGCAAGACAATGAAGACTGGTCATGGCAGAGAAAGCGCGGTTCAGTTCCATTGAATAAGACGCGCCTGCAAAGGAGTTCTAGAGAATATAGGGGATACAACTTGCTATATTTCTTGCAAGTTGTTATTTTGTTGCTTGGCAGTAAATGTGTTATGTCATGGTTGATCTTCTGCCTTCTTTTATGGCGATGTTTGCTTAAGACTTTTATGAATGTTTTTAATAAGAATCCAATCCTATATATATTGGATCTTGGATTATCCTAGGAAGCTACTGAGAAAATAGATAATGTTGATTTAGACTCAAAAGTTACTCTCATGTTCTTCATGGATTGTTCAGTTTCTATGTAATCAAAGAAGGAATCAAAGAAGGATTTTAATGGAAGAAGGATTTTGAAGCATTTCTTGTGTTCATAGTTAATTGAAACCGACCAAGGGGGCCCACTTGGGAGGTGGAGTAGATTTAGGCAGAATAGATTCATTTCTTGCAGTTTCCTATTTTTAGATAGATTTACTATATTATTCCTACAACATTGTTACTATGAAGTTCCTGCAGCACTTGCAGAAAATGATCATAGTGGATGTTCTGAGTTGTTAATTAGTTTAAGTTCATTCTTGAAGTTTCCTGCAATTATCTGTTGTTAGCCAAGGTGTGTTTACTATTCTTTAGCAACAGCATAGATTCTTCCAATGCATTTTTTTTACTTTCCTGCATCATATGTGTTATGACCCCTAAAGGAACTTAGTGCACAAACTGTGCTGGCCCATTTCAAGTCCTACATCCCTGGGTTGACAATTCAAGTGTATTTCATGATGGAATAGATAATCTTTAGAATAGATAAATTATCTTTGAAGGAGAAACAATGGTGTGATTATCTTCATCTATTGTGAAACTGTACATTTTTGGCATCGTTGTCGGGGGATGGTGTCAAGCTAGGAACCTTCATGAGTCATTTATTTTCAGATTAGTTTGTTAGTTAGGAATTGCAAAGTTGCGAGCTTGATTAACAAGTCACCAATTTCTTGCATGCATCAAAGAAGGACAGATGTCCATGGTAGATTCCTTCCTAAGGAGCCTATGAAAGAAAAAGAAGAATCCGAAGAACTTGAACTACCATTTGTAGATGCAAGCCCAGAGTTTACTACATCATCATCTTCAGTAGAAGAAGACATCTAGAAAACATTTGACCTCCGTCCATTTGAGGAAATATTGGCCAGCTTCCATACTAACTCTATTTTAGGACCACCTGCTGTTCAGAATCCTCCAATAATTACCAATTTTCAGCCACAGTTTCAATATCCCATAACTCTAGCTATGGAAGCTCCCACATTTCCATTTCCAATACCAAGTCTTGTCAATAATCCCAATCTCAAAAATATACCTGCATCAACATTACCAAAGTTTTATGGTCTCATCATAGAGGATCCTGATACTTTCCTGTTTGAATTTGATAGCTTGTGCTAGAGCTTTGACTATAATAATGACAGTCACAAGTTAAAATTATTCCCAGCCACACTAAAAGAGTCAGCTTTAAAATGGTTTATGGGCTTGGGGGTAAATGTAGTAGAAAATTGGGATGATATGAGACGCCTGTTTCTTAACAAATATAAGGAATATTGCAGGGGAAATGATTCAAAAGGTGATGACATTTTTAGAATGTCACAACGGGAAGATGAAACATTAGAAGATTATATATCTCACTTCCTATTCAACTTACAAAAGAACCCACAACACACCCTACAAGAGGAGTCCCAGAAGCTGATTTTTCTTAGAGGAGTAAATGAGAACTATCTTGAAGCATTGGATTTGATGGCAGGAGGAGATATATCCAAATCTTCATGGGATGACCTTCAAAAGATTTGCCAGAACTACTCTAGGTCAGCAGTGAAGAAAGGAAGGGGATTTCACTTAGCAATAGCCAAAGGAAGTGGCTCTAGTATTTCCAAGATGGAAATTTCAAATTTGTTGTCTAATTTAAAACAGGACATCATCAATGATGTCACCACACATTTGGATATAATGGCTGCTAAGAAGAAACATGCAAAAGATGAGGAGTAGTTAGCTGAGTACTGTCCACACTGTCAAAAATAGAAGAAAGATTGTCATTGCAAACTGGTCGCTAATGTGGAAAACCAACATCTTCCAACTGAGTACCTAAAGATAGAAGGAGAAGACGAGCAAGTATTCTTCATTGCTCAATGTCAGCCATGGGCCCCACATCAAGGTATGCCACAAGACCCTTTACAAAATTCAAATCCATATAGTAATCAATGGCAAAATCGTAGTGTCCAAGGTCCTCCACAAAATAATCAACCTAGTTGGAACAATTATTGGCTAAATAGTCCACAAAGTCAATGGTATCCTCCACAATTCCAAAACCAATGGCAACCACCCCAGGGGAATTGGCAGTCTACAAACCAATGGAGAGGACCTCAGCAATGGTCTAACAATACTAGATACCCACCTTTACCACCTCCAGCAAATACACCTGCACTAATGCCACCTCCTACAATTTTTGGACCTCAAAAATATACTCAGTTGCCTGCACAACCTCAGCCAAATCCAAATAACCAACAGCCACAACAACCAATGTGTGTAGCTGATGCTCAATAGTATCCTTCTTATGCTCTAAATGTTGCAGATATACATTTGAGATCTAGTATAACCTTACCAACACATGAACCACCTTTAATAATTAAAATATCAGATCCTCCTGCAGCATTAGCACCAACAACTTCTCTGCCGCAAGCGGTTGACCCAACAAATGTAACTAGTACAATTCAAACTCAATCTGCAGTTGAACCTCCATTTCCACAAAATCTTATACAAAGTAAACCTGCACAAATAGAGCAGCAATCTTTTGACATTATTGACTAGTTGAAGAACATGAATGTCTAGATTCCTTTGTTCCAAGCTATTAAAGATGTTCCTCTTTATGGAAAAGCAATCAGAGAAGCCTATCTTAAAAAGTGTGGGAGGAAGAAAAAGGACCCAACCACAGTCCATGTAATAGGACAATTGGATGACATTATGTTAGGAAAATTGGTTATTCCTAAATATTCTGATCCAAGAAGTCCAGTTGTGAATGTGATTATAAATGGTCAATCAGTCAAAAATGTCTTGATTGATCTTGGTGCAGCTATAAATGTAATGACTAAAGATACTATGAAAAAGCTGAACATAGAATGAATACGGGCTACCCCAACAATTCTGCAACTTGTAGATAGTTCTACTATCACTCCTGATGGAATGATAGAAGACATAGTAGTAGCCCTAGATTCTCTAGAGTACCCTATAGATTTCATGATTCTATCTCCAAAAGTCAACTTAGCTGGATACCCTGTCATTTTAGGATGACCGTGGTTAGCTACAGTTGATGCAAGTATAAGTTGTAGGTCAGGAAATATGACCATATCGGAAGGACAAGCAATAAAGAAATTTGTCTTGTATCCTCTAGCACAACCCCAACCAGATTTAAGCACACCGGTATGGCCAGATTTAGGAGATGGAGAGGAAGAGTTAAACTCTGTAGTATAGCTTATGATGTTATATAGACAGTCCTTTCTCAAGCTGTACGAGGAAGATTCAGTAATTTAGAGTATTCTTAATAATACTTGTGTGCTAGAAAAAGATATATCTGACAGCTCTGTGTTGGAACTGACCACATATGAGGAACATACTGAGAATTGTTTTCTGCTTAAGCAACCAGATATTATCCATCAGCTTTTACCATGTGAACTACATACAAGTCCCATCTCTGAATTTGCTATGGTTAATCTCACAACTACTGTTGAGTTGTCAAAAGGTCATAATCTCCATGTCAATAACAAACTGCCTCCCAAACAACTAAAACAGTTAATAGAGCTTCTCCAAAAACATGAAAAGGATTTTGCATGGGATTATGGAGATATGAAAGGATTAAGCCCCACATTATGCACTCATAGAATATATATCAATGAAGGATGCCTGACACTCCATCAACCCCAGAGGTGGATTAATCTGGCACTCAGGGAAATAGTTAAAACTGAACTACAAAAATTGCTTGATGCTGGTTTCATATACCCTATATCTGATAGCTGGTGGGTCTCACCTCTGGTTATAGTACTTAAAAAGGGAGAGAAATGGCAGATTTGTATAGATTATAGAGAATTGAATAAGGCAACAAAGAAGGATCATTTTTCTTTACCATTTATTGATCAAGTTCTGGATACTCTGGCTGGTAAGAAATATTTTTCTTTTCTTGATGGATACAGTGGTTATAATCAAATAAGTATAGCTCCAAAGGATCAAGATAAAACAACATTTACATGCCCATGGGGTACTTTTGCATACTTTGTGTTTCCATTTGGCATGTGTAATGCTCCAGCAACATTTCAAAGAGCTATAATAAGTATTTTTGCAAACATCTCACACGACTGTATGGAAATATACATGGATGATTTTACAGCATTTGGAGTAACCTTTGAGGAGGCCTTGAAGAATCTTGAAAAGATTCTTGTCTGATGCAAAGAACATAACCTATCACTTAATAGTGAGAAATGTTTCATGCTCATGCAGGAAGGAGTAGTGCTTGGTCATTTTATATCAGCAACAGGGATACAAGTGGACTCAGCCAAGATAGAGGTAATCCTAACATTTCCCATACCTACTAAACCAAAGGATGTAAGATCTTTTTTAGGTCATGTTGGCTATTATAGGCATTTCATTCAAAATTTTAGTCAAATAGCTAGTCCTTTCTATACGTTGCTGACTAAAGAAGTTGAATTCATTTGGACACCAGCATCTAATGAATCCTTTGTGTAGCTTAAGAATCTCCTCACCATAGCACCAATTCTTAAGGGACCAGATTGGTCTATTCCATTCCATATCCATACTGATGCATCAGACTATGTTGTAGGTGTTGTATTAGGACAAAAGCCTGCCAACCTTGAAAATGCAATCTACTATATTAGTAAAAGTCTCCATGGCCCTGAACTAAACTACATAGTAACTGAGAAGGAACTTTTAGTTGTAGTTTATGCATTGAATAAATTTAGACACTATGTAACTGGCTATCCTATTTTTGTTCATACTAACCACTCAGCTATAAAGTAATTGATGAACAAACCTTCTGTAATTGGCCGATTGGCAAGATGGCTACTGTTATTGCAGGAGTTTGATATTACCATTGTTGATAAGCCAGGGAAGGCCAATGTAGTTGCTAACTATTTGTCCAGACTTCAACTTGATGATGAAGATCCAACTCCAATACAAGATACATTTCTAGATGAACATTTATTCCATATAGCAACACATACACCATGGTATGCAGATATAGCAAACTACCTTGTTGCAAATAAAATGCCACCACACTTCTCCCAAAAAGACGGGAAGAAGCTTGCAGAGAAAAGTTTTCATTATTCATGGATTGATAACAATCTCTTCTATACTAGACATGCCTGTCATGATGAACCATGTGGTGGCCATTTTGTAGGAAAAAGAACAACATTAAAGATACTTACAACTGGATATTACTAGCCAACACTACACAAGGATGTAGCAACTTATACCACTAAGTGTGACAAATGCTAGAGAATGGGCTGGCCAACAAGATCAAATGAAATGCCACTCAATCCATAGGTTGTTGTAACACCCTTTGACAAGTGGGGTATGGACTTCATAGGGCCAATTCCACCATCAAATGGTAAATCCTACATCTTAGTATGTACAGATTATTTAACAAAATGGGTAGAAGTCAGGGCAATGAAAAATTCAAGAGATGAGAAAGTAGCTAAATTCTTATATGAAGAAATATTCACACGCTACGGAGTTCCCAGAGAACTTGTCACAGATCAAGGAGCCCTGTTCACATCAAATTTGATCACTGAACTTATGAAAGAATACAACATAAGGCACCAAAAATCTAGCCCTTATCACCCTCAGGCAAATGGGCAAGTAGAAGTCACCAACAGAGAAATTGAGGCCATTCTAACCAAGATAGTGCAAATACATAGAAGTGATTGGAGCAACAGATTAAGTAAAGCTGTTTGGGCTTATAGAACAACATGGAAGACAATAATTGGATTTACCCCATTTGAACTTGTGTATGGAAAAGAAGCAATGTTGCCCATTGAATTTGAACATAAAACATTATGCACTACTCTGGAATTAAACATTAGTCTTCCTGCAGCACAAGAAGACAGACTTCTCCACTTGAACTCACTGGATGAGATGAGAAAAATAGCTTTGGAAAGAATAGAGCTCATCCAAAAACAACGAAAGAAATGGCATGATGCACATATCAAGAATAAACAATTCCAAGTAGGAGATTGGGCTCTTCTATATGATTCTCGATACAAGGAGACACCAGGAAAATTGCAGACACAGTGGCTAGGGCCTTATGAAATTCAGCATGTATTTGACAATGGATTCGTTCAGCTGACAACCATTGATCCAGTCCAGTTCAAACTGCTTGTAAATGGCCACTGATTGCAACTCTATCATAAACCACAAACCAAGGATGAGTTCCTGTAGTAGTTCCAATGAAGAAATTTACCAACTCTAATAGACACAGTTCTTACAGTGGAGGGTGCCAACCTTCTTCCTGCAGCCGTACCATAGCAAGCCTTTGATGAACAATACATAATAAAACCTCATTCCATATGAGGTCCATTCTTTCACTCACTTTTCATTTTCTTCTTATCAATTCATCTCATTTCTTTATCTACCATCCACTCACCCTCCATGTCAGCCACAAATTCTATTTTTAATGCTTTCAATAAAACATGCCGTCAGCACCTTTTCAATGATCACAAGACTTCACCAACTCATCAACAAGCATACGGATGCACGATTTCAAAGTTTGAGGTACACATTTTTACTTCTCATTTTTAGTGCATAGGTTTCAATAATTATATATAATACTGCATTAAATGTATGGTATAAGCCTAAAGCCAGTTTCCCAATCCTATCCAAATTTTTAAGTGTGGACACTTGTCAAAATTTTGTGGGGGGGTAGGGAAAGTTATTTATTTCCAAGTGTCATCTCCATGTCACCCTAGTCATGTCCATGTTATATGTTGTACTTTGGCTGCAGTCTGTTTTAATTTTTAAATCTTTATTGAATCTATCGTACCTTGTCATTCTGATTTTGAGAAAGATCTCCTCAGTTTGACATGACTTAAAAGGACTATCATTTATGCAAAGAACACTCCTAGTTAAAACATTGATGTCCTTCATAATTATTTTGCATGCCAAACATAACGGAGTTGTGTTAAGAGAATGTGGTATCGAAATTTCTCAAAAAAATCATTTTGAACTCTGAGAAGAGGGTATTTGCAAAGTGTTATCAGGGTGCTAGAAATAGAGAAATTTAAAACTAGGCATTTTGAGGATGGGAGGTCAATTGCAGAGACATGAGCTAGTTGTCCATGGTATTCTACTAGCGGATGTGGAAGTAGTCCATACTTTCAATGCCTGTGGATGGCTTGGCTACTTCCTGCAATTAATAGAATACAATGACAAAGTAGCAATGGAGTTTATGAGGACATTTGATGAAGGAGAAGCCACAGTATGGGGATTGAAAGTGGTTGCTACTGAGGAGTGAATAGTAGAAGTCACAGGACTACCAATTAGTGGAGAGCATTACCCAAATGAACATGATGCTAGGTCATTGTGGGCACAGTTTTCTCGGTCGAGTGACCCTCCATTGGAAATCTCAAAGCAAGGGTGTAAGAGACTCTCTCTCCCAGTGTCATATCTAGAATTGGCAAACCATATCATCAGGTATTTGACCTACGAAGGTAGATTTTCAAATTTACATGCTCATCATTTTAAGTTGCTTAGTTGTGTAAGGCATAACATTCAAGTTAATGTCCCAAATTTCCATTACAATATGTTGTGTATAAGTGCTGAGAAAACTCAAAAAGGAAATGAAAATTGTATTTCTCATCATGCCCTAGTTAAACTTTTAGTTGAAAGGTCTCTTTGGGATTCTTCCCCTATATCATGGGCAGAATTTGTTGAATTTAAAACCTTGTAGCCTCAAGCCAAGCCTGTCCAACAAAATTTAGGGGATGAGGAAGAAATTGAGGGACCTAGTCAGAATCTAGTAGAAATAGAGAAAGAACTAGTATTACCTCCTACTGATAAAATTGTTGAGCCTATTTTAGAAGGTGATATACCTAGCTCTACCAGAGATAAGGGAAAACACAAGGTTGATGAAGAAAGCCCTAGTTTTAAAAGGGAGGACAAAAACCCTACTGTTCAAGTGACAAAGAGAAAGAGGTCTATTCCTACAGCAACTAATCCTACAACATCTACCCCAGTACCATCTAGACCAAAATGGGCTAGCAAAACAATAGAGGTTAAAGAGGTTCCTATATGTCGAAGCCCTCGCATGTGAGGTCAAGTCTCAAAACATCATTCAGAACAGCAGGTCAAGAATATTCTAGATGACTCTCCTGTGTAGTTGGAACCCCAAAATGTGGAGGCATGTGAAAATAAGCTTGACAGTGAAATGCCACAAGGTGATCAAGAAATGTGTGAGCCAAATCTTGCTGTAATTCCAGAAAATACCCCTGAAAGTGTTCAACCTACTTCTCCACCAATCCTTGTATACACTAATGTTTCTATCATCCCTTATAAATCCTCTTGGTACACCCATTATTTCCAGCAAGTTGCTAAGGAGAAAAAGAAGAAAGCTATGGCTCAAGAATTTCCTCCATCTACAATTCAATCTGTATTATTTGGTTTGTACAATCACTTCATCTTTCAAAAGACCTTGTGGAAACAAGAAAGAGACCAAATGAAGAAAGTAATATTTGATAAAGATGAGGAAATTGAATCTCTCAAGGAATAGCTTGAAAAATAGAAACAAAAGATGAATAAGGCTTTGAAGATAACTAGCCAAGTCATGACCTATAGATCACCACCAAGGGTGTATTCTATTTGTCTGAAGGAACAGTTCTTGTTATTTCAATTAATGATGACAATTAGGGATATTGACTGTGAGTTTAAAACTGCTCAAGATTTCTATAATGTGTATCAAACTTTGCCCACATGGCAGAAGAATTTGTTGTGTGAACTCTATTTGCATAATTTCATAATTCCACATGAAACAAAGTGGAATCCTCTACTTTACATAGGAGATGTTCACCTTAGGGCTTTAATGTCTTGGATTCATAATGAGACAAACTATGACCAATAGTTAAATGCCTATAGAGATCTTGAAATGTCTAAACCTTTTCCATTACGGGCTGAATCACATAAGCCTGATAATATTTTAAGAGATTGGTTCATATTAACTTATGGAAAACCAAAACTAGAGATCAGGGCTAAAGTGTTTGTAGAAAGAGAAAAGGTTTATAGATATTACCAGACACTTCCAAATTTCACACAGCAAAGAGCTTTTTCAAGGATTAGGAACAGGTGGACTCGACTGCCAGATGCCTTCAGAAAGGAAGAACCACATAGTCCTATCAATTATGAGGTAGCCGTTCATAGGGTGACTAAATATATACAACTGGGATGACAGATCAGAAAGGAACTATGGATTCCCTTATCCTTTTAGCCTCCTACTCTTCTTTGGCCTCTTTATGATAATAGTGCTACTAAACTAGACTTCCTAGTTGAGGAGAATAGAGGTGATCACTGGGAGCGCAGTAGAGGATTGTACTACACCTTCAGAAGTGGAAAAAAGGGGAGAGCCTTAGTTAGAGACTTCAGAGAAATGGAAAAGAAATATAATGCTTGAGGACAAGCATTTGGATAGTGGGGGGCAGATGATGAGGCATATTAATGTCTTGATTTTAATATAAGTTTTTGTAATGTGGACACACTCTTTGTGCTTTGATAAAACATTCCTAAAAACTTGTTGTAATTATCTTGTGAACTTATGCCAGAAACAGCTAGAACCTACTAAACCTATGGGTAGTGTGTATGACATGTTTTGCTTAATACTATACATAGAATGCAATATTTCATATAACTATTTTAAGCTATGTTCTAATATCCAAGTAAAAGTAGGAATGTTATCTTGCATGTATATTTCGGATGTTGCTAACATTTTAGGAGAATGAGGAGTGACGCAAGGAGTGGTGATTACTGCATTCAAGGAGGAAGACAATGAAGACCGGTCATGGCAGAGAAAGTGCAGTTCAATTCTGTTGAATAAGCCAGGCCTACAAAGGAGTTCCAGAGAATATAGGGGATACAACTTGCTATATTTCTTGCAAGTTGTTATTCTATTTCTTGGTAGTAAATGTGTTATGTCATGGTTGATCTTCCGCCTTCTTTTCTGGCGATGTTTACATAAGACTTTTATGAATGTTTTTAATAAGAATCCAATCCTATATATATTGGATCTTAGATTATCCTAGGAAGCTAATGAGAAAATAGATAATGTTGATTTAGACTCCAAAGTTACTTTCCTATTCTTCATGGATTGTTCAGTTTCTATGTAATCAAAGAAGGATTTTAATGGAAGAAGGATTTTGAAGCATTTCTTGTGTTCACAATTAATTGAAACCGACCAAGGGGGCCCACTTGGGAGGTGCAGTAGATTTAGGTATAATAGATTCATTTCCTACAGTTTCCTATTTTTAGATAGATTTACTGTATTAGTCCTGTAGCATTGTTACTGTGAAGTTCTTGCAGCACTTGCAGAAAATGATCATAGTGGATGTTCTAAGTTGTTAATTAGTTTAAGTTCATTCTTGAAGTTTCTTGCAATTATATGTTGTTAGCCAAGGTGTTTTTACTATTATGTAGTAGCAGCATAGATTCTTCCAATGCATTTTTTTTACTTTCCTGTAGCATATGTGTTATGACCCCTAAAGGAACTTAGTGCACAAACTGTGCTGGCCCATTTCAAGTCCTACATCCCTGGGTTGACAATTCAAGTGTATTTCATGATGGAATAGATAATCTTTAGAATAGATATATTATCTTTGAAGGAGAAACAATGGTGTGATTATCTTCATCTATTGTGAAATTGTACACGTATTTTGGTATTTATCACTATGAATGTCTTTAGCCTAACCTTTGAAGTGCAGCACATTGAAAGAGCAACTATTGTTTTGACCAAGTAAATCATATTCATTCACTAGATGTTCAACCTAGTCTTCCAGCAAGTTCTAGCAGAGAAGTAATAGCGCAGCACCAGTTTAGGGTTTCTAGAAGAACAAGGTGGCAGACATCCAGCGAAGAATGAGGCAGCGTGATAAATTCCTTGAGGAAATCTAGGAGAGAGTGGGAAGTTAGATTTATTGTCGTGGCAACTCTTTCCTCTTTTCTAGATTTAATCTATTTTAGCTTTAATAGTTTTCCTTCTTTTGAGTTAGTAATGTTGTAATAAAGATCTTCCTATTTCTATAGCATTGTTCAAATTTTTCCTTTAAATAAAGCCTCGCTCCTGCGTGAGAAGGAGGGCATTATTAGTTTACTGACAATATAGTTTTCTATTGTTTTCTGGTTTATACATCTCTGTACTCAATTATTCAATCAATGAGAAAATGAAGTGTTGAGATTTAACTTTGCATAATTGTGATTGGAATACTCATCCAAGGGGGCCCACTTGGTGAGAAATCCATAGTTAGATAGGTTCATGCTAGTTAGAATTACTTTCCTACATTTTCGCTATTTTAGTGTCAAGTGTTAAACTGTTCCTGTAGCCAAAGCCACAGGATAAATGACGCTTCTTGCAACCAAAGCAGTGGAACAACATAAGTATTATGGTATAGTTTGCAAGAGTCTTCATGTTTTTCTAGCATTTACATTTCCGTAATTTCCATTCCAGTGTTTACCTTTCTCCAGCTTTAGTTGAAGTATCATTATAGTATTTATTTCCTACAATCATAAGATAGTTTCCTTCCATCATTTCCTTCCTGCAGCAATGATAGAATGCATGGCTAAGTGATACCTAGTGCATATACTTTGCTGGTCCATTTCAAGTAGCACATCCCTGGGTTGACATACTAAATGAGTTTTTATGAAGTGGATAAACTACTCCATCGAATGTCCAATCATTGAGTTCAGAATTATACCTAGTTTTTGAGCCTTTATAAGAAGCGATCATTTTTGGCATTGTTGTTGGGGACGGTGCCAAACCTAGTCCTCACTAAACCATTCTTAGGATTGGATTTTATTTCCAGCTTTAAGTAGAATACATTTCATTTTGAGAAACATTACAATTTGCATCACTTCCTACTAGCTACATGCATAATAGAAGAAGAGACACTAGAGGAAGATACTTGCCAAATCAATCAAATCAACCATTTGAAGAGGAGAGCCCATTTTTTGATACTACCATTGACCTTCTTGAAACTACATTCTCATCCTCATCCTATGAAGAAGAACACCCTGAAGAGCAACCTAATTTTAATGCATTTGTTGAAGCCTTCTCTCATCTAAGAGCTCGATTCCCTAAAAATCCTGTTAGACAAGAAAACTCTTTACAAATGGTCATCTATCACCCACCACATCATCCACCTCCTTTGCATTCTAGAAATCCTCCAAGGATGGTGAATCCCACCACATTTCCATTTCCCATCACTGACCAATGAGACAATAAAAACCTTAAAAATATACTTTCCTCTACCCTTCCAAAATTCTACGGTCTTGTGATAGAAGATCTAGATACCTTTATCTTTGAGTTTGATATCCTATGCAAAATTTATGACTACGCTACTGATGCCCACAAGCTCAAACTCTTTCCTATGACTCTTAAGGATTTTTCATTGCGTTGGTTTATGAGCTTCAAGCAGGATGTTGTCCAGAATTGGGCAGAAATGCAGGTTGCATTCTTGCTTAAATATAAGGAGTATTGTCAAGGAACCGATATGAGAGGGGAAGACATCTTTAAAATGTCACAAAAAGAGGATGATACTCTCGAGGACTATGTGTCACGCTTCATGTTTAGTCTACAAAGGAACACAGAACATGCATTAATGCAGAATCTCAAAAGATGTTCTTTCTGAGAGGTATACAAGATGGATGCACCGAGGCACTAGACTTGATGGAAGCAGGTGATATAACCCAACCTACATGGGATGATATAAAAAGATATGCCTCAAGTAATCTAGAGCTTTTGGTAAGAGAGGAAGGGGATGTAGGTCCACTTTGCGAAAGACAAGTGGTGCAGGCACTTCCAAAAAGGAGATAACACATCTCTTGTCTGATTTTAAGCAAGATATCATCAACAACATGGCCACATAGTTGGATACCATGAAGACAAAGAAGAAGCATGAGGAAGCAGATGCCATGCTGGCTGAATTTTGTCCACACTATAGATAGAAGAAGAGAGATTGCTGGTGTAAACTGGTTGCTAATGTGGAGACTACTCAGATGCCAACTAACTACAAACCAATTAAACCAGTCGACGAACAGTTGTTCTTCATCGCTCAGTGACAACCATGGGTGCAAAGATAAGGCATTCCCCATGACCCACTTACATTCAGTAATCCATTTTACAATAATCAATGGAAACTTTCTATGAAGTATCAAAATCCTCCCTAGAACAACTTTCATAATCAGTGGAAAAATTACCCTAGTCCAGAATGGAAAAACCCTCAGGAGAATTTTCAACAACCACAAGGAGCTTAGTAGCCACCATAACATAGCTCATAGTAGAACCTTCAGTGGCGAGGAGGTTAGCAATGGCCAAATCAGCCTCAAGGATATTTGCCTCCACCTCTTCAACCTCTACAACAATAAGCACTCTTGCTACCACCAATAACCAATAATCCACCTCTGAAGCCTACACAACTGCCTGTGAAACCATAGCCAAACCTAAACAACAGGCCTCCTACACCTCAACAAAGTCAATATGCTACTGACCAAATGCAGTACCCCATGTAATATCCTACCTATGCAATCACACTTGATGATATCCACCTACGGTCTGGAACTACTCTCCCTACTCCTCAGCATCCTATCATAACTAAAGTACCCTAGGATGAGCCTATCCAAGATGAACACACTCCTCCTTTACTAGTACCACAACCTATACCTAATAAAAACTAGCACATTGGACCTCCTTTTCCACAAAGGCTGCAACATACCAATCCAAAGCCTAGTGAAGAGACAACCTTTAACATTCTTGATCAGTTAAAGAACATTAATGTTCAAATACCTTTATTTGAAGAAATTAAGGATGTTCCTACATATGGAAAAGCCATCAGAGAAGCCTACTTCAAGAATCTTGGCAGCAAGAAAAATGATCCCCAGACTATCCATGTATTGGAAAAAATAGCTGACATCATGTTCAGAAAGCTTACTATCCCAAAATATTCTGACCTAGGCAACCCTGTTGTCAAAGTCATTATTAATGGAACAACCATTAAAAATGCATTGACTAATCTTAGAGCTACTATAAATGTCATGACCAAGGATATAATGCAACAACTTGGTATAACCAACCTTCGAACCACACCCACTATCTTGCAGCTTGCAGATAGTTCCACTGTGAAACTTGATGAGATGGTAGAGGATATAGTTGTTAAACTTCAATCCTGGTCTTACCCAGCTGATTTCATGATACTATCACCCAAAGCTATACTAGGGGGATACCCAATTATACTTGGTAGGACTTGGTTAGAAACTGATGATACTTACATTAGATGTCACTCAGGGGATATGACCAACTCTGATGGTCAACATACAAAGACTCTAGTCCCGTATCCACCAGCCCAACCTCAAATGGAATTAGCCTCACCAATATGGCCTGACATATGAGAAGAAGTTGAGGTTATAGACTTAGTGTCTTAGTTAATGATGTTAAAAAGAGATCCCTTCTTGCAACTCCAAGAAGAAGACAAAGTGATCACCAACATCTTGCATAACCAGTATGGATCGAACCCAAATTCTTTGGAGTGTTCCTCCAATAACTGCTCTCTAGAGGTTTTAAACTTTGATTACCAATGAGATTCTCTTGCAACCAAATGTCTCTACCACCAGTCACTTCCCCATGAGATACAAGTTCCCTCATTAATGAACACATCTATGATAGAGGTGACAACGAAAATAGAGGTGTATCCTAGCCGCTACTTGAATATCAATAGCCAACTAACTCCTTAACAACAAACATCACTGACTAATATGCTGACAGGCCATACTACAACATTTGCATGAGATTATTCTGACATGAAAGGCTTGGACCCAAAACTGTGTACCCATATGATATATCTAAAAGAGGACACACCCCCTGTGAGGCAATTTCAAAGATGATTAAACCTAGCATTAAGAGAAATAGTCAAAATAGAGCTACAAAAACTCCTCAATGCTAGATTTATATATTCAATATCAGATAGCCAGTGGGTTTCTCCATTAGTAATTATACCCCAAAAAATGAGGAAAATGGTGAGTGTGTGTGGACTATAGAGAGCTCAACAATGCAACTAAAAAGGATCACTTCTCCCTTTCATTTATTGACTAGGTATTGGACTCCTTGGCAGACAAAGAGTATTTCTCCTTCCTAGATGGGTATAGTGGGTACAACCAAATCTGAATCTTTCCTGAGGATTAGGAAAAGACTACATTCACTTTCCCTTGGAGAACTTTTACCTATTCATTTTTTCCTTTTGGTCTCTATAATGCCCCAACAACATTCCAAAGAGAGGTTATCAACATTTTTGTTGATATCTCTCATGACTGTATGGAGATTTATATGGATGACTTCACAACATATGGTGAAAATTATGAGGAAGCCCTGAAAAACCTAGATAAAGTCCTAAAAAGGTGTGAAGAACACAACCTGTCTCTAAAAAGTGAAAAGTGCTTCATAATGATGGAAGAAGGGATAGTGCTTGGTCACTAATATATATCTGCTATTGGAATCCAAGTGGACCTGGCCAAAGTTGAAGTTATTCAAAACCTTCCAACACCAACCAAGCAAAAAGATGTCTAAAGTTTTCTTGGACACGCTGGTTATTATAGTGTTGGTTAACAGTTTGTCCTCTTTAAGATTTCTAATCTTTGACTCTTAAATTACCCAATGGGAGAGAACAAAAGGATGTCACCAACAATTGGGTCAGTGTATGTCTTCTATCACTGCCCTCTGAATTGATAGGTACAGCTCCCTAATTATGTATGATATACAATGAATGTGTTTTTATCTTGATCACCAGGTTGTCTCTGATGTGTTTTAACCAAATTGCTTGTAGGCACAAACAATTCAGGCAAGGATTTATGCTTATTATCTTCTAACTCTAATCTACCTATTTTAACCATGCAAAGTCTAACCAAGAGAATAGGAGCAGAATCATGCATAAGAGACAAATAGAATTGTTTTAACTGCAACTTCTGTCATGAAATGGAATCCACACATACATCACAGCTCTACACACCACTGTACTTTCTGTCCAGTATGCAACTATTTAACTAACAGGATGAATAGGAGAAGAATCACATATGACAAGTAAATGGAATCACTTACTGCAACCACAGACATGAAATGGAATTCAAGACGTAATCACAGCTTCATACATAACTGTCCTTTCTATTCAAATGCATATGATTGACTACCAGTGGAACAACGAAACCAGAAACCTTGCTATAGTAAATGGAATTACTTTGCTCAAATATCCAGTTTGCCGACCTTTACAATGAGTTTCTTCCCAGTATTTATAGACTTCACAATACATAGAGTTTGTCAGAACTCATGACCTTCCAGCTTCCATGAATACAAACAGACTATACACCAAGTAGGAATATCTTCAATGAGAGGGTATGGAAGATGATCATGATATCTCAACCTCTCGATCAACACCTGTCAAGCCAGAGTTCATTGGGCTTCCGGAGTCACTTAACTTTGATTTGTCCTAAGAATGTGAACAGATGCCATCTATCGGCAAGAACTTTACCATCTTTTATCATGCAATCTCTTTCTCTGTTCTTCCTTCGACATACTCCGTGACAGACGCTTTCTATTTTACCACGACAGTCGACTTGAAAAAGAAATCGACGTTTATTTCTTTTCAATTCTCTTCTATCACCTTTTATTATAATGTTCAAGCACCGTCGAGATCCTTAAAATCATAAGTTTTAATCCTTTTATTGTATGCTTGACACGCGTCACCATCTCATTTGATTTCCTTAAGTCTTTGGCCTCCTTGACAATATTCTCATCGGACGGTGGTCGCATGATTGCAAGAAGGAAGAATATTCCTTGCGATCATGCGCCAGCCGTAGATTTCCTGTAGTGGACCCCTTTATACTTCTTCACTGTTGGAAAAGCAAAATCTATGGCTGTCTGAAGATCACATACGTCTGACACATCCCTTGTGAAAACACGCCTGCCGTTGATTCTCTGCCAATGTTAGGACCCTTCTGACAATATGCTAACAGGTCCCTCTGACAATCCGCCAACTCATTATCTTGTGGACCAACCACAGACTAGCTTATGTGTTCGTGAAACATCCCAGACCCACTTCTTCACACTTGGCAGATCCGACAGTAGTCACATGATCATAAGAGCTTACAAGATTCCATAAGATCATGCGCCGTTCGTCGATTTGGAATCTTAAGATGTCTTGGCTTGCTGATGTTTGCGGGGCCCAGCAACCTCATTGTCACATGATCGCATACCATTATTTTAATCTATGCGATCATGCGACCGCCTTTCTAATTGGTACACATTGGCTGCGTCATTGGCACTTGTGGGACCTAACAGACTTCATTATCGCATGATCGCATAGCATTATTTTATTCCTTGCGATCATGCGACTGCATCTTCATTGGTACACATGGATTCCAGCAGGGCCCCTCTGTCTAATCTCTCCCGTGCTTGGCATATGTGGGTCCCAGTAACACAGTCAGCTCCTTGAATTTCTACTATCGCATGATCATGTACCATTATTTTAATCTATGCGATCATGCGACTGCTTCGTTATTGGTGCACGTAAGCTACTTTGTTGTCTTCACAGGTCCCAGTAGGTTCCATTGTCGCGTGATCGCATACCATTATTTTATTCCATACGATCATGTGACTGCTTCACCATTGATACATGTGGATTCCAGGCGTCCTCCAAATCAGCAAAGGTAGGCCCAGCCTCTGACATCAAGACAGTCTTTCAAACAAGGAGATCAGACGGCCATCGCAACACCATGATGTTAACTCATTTGCATTTTAGGATCGAGGTAATGCGATAACCATCAGATTGGATCGACGTTTAACTTCTGAAGAACGGGACCGGGCCTGCGAGAGAAAAGACTTGATAGATGGCAAGATCTCCGCAAACCCTGTATGAGTCTTCAGTATTTTTGAGGAATAACAGGAACCGTAGATGCAAAATTTAGGTTATCATATCTCCGCCACCCTGAAACTTCATGATTATCGAACCAGATTACCTGTCATTTCTTGCGCTGAGCTCGTAAAGACTTAGGCAATTCTGATATGCATCTGGATAACGCGCAGGACACATGCATGTGAACTCGGCACCTGTTATATTATTTTTTCCATAGGTTCTAAAATGTGACAGGAAGATTTTTAATACCATCAACTCCATGACTGTCCACCCTTTGCTACTGATAATATCATCAAACAAGTCGGCAATTCTAGCACTCTCCATACAGAAAAAGTTTCCTCTTGATTCTTCTAAAAGAACAAACACCATCCATCTTGATATACAAGATTATCAATAGAGCACATCTTCTTTGCCAGGATGGGGTCTATAACCTACCCAATGTTACAAGATCTTGTAGAAAAGCCCACCCGATTCAAAGAAGGAAAGCAATGATAGGGAAACCTGGCAAAGAAAGCCTACCTAAGCAAGACTTAGACCTAGACTCGACCAACTTCATATGGAAAAATGACGGGTGACTAAAAATCAGACAACATATAGAAGATTCATCAAAGACTTCAGAAAAATGGCCAATCCCCTTCATTCTCTACTCACCAAAGATTCAAAATTTACATGGACCCCCAGTTGTGATCCAACCTTCCTACAGCTGAAATTAGTTCTTACTCAAGCTCCTATTTTATGTGGACCTAATTGAGCACTTCCATTCCACATTCATACTGATGCCTCAGATCATGACATAGGAGCTGTACTAGGATAGAAAGAAGATATGGTCGAACATGCAATATATTTCATTAGCAAAAATATGCAAGGAGTGGAGCTGAATTACATAGTCACAGAGAAGGATCTTTTGGCTGTTATCTATGCTCTAACCAAATTTTTCCACTACATCACAGGCTACTAGATATTTGTGCATACTGACCATGCAGCCATTAAGAATGTTGCTAATAAGCCTGCAATCACAGGAAGATTAGCCAGATGGCTTCTACTGTTACAGGAATTTGATATCACCATAGTGGACAAGAAAGGAAAGTTAAATGTGGTTGCAGACTTCCTATCATGATTACAAAATGTAGATGAATCGTAAATCATTGATGATAGCTTTCTGGATGATCACCTATTCTCAATTTCTGCCAAAACTCCTTGGTATGCAAATATTGCAAAATACTTAGTTTCTCAAAAGGTACCTCCCTATTTCTCACCAAAAGAAAAGGGGCTACTCATAGAAAAAACTTTCAAATTTTCATGGATTGATGATTGTCTATTCTATAATGGGCCTGATCAAATATTGAGAAGGTGTGTCAGGGAGGATGAAACCTATGACATCCTACATGCATGTCACAATGAGCCTTGCGGGGAGCATTTTTTAGCCAAAAGAACAACAATGAAGATTCTAAACACAAGATACTACTAGCCAACCCTCCATAAAGATGTTGTCAACTACACAAGAAAATGTGACCGATGCCGAAGGATGGGGCGAACAAAAAAGTTTGATGAAATACCTCTCTTTCCTCAATGGGTAGTCACTCCATTTGATAAATGGGGGTTAGATTTTGTTGGACCCATCAGCCCTTCATCAAATGAAAATTCCTACATTCTTGTGTGTACTAACTATGTCGCAAAATGGGTGGAGGTACATTCCATGAAACATGCTCGAGATAATAAGGTAGCTGAGTTTTTATATGAGGAAATTTTCACACGATATGGTGTACCAAGAGAAATGGTTACTAGTCAAGGAGCTCACTTCACATCAAAAATAATCACTACCCTAATGAATGAATATAATATTCATCATAGGAAATCAAGTCCATATCACCCATAGGAAAATGGGAAAGCAAAAATTATAAATAGGGAGATAGAGGCCATTCTGACCAAAATAATGCAGTTACACAAAAAGGATTGGAGCACAAGGTTACAAGAAGTAGTTTGGGAATACAAGACAACCTAGAAGATGACAACCAATTTCACAACTTTTGAACTGGTTTATGGAAAGAACATTGTCATGCCTATAGAATTTGAGCATAAGACCTTGAGAATGACATTACAACTAAACATTGACCTTCCAACAACACAACGCAATAAGATCCTGCAGCTTAACCAACTAGATGAAACATGAAAGGAATTCTTGTAGCACACTAAAATGATCCAAATATAGTGAAAAAAGTGGCATGACTCTCATATCATCAACAAACAGTTCACTCCTAGTGATTGGTCTCTCTTTTACAATTCTCGTTATCAAGAGACACAAGGTAAGCTTACTACAAGATGGATTGGTCCTTATGAAATTGAAAATGTCTATGCTAATGGTGTGGTTTAGTTATCAACCATCAACCCCATACATTTCAAGTTGTTGGTAAATGGGAATAGACTCCATCTGTACCATAAACTAGAAACAAAGGGAAAATTTATGCGGCAGTTTGAGATTTCTCCTACCGCAGCTGAACCCCCTGCAGTCGATAAAGCTCCTGCAGTCAATTAACTCTCCAAAGCCAATGGACCTCTTCCAGCTAAAGACTTCTCTATAGTTGATGTACCTCCTCCACCTAAATATTCTCCTGTAGCCAACAATTCCCTCTGAACACTGCTTTAATTTTGCACGGTTGCAGTCATAATAAAGTTTTCATTTCCCACGAAAACATTTCTTATCATAATAAAGCACCCATCACATCACATCTCATTACTATTATCTTCCATGTCCATCCATCCATCACATCATCATTACGCAATGTGTTACTTTTTGTTTGGCACACATCACTCAATCTTTTTGGATTTTGGCATTTACAACTATTATATTCCAGGTACGCATTCATTTATTATTTCAAATACTCTTTACTTGCTTTAATATTATTATAACTAATGGTTCAATTAATTTATTATTTTTTCCAAGTACTATTGTACTTTTAAGCCATACATGTGAGGACACCTACATATTTTCATAGGGGGTAGTCAGTTTAAGTGTGTGATGTAATAACTATCCTCACTTAAGATCACCATCATTAATTTGCAATCATGTACTGCCCAGCCATTGATTTAACAACCTCTGTATCCAAAATTTGTAGCCTTAAGTTTGTTTTTGAATTCCAAAATTCCAGCTTCCGTTTTATTTTTCTTTTTGAATTCCTCTGCCATTTTTCCTAAGATACCCACTGAGAGAGCCAAGATAGTCTTTGTCTAATAATTACCAAACCCTAGTGTAGTTTAATTCTAGGAAGAAAGGAGAATAGGAGAAGTTGTTAAGGAAGCCACTAGAATTAGAATAATCAAGGTTGCAAAATCTCTCGAGAAAACAAGATGGGTGGACAACCTATATGCTATGAGCTGACCAATCATGCATCTTTATTGCAAGACCAGGCCAATGTTTAGACATTTAACTGTGTAGGATTGCTTACATATTTTGTACGGTTGAATGGTCACGATGAGGATGTGGCATTGGAATTCCTGTGGACATATAGTAATGGGGTCACTTATGTAAAAGGATTAAAAGTAGAAGCTTCGAAGGTGCGAATTGTAGAATTTTTTGGACTTCCTGCCACAGGCGAAGCATTTTCACATAGTCATGATGCTCGCACAGCTCAACAAGAATTTTCTTTTCTAGTAGACATCACAACGAAATACAAAAAACAAGGTGCTAGACATACATCTCTTCCTGGTGAGTACCCTCAGTTAACAGTACACATTATAAGGTACATTACTTTTGAAGGGTGGTTCTCTTTCCTACATGCCATTCACTTCAAGCTTTTGAGTCATTTGTAGTATGGCCATTTAGTAAATATTCCCAATGTCCTATATTTGTTGTTGAATTTGAGAGCTAAAGAGGTTAGGAAGGGAAGGCAGAATGTCGTTACCCATCATGGTCTAATAAAAATTCTACTAGAAAGAGCCATGCATGATACCTCTCCCATGACCTGGGAAGAGTTTCTTGCAGCACCTCATGTGCAATTAAACAAAGACAGAACACAGGTTGCAGAGCCACAACCAAAACATCAAGAAGAGAAGGAAAATCTTCCTGATGAGATCTGATAGGGAGGCTCCCCAAACACCTTGAGTTGTCTTGAAATCTTCTTAGGTCACACTTAGGACATCTTAGGGTTTCCTCAATCCACCCTCAATCACCTAGAAGGAATCAATTCCTTCCCACTTACAAGAGCCTTCCTATCTTCTTTAGTTTCCACTCTTTGTCTTCAAAGACAACTTTACCATTCCATCACTCACAAGCCCTAATCTATGGTTTGGATTGCAAGAGGTTAAGGGATTCTTTCTAATCCAATTTTGACTTGTAATTTGAGTCTCTGATTGCCAATATTACCCATTTTCCCATCACTCACTAAATTCCTAAGATCTAGGCCTTGTAGCCTTTTTGCCCAATTAGGCCTCATAAAATATAGGATTCTTCTTCCACTACAAAATCTTCTTAAAGAACCCCCAAATGTTTTTTGGTAGTTCACATATATGCCTTAAGACCTTTTAGATTTTCTTGGTCTGGGGTCCTGACACTGTCCATACATCCTATTTCAAAATTAGAGCCTTCTTCTTGGTTTTAGACCTATCTTAGGTCTTTGGCTTCAAAACTTGGAAAGATGATTTCCAGGGCACTCCTCCTATTCATAAAGTACCTGCAGATCACTAAACATCACATTCAAGGCCTTCTTGGCTCTTGACACAAACCCTCCTATAATATTTCTACTCAAACACTAGGTCTTCCTAGTCGGGCTTTACACTTAGCTCACCTAGGGCAAGACCTTAAAAATCACAACATGCATCTTCATAGCCCAGACTTGAGGCATCATGAAGCTTATCAACCCTAGTCTCCACCCCCAAAAGGTCATACAAAAACTATGGTGGTGGAGCTAGGCTTACATTTTGTACACACTATCAAAACTGGACAAAGAACTGTGAAAAACAAAAGAATTTACAAAATGCTAAGTAAACCTAACTAAAGAACAAACTCAAATCTTGAATCACACTAAAACATGATAAATAATAGATTCAAATAGCTATAGATGATGTTTTAATCCATGCAAAGCTAAAAGATAACTATGTTCCTCAAGTCTTTCTCTATTCACAGTGAAAACTTCCTGCTACAGTATGTCAGTCTGTACACAATGAGATCACCAACCCTAAATTAGGGTTTTTCAAAACATATATATTCTCATCTCATGTGTCTTGGCCTATTAGGCATATCTAAACCCTATTAAGGCTAAAACCCTTAAAGTTAGGCTTTTTGTCATAGAAACTTTTAAAAGTTGCAAATGTTGCTCGACAACATTTTTTACATCTTTTTTCTCTTCAAGGTGTTCTAACTCCACCCAAGCTTCTCTAACCTTAGTTAGACTTCTTAGGGCATCTAAGACCCTAAAAAAACTAAAAACAACATTTAATCACTTCCTGACATCATCAGGTACAGGACTTCCATGAAGACAAATTAAGCTCATAACTAGAGTTAAATACTAATCTAGACTCAAACCACACTATTGTTGATCACATGACCATATCTAATTACAATTCCCTTCAAGAGGATCTTTCCACATCAAAATAGGACAACCAACTGGTCTCCTAAGGGTGCTCCTATACCATGCTGCCAAACCAAGAAATTAAGTCACCTCTGGTGATAGGAGTTTAGGATCAACTCCATGACTTTTGAAGGCATTCTCAGCTACCCAAGTAGCTTCAGCTTCTGAATTTCCTTTCCACTGAATCAAATGTTCCATTTATGTGCCCTGCCTAGTCTTTTTCTTAACTCTAGAGGCTAGAATCTTCTCTACTACCAGTTGAGGTGTATGGAAAATCTAAACATTCTTATTGATTTCCTCACTATTTGACTGAGACTTTGAAGGTACTATTGTAGGGCCTTTATACAGTACTAAGTCTTGTACATTGAACACTAGAGACATTGCCAAGTCTGATGGCAAGTCTAGTTCATAGGCATTCTACCCACATTTTGCAAGTACCTTGCAGGGACCTATCCTTCTCATTTGAATTTTGGTGGGAATTCCCTTCTATAATATAGATTTATTAAGGTGAACCGTTACAAGATCTCCCACAGGAAACTGAAGGTATTTCCTTCCTTCATCAACTTTGGCTTTCATCTTTTGTGTAGCCTCTTGGAGCTACTTCTTCACTTGATCATGAACCTCCTTCATTGATTGAGTGAAGTCTTCTGCATATTCACTCCTTCCTTCTTGATTTTCTAGTTGCCTCAGCTCACACACACCTCTAGGATGTACCCCATAGAAAACTTCAAAAGGGATTTTCACTATTGTTCTATTCACACTGTCATTGTAGGCATACTCTTCCTGTGGTAATAACTTATCCCACATTACTCCATACTCCTTTGTCAAGCATCTATGGAGATTTCCCAACACCCTATTAATGACTTCAATTTAACCATTAGTTTGAGGATAGTAGGCTGATCCAAATGATAGGTTAGTACCTAACCTCTTCCACAAGGTCTTCCAAAAATGGCCCATAAACTTGACATCTCTGTCAGAGACTATGCTTAGTGGCAAGCCATGAATCTGTACCACTTCTTTAAAGAAAAAATGTATAATATGATTAGCATCATGAGTGGTTTTGCAAGAAATGAAGTGGCTCATCTTGCTAAACCTATCTACAACCACAAATATACTATCTAAACTAGTCTTGGTTCTAGGCAACCCAACTATGAAATCCATACTAATGCATTCCCAAGGTCAACTAGGAATGGGTAAAGGTTGATATAAACCTGCATTAGATGAGGTGCCTTTAGCTTTTCACAAACCAAGCATTGTTCCACATACCTTCTGATGTCCTTATGCATCCTAGTCCAATAATAGAACCTGTGCACTAGTTCTAGTGTTTTTTTTAGGCCAAAATGCCCACTCAAGCTCCCATTGTGCTTCTCTTGTATCAAATTGTCCCTCATAGATCCTCTAGGAACACATAACTATCCACCTCTAAACAATAGATCATTTTGAATTGTATAGTCTGTAAATTGACTATTTGAAATGATTCTTAAATTCTTTACAAACCTTGTATGCTTTTGCAATGTCTTCATCTCCTTCATAGAGCTCTTTGAAGCTCTCAATACCTATGCTTTGGAGCTGCACTTCTTGGATGGTCAAAAGTCTCCTACTCAAGGCATCAGCCACCTTGTTCAACTATCCTTTCTTGTGCTTTATTGTGAATGTATAGACCTGCAAATATTCCATCCATTTGAGATGCCTATTGCTCAACTTTTCTTATGAATTGATGAAACTCAAAGCCTTGTTATCCGTATACACCACAAATTCTTTAGGCAGAAAATAGTGCCTCCATTTTCTCAAGGATTGCACCAAAGCATATAACTCTAGATCATAAGAAGAATAGTTCTTCTTAGCCTCATTTAAATTCTCACTATATAATGCCACTGGTCTATTTTCTTGATTCAGCAATTCCCCAACTGCTATGCCACTTGCATCAAACTCTAAGGTGAACAACTTATCAAAATTTGGTAAAACTAATATAGGTTGTGTAGCCACTCTCTTTTTCAATAACTCAAAACCTTTACCAACCTCTGGAGTTCACTTAAACTCAGTTTCCACTCCACCTTTTATAGTATCTAAGACTGGTGCACATATCTCACTAAATCATTTAATGAACTTCCTATAGAATTGGGCAAGTCCATGAAAACTCCTTACCTCAGTGCTGCTTGTAGGTGTAGGCCAATTGAGTATTGCTTCCACCTTGCTAGGATCCATCTTCAAGGTTCCTTGAGACACTACAAAACCAAGATAGATCAACTCTTGCTTCATAAATTCACACATTCCAAATTAATGGACAACTTCTCCTCATGGAGTCTCTTCATCACAATCTACAAATGTTGGAGGTGTTCCTCTTTAGTCTTGCTGAAAATTAGAATATCATCCAGGTACACTACTACAAATTTGCCTATGTAGCCTTTCAACACCTCATTCATCAACCTCATGAAGGTTCTTGGAGAATTACTAAGCCCAAAGGGCATGACTAACCATTCATAGAGCCCTTCTATGGTCTTGAATGCAGTCTTCCATTCATCTCCCTCCTTAATCCTTATTTGATGGTACCCACTCTTCAAATCCAACTTGGTGTAGTACCTTGGTCCTCCCAAATATTCCATAAGATCTTCAATCCTTGGAATGGTAAATATGTACCTTATAGTGATCCTATTAATTGCTCTTGAGTCTGTACAAAGCCTCCACTTACCCCCCTTCTTTGATGCTAGGACTACTGGCACTGCACATGGGCTAATGCTCTTCCTTATTAGTCCTTGTTTCAAAAGTTCTTGCACTTGTCTAGCTATCTCCTTGTTCTGATCAGGAGTCATCGTGTATGCTTCTTTTTTTGGCAGAGATGCCCCTAGTATGAAGTCAATTTGATGACTTATAGCTCTAGGAGGTGGTAACATGGTAGGTGACCCATCACTAACTATGTCTTGGAACTCTTTTAAGAGCTCCTACACTTCCTTAGGAAATGGTACTTGTTCCATCTTCTTCTCTTGACTAGGCTTCTGTAGACACCTAAAAATCCTTTAGAAAATAAAGTATTTTTATTTTCTGAAAAATCTCTAATGACATCATCATTTATAAATTAATTATTTATTTAATTAATTTATTTATTTTTATGTCATTAAATTCCTTTACCTTAATTTAAAATATTTAATTACGGAATCCCTCCCAAAAATGTTTAAATCTTATTTAAACATTATCTCCTTATTTATTATTTATTTAATTAATAAATTGACCAAAAATCCCAAAATAAATTATTTATTTATTTTTTGCCCAAAACTTGGCCAATTTCCTTAAGACCACTAACCTCTTCCAGAATCTTCTAATCCTTCTTTAATTTCGATTAAAGGCTAATCCATTCATTTCCTAACCCTAATCCCAACTCAAAATATTTAATTAAGATTAAATATTTAATCCTCATATTTGTTAAATTCATTTTTAATAAATATTCTCAAAACCTAAACCATGGAAATAAATAAATCTTTATCTATTTCCTAAAATCTATGTTTATCCTAAGGAAAT
Source organism: Chamaecyparis obtusa (assembly GCA_027943335.1). NCBI lineage: Eukaryota > Viridiplantae > Streptophyta > Pinopsida > Cupressales > Cupressaceae > Chamaecyparis > Chamaecyparis obtusa. The sequence goes on along the minus strand of BSBK01003968.1, from coordinate 404,283 downwards.
TCTAGACTCTTCTAGAAAGTCCTAATCCTAACCCTAATCCTAATCCCCCCCCTAATCCTGTCACATTCCCTAACCAAGGTTAGCCAACTCCTAAGCTTAACCTAAAGTCAACAAACTTCTAGAAACTTCTCTTACATGCATTAAGTGCATTTAAGGCCTCCTTATCCCTCTTACATGCATTTATCATGCATTTAAGAAGCCCCTCACCCCTTTCTTACACTCTTTGACCTTAGGCACATTTCCCAAATTGTGCACATTCCTCCCATCTTTCAACCCAATGCCCTTATGACACTTGTCACAAGGAGGTGGCCCTGAACTAGCACAATCCATGTGCTCCCCTTTGAATGAATCTTGGCCTCTCTTAAGGATTTTGATCCTGGCCACTCATTCCTCCTTCCCAAATCCTATAAATGCTCCTCATTTCCAAGAGCAAAAAAAAACCATTCACCTTTCATTTCAAGCATTGTTATCATGCCCATTTAGCTCTAGACTTAGCATAATCATCTTAAATCTAGCTTACTTTCAAGCATTTTAGCTCATCCTAATTTAGTAATAATGGACTAACATAGTTTATTTCCTCATTTTACATAGCATACCATCATCATCACATCTCTACTTGGTTAAAATCAATCTTAGCATAAACATCATGTAGCTTGATATTCATTTAAGCACCATTTGGATCCTTGAGGCCTTAAGGGAAAATCAGGTGTTCTATACTTGTTTTTGTGCCATTTATGAGGTTTTCATGGATCTCAATCCATCCTAAAATGCATAAGGAACATGCTCCAAGTGCTTAGAGAGAACACCCACATCCCCTTAATCAAGAGCAAATCAAACAGTGCTTGGGTGCACCTGTTTAAGCTCAATCTGAGGTGGCTTAGTTTAGAATTTTACTTGTTTTTTATTGGTTTCATGTTAGACTAAAATCTAATCTTTGTTTGGCTTGAAAACTTTTTAAAACAGGTATCCTCAAAAGCCTTGTCCACATTCTGGCATGCCCGGTGGGACCCAAACCCATAATCACTTGATTATATCATGCTTTGTATTCTCGTATTTATAGGAAATAGATGAAATGTCACCTATACAAAGTTTAGTCACGCCTAGACACAGTTCAGTCATGCCTACAAATAGTTTGATCATGCCTACAAGCTCTGTATCGATGCCTATTTTCTGAAGATTTTTCATACTCGATAACTTCTATTCTATCTAAACTTCTTTTCTGTCGCCTGCAACAGAAATAATCACGCCTACGAGATAAACATTCACGTATCTGCATATAGAATTCTCACCTATAATCATTTCATTATCACTGGTATCCATTCCGTTATTGCCTACCAGCATTTCATTATCACCTGTAAAAATTTCATTGTCGCCTACACCTATTAAAATTTCATTGTCGCTTATGCACATTTTACTATCACTTATATACATTTCATTGTCACCTATGCACAATTAAGTGTCACCTTTGAATATTTAGGTGTCGCCTCTGCCTAATTAAGTGTCACCTAGGCATGTTTGAGTGTCACCTATGCTTATCTTGATGTCGCCTATGAGATTTTTGTTGTCGCCTGGGAGTATTTTGTTATCGCCTGTAAATCTTTCTCTATCACCCCCGCAGAGTTCTCTGTCACCTGTAATCATTCCGCTGTCGCATGTGAGTTTTTCAGTGTCGCGTGTGCATTTTCTAGCATTGCATATTAGCTAGACAATGTCACTGTGGACTATGTTTTTACCGTAAATTTTTCTCAGATTCATAAAATGCAAAGGTCAAACAAATCTTGAATGAAACTAAGGAAAAGAACTTAGGTCCTAAGAGTCATTATCATTTTGAAAATCAAACCCAATCTTGAATGCATTAAAAGAACAAACATTTCTATTCCCTCCTTTTCAATTCAAGCAAAGCGCAAATTCAATCTTGAATTCCTTAAGGACAAAACAAAGCTCTTTTCAAAGTTCTAAATCAACACGCACATCTCAATCTTGAATGCTCAAAAGAAAAGAACTTGTAATCGCTCAAATCGTTTACCTTTTGGAGAAAGAACAAATCAAACCTTAGGCACTTGTGTCTTCAATTTCAAAGTTCAAAATCACACCTAATAAAATTGGAAGAAAGAACAAACTTGCTTGATGTGCATTTAGGAGTTTTTCAAAATTATTGCAAAATCCTGTTAAAGTAAGCAATGTAGAACATTTTGGACTCGGACAAGTTCACTTGTTCTACTTTTAGCAAGGCCTATCCAGGGAGAAAAGTGCTTCCTCCTTGGAGAACGACCTCAAACCGGTATCCCCCACTAGCCGGTATATAAATAAAGTGAAGGCAAAAAGTACTCACTTATATCTCCTAATCCACAGGCATTTTGTGCCAAATGCAAATGTCTGGGGATAGGTAAATATTCCTCCCCTAGTGTTGTTGGCTAGGCTCTTAAGTGAGTCACAGGCGGTCAGCATAACCAGGTATGGAGACTCCATGGAACTATTAAAAAATTGATAAAATAGAGGCTACCCTATCTACATCTGAAAGTATCAAAATCCTTGTGCAAGGACTGATTCCAAGGGGTTTACCAGGTCACCTCAAGATTACTCACCATTTGTATTCCCTTCTAGGGGGTACCAAGCTATGGGAAAGTGATTTTGATACTCACCTTCCTTAGGTAGATCTATTTGAAAGGGCTTGATAGTCAATACTCCGTGAAAACATTGTTGGAACATACACTTTCAAAGCTTTATCAGAGTCAATTATCCTGTTTGTATCCCACAGGGTTGCTTTGTCCCTTGTGGAGATTGCTTTTCCAAAAATCTTTGTTGAAATCTATCCTTTGCCATTGGAAAACATCAAATTGATCAACAAACCCAGTTCGAGATACTCAAGACATTTTGCAGAGAAACTCTTGAAATCAGATACCCAAAGAACCTTTTTTTTCTCAAACCAACTTATCAGAATTTCCCCAAGTTATGTCAAATTTGATCAAACATCTGAAAGCTAAGTTGCCCAAATCCAAAGCTTATCAAGAGAATAAAGTTGTAGAAAGAAACCTTAAGAGCCATTAATCCTCTATCCAAGCAACCCAAGCAGAAGAAAAATATCAAGAAAAGCTTGATAATATTGGCTATAACGCAAGAGTCAAAAAGTTTGCCTACCGATTCCAAGTGAACCATCGCTACATCAGCCTTGAAAGAGAAGATTAGATAGGATCCATCACATGTCCATTCTACATTCAGATCTCAAAATCCTATCTTGACAGTCCTTCATCTTAGTCTCATACTAGTTTCATCCCCGCATCATCACCAAATCCTTAGTTGCATTCTAGAGTCCTTAGATGCATTCATCATCATCTTCATAGCAGCATCATAGATCATCCATCTCAATTGCATTTGCATCATCCTTTTAGAAAGAGCATTGTTCCATCATCCTTCAGCATCATTCCATCAGCAATCCACAATCAGAGTCCCATATCCTTCATCCAAATCCAGCATCCAATATCCAAAATAGAATCCACCATCCTTTGCACCAAATCCAGAGATCCAAATCCACAAGCACTTAGTTTTCAAAACCTTTGAGTTGTTTCCATCCCTTATCCTAAATTAGATATCATCCCCTTTTTGATAGAGCATTATCCAAAGGAAATCCAACTTGTCCTTGCATAGCCTCATCATCTTGAGCAAGAGATTGGCTTGCATTGATAATAATCTAGTTGACTAAAGATCATTAGTCTATCCTAGGTTGGCTAAATCCTACCACTGATCCTCCATCGGGAAAACAACAACTCATTGTTGACACTTAGTAGTCTTCCACCAGCATCCCACCAATCCTCCACCCAATCTTGAACCAAATTAGAGCATCCCACCAAGCCCCCATCATCACCAAGCTTTTTTACCAATCTGTCACCATCTCCCATCAATCTTCCACCATCCTTGATCCAAATCCAAGCATTTCACCAATCCTTGCATTGCATTCTAGAAATTCATCATCCTTAGAAGTTACTTAAGCTTGCATCATCATCCTTTAGAGTCTTTTAGGAAACATATTGCATCTATCTAGCATCTACATCTCCATGCCTATTGAGACAAGATCTGGATCTAGAAAAAGAAGGAACATGAATCCTTATCCAATCACCAGTTCATCTGATCCCAACATTTTTACTAGCACAATGATAGCCTATGATCCCCAAATACAAACTAGAAATACATGGGATGATCCCAACATCCCCTCAGCTCCTCTAGCAATAGAAACATTTGTGAATCATCTAGAAAATCCACCAGTAGTCAATGCACTCTTGGCCCAAAACTAGAAAAACATGTTCACTAACTTTGCACAAGCGTAGACTTCCATTATGCCATATCTCCATCCTCGCATTCCCATAAGCACTATCCAAATCCCAACACAAGTATACTCTCCATTCATCCAACTATTCCTTGATCCAACCTTGCAAACATCTCAAGCAACCTCCACCATTCCTCTTCTTTTGCAAGGAAGCTTTGCTAGTCCTGTAACACAAGCTATAACACCATCTGCTCCATTTCCTATCATAGGTACTCCATCATCTGCCATGGCTGCTCAAGCTCTTGCACAAATCCAACACTTGTCCTAGAATCAACTCTCGCCTCTCACACAAACCTTTACACAAGTAGTTCCACCATCTTCCATAAGCCAAACAGCACCTTTGACTCCAGGAGGGATGCAATCATCCTTCCCCTTCACTTCACAAGCTTCCACATCCACACCTTTTGTGCTAGGAGGGATGCAATCATCTTTCCCTTTCACTCCACAAGCTTTTGCATCCATACCATCTTTTCCAAGGTCAACGCAATTGTTTCCCTCTTTCTCCCAACAAGCCTCCACATCAACGTCATCTATTTCGAGGGTAGCGGAACTGCTCCCCCTTCATACCCAGCAAGCTTCCACTTCCACATCACCTTTTTCATGGGGAACACAAGCATCTTCTTCATTCCCCCCCCAGCAAGCATCTACCCAGGCACAAGCCCAACAAAATTCCTTCACCACAGGAATGCCTTCCATGGGTTCTTCAAAACCACCATTCATGTCCCAAACTCCCATCACATCTACCTTCCTAGCATCCACTGCAACACAATTCCCACCTCACACTAGTCCTCGTTGGGGTCTCACTCAAGAAGACATGAAAGCCTTTGGAATACCAACTCACTCTCCTACATCCGTGTTTGCAAACAAACAAGCCACCTTCTCACAAGTAGCACAACAACAACCATCTCAGCCTCCACCAACTTCATCCTTCACAAGCTATCCATTCCCAAAACCTAGTGCTTTTCAGCAAGTTCCTCCACCTCAACAGCAAAGTTCACCCATTTCGCAAGTTATTTTTCCCAACCATCCTTTTATTCAAGCTTCCCTACATCAGTTCCACCCTTAAGCAATATGGGAATGCACCTGACTTATATTGGTCAACCACAGAGCCAAGTTCAGCAAGGACCATCTTACCAACAAGCTACATCATTCCACCAGTCATCCCCACAGCAACCATATTTTCAGTCACAGCAACAAACCCCCATCATTCCCCAATTCCTCCTATCAGTCATAGCAGCAAGTCCCAGTCATCCCACAACACCAGCAAGTAGTCTCATATCCACCACCACAATATCCCCCTATGCCACATCAGCAGTATCCTCCCCAGCAAACATCACTCCAAAATCCACTCCAATCTACCTATCCTGCTGGGCCATCTCCATATCCCACTCAACAATACCCACCTCAAATGGGAGTACCCGCTCAAACACCAATCAATGCTAAGTGGGAAGCCATGAAGAATGCTCTTAAAGAGCTTCAATCCAGTGCTGAGAACAAAACTTACAAGTTTGAGGAGGTGTGTCCCTATCCGTTTGACCGATCCATTGCTGCTATACCTTTCCCTAAGCACTTTGAAACAACTAAGTTTGATAAATATTAGGGGAAAGGAGATCCAATCAATCATACTAAATAATTCTATATGGCATGCCAAGAAGTGGCTTATAGTGATAACTATCTCTTACGCCTATTCCCCAAAAGCTTGGGAGGAACCACTGTTGAGTGGTTCTACAAAATACCCTATGGGACTATCACAACCTTTGCTAAACTTTCTAAGAAGTTCATTGCCCACTATGCCCACAATGTTGAGAATGAGTTGACCTTGTTAGATCTTTGCAACTCAAAATAGAAAGAAGGAGAAAGCCTAGTAGAATACTTGCAACGATGGCAGAACCTTACCACCAGGTTATCATACCAGCCACCTGAAAAACATTTGACCAAAATCTTTATTGATAATCTGCATCCTAAGCTGTCCCACTTCATGAGGATGAATTGTCTCCAAACCTATCAAGATATCAAGAGCAAGGGGATAGGTATTGAAAAGGCCCTCCTAGATGAAGGCACAATCTGACACTTCAAAAATGATGCCCAAAAACCCAGCAATGATAAATCCCATTACTGGAATTGTAACAAGAATGTTGTTACTGATGGAGCCACTGATACCAAGCATGTCCAATTTGTCATGGCTAGTCCTCTATCAACTCCTGCATACCAACAACAACCTATGCCTATCTATCAGCAACCTCTTCAAGTCCATCAACAACCCGCACAATAGCATCATTCTCAGAATAATCAGTAGAATTATCAGCAACAAGCCCATCAAGCTTATTAAGGTAATGCAAACAATCAAGTCAATTCCATCAATATTGCTCCCAAGCAGAACAAACCCAGAGCTCAAAATTATCCAAAGAAGACCTTCACACCGCTGGGTGAACCTTTGGATGTTATATTTCATCGAATGGCCAAGGCTAACTTGATTACATATCCACCAATTCAGCCAGTTGATGATACCACTCCCAAGCTTGATTGGTACAAAGATCATGAGTACTATGATTATCATCATGTCAAAGGACACACTACCCTGAAGTGTATGAGACTCAAAAACTATATCCAAGATCTCATTGATCAAAAAGAGATTCAAGTAGATACACCCGCTCAAGCCTCACCAAATGCCAATTTGAAAATTTATCAGAATGTGTTCCCACAACACAATGTTGGGAACAACCAAACTAAAGCCAATCATCCCTAGAACCATGGCAAATGCAAGCAAGAAGATCAAACTACTACCTATATCAATTATGATAATATTGTTGGATGTATAACCCAAGTTGAGCCCACAGTCAATACCATCCATGTCAAAGGAGCGGATCGTCAATGTGCTGTTACTACCCGCAGAGGTCAGATCACTATTGCTAGTGCCCGTCCAAGGCCAGTACAAAATGCACACAATGCATAGTATAACCTCATAGAACATCTTGGGAATACACCAGCCCAAATATCCATCTTGGACCTTCTCCGCACTTCACCTCTCCATCAGGAGATCCTTAACCAAGCTCTCAAAGAAGGACATGTCCCCACAAACATTAACAACACCCAGTTCATGACCCTTGTGGGACATTTATCTGCAGCCTGTGCTTTATCCTTCAAAATAGCTGACATACCAAACATTGCACCTGACCATACTCTTCCTCTCTACATCGCTGTCATGGTCAGAGACTTTGCCATCAAACGGGTCTTAATAGATAATGGCTCAACCCTGAACTTGTGTACTTTGAAATTCATTTAGCAGATTAGGTTCACCCAGGTTGATATAGCACATGAAGTAATCACTATCAAAGCCTATGACAACTTGGAGTGTACCTCTGAAGGTACTATTACTTTGCCCATTCAGCTGGGCCCAACAACACAAGATACTATTTGCCATGTTGTTGATCTTGACCTACCATTTAATATCCTCCTAGGCTGACCATGGATTCATTCCATTAAGGTTGTACCATCTACTTACCATCAGTGCATCAAATTTTTGCATCAAGGCACTGAGGTTACCATCCATGCTGATCCCCAACCCTTCGCATACTACCGTGCGATGGAAGCATCTTTTCCTCATTCTACTCATTATCCTGAAACTAACATTGGCACTTCTGTTGCCAGCTCATCCTGATCCCATTGCGATCTAGAAACCATTCTCACCTCCACCCTCTCTTCTATCAAGATCAATAACCAAGGCTGTGGTGAATATAGCCTACATGATGCATTTGTCGTAGGGGCCCTCCCGCTTGATCCACATACTCAAGGGCACCCGAGTCACCAAAGCAAGCCTATTGAAGAGCATCATGAAATCAAGAGAATGGGACCTATGACTTTTGAATCCCATGGCACATTAAATAGTCAAGAAATGGATCCTGACATTAATAGGTGGTTGTACAAAGATCCCCCACCACCTGATACTCAACTCCTTGTCTACTTCAAAGATAAATACCCACAATCGTACAAGTATGCTACTGAGCAATGGAACTACCAAGGTGGTGGTCTAGGACCACAAGAAGGTGGAAGTAAAGACCCAATTACAGCATCAAAGAATCCTGAGCATCAGGGTCTTGGATTTAATACCCCTTGCCTGCATATACAAGGGCCCAATACTGCAACTAGGGGCACCAACATGACTAGCATTCCCCTCTTAAATAGCCAGGATGACCTCATAGAGATCGAAGACATCCTTGAAGAGAAAGAAATCAGATCCTATGACAATATCTTTGATGATGACACCCTCCTAGGGACTTCTGTCCTCCAACAACTTGCCATCAATCTCATAGAACTTCCCCTCATTCACCCTCAACTCATAGACTGGGACCAACCAAGCATTGCACACATTAATGAGTTCCAAAGCACAAAAGCACTCCTAGCATTCATGGGGGCATCAGGCCCAGACTCAGTTCAGGATTCAGAGTTAACTCACATCTGTAAGCTTGACCCAAAAGGACACTTTAGAGAGGAGGCAAGCTTTAGCTACAAAAGAGAAATAGAAAGAGTAAAACATGAGTCTTTATGTGAAAACCCTTCTGGGGCACATTCTGATTCCAAAAAAGTAAAAATAAAGAGCATATCTTCTAGTGAAAACTTGGCAATTCAAGTGCTAGAAGATGAAGACTTTCCTCTTCCTCCCATCTAGGATTACAGACTTGAGCAGTCACCTATCATCATAGAAGAAACCAAGCCAGTCAACTTAGGTACAGAGGAATGTCCGAGGATCACCTACATTGCAGCCAACATGACAGAAGGTGAAGAAATGGCTTTCACTGCGCTCCTTCAAGAAGCTACTGGAAACTTTGCATGGTCATACGCACACATGCCTGGACTTGATCCTAAACTTTTTGTTCATCATCTAGCTGTAGACCCTAATGTTAAGCTAGTAAAGTAGAAGCTACGCAAAATGCATCCCAAAGTAGCTCTATTGGTAAAATCAGAACTAGAAAAGCTCCTAGATGCAAAGATTATCAGAGCTATAGATTACTCAGATTGGAACTCCAACATGGTACCTGTCACAAAGCCTTTCGGTGACATCTGAATTTGTATAGATTTTAGGGACCTAAACAAGGCATGTCCTAAAGATGATTTCCCACTACCTAACATAGACATGATCGTAGATCTTACAGCGGGCCATGAAATGTTGTCACTAATGGATGGTTTCTCTGGATACAATCAGATTCATATAGCAGCAGAAGATCAACATAAAATAGCATTCACAGCTCCATGGGGTACCTTTTGCTACAACATGATGCCATTCAGGCTAAAGAATGCAGGAGCCACATATCAAAGAGTGGTGACAGAAATCTTCCATGACATGATCCACAAGATCCTAGAGGACTATGTGGATGATATTCTTACAAAATCAAAGACATGCCATGAACACCTTGACATTCTTGAGAGTGTGTTTGATCACCTGCAGCACTATGGGTTACAGCTCAATCCAAAGAAATGTGTCTTTGGTGTTACATCTGGAAAGCTCCTAGGTTTCATATTATCACGACGAGGCATAGAGATTGACCCTAAAAAGGTAAAAGAAATAATAGAAATTCCTCCCCCAAGAACACTTAGACAGCTCAGAAGCCTACAAGGAAAGCTTTAATCAGTGCGTCGGTTCATTTCTCAGCTGGCAGATAAGTGCCAACCTTTCACGTATCTTTTATGCAAAGACACAAGCTTCAAATGGGATCCCATATGTCAGAGAAGCTTTGATAAGCTCAAGGAGTATCTAGCCAATTCTCCAATCCTAATACCACCAGTTCCAAGATGCCCTCTCATACTCTACATCTCAGCAACCACTATAGCACTAGGGGCACTCCTAGCTCAGCATGATGACGAAAACAAAGAGAGAGCCATTTACTACATTAGTCAAACTCTTGTCGGCTATGAGCTTAATTACTCACCCATGGAAAAAGCATGTCTTGCAGTGGTCTTTGCCACTCAAAAGCTTAGACATTACATGCTTAGTCACACAATCAGGCTCATTTCAAAGGTGGACCCCCTCAAATATCTACTATCAAAGACAACTCTCACAGGCCGTATGGAAAAATGGGTCATGATACTCAGTGAGTTTGACATCCAGTACATAGATCAGAAAGAAATTAAAGGGCAAGTCATTGCCGATTAGCTAGCAAAAGCACCACTAGTGGATGCTTATCCACTAATCATGGAATTCCCTGACGAACACTTATGTATGATTGAAGAACAACCCATGTGGAAACTATACTTTGATGGCTCCTACACATCACATGGATCAGGGGCAGGAATCCTATTCGTCACAACTCAAGGTGACTACATTCCAAAATCATTCAAGTTGGGATTTTTATGTACCAACAACATTGCAGAATATGAGGCACTCATCTTAGGTCTCAAAATAGCCATTCACTGGAATATCACAGAACTACAAGTGTTTGGCGATTCACAGCTGATTATCAAGCAAGTCCTAGATGAATATCAAATAAAGGATGACAAGCTGCTACCTTACAAAGAACTCATGGATAGATTGAAAGAGCATTTCCTAAATCTACAATTCACAGAGATACCCAGACTTCAGAACAAAGCAGCAGACGCAATGGCAACTATTGGGTCCTTGTTAGAAATCCCACATGACACATTACGGTATGAATTCCTAGTCGAGCAGCTACATACACCAGCTTATGAGAGCACCAATGCAAAAATGGTGTGTGTCTTGGTTGGTCCCAAGTCCCCGTGGTACCACAACATCCATGCATATCCAAAGAATGGTATCATATCTCCCCATCTCACCAATAACCATAGCCAAAACCTTATTCACAGAGCTTCCCGCTACACTCTTGTAGCCAACACCCTTTATTGTTGAGGGTATCACAATATCCTCTCTAGGTGTTTAGATTCAAATGAGGCCATCTTGGCTTTACAAGAGGTCCACGCTGGAATTTGCGGTGCCCACATGAGTGGTATGGTTCTAGCTAAGTAGTTGCTTCGAGTTGGGTATTATTGGCCAACCATGGAACATGATGCTTGCAAGTTTGTTAGGAAATTTTTACCATGTCAATAGCATGCAAATTTGATTCATGCACCAGCACAAGATTTGCAGCCCATTGTGCCACCTTGGCCATTTTCATGTTGGGGCTTCAACCTTGTCAGCTTAATCACTCCCCTTTCCTCAGATGGACACAAGTACATAATCACTGCCACATAGTACTTCACCAAATGGGTTGAAGCAATTTTGCTCACCCTAACTACTAGCATCCAAATATCCAAGTTCATCCTTTACCACATCATTTTTCGCTTTGGCATACCATCTACCATCTTCACTGACCATGGAACACCTTTTGAAAACTAGCATGTGGATGATCTATGTGCCAGACTCCACATCCATCACCATTTCTCCAGTCCATATTTCCTTCAAGGAAATGGCCAAGCTGAGGCAACCAACAAAACTATCCTGAAAATCCTCAAGAAGGTTGTCAATGCTTCTGGTCATGACTGGCACCTCCAAATCAATCCTGCCCTTTGGGCCTACCGTACTTTTTATCGCACTCCCATAGGCACCACCCCATATTCCCTTGTATATGGTGTCGAAGTCATTCTACTGATCGAGGTTGAGCTCCCATCATTGCGAGTCTCCATGAAGAACTACACCACTAATGAAGACTATCGTGTGGCCCGTCTCACACAGCTAGACCTGTTAAATGAAAAAAGACAGCAAGCATATGATCAGCTAGTTGCATACCAGAATCAACTCAAAAGGAGTTATAACAAGAAGGTTCATCCTAGATAGTTCCAGGTCGGTGACATGGTCCTCAAAGAAAATTAGAAAGTCCAAGCAAACAGAGAAAAGAAAGGCAAGTTTGAGCCTACTTGGTTGGGCCCCTATGTTGTCACAGCATGCTTCGGCTCTAGAGCTTATCAGTTATCTACACCAGAAGGTGAGCCTTTGAATGATCCAATCAACATCATACATTTGAAGAGGTTCTATGCTTGAACCAGATCTACATATTCAGAAAATCTATAAAAAAATTTAAAAAGTAGAAAAATACAAAAAAAGCAAAAAGAAGCAAAAAGGAAAAGAAAAACAATCGTCCAATGGTGAAAACTTGGCAATTCAAGCACCTTGGATAAGTATGTTGGTGAAAACCTGGCAAACAAGCGCCATACATAGTGGACCAAGTCATTATCTATCAAACTCCCATCCCTCCATCCTAGCATCTCAATCCTTTTTCTACCATCCCCATCCCCATCCACCATCTCCCAGCATTCCTCTTTTTCATGATCCTCAAGAAAATCCACAATCCCACTTGTACCCTATCTTGTACCCTATCTTGCACATATCTTGTACCATATCCTATCTACCGTGATCCTTCCTGTATATCCTATATAGCGTGATCCTTCCTATATATCCTGTATAGTGAGATCTTCCTATCCCCAATCCTGAGCTTCTGTTCATATCCGTTGTATCTCTTTTCCCATAGCCATTGTACATATCCTTATGTCTTGTTGTACATATCCTTGTCAGTCCTGCAGTAGCATTTGATCATCAATCTTGTCCTACCCAGCCTTGTACTTCAGCAATATCAATTGTCGACTATCCTTGATCATCATGACCATCTTTGAACTACATCATTTGCCAATTAGCAACACACTCATTCTCCCATCAATCAGCGGGTCCTTGAGGATGTATCCTTCCTCCTATCAGATCCAATCTTCCACCAATCACACTTGATCCATTTCGATGCATCCTTCCACACGTTCAGACCAATCTACCCGCCATCAATCAAATCAAATCTCTCTCCTTGGCAAAGGATGTCTTTTTAGAGTTATCATTTTGGTCTTGGATTTTGTCCTTTGGATCTTGTTAATCTTTTATGGCTTCTCATTGTTCTCTACTCAAAGTCACCACGATCCTTTATATCATGGTGCGCTGCGAATGCGGATAATTTGGGGCAAGGTCTTTTGATCTTTTACTTCTGCCTATGAGTCAGTCATGTGTTTGTGGTTTCTTCAGCATCGTTTCCACCATGCCTCCTTCGGGTTTCATGTGTGATGTTGGGGCAACCCTGCGTATCTTTTTAGCGTCAGTCCTATGCAACGCTGGTGACAAGGCCTCATGATCCCAATATCCTTGGCAGGTCTCTAGCATTGCTATATTAAACTAGGTTGTTCTCTCCACATTTGCCCTTGGAGCTTCCCCCAATCCCCTACATCTTGCATCATATAGGTTAATCTTGCATCTCTAATATAGCTACATCCTGCATTTTGCATTCCATCTCATCTTGCATTCACCCATCTTTGCTCTTGGGAGTTTGGTTATTTATCTCCCCTTCTTCCTAGGTCCTTCTTTCTCTGTTTCTTTTCAAGAAAATTCCACAACGTTTACTCCTTGTGTTATTTTCTCGAGGGGGCACAACCCCTCATTCCTCTAAATTCTAGCCTTGGGCATCCTATTTTCTTATCTTTGACGCCATGCCACTTGCGGCATCACATCAAAGAGGGGCAAAATGTAGACACCTAAAAATCCTTTAGAAGATAAAGTATTTTTATTTTCTGAAAAATCCCTGATGACATCATCATTTATTAATTAATTAATTATTTAATTAATTTATTAATTTTTATGTCATTAAATTCCTTTACCTTAATTTAAAATATTTAATCAAGGAATCCCTCCCAAAAATATTTAAATCTTATTTAAACATTATCTCTTTATTTATTATTTATTTAATTAATAAATTGACCAAAAATCCCAAAATAAATTATTTATTTATTTTTTACCCAAAACTTGGCCAATTTCCTTAAGACCACTAACCTCTTCCAGAATCTTCTAATCCTTCTTTAATTTTGATTAAAGGCTAATCCCTTCATTTCCTAACCCTAATCCCAACTCAAAATATTTAATTAAGATTAAATATTTAATCCTCATATTTGTTAAATTCATTTTTAATAAATATTCTCAAAACCTAAACCATGGAAATAAATAAATCTTTATCTATTTCCTAAAATCTATGTTTATCCTAAGGAAATTCTAGACTCTTCTAGAAAGTCCTAATCCTAACCCTAATCCTAATCCCCCCCCCCCTAATCCTGTCACATTCCCTAACCAAGGTTAGCCAACTCCTAAGCTTAACCCAAAGTCAACAAACTTCTAAAAACTTCTCTTACATGCATTAAGTGCATTTAAGGCCTCCTTATCCCTCTTACATGCATTTATCATGCATTTAAGAAGCCTCTCACCCCTTTCTTACACTCTTTGACCTTAGGCACATTTCTCAAATTGTGCACATTCCTCCCATCTTTCAACCCAATGCCCTTATGACACTTGTCACAAGGAGGTGGCCCTAAACTAGCACAATCCATGTGCTCCCCTTTGAATGAATCTTGGCCTCTCTTAAGGATTTTGATCCTGGCCACTCATTCCTCCTTCCCAAATCCTATAAATGCTCCTCATTTCCAAGAGCAAAAAAAAACCATTCACCTTTCATTTCAAGCATTGTTATCATGCCCATTTAGCTCTAGACTTAGCATAATCATCTTAAATCTAGCTTACTTTCAAGCATTTTAGCTCATCCTAATTTAGTAATAATGGATTAACATAGTTTATTTCCTCATTTTACATAGTATACCATCATCATCACATCTCTACTTGGTTAAAATCAATCTTAGCATAAACATCATGTAGCTTGATATTCATTTCAACACATTTGGATCCTTGAGGCCTTAGGGGCAAATCAGGTGTTCTATACCTATTTTTGTGCCATTTATGAGGTTTTCATGGATCTCAATCCATCCTAAAATGCATAAGGAACATGCTCCAAGTGCTTAGAGAGCACACCCACATCCCCTTAATCAAGAGAAAATCAAACAGTGCTTGGGTGCACCCGTTTAAGCTCAATCTGAGGTGGCTTAGTTTAGAATTTTACTTGTTTTTTATTGGTTTCATGTTAGACTAAAATCTAATCTTTGTTTGGCTTGAAAAAATTTTAAAACAGCTATCCTCAAAATCCTTGTCCATAGCTTCACCATGACAACAAAGTGTGTCCCTTCTCCATCCTTCATACCTCAGATGTATTCCTTACCCTCTTGTAACAAGATATTAGGTCATGTTGAGGTAGACCCCTCATCATCCATGAGTAATTGAATCATATAGCTGACCCCATCTTTCTTGAAAGAATAGGAATTCCTCTCTCCATCATGTATTGTTTTCCTGTCAAATTTCCATGGCCTACCTAAGAGTAGGTGGCATGCATCCATTGGGAGTATATCACACAAGACTTTATCCACATATTTCCCTATTGAGAAATCAACCCATGCTTTCTCATTTACAAAGACATGCTGCCCTTTGTTTAACCATGTGACCTTATAAGGGTTGGTGTGAGGGATTTTGGTTAATCCAAGTTTGCTGACTAACTCCTCTGAGATGATATTATCAATAGACCCTAAGTCTATAATCATCTTGCATACTTTTCCAATTATTTTGCACTTCACTCTAAAAAGTTCCCTCATTTGTTTAGCTTCCTCTTTGACATTCTCTTTAATAAGAATTCTCCTAATCATGAGATTCTCTCCACTTTCTAAATCAAGATTGATTTCAGGGGATTTAATAATACTAGTCTTTTCTTGGGCTATGTAGTTTACCCTCTTCTCACCATGTGAACAAGAATCCTTCTCAGGGCATCTATAGGTCGGATGACCGAGTTGGTTGCAATGAAAACATTTCATGGTTACAAAATTTGAGGCTCTACCTAAACCTCCAAACCTACCTCTTCCTCCACCTTGGAATCCCCTGCCTCTACTCATACATCCTCTCCCACTAGTTTCATTGACTATCTCAGTCAATTTAGACTCTCCTTGAGCTCTAAATTCATTGCTCCTACCTGCAAAGCTACCTCTATGCCCCCTATTTTCTTTTCCTTTACCTCTACTTTTTGATGACTGATCATGTTTCTTCTTGATTTTCTCCTCTATTTTCAAAGCCATTTGGTAACACTATCTCACACTTTTGAAGGTAGCAAGGCTCATCTCTTCTTGGACACACCATTTGAGTCCATTTTGGTATCTAGCCAATCTTATACTCTCATCCTCCACTATCTTTGACCTTAGACACAATTTTTGAAACTCTTCAGTGTATGCTTGGACATCTAGGTCTTTATGCCTGAGGTTTTGTCTCCTTCTATGCAGTTGAACCTCATAGTCATCTGGTAAATAGGTTTGTTTCAACTTCAGCAACATGCCCTTCCAAGTGACAATAAGACTCTTAACCTCTTTATCTCTCTCTATCTAAACATACTTCCACCATGTGAGTGCTGATCCCCTCAACCTAGACTTAGCCACTTTAACCTTTTGAGCATTTTTTATGCCATCACATTCAAAGTGATTTTTGATGTTATCAATCCAGTCCATAACCAGATCATGATCCATTTGTCCACTAAAAAGTGGCACACCCTCCAATGCTTTCCTACTTAAGGCCTTGAGTGCCTTCAAGAAGGGTTCTTCTGCTATGACAAGGTTAGGAGTTGGAGCTTCTTCCTCCAAGTCTATCTCCTTCTCATTAGCTTCTTATTCTTCCTTTTGGTCTACCTTATCTTTCACTTTGCCAGTCTTGTCTTGGACTTCACCCAAGAGCTACTCTAATTGAGCCTATCTTTCTCTTAACAATCGGTTATCCTCCTCTTGCTCTTTAACCTTCTTAGCCAATTCAGCATTAGTCACCATCCTTGATGAGCTACAACTGATTTAGAACCTAATTGAAGAATCTATGATTAGAGATCACCGAGTTGTTGATTAGATATGACATATGATTAAATCAGTAATATGTTGTCATTGATGTCAACTAGTTTGACAGTACTTATTTTGTGAGTTACTATAACTAAACATCTGTAGAAGAGGAGTAAAAGAGATGAAGAACATAAATATCTACATGAGGAAGATGTATATGATAGATGAGGATAAGGAATACATTGTGTAACTTGCTAATGAGTCTATGACCTTATGTTATTGAGTTGATTATGTTTCATTCATCTATAATGAAGAAAAGAACTGAAAGACACAAAATAGTGTTGTCGGTTGATGAAGCATTTCAGTATACACCGACAGGATGTAGTGTATACCGAGCACAATATAAACTAAGTGTGTGTTCACCGATGCATTTTTTTGTTAACCAAGTAGGAGAAAAGAATTAAATGATTAGTTGAGCCGTTAAAGTTTGCTGAGCTGTAAAGTACATCAAAATCAGTGATAGAGATCATGTTTGTTATAAAGATCAACAGGTAGAATAATTCAAGGAAGATCTAAAGGATGAAATCAAAATGTGTTATTGACACAACTGCTGAGGAAGGTTTAAGCGGTAAAATGGATGAAGGAGAATAAGTGGCAAAATCTTATGGAGGAAAAGAACATGATTTACTTGTTTATATAAGAGACTAAGGTTTAATTATGAAACTAATGCCAGAAGGAGGAGACTACAGAACTATCACATGAACAAGCTTCATGTATGCCTGATCAAACTAGTTAAGAAGAACCTAATTGCAAAGTTTACCGAGCATCAGAAAGCTATTATCGAGCAATATTAAGTCATTGATTATTGTGATACAGAATTGATAAACTGATCAGAGGATTTGAATGAGCTTAAAATAGATCTAATAATCTACAATTGAAGTTATATTGTATTCAGATCAATTGCTGTTACATTTTAACCATTGTAAACAGAGAAATCTCTTAACCGAGTGGACTTGTAAGTCTTTTATGTTTCATTCATAGAATGAACATTGTTATCTTGTCAACCCCATAGTGAATGTTGGTTGGACGATAACGGTTGGTCTTAAATCTTCTAACAAGGTCACACCTAACAGTGTGTTTGTAACCTTTAACAAGGTTGGGTCTTCACTAACCTCACTTCAGAAGAGTGAACATTTTTGGGTTGTCGGTCCCAGGTTGTTTTTCTCTTCACAGGGTTTCCACGTTAAATCTTTTGTGTTATGTGTTCATTGTGATGATTTTTTGTTATCATACTTTACATATTACATGTTAGATTTGGTCGATAATCATTAGTTTGATATTGACTGGTAATCGATAAAAGCACAAAAAGTATAGTATTTTAAGTTATTGAGCTGCAGAAGTTTAAGTAAATTGTTTTGGATTATACATTTTGATTTGGGACTGTGGATAACTAATTCACCCCCCTCTCAGTTATTCTAACAATTGGTATCAGAGCATTGGTTTCTTGGAATAGAGTTTTCAGGACTTCAGCACAAAGGTCTCAAAATGTTTAAGAGGGAAGTGTCAAAGCTAAACAAAGATAATTTCACAATATGGCAAAGTTGAATGAAGCTGTATATATCCAGGATTGGGAATTCTGCCCTAGATCTGATGACAAATGGATACCTTGAACTACCCAGTGGTCCCTTGACCCTTGATCAACTAAGGGACAGGCATGAACATAATGTTACTATGATGGAGATTGTTGCTGCCTATTCATATGTCGAATTTGAAGACATCAAGGACTGTACTACTGCTAAGGAGATGTGGGAGAAACTAGCTCAAGTTTATAGTGGTGATGCAAATGTCAAGAGAGCAAGAGCCGAAAGCTTAAGAGGTATTGTAGACATCTAAAAATCCTTTAGAAAATAAAGTATTTTTATTTTCTGAAAAATCCTTGATGACATCATCATTTATTAATTAATTAATTATTTAATTAATTTATTTATTTTTATGCCATTAAATCCCTTTATCTTAATTTAAAATATTTAATTAAGAAATCCCTCCCAAAAATGTTTAAATCTTATTTAAACATTAAATCCCCTATTTATTAATTGTTTAATTAATAAATTGACCAAAAATCCCAAAATAAATAATTAATCCTCTAAGTTCTAGCCTTGGGCATCTTATTTTCTTGTCTTTGATGTCATGCCACTTGCGGCATCGCATCAAAGAGGGGCAAAATGTAGACACCTAAAAATCTTTTAGAAAATAAATTATTTTTATTTTCTAAAAAATCTATGATGACATCATCATTTATTAATTAATTATTTATTTAATTAATTTATTTATTTTTATGTCATTAAATCCCTTTACCTTAATTAAAAATATTTAATTAAGGAATCCCTCCCAAAAATGTTTAAATCTTATTTAAACATTATCTCCCTATTTATTAATTATTTAATTAATTAATTAACCAAAAATCTAAAAAATAAATAATTTATTTAGTTTTTGCCCAAAACTTGGCCAATTCCCTTAAGACCACTAACCTCTTCCAGAATCTTCTAATCCTTCTTTAATTTCGATTAAAGGCTAATCCCATCATTTCCTAATCCTAATCCCAACTCAAGAATATTTAATTAAGATTAAATATTAATCCTCAATCCCTAAATTTACCCTAGGAAAACTCTAGACTCTTCTAGAACTTTCCTAATCCTTCCCTAAACCCATTTAGGGGAAATTACCTACTTTCCCTAAGCTAATCTAAGTCTCCTTTGACTCCTAGTCAAACCCTACCCCTAATGAGCCTCAAACTCATTAAAGTCTTTGAGATAAATAAAACTTTATTTATTTCCTAAATTCCATATTTATCCCTAGAAAGCCTAGACTTTTCTAGAAAGTTTTTATCCTCATCCAAAGCCTAGACTCTTCTAGAAAGTCTTCATCCTTATCCCCTTGACTCAAGACTCTAACCTTACCCCAAACTCTAACCTTTCTTCCTAACCCAAGCCCTTAGAAAATCCTATAAATACTCCCTCTTCCAAGAGCAATTCATTAGCTTAACTTTTATTCTCATGCATTGTTATCATGCCCATTTAGCTCTAGACTTAGCATGATCATCTTAATTTAACTTACTTTCAAGCATTTTAGCTCATCCTAATTTAGTAATAATGGATTAACTTAGTTTATTTCATTGTTTTGCATAAGCATAGCATCATCACATCTCTATTTGGCTTAAAATCAATCTTAGCATAGATATCATGTAGCTTAATATTCATATCAGCATCATTTGGATCCTTGAGGCCTTAGGGGCAAATCAGGTGTTTTATACCTGTTTTGTGCCATTTTGAGGTTTTCATGGATTTCAATCTGTCCTAAATGCATAATGAATATGCTCCAAGTGATTAGAGAGCACACCCACATCCCCTTAAGCAAGAGCAAATCAAACAGTGCTTGGGTGCATCTATTTCAACTCAATCTAAGGTGGCTTAGTTTAGAGTTTTATTTGTTTTGCATTGATTTCATGCTTAGACTAACATCTAATCTTTGTTTGGCTTGAAGTCTTTCAAAGCAGGTACCCTCAAAAGCCATGTCCACAGGTATATTCGATGACATGAAGATGAAAGAAGGTGAAAACATTGTGTAGTACACAAACAAAATAAAGGAGGTAGTTCATGCTATTAGAGCATCAGATGGAGTCATTGATGAAGACACTGTGGTAAGTAAAATTCTAAGGACCTTATTGCCTATCTATGCCATCAGAATATTTGCAATTCATGAAAATAGGTCAACACCTATCAACACACTTACTCTTGATAATCTGATTGGAAAGCTTACAACATTTGAAATGAATAATTATGATAATAGTGTTGCACCTAATGTTGAATCCTCTTTTATGACTTCTCTAAACATTGGTAAGTCTAGAAATAAGAATAATGATAGTGACAACAATACTAATGATGAGCATGATGAACTTGAAGCTCTTATGGCCAGAAGGTTACCTAAAGGTAAAGGAAGATATAGAGGTAAATTACCTTTAGCATGCTTTAACTGTAAAGAAGTTGGCCACATTGCTGCCAAATGTCCACATAAGAAAGATGATGATAGAACAAAAGACCTATCTGAAGGAAGCTATGGGAGAATATCCAACAGAGGCTACCGACACTACAATAGAGATAACTAAGACAATAATGACAAAGGCAAGAAGGTATGCTACATTGCTGAGGAAGAAGACATCACTGATACTGACACTGATGATGATGTGGAGGTTGTATTTGTGGCAATGAAGGATGATTCTGAAGAAGATGAAAGGTATGTAGAGACAACACTTATCTCTAAGGTTAATAAGAATGATGTATGGATTATAGATAGTGGTTGTACACATCACATGATTGGTGATGAAGAAAAATTTGACTATCTTGAAGAATACAATGGAGGATCTGTAAGGATGGGAAATGATGCACCTTGTATGGTAAAAGGTAAAGGATCCCTGATGATAAGTGATAGATTAAAATGTGAAAATGCTTATTGGGTAAAAGGATTGAACTATAATTTGCTAATTTTGGCACAACTGAACAACTCAGGCCACTAAGTTTCTTTTGAGAGCAAAAAGGTGAAAATATTTGATGATGGAGGAAGACTTGTTGGAACTGGTACACAATCCAAAGGTAATATGTTTTATCTTGATAATGATTAGTCTTCTTGTTTAATAATGAAAGATGAAGATGCATGGTTGTGGCATAAAAGGTTATGCCATGTGAATTTTGATAACATGATTAAGATCAGCAAAAGGAGAAGAGTTAGAGGTCTGCCTAACTTATCTAAGCCAGATCATGTTATGTGTCATGAATGTTAAAAAGGTAAGATGACTAAATCTAGTTTCAAAAGCAAGGACTAATCAACAAAGAAGATACTTGAGTTAGTGCATACCGACCTATGTGGTCCTATGAGTACTCAGAGTTATTATGGAGACAGATATTTTATTCTTTTTGTTGATGATTATACTAGGTTGATGACTGTCATGTTCTTAAAAGAAAAATCTGAGGCATTTAAGATGTTCAAGTGGTATAAAGAAAAAGTAGAAAAAGAGACTGGTAAAGATTTGAAATGCTTAAGATCTGATAGAGGAGGTGAATATATCTCTGATGAATTTACTAATTTTTGTAATGAACATGGTATTAAAAGACAGGTCTCTACACTAAGGACACCACAACAGAACATCATTGCTGAAAGGAGGAATAGGTCAATAATTGACTACATAAGGACATTAATGATAGAAAAGAATGTTTCCCAAACATACTGGAGGGAAGCTATTAGCACTGCAGTTTATGTGCTAAACCGAGTACAACTAAAGAAGGACACTAATAAGACACCCTATGAGTTATGGTTTGGACACAAACCCACTGTAAGTTATTTCAGAATTTTTGGAAGCAAATGTTTTAATTTGAAAGATGAAAGAAATGGAAAGTTTGACTCAAAAGGTGATGAAGGGATATTCCTAGGATATTCCAGTAAAAGTAAAGCATATAAGTGTCTGAATAGAGTTACAAACAAAATGATTGAAAGTACTAATGTGCGAGTTGATGAGTTTGATGATAAGAATACAGAGGATAGTAGGAAGGAACTAGAAGAATACAGTAGATTCACTTACATTGAACAACCTGAGTATCTATTGAAGCCATAAACAGTGACAACCGGTCAGTAGGAAAACAATACCGAGGAGGAGGAAAGAGAAACTGAGGAGCAAGAAAGAGGAACCCATGAGCAGGAAGCACCCACCGAGCAAGAAAATGAACTTGCACAAGATGAACAAGAAAGAAGAAATTGGATACTGGTGAGTTTTTTCAGAAGACATCATCCTAAGACACAAATCATTGGAGACAAACAAGCTGGCATGCAAACAAGAAGTAAAATAAGACAAGGTACATGTCTAGTTTGTGAGTATGAACCGAAGAATGTAAAAGTTGCACTAGAAAATGAAGATTGGATTAATGCAATGAAATAGGAAATAGAAAAAATAGAGAAGAACAAAACCTGGACCTTAGTACCCCAACCTAAAGATAAGAATGTTATCCGTACTAAGTGGATATTTAAAAATAAGCAAAATGAAAATGGAGAGGTAACAAGGAATAAAGCCAGATTGGTATGTAAAGGATATGCACAGGAGGAAGGAATTGACTATGGTGAAACATTTGCACCTACTGCCAGATTAGAAGGAGTCAAAATGTTACTTGCATATGCTACACACAAAAAGTTCAAAGTTTATCAAATGGATGTCAAGTCAGCATTTCTGAATGGGATACTTGACGAAGAAGTCTACATAGAACAACCTAAAGGGTTCATTGATCTAGACAAGAAAGACATGGTATGTAGATTACATAAATCTTTATATGGTTTGAAGCAAGCACCAAGAGCCTGGTAGAGAGACTGCATACTTATTTGTTAAGTATAGGATTTGTTAGAACAAGTGAGAACAACAATTTGTATATGAAAGGAGATACTGATGATACTATTCTTATTGTTGAAATATTTGTGGATGATATTATATTTGGAGGACAAGATCAAATCTGTAAGTCATTTGCTGATGAAATGAGAAGTGAATTTTAAATGTCTATGTTCAGAGAGATTAAGTTTTTTCTAGGACTACAAGTGATTCAACAGAATGATGGTATATTCGTCACATAATCTAAATATATGAAGGAAGTATTGAAGACATTTGGCATGGAAGATGCTAAACCTGAGGGAACACCGATAGCTACTAGATGTAAACTAACTAAGGAAGATGAAACTATAGAGGTGAACTAGACACTGTACCGATCAATGATTGGTAAGTTAATGTATGTAGTACATAGTAGACCAGACATAGCACATGTTGTGGGAATTGTTGCAAGATTTTTTGCAAACCCTAGAGAGTCACACATGGTTTCTACAAAGAGAAACCTAAGATACTTGAAGAAAACTGAAGATTATGGATTATGGTATCCTAAGGAAGGCAAATTTGAACTCAAAGTCTATACCGATGTTGATTGGGCTGGAAATGTGGATGATAGAAAAAGTACCACCGGAGGAGCATTTTTCTTTGGTAAAAGACTTGTTACATGGAGAAGTAAGAAGTAGGCTTGCATTTCTCAGTCTATAGCCGAAGCAGAGTATGTTGTTTCTGCTACAAACTGTTAAAATATTTCATATATTAAGCAAGTATTGGAAGGAATGAATGAGATAATCAGTGAGCCGAAGATTATATACTATGATAACATAAGCACAATAAACATTTCAAAGAATCCAGTGATGCACTCTAAAATAAAGCATATATCTATTAAGTATCACTACTTAAGAGAACAAGTACAAGAGAAGCAAGCTAAGCTAGAGTTTGTTACATCAAAAGAACAACTTGTAGACATATTTACAAAGCCTCTACCGAAGGATACATTTGAGTACTTGAGGACTAGACTTGGGGTCCGCCCCCTATCTACCGGTCACTAATGTGATCTAGATGTTGCATCAGCCTAATCTTATCAAAACATCATTCATGTTGATGCAGCATAGTTCACACTTTGGATCATGTCTAAGGTTGTGAAGAATTTGGAGAACTAGAATAGATTGGCATATCAATATATAGAGATACAAAGAATGCACTGGACAACAGAGAGTTACATGGCTAACACAGAGCTGCATGTTTATTTGTTGCTTTGGCATTGTTGTCAAAGGGAGAGATAAACCATATGAAACAAGATGCACCAAAAGGGAGAGATAAACCATATGAAATATCTGTCTAAGGGAGAGATAAATTGAAAGAAAGGGAGAGCACTGAAGATCAGTTACTAAGAACAGAAGAAGGAATCTGAGAGCTGAAAAGATCATATTTGCAGAATATCAAAGTTGCATTGGTAATGTTGTTAAGTAACATAGTGATTAAACATATTAAGCTAGGGAGAGCTTGTACAACATTTGTTCATAGAGTTGTAGAATACATGTTTGGTATGTGTATGGTATATTTCATATTACTTGAGTTGTCATCAATGCCAAAGGGAGAGATTGATGAGCTACAACTGATTTAGAACCTGATTGAAGAATCTGTGATTAGAGATCACTGAGTTGTTGATTAGATATGACATATGATTAAATCAGTAATATGTTTTCATTGATGTCAACTAGTTTGACAGTACTTATTTTGTGAGTTTCTATAAATAAACATCTGTAGAAGAGGAGTAAAAGAGATGAAGAGAAAAAATATCTACATGAGGAAGATGTATATGATAGATGAGGATAAGGAATACATTGTGTAACTTGTTGATGAGTCTATGATCTTATGTTATTGACTTGATTATGTTTCATTCATCTATGATGAAGAAAAGAACTGAAAGACACAAAGCAGTGTTGTCAGTTGATGAAGCATTTTAGTAGACACTGATAGGATGTAGTGTATACTGAGCATAGTATAAACTGAGTGTGTGTTAACCAATGCATTTCTTTGTTAACCGAGCAAGAGAAAAGAATTAAATGATTAGTTGATCCGCTAAAGTTTGTTGAGCTATAAAGTACATCAAAATCAATGATAGAGATAATCTTTGTTATAAAGATCAATGACTAGCATAATTCAAGGAAGATCTGAAGGATGAAATCAAAATGTGTTATTGACACAACTACCGAGGAAGGTTTAAGTGGAAAAATGGATGAAGGAGAATAAGCAGCAAAATCTTGTGGAGGAAAAGAAAATGGTTTACTTGTTTATATAAGAGACTAAGGTTTCATTATGAAACTAATGCCGAAAGGAGGAGACTGTAGAACCATCACATGAACAAGCTTCATGTATGCCTAATCAAACTAGTTAAGAAGAACCTAATTGAAGAGTTTACCGAGCATCAGAAAGCTATTACCAAGCAACAGTAATTCATTGATTATTGTGATACATAATTGATAAATTGATTAGAGGATTTGAATGAGCTTAAACTAGATCTAATAATCTACAATTGAAGTTGTATTGTATTCAGATCAACTGCAGTTACATTTTAACCATTGTAAATAGAGAAATCTCTTAACCGAGTGGACTTGTAAGTCTTTTATGTTTCATTCATAGAATGAACATTGTTATCTTGTCAACCCCCTAGTGAATTTTGGTTGGATGATAATGGTTGGTCTTAAATCCTCAAACAAGGTCACACCTAACAGTGTGTTTGTAACCTTTAAGAGGGTTGAGTCTTCACCGACCTCACTTCAGAAGAGTGAACATTTTTGGGTTGCCGTTCCAAGTTGTTTTTCCCTTCACAGGGTTTCCACGTTAAATATTTTGTGTTGTGTTCATTTTGATGATTTTTTGTTATCATACTTTACATGTGACATGTTAGATTTGGTCGGTAATCATTAGTTTGATATTGACTAGTAATCGGTAAAAGCACAGACAGTATAGTATTTTAAGTTACCAAGCTGCAGAAGTTTAAGTAAATTGTTTTGGATTATACATTTGGATTTGGGACTGTGGATAACTGATTCACCCCCCTCTCAATTATTCTAACAATCCTTCTAGATGCAAGTTATTCTCCACTTGATTCGATGGGCTACAACATTCACTGTCTGCAACACTCCTTATCCCAAATCTTTTACCTGGCTCTGATACCTCTCTGATAGGGAGGCTCCCCAGACACCTTGAGTTGGCTTGCACTCTTCTTAGGTCACACTTAGGACATCTTAGGGTTTCCTCAATCCACCCTCAATCACCTAGAAGGAATCAATTCCTTCCCACTTACAAGAGCCTTCCTATCTTCTTTAGTTTCCACTCTTTGTCTTCAAAGACAACTTTACCATTCCATTGACCACAAGCCCTAATCTATGGTTTGGATTGCAAGAGGTTAAGGGATTCTTTCTAATCCAATTTTTACTCCTAATTTGAGTCTCTGATCACCAATATTACCCATTTTCCCATCACTCACTGAATTCCTAAGATCTAGGCCTTGTAGCCTTTTTGCCCAATTAGGCCTCCTAAAATCTAGGATTCTTTTTCCACTGCACCTTTCATATTTTCTTGTTCTAGGGTCCTGACACTATCTGTACACCCTATTTCAGAATTAGGGCCTTCTTCTTGGTTTTAGACCTATCTTAGGTCTTTGGCTTCAAAACTTGGCAAGCTAATTTCCAGGGCACTCCTCCTATTCATAGAGTATCTACAGATCACTAAACATCACATTCAAGGCCTTCTTGGCTCTTGACACAAACCCTCCTGCAATATTTCTACTCAAACACTAGGTCTTCCTAGTCGGGCTTTACACTTAGCTCACCTAGGGAAAGACCTTAAAAATCACATCATGCATCTTCAGAGCCTAGACTTGAGGCATCATGAAGCTTATCAACCCTAGTCTCCATCCCCAAAAGGCCGTATAGAAACTATGGTGGGAAATGGAGCTAGGCTTACATTTTGTACACATTGTCAAAACTGGACAGAGAACTATGAAAAATTTAAAAAAATTACAAAATGCTAAGTAAACCTAACTAAAGAACAAATGAAAAACTTGAATCACACTAAAACATGATAAATAATAGATTCAAATAGCTATAGATGATGTTTCAATCCATGCAAAGCTAAAAGATAACTCTGTTCCTCAAGTCTTTCTCTATTCACAGTAAAAACTTCCTACCACAGTATGTCAGTCCGTACATAATGAGATCACCAGCCCTAAATTAAGTTTTTTCAAAACATATATATTCTTATCTCATGTGTCTTGGCCTATTAGGCATCTCTAAACCCTATTAAGGCTGAAACCCTTAAAGTTTGGCTTTTTGTCATAGCAACTTTTAAAAGTTGCAAATGTTGCTCAACAACATTTTTACATCTTTTACATCTTTTCTCTCTTCAAGGTGTTCTAACTCCACCCGAGATTCTCTTACCTTAGTTAGATTTCTTAGGGCATCTAAGACCCTAAAAACACTAAAAACAACATTTAATCACTTACTGACATCATTAGGTACGGGACTTCCATGAAGACAAATTGAGCTCATAACTAGAGTTAAACACTAATCTAGACTCAAACCACACCACTCTTGGTCACATGACCTTCTCTAATTACAATGCCCTTCAAGAGGGTCTTTCCAAATCAAAATAGGACAACCAACTAGTCTCCTAAGGGTGCTCCTACACCAAGATCATTCCTGATAATGTGGAGCCTACTATTCCAAAGACGGCTCGGGAAAACCCTCCTATATCATAAATTCCCCAAGAAAATATGGCAGCAAATGTTCCAAACCCTAATTTGGAGGGCGAAAAAATTGAGGTTCCTAAAGAATCCCATAGCCCACAAGAAGCCTTGAAAAAGGAGAAAGGGAAGGAAAAAATAGCTGAATATGATGTGGATGATGCCCTTGTTCCTCCTACAACCACATTTGCTACCAAAAGAAAGACTCCACAGAAACGTCCTGCAGCATCAACTAACACCCCACTATGATGCAGTGTTCATTTGAACACAAAGAAGATGGAGAAAGACTCTCCTAAAATGACTAGTTCCACTCATGATGTTCCTATTGAGGAACCCATGGACGAAGAACCACAAGCAGGAAGTTCATTCATAAGAAGTCATGACATGATGGGAGAAGAACTTGCAACCACTATATCAGGCTAGGCAATAGAATGGAAAGAAATAGAGAAAATGGACATCTTTGATGTATCTTCTTCCCATCCAGGAAATGTACAAACAAATTATATTTTGGATGCATCAGTGCCAATTCCATAGGATAATCAAGAGGTAACACCATAACACCCATTCCCACTAAAGAATCAAGAAAAGGTAACCATACACTCCTTGTCCATTGACTATTTTAAGAAATTTCAATATGAAAAGTCAATGTGGGAATTAGAAAGAGACAAGTTGAAAAAAGAAATAGGGTTGCAAAAATAGGAAATTCAACTCCTACAAGGTAAGTTAGATTCAATTACAGAATTAGTCCCTAAAATTATTGAATGTAGACCACCACCTAGGGTTTATGCCCTATGTTTGAGGGAATATTTTTTAATGTTTAAATTGATCAAAATTCTTAGAGATTTGAGCACTGACATAGATACTCCTCAAACTTTCATGGCTACATATGAGATGTCACCTGATTTTATCAGGAATCTTCTTTGTGAATTGTACATGCACAATCATGTTGTTACATCCAATACCGACTGGAATCCCCTATTATTTGTGGGTAATATTCACTTATCCTCTTTACTTTCCTAGGTAAGAAATGAAATTAATTACAGAGAGCAATTAAACAGGTACATGTAAATTGAATGTATTATTACACTTCCCTTATGTCCTGAGAGTAAAACACCTAGAAGGCTCTATTGTGATTGGTTAGAAATTGTATATGGATTTAATGATTCTACACACAGGAGGATACACTAGTACATTTGACATCATTTTTTGACCTTTATTTTCGACCATTAATGAAAATGGTTTAGGTTGGTCAGGGTATAGAAGGAAAAATTTGTTTTTTTTTTAAACCATGCCCGTGTTCGTCGAACTTTCAACCACTAGCACGACGGTCGAATGTTCAATGAATATAGGTATATTACTTAAAAAGAACATTTCAATTCTCATTTTCACTTTTAATGGTTGCAGCAAGCATGCGAATTAGGATTGTCATTGCTAAGCTAAGGAGTGGAGCGGAGCTTATTCCTAAAGAGTGCGCCTACACCCAAGGTTAATAGCTCATTTCATTACTATCTTCCGTGGAGTTTGAGGTATGTTAATCCATGTTTTCTATATTTCATTACCGCGTACTGCATTGTCATTTTCTTGTACTCATCTATGGTAATGTTTCTTGATATCTTCGATGGATTCTGATCTTGAAGTTAATAGGTTCCCAACTCATTCCATTATAGCATTTATCATTTCGTTAGTTACATATATGAAATGTACCCAATTTAGGGCTTTGGCCTTGAAGCATTAAATCGGTCTCCCCAAATTCTGAGCCTTCTGATTACTTGCATACATTACCTTAACTTGCTCCCCTTCCAACAGTATTGGATTCCCATGGAGGAGATACAAGTTAGGGGTTGAGTCCCATAACAAAGCCAATCGGAATACCTTCGAACACGGTCTGTCAGAGAATGGAACTCTGTGGAAAAAATGTAAATAATACTACACAATCAAACTTAAAAATGCATGAGTATGAATTTGGGGTGCGTTATCTAAAGTGTAAGTTTCTAACTAGTGCCGGACTGTGTCTTAACAAAACATTTAACCGCACAATGAACAATAGTCACAGCAAATACATAGTAGTCTAGCAGAACCCGTAAATGTAAATTATGGGTTTCTATAATAACAGGGACTGCATATAGTTCCAAAACACTAGTGCTCATTTAAGAAAACTATTCCATAGAAATAATAGATTCCAAGTGGAGATGCATTAGGAACCTTATTTTCCTTTTCATTCATTATTTGTTTAAACAAGATTGATACACACTGTACTGAAAGTTAGACATCTGGTATCAGTTGACAGATTATAAGTTTTGAGTTTTCTTGCAACAGTCTAGGTTCTTTTCATAATATGACCATCCCATGAAAATCCAAGGGCCTTGGCTTCATGGGATGTGTTATTCTAACCTATATAATAGCCTACTAACTCTTGAAATGTAGAAACAATGCAGCATTGATTGACTGTTATGGAACAGTGAGGGTTTTGTTACATCTCAGTTATGGAATGGTTATGTTAGGAAGGGAACGATGATAGTTGGTTATGAGGCTAATTCTTTTAACACTGAGGGAATGATGATAGTTGGTTGGAATGGTTATGTTAGGAAGTTATCAGATGGTTATGTTCCCTGTTAGTTGGAATGGTTATGTTCCCTGTTAGTTGGAATGGTTATGTTATGAATGGTCATAGGGAGTCTCTGTTACAAAACAGTGAGAATAGACTGGTGTATGTTTTTACTGGTGTCTGTTACAAAAAAAGTATACTACTTCAATATAAGTTTGGCTTCTGGTATTTGTTGCAGTACTAATTGCAATTGAATGATTTAGTAGTTTTAAGATTCTTTTGTTGTGTAATGTTACTAAATTTTTTGCAGCAAACAAGTGCATTGAGTTGTCAAATTTATCTTTTTTGTTTTCGTAAGTTTTTTGCTTTTGCAAGTCATTAAGATCTCTCAATATTCTTGTGTTGGTTCTACATTATGTATGTTTTGTAACACTTGACAAAATTGTGATCTTGATAAATTTAGATGTTTTCATGAACTGTAATCTTGACGTTACATGCATTTACTTCTGGTCAGTTTTATTTAAGTTGTGTTACCATTTCATGTCTTTTAATCAAAATCTAGTTTTTCTCAACAAATACTTTGCAATGGCATTTGAGTCAAAAATCACAATAACGAGTAATAAGGCATTTTAGTTTTAAGAAAATTAACAATTTTATTTAGTTGCACAGTGCAAATACTGCATAAATTTCTCACTTGAATAACATGTGAGTGATCCATGAACCATTTTCAGTCAATAACCTCAATGCTTTGAGGCTAATCCCTTTTGGGACTGTGGTTGAATCAGGTCTCATTCATAATTATGAATAAATAGAATTTATTAGCACCACGTAAAAACAATGTCACAAGGCTTACATTAATGAATTGGAAAGTCTTAAAAGTATGATAGCTATTGCTAATATATACCAATGAGAATAAATGTTCACTGAGTTTGGGATTTCCAATATGTCAAAACTAAATTCATCTGTCTATAGAGAAATTAAATCCTTCCGTAATCATGAACGGAAATTGATGCCAGCTCTTCTAGCTTTCTTCAAAAGGCAATTAGATTGATGCAACACTTTGCTCAAAAATAGTACAAAATGCATTTTTTCATCATTCAAAAATAGTAATTAGAGCTTTTCAAAATTTAACACTTCAGAAGGATAAGTTTTACTTTGTCTTCATCTAGAGGATGGGAATAGAGAACTTACCAATCCCATTCACACTGAAGTGAATACTTCTGTAAATAAAGGCATGAATTGGGAGGCTCCAAATTTCATGTTACCCCAGCTTAACAAGCATTATTGCTTTGAATTATTAGAATTTTTTAAGTTAAGGAGTCCTAGTTTTAGAATTTAAGCTCCACAAAACTAATCTATAACCTTACTTCATCAAATCAAATAACAGAAACAATTCATGCACTAGAGAAAGTTTCTTGGCATTCAAATATTGCATACAGAAAATTTGTATTGATTCCATGAAATACGAACTTGGAATCTCTAAAGAAGCAGTTCTGTGTCAGGATTCTTAACACAATAGTACCAAGGTTTATACAATTCTTTTGGAAACTAAATGGAAACTGGGGAAGTATAGAAGAACCTATTAAAATGCATGATTGCGGTTCCTAAGTATGCTCTTTAATAGAATATTAAAATGATATATGATTTTATCCATAACAACATTCTTTTAATGTTACTGTTACATGTTCATTGGATTGCCTTCACTTGAATTAGATACAGACAAGTGAAAACAATTATTTACAGTTAAAATTTTACATGGATGTGCTTAGATACAATGCAACTGGTTCAATCACTCGTGTCTAAAACATTACCATCACCTATTTGCATTTCTTTGTAGATTTCTCCTGCCATAG
Source organism: Chamaecyparis obtusa (assembly GCA_027943335.1). NCBI lineage: Eukaryota > Viridiplantae > Streptophyta > Pinopsida > Cupressales > Cupressaceae > Chamaecyparis > Chamaecyparis obtusa. The sequence continues at coordinate 371,691 of BSBK01003968.1, read as the reverse complement.
TAGCTGCTCTTCAATCCTCTATTCCCTCGTAAGCCATTAGCACTATCAAAATTGTTGAATGCCATATGCAACCACTCAAGAATTTCTTCCTGCGTATAATATTCCTCTATGTTTGTGGTTGTGCTAGCATGGCCACTTCCTCTATGAGTACGAATGCTTCTATATACAACATTATTCCCCATACCATTCATGTGAAAACTTGGGTTGTGAGTGTTTGATAGGCAATTCAAACCCTGTGGAAAAGGAAAAAGATTCAGGGAGATTAACATATATGCTGCTGGATATCATCTCTTATCCTACATTATACAAATAACAATGAGGTGTTAACAATTATACTTCTTTAAAATCCATGGAACTAAATGAAACATATTATGTTCCTTCACACAAGTTTTCTATCAAACAATTTGAGTCATGCTTACACTATAATATAAAAAATCAATATTCATGCTTAGGGAGTTCAAATTCTAATGGCTTGCATTAAAGAATCAACAAAGGAACAGGCAAAAAAGAGAAAATCACTAGCCTGAATAGATCAATGTACTACAGAGTACAAATTCATTTCTCATTCACAATGTTTACACACTTCAATAGATCCATCAACAAAGTAGAAAATAAGTTACAAAATACAAAATTTAATCATTGTGAAAATGCATTCACCATCTTACAATAACAGATATAGAACAGCATAAAAATGCTCAGAATGCTTAAAGTTTAAATGCAAAAGAATACTAGAGCTTCAGAAATGCAAGCATTACCAAAACAATAAGAGCGTATACAAGAACATAATAATATTGGGAAGTTAAGCGAATCTTATTCTAAAAGCTACTACTAGTCATGGTTAAGGTTTTCAGTATAAAGTTATTTGTCCAAACAATTTTTTGATTTCTCACATAAGCACACAAGAACTGTCATTTGTACTTCATACTAGCTTTGATTTTTAAACCTAACAAGGCAGCGTGCCAAATTGAATTTTATTTTTCTAAATAAAATGAAGAAAACAAAGCCTTGCCATATAATCATATAACTCAAATGAGTCTCATAAAACTTCTTTATCAATTTCCAGATCACAGGCCATACTAAACTTTTGTCCTCCCATTTAATATAATTGTCTCACACATATGCTCCATCTATTGTCCTTGCACAAGATGGATTCAATGATATGTCAATGGTTGAAAGTTCACAAGGAAAAAAGACCATAATTCTACATCAATAACGATCCTCTCACAATGCACTACATGATCTGAGATCTGACTCATTCAAACTTATGTGAAATACCTATTCTTAGCTTTAGCCTGCAAATTCACCTTTGTGCTTTTTGTCTAAATGTACATTGACTTCATATAGGCAGTTGCCCACAGCTTAAGTGATTTTATTGTCTCCACAAAGTCCAGTTACTAGTTCTATAATGAATTTGTGTTCGCAAATAATCAACCTAGTTGATCTTCTCTTGGTTTGTAGGAGGGATGCAATGGTAAACATCAGCAATTACATACGCATCCAAGGTGAGCTATGGTAGCAACAGGGATGTGGCATGGGACCAGACAGGTGGAAATCTTTAATTGGTCATGTTAGAATAGGCAGATAGTTGCATGGCCTAAAATCTACCACAAGACGTTGCTCAGTGAAATGGAAAATATAGTATCATTGCAAGTTGGGTTTGGCCATCTTGCCCCTAGCCATTGATCTTGTGTCAACCATCAGATCTAGCCATAGTTTAAATAGTCAAACCAAAGATACAACAGTAAATAAAAGGTTTATTACATGACACTTGGTCTCAAAATCATTGGGTGGAGGATAGATACACAGTTGAGGAACATAACCATCCCATAACTTCCTAACATAACCTTTCCAACCAACTATCATCGTTCCCTCATTGTTACATCTCAATGAATGGCAATAAGGTTCCTAATGCATCTCCACTTGGAATCTATTGTTCCTAATGTACCTTGAAACATATGAATCATTCTTGTTTGTGCATCTTCATTGTCTGTCTCATATTCATGTGTAGTTGATTTAAACAATAGAGAAAGTTACCACCACACATCAAACATAAGGTGCATTTGATTCAAAGATTGCTCATTGTCCCTATAATGACTGTCCCAGAGTGACAGCATTTTGGTGAGTTAATTTGTTTGTGTAGAAGTATGAATGGCTTGGCCGGATCAATGGATTGGAATGGATATGGGCAGAGTATAGAAGAGTTTAGAATGATGTTAGAGTTTCTTGTGGATGAGAAGTAAAATCCATAGTGCTTAGGGGAATAGTGTGATGACTGTCCCATATCCATTCCACATGAATATGAGACAAACAATGAGTATGCCTTGATAAAATTGTTTGTGAATTCCTTAAAAGAAATTGCCAAAGAATGGTACCAAAATATCCTAGACAGTAGTACTATTTCTTCATATTAATATTTCTTCATATTTCTTCTAAATAGTGTGATGACTATCCCAACTAGAGAATCACAACTTTATATTATAGGTTCTTCATGGCACCTTTCAACTTGTCCAATTATGCAAACTGCCTTGCCTGGGGTAGTTGTATCTAGTTGTGAGATTTTCATATTAGCAGTTTATATTGCACTATAAAGGTCTCAGTGCAATCCAAAACCAGTTCTCGTACCTTCCACAGTACTAATACCAATCATGCAATGTAAGAATTTTCATCTACCTTCTTTGTACAGGTTTATACATTATTATGCTATTAAGTGATTAGATACCAAAGTTCTTGCTACTGTATTTTAGGAACATCATTGCTGAGACATTCATTTCACAACCCACTCATAAATTTTAATTTTTAAAGGTAAGAATTGAGGAACGTAGAATTGTGTGAAATTTAATGTTGATTTGAGGCATATATTATTAATTTTTTTTGGTAAGTTAGTTCAAACATTAGGTTTTTGGTATTATACATGATGAGCAATGTGTGACTGTAAATGCACACACACAGGCATTGACATTTCAATAGCTAGCAATATGGAGAGTTAATTTTTACGTGATAAAGAGACTTCATGACACATAATATTATAAATACCTATTATAAAGGTAGCTTCGTAGCATTTATAAATAGCTATTATAAAGGTAGCTTCATAGCATTATATTGAAACCAAAAAACATGTGACCATTCACTCTAGTGGAGATAATTGAGAACGTAAGACTATTATTCATATTTTTCTGATAGAGAATCATAGGTGTGCATGTATAGTTTTTTTAGACAGTAAAAATTGACATTCAAATAAAAAGATATATTGATTTGATGAGTACTTGGCAAGCTGATTTTTGACTTACACTTGGATTTGGATTTGGTTTTGGTTAAAAGAATTAGTTAGTAACTTAGCATTTAAAAAAAATACTGAATTAAAAATTTGATTTAAAGCTATTTTCTCTTTCTTTTCCATTGTATTATTTATTTAAAATGCTCAATATGTTTGACAATACTACACATGAATATGAGACAAACAATGGGTATGCCATGATAAAATTGTTTGTGAATTCCTTAAAAGAAAGTGCCAAAGAATGGTACAAAAATATCCTAGACAGTAGTACTATTTCTTCATATTCATGTATTTCTTCATAGTTCTTCTAAATAGTGTGATGACTGTCCCAACTAGAGAATCAAAACTTTATATTATAGGTTCTTCATGGCACCTTTCAACTTGTCCAATTATGCAAACTGCCTTGCCTGGGGTAGCTGTATCTAGTTGTGAGATTTTCATATCATATTTCTCTTAGTAAGAATAGTTGTGGCATAGGATCCTTCAACTGTTTGTGGACCCTTTGTCTATCTAGGAGATTTTTGTACCTTGAAACATATGAATCATTTTTGTTTGTGCATCCTCATTGTCTGTCTCATATTCATTTGTAGTTGATTTAAACAATAGATTCGTCACTACAATGAGAAAGTTACCACCACACGTCAAACATAAGGTGCATTTGATTGAAAGATTGGTCATTGTTTACAAGACAAAGGGTCCACAAATAGTTGAAGGATCCTATGCCACAACTATTCTTACTGAGAGAAATATGAGGGCTTCTAGCAAATATGTTAAGAGATCAGATATGAAAATCTCACAAGTAGATAGATTACTAGTATTGGAAGTACTATGGACTTGTAGAGGCAATTTAACAGTTCAGGAAACTAAGAAATGAGTTGTCATTATGGTAAGCCACAAGAATGGTCTTGGGAGTATTATTGGAGGTGCTTAACTTTGGAAAGTTACCATGTTAATGTCATTAAAAAAATACAAAAATTTAAGGCCTACAAGATTTTATGATAATGTTCTATTTGAAATAGGGTGCTCAAGTTAACAATGAAATAAAAAAATCCATGCTTGTATTCATATGATTAGGAGAGCTTTCTTTGTGTTTTCATTACTTAAGAGCAGCCTATATATGGAGGTAAGGAGTCCTACAATGTTATTCAGTTTCCCTAGTTATTTACCTGATTTTATTTATTTAAATCTACTCTTTACAACTATTTTTCTATCTATACACCCTCTATTGCTATTGTAATTTGGTATGATAAATGTCCCTTTGCGTTGAGAAAATTATAGTTGAGAAAATGGTTGTTCAGTAACGATTTGTATCTGTAGGTTGCAAACAAATCATCCTTCTTCCACCAATGAGTCATTCCATTCAAGAAAGACCATGTCTAACGATATTTACGCACAAAAAAATAGGGAGACAATTGCTAGACTGTGGTCTAACTTAAAAAGAAAAGGTGATGGAAAATGTTATTGTCCTTGCAAATTTTGTAAGGCTTAAAGACTGGAAGATATCTAATCAAAACAGCTGAGGAACATTGTAGGCAACATGGTCACATTGAAGGGGGAAACAAATTTCATCCATTGGTATGTATTTTAATAATTTATAAAATACATAAGACATGATTTGATGATGACATCATGGTCATGGTTAATATAAGATCATCATTTTCATATAGGTCAATGTCCCTGAGTTTCATGTTATGGACCATGACAATCCAGAGAATGTGGATTTCCAAATGAGGGAACATGGAGGTGTGAATATAGAAGTAGAAGGTAATGATACCATGGAAGAAGACCATGATGATGAAGAAGATCACAATGATCAAGATGATCACAATGATGATGATGATGATGATGATGATGATGATGATGATGTTGACGTAGAGCTTGATGTACCTATACTTGAGAAGGCACACGAGCCCCTATATGAAGGCTCTGAAATAACTCTTCTTGCCGATGTATTTTTGTTGGTGAACTTGAAGGTTATGAATGGTTTATCCAACATAGCAATGACACATATGTTAAGGTATGTCATCTTTTTCATTATTTTAGTCGTAATTCCCTTACAATTAACATTGGGTGAATCATGTAGCAATTAATATTCTTTAAATTAACAAATTATATTTTTGGTCATAGGTTGATAGGTGAGTGTTTGTTACCACCATCAAACATTCTACCTCGCTCGTACCGAGAATTATCTGCCATTATGAAAGATATTGGAATGGAGTATCAAACAATACATGCATGTTCGAACGATCATATTATATATCATAAATAGCATGAATTTGCAACAGAATGCCCTATTTGTCATATTAGTAGATATCAATCAGATCGAATAACAAAAAAGGTGCCTCGCAAGGTTCTTCAGCATATTCTCATTATTCCACGTCTGCAATGATTATTCAGGTGCAATAGCTTGGCACAATTTATGGATTACCATGCATGCAATATAATTCAAGATGACATTATGCGAATGCCTACAGATGGTTTGGCATTTAAGGAAATAGAGGAAAAATGGTCACACTTTAAAGAAGAACCTCGTAATCTCAAGCTTTCATTGGCAGCAGATGGTGTCAATCCTTTTGGAGAGATGAGATCTACTTACTCGATGTGGCATGTTTTTGTTATCAACAATAACATACCTCCTTGGTTGTCCATAAAGAGGGAGAAAATAATGTTGGCACTAATTGTTCCAGGTATTTTTTGATTTAATGGTGATCTAAATTAATTTATTATTAATAATCCATCAAAATGGTCATAATAATTATGTAATATTTTTATTCATTCAACTAGGTAAGTACCAAGTTAAAGATATCAATGTATATATTGAGCCCCTTATCGATGAGTTGATGGTGTTATGGAATGGGGTTACTATGTATGACATCTCTAGACCAATAGGACAAAGACAATTTCAATTTCATGCAATGCTTGTATGGACAATACATGATGCCCCTGGGCTAACACATTTTTGTGGTATGTTCTCTTCTTAACACCTCTTTTTCGGTATGTTATAGTGCCAACACAAAGTTAACACATTTAATCCAATTATACATGATCTTGTAGGTCTTCAGACAAAGGGAAAATTTGCATGTCTAGTTTGTGGTCCAAAGATGAAATCTCATCATTCAAAAATTTTAAGAAAGCAGGTGTTCAATGAGAATAGACACTTTCTCCACAGAAATCATAAGTACCGAATTACCAAAAAACATCTTTTCAATGGGAAAGAAGAGACTACATCAAAGCCACGGAGAATGACACCTCGCCTATGGAAGTCAGCATACAATAAAATAAATCATCGAGGTAATGTCATTCCATCTGATGGTTTTTGTTTCAAATTTATATTTTGATATTGTGTTTTGTTTACTGATGATGTAATTGATGCTTGTGAAGGTCGTCAAGGCATCAATGACCAACTTCCAAAAGGACTAAAAAGTTATCCTACGCAATTTACTAGGTTGTCATACTACGAGCAACTCCCAATTGTGCATTTGTTTGATCCTATGCATATTGGAAAGAATGTAACAGAGACATTATGGAAAATCTTGGATGGAAGGCGTGACAAAGACCAAATTGTCAAAATTTGTAGTGACATTGAAGAATCCAACCATGCAATGAAAAATGGCATTCGATCAAATAACAATGGAGACCAGATTGATAGAAGTGCCCTTAGTTGGTTATTTTCGGAGTAGCAGAGCAATGTTATAAAAGAAGTCATAAAAAAATATGATTTCCCATAGGATTTGCTGCGAACATAAATGATCTCATATCAAAGAAAAGTGAATTTGGGCCAGGGATGAAAACACACGATTGGCATACATTTATTAAGGTAATTAATGTTATTTTGTATTCACTATATATTTGTATACTGCATGTAGTTTTCATTGCATTCTTTTATAAAATATTGACAAGATCATTTTACAAATATTGCAGTACGTTCTACCTCTATCTCCCCCACACCACTTCGCCAACAGTGTCAAACAAGTTATATATGATCTTGGAAAATACATGAGGTGGTTGTCATCTAAAGAAATCAATAAAGAAGATATAAAATATTGGAAGAGAAAAATTCCTCTTCTTATGTGTGAAATGCAAAAGTGTCTACCTTCAAATTTTTTCAATGCACAAGAACACTACCTCATACATCAAGTTGAGGAGATTGAATTGTGTGGACCTATACCAATTAGGTCAATGTGGATGGTTGAGAGGCACTTGAAATTTTTGAAAGGCTTGGTTCGATAGAGAGCACATCCTGAGGGTTCTATAGTGGAGGGATATATGGTATACCAGATCATGGTGTACATTAGTCAATATCTTCCTAAGTTTGTAGCAAAGATCCATGTAGATAGTATTTGAGATCTCAACTCCATTAACAAATTCGAAGGGGAGTACTTGATGGGCAAAGGTAGATTGAGGAAAGTGAGAGGTAAATCTAAGATGTTATTGTAGTTAATTAATTCTTATAAATCTTCAATATAAGTTATTTATAATTGGTGTATTTTTTTTTATACAGTTGGTCGAGAGTGGGATGCAATACATTTGTATATTGGGAACAATCTTGATTGGATGACGATATGGATTGAACGATGTCAACAAAATGGTTGCTCATTAACATGGGAAGGTGTTGCTTCATTGGTTAGAGAAGCTCATCGTAATGGAGATTCCAATGTTACGCCAATGGTAATTGATCTAGCACATGGTTTAAGAGGTGGAGAGGTATGTACAAATTTATTAATGATCATGACTCGACGTATGTTTCATATCAACTCATGATGCAAATAATTTACACACGCTTGAAAAATTGTAGGTCAAGCACCACAAAGCTATGTACTATCATGGCCACAAATTTTGCATAAAAAAGTTGGATGACACAAAGAAAACTTGTGATTCTGGGATAACTACAGTTTTAGAGGTCACCAATATATCATCTAGAAATGACATACATCCTCAACAATCTCAAAATCAATACTATGGCATCTTGGATGATATAATTGAGTGTGACTTTAACTCCTTCAAAGTAGTTCTATTCGTCATCAAATGGTACAGGTTACGACTAAATCAAAATGATCCAGATAGAACTGTTACTCAACATGATAATGGATTTACAATGATTAATACAAGGTCATTTGAGCCAATTGGAGATGAGCCCTATGTTCTTCCAAGCTAATGTGAGCAAGTGTTTTACTCAGAGGTTCCACGTAAACAGGGTTGGTCATTTGTTGTTAGACATGATCCAAGAGGAAGGCCGATAAAGTATAATGTTATGGAAGAAGAAGATATTGAAGATGATGAAGAAGCAGATGATGAAGATCAAGATGATGGTGATGATGATGATGATGATGATGATGGTGATGATGATGATGGTGGTGATGATGATGATGATGGTGATGGTGATCATGGCGATGATGATGATGGTGATGGTGATGATGGCGATGATGATGGTGATGATGGCGATGATGATGGTGATGATGGCGATGATGATGATGATGATGATGATGATGATGATGAAGATCAATGACATAATTGAAATTATCAATGAAATTATTGACATGATTTATTGCTTTCAATTGTAATGATTACATATTTATTGTGTTCAATTCTAATGATTACAACATATGTGATTTATAATTACCAATGTTTATATTGTGTTTGATTATCACCCTTTTTGCAAATAGGCAATTGACTACAGACATCATCACCCCTTCTGTTGATGATCTTGCATTCCATATATAAGGTAAATTTGTTCATGTTTACGATGTTGCATATTGTTCATGTTGTCTTCTAAGTTATTTGTAGCATACATATCATGTAATTTTTAGCTAACTTAAGATAAATGATTAACATATGCAGGAAATTTGACCCCTTTAGTGTGGATCGTGCACAGTGACATGGATCAGCAGGTATAAGTCAATAAATAGACATAATTTTCTTATATTCTTCTTGTTTATCACTGAGCACGTATGTTATAAATAGACATATTATATAATCATATAATGTATATATAGACAAAGAAGAACCGTATAGAAATATAATTATATAATCACTTTCAACTTAGTACATTTTATATCTCTCATGTATAGACAAAGAAGAACCGTACGTATGGGTCACGACTTGATTATTCTATATATATTATTTAAATATTATCAAATTTTCATTTGAAGTGGGGACGTGACAATATCTCATTTGATGGATTACAGGACCCACAAAATAGGTACTTGTCAGATCTATCTACATCGAATGAGGAAAATGAGGGAATGGTAGATGAAAGTTCTACATGTAGTATGGCTAAAATAAGGAGATCAACTAGAGGTCAAAAGATTAAAAAAAAATTTGATAAACGCATGCAATTTTTCCTTGCTAATGGGGGGTATGATTATGATGCTATGATTACAAGTTTATGGTGTTTTTGTTGTTTATATGATATTATGTGACATTCTAATCTGGATTCATGCTTATAGCCTATATCCATTCATAATGTTTCTCCAAATCATCCCTTTGTTGCTACATCTTTGCTATCAATTTGTCTACCATCTTCTATTGAGATTATGGAGATAAGTAATATCAAGGTTCATGAACTTCTAGAGCTTACTTTCTCCATGTGGACCTTGTGTGAGTAGAAATGCAAAATTTGAAGAAGGATTTAGATGAGCAACTCCAATACCACTAGGATTTGATAGACAATAAAGAGGTGCTTTGATGCTATTGACCTGAGGCCAAGTACTTGTGCTTGAAGGACAACACACTCAGACCAATTTAACAAAAAAGAATAAGCTATTGTTATCATATATAAATGTCCGAGTACATGTTTGAATATGTATAACAATAAACACTTACATTGCTATCAATATATCTTTTTATTTGAATAATACCAAAAACCTAATGTTTGAACTAACTTACCAAAAAAAATTAATAATATATGCCTCAAATCAACATTAAATTTCACACAATTCTAGGTTCCTCAATTCTTACCTTTAAAAATTAAAATTTATGAGTGGGTTGTCAAATGAATGACTCATCAATGATGTTCCCAAATGATGCAGAGGGAAGGGTGGTGGTATTCAAAACACAATGAAAGTTGATAATTTCAAGGGTTTAGGCACTATCAATCAACCAAAAATGCTACAATGATCTAACTTGCTAAAGCCTTCTACAACACTCTTGAATGATGATTGTGATCTTATATACTCCCTAATACTTGGATTCGGAGGCTTTTAGGACTCTGTCTCAATTCCATACTCCTATTTCACAAAGCTTTCTCAAATTGGACTCAAAAGTCTAATAGGCTGACAACCAATCCTGCAACAGACTTGAAACATGAATAACTCTACCTTTCCTCAAAACACTAGACAATGTGATGACATTTAGGGATACCCTTTTCTGATTTCATTAACATATCAGAAGCTTTTACACTATTGTTTTGGACAAACACCCCTGTTTAGCACTGTTACCTTGATTCAATGCACCGAAATTCACTGGTTTAACAAAGGAAGTACTACACAAGGGTCTCCTAAAAGTCCCAAATCCTAGACAGTGCTTTTTTATGTCATAAATGGATCAAATCTAAAAGGTTTTAGCCTCAAGGGCTCTGCAACACCAAAACCCACAATTTATGCCTTCAAACCCCTATTATCTAGGGCTTCCTCAACCTTCCGGTTCTACACACTCCTGCAATGGATTGAAGATGGATTCACCATCAAGTGAACATCATATAATGTTCTCAAACCCAAAATACATCCTTTGTTTGGTTAGATTTTCCATTGCTATACTTGGCATTCGTTACACTATTTTTCCACCATATTCTGCACTGTGATCACACTTGTTCCACTCGATTTTGCATGTGCAAAATTAGAAGCATAATAATACAAATTAACAAATGGTCATTCCATGAATTAGGCCTGTGTATTCATGGAACGACTCTAAACATTATTTCTAAACCTGCTACACAGAGAGTTAAGATAAAAGAATGTTGTTCAAAACAACAGGTGCGATAGCAAGTTCAATGCAATAATAAACACATTCCAAATGATGATATTGAATAAACAACCTTGTTAATTCACTAACACATCAAAAAAAATCAAATTGAGATTCTCAGGAATGAATAGACTCGCAAAAATAGAGGGTTTTATTGCTGTGTATTCACCAGTCTTTACACAAAAATCTGCCCTCTGTCCCGTGACAGAGACTCCCTAAATAAGACTCCTTAACGAATAATAGAACTTCTTAAAACTACTTCAACCACCTTTCATCAGTTAGTTGAATGATTTGATCTTTAAAATAGTAACCAACTCAAACTTCCCGCTAAAGCCCTAAAGTAGCCGTTGTTTACTTAAATATTTGAAAATTCAAATAACCAAATGACTTCATTTGAATATTTTAAACAATAAGCCCTTTCTTAAAGACTTAATAACCTATTCTAGACTCTTACAAATAACTATTTCATGAGCAGTGTTTTTCGTCAAGGGTAGTTTGAAGATACATCTTTAAATATGATTCTGTTGCTCCCGCCTTCCAAGGATGGAACATCCTGAACAATTCTAATAGTCTGCAGATACACAAAAATGGAATATTGAATTTCATATATGTTCAAAACAAAACATGAACATGGAAATAACATTAAAAATGTCATCTAGAAATTTCATATATGGACAAGAGAAATAAAAAAAATGGTGATCACATTCTCCTACGAGTTGATTATTGCCAGTAGAGTTTAGAAAGAAAAATATGTTGCAGTAAGTCTCCATTATGTCACAATAAATCATAAGTCATTGCATGTATAAACTAAATCTTAAACATGTTGTTGGTAGTGTTAGTTTCAGTTTTCGTAGTTTGTTAGAGTTGGATTTTATTAGGTAGCTAATTAGTTTAAGTTAGTTATCAAGTTCAAATCTAGGTTTGAAGAAATTATGCCCTTTAAAGACTACATGTAGCATGTAATCTTCTTCAATAAAATATATAGATAGTTTTATTTGTATGCGTCTTGTCTTTGTACTACTATTATCTCTATAAATTTTAACATGATATCAAAGCCCACTCAGTTCTGACCTCCTATCGTAAAGGAACTGAATCTCATAGGATTTTATTATGTGCCCTGATACCCTCATACCAAAAATTGAGAGAAGATGGCACCTTTTCATTAATATCAAAAAACTCATACCATAATTTAGGAGAGCAAAAGGAGATCATTTTTCTTGACAAGAAAAGAACTAAAGCATTTATATTAGTTTTCAAAGTGAAATTTACATTGTTAGAAGACTACAATCCTTAATCATCTCATGCCTTCTCTCTTTGGAAATCCCAACCAATGGGCTTTGGATTTTCACTTTGTTCTCATTCATGTTTTGTGGACATGCTATTTCTGTACACAGGGATGTGCTTTTGAAATCACATTTACAAGCTCAATAGAACTTGACCATAAATTAGACACATGTTTCACTATACATGTGTAGTGAGCGTATTTGTGCAGTATATAACAATGCACTACGTATTGTCAGGGAAACTATAGTAATGATGCTTAGAAAGGTCAAAGACTAAGTTATGAACCTTCTTGAGGGAGAATGCAACAATATTAAGAATGTCATAATTGGTCACAAACCTTCCTCTATCCCCAAACACCCTCCATAGGAACCTACCTCCATCCTAATGCAGAGCTCGGCAATGGAAGGATAAATGAGCCCAAACACAATCTAAAATCTGATATCGACAGAATACTAATGTCAATTCAAACCATGGATAAATGGTAACAACTGAATCTGTGATCAATAATACCAATTTATGTCTCGGGTTCTACCTTTTCTTTTCCATTCTTGGTTATCCTATGACAGTGGACACATAGTTTCCTCACGGGTTCATCACCTTTTTACTACTGTCAAGGTCGGGTTCAACATATGGAAAACTTGCACCACCTTTAGCACCATTCAAATACCAAACACCACCATCTAAGGATCTTTGAATCCTTTAATCATTCCTCACTGTCAAATCGGTCATCACAGTCCATCTGACTACCGATTTAACACCTTGCACTGAATAACCACGACCTTGCATTATCTAGCAACAGTTAATAATTCATCGGCTTACCGATGTCCACATTCGACACCAAACTGAACTTAGATGAAATGAAATATAGACTATATAAAATTTATGAAACTTTCCCTATCGGTTTCCACCATTCCCTTCACGATTGTCTTAAAACAGAGATCTTCAAAAAATTGTTTTTTAATAACAAACGTAACCAATTCAAAAAACATTAAACTCCAATAAACCTGATACCAAGAATCTTATCAAACTTCAAATAAAACAATGAACTCTCAAAATGAGATTGTTATCAAAACATTCATACCGATCTTGAAACCGAATTGCATATAATACAGGTTTCAATACAACACCGCTACAAAACATTATTAATTCATTCCTCATTATTCGAATCATTCGGCAATTTTGAAAATAGAAACCATAAACAAGAGGATGAAGGATCGGAGGATAGCCAATCATTGTCTTTATTATTCCTTCCTTCATTACATAGTTTCTTTCTCCTTTCATTGATTCTCAATCACCTACTCTACCACTACTCTATCCATTTTTCAAAGTGTAAACATAAAGAACTTTCAAAACCGATTTCAACCGAAAACTAACTTTATAATATAACCGACTCTCTAACGTACTAATTTCTCTAATGGTTTTCATCACCGATTAGAGTAAGCCCTAATTACATGAGAGACACTAGAATAGTATCATGGAGTTGACAACGAGGTTGTCAACTTTGCAATTTTACAAACCCACGATTTTACAAACCCTTTATTTATTATGTCTTAGACTACTCGGATTTAACCCTACTTGAGTCTCATGCTTAATTACATCATGAAGACACAAAAATGGCTTACTAAGCCATGTTACAATATAAATTATCTTCGTATAATCCAAAATCTTCAAAATATTGCTAGTTGTGAGATGCACCTGCATCATACTCCCGGGGACACAAAAATTCAAGTCCCGTTGAATTGCCATAAGCTTCTTCCAAGTTTTCCAATTGCATGAAGGGAATAATGGAATCATAAAAATGACTGAATTGATGCCTCTCCGCACAACGTACTGGTGCCAATCTTCATGGCGAATACCCTTCTTGGCATGTGTAGTGGTACCTCCCTAGAATTCTAGAAAAAATACATTAGACATAGTCAAATAGAGTTCTCTGACTTGGTAGATCACTTCCACATCCATACTTATGAGTTCATTATCTCAATTCCTCAATCCAATCTAATCAAACTTCAAATACCCTCCTGGGTTACCTAGTGTACCTAGCACCTCCACCATACCAAAATCTCAACCAAGCTTCTCATACTGACCCTAACACCTTGGATCATCTTATCATGGTACATTTGACATGTTTCAACTCTTCACCAACTCCAAACAATCCATCTTTCATCATTCTTCACTATAGCCCTTCTAGGCCTACCTAGTAGCCCTGTCCAGACATAAATCTGCAATTTCCATGAAATGTTTCCAAACAACCTGGTAAAGTAATTATCTTTCCAAGTACCCTTTTGGGAGTTACAAAACCCACCTCAACCTCAAGACTTCATTCCTTGACTGGTGAACCTTTCTAATGCTGCTTGCTCTCTTTCCTAAGCCTAATTAGCCCCCTTTATCAAAGCAACCCTATACTCCACTACTCTCCAAGACTCTGTGACCTTAAATAGTCTTATATTAGGTTTCCAAACCACCAATTTTCTACTTTTCTTGGTCACACTACTCACCCAACTCCCAAACCATTAAACCCTTTTTCCTAGGGTCATAAATCTAAGGCTTTGTGGCAAATGCCCTTCCCAACAACACACAAGTACAAATATGGTTCAAACACTCTCCAATACATCCCCCTAGACATATTCCACCATTACATTCTTACTCCAGCCATTAGATCACTCATGTCCACCATTTGGTGCTTTCCAAGTGCACCTTCACTGTGTGTTCACCAGTCACTCACTGTTCTTTCACTTTACGCTCCACCCTGCATCAAACTTCCATAATGTACATATAATATAATTAGACATCTCCCATCAAAGTCACAGAGATCACAAGGATGGGAGTGCCCTTACATAGTTAAGGTCTTCAAAATAGACCGCTGACTGTACCCTTAAGGAGCCAGTCTTTGTCACTACACCAGATAGTTTCTTGGTGTTCTCAGGGAAAAACAATGTAATGGAAATAATAACAAGTAAAATCCCAAAAAAATAAATGTTTTACATCCACACAAAGTAGAGATCACGCTCAGAACAACACACTGGTGTCTTGACTGTCCACAGGACAGTGAGTTACTAATTTGCAAAGAATTAAATTTTATTCATTCCAAAAACCTTTCACTTCGTGCCTTTTCATATTCAGTATGATCTCTCCCCTCTAATCATGTGGAATAACCTCTAAATAGACTCCATCTTCTCCCTCAAACCTGACAGCAACCTCTTAACTATTTGTAACTGTCTGCAACAGTCAAAACTGACTGTTCACAACATGAAATACTTAGAGATTTGTTGTCAAGTTGACAACAAAGTTGTCAACTCGACAACCTAAACATATAATGCCAAAACTAAAGACTTCTAAAGGTTTTAATGATAACCTTTACTAACCCAACTAACCCCATTAAGCCCATTTTAGGCCATTTTTTCCATTAGAGGCAATTTACAAAATCTTGCACTTTTAGTGCTTTTAGCATCATCTAGAGGCTCTATTGGCCTTATTACAACTATTAAGACCCTTATAGGTCAATTCCATTAACACCTAACCTAGGATCAACCCTTAGTCCATTCCTAGTGACCCCTAGGTACTTTTGAGACTTCATAATGTCATTAAGGCTTACATTAAAGCTTTGATTACAATATGATCAACATGTGATCAAAATACCATTTTAAGACCATGATAGGCCTTATTGCATGTCGTGATGACCTTTGAAGGCCATTTGTCTTCCACTTCTCCCCGGGATCCATCAATGTCCCTATGGCTCATCTTGCCTCCTGCTTGTGACCTTGGTGCTCCTACACCACATCCTCAACCCCCTCTATCAAGTCCTATCTAATGCATAGATGTTATAACCATCCATGTCAGTAGATCCTACTTGTTGTTTATAGATTAAGCGTTGATCTAAAGGTGGAGCAGGGTTGCTTCTAAATTATGACACTGTCTTTCATCTTTCTTTGACATGTGTTTAACCATTGCGATAATTTAGTAGTGCATGCTCTTCTATTAGGAGTCAAGGTAGATATTTAGGGTGCAATAGCAGAGCCCAAAGGACAACAAATAAAGGTGTTTCAAAAATGCCAATTCAGGCTCTACGCAGTGACAGTGGAAGCAATTGGATAGAGGAATGGGACACTTCCCAAATTTGCAAAACTTTAAAGAGACTTACCTTGACACGCTTATATAAGGAAATGAGAAAGCCAACTTCCTTATAAATGGAATAGTGAGCCTACATAAGAAAGGGTTGATAGATCTTTCTTTGTAACCTAGGAAATAGAGATTCAACAATTATAGAGTTCAAATAGCAAAGAAGGCAATCAATTTATAAGGTGAATCCTAAAACGAGGATCAGCAGGAGTAAATCTTAAGAGCTCTCTTGCATTTAGACAAGAAACTAGGAACATCTATTTATATGATGTATAATTTTAGAAGTGAACTAGGGTATTTCTACATGCTTCAGCTGGCATTTTCTAGTTATTTATTCAGTTTCCATTCAATTGTTTTACGTGCATTTAGACATTTTGATATATATTGTCTCTTGTATACTTCAAAGCATATTGTGGGGTATTTATTAATAGGAGGGGCTTTTTAGATATGATCTGGGAACTATGTGAACATGAAATATATTTCCATTATTTCAAGAATGGCTTGGTAATTACATATCTCTTGTTGGCCTCCAAATAAAAAGGTCTCACATTGTAGATGGGAAGTTGTTCATATCCATTTTTTCACAATTGTGATGATATATTTTAGCTATCCTTGTGTCAAAAATATTCAGTAGTAATACTATTCTATATTTTTTAGCTGTTTGATCCTGATTGTCATTTGTCTTAAAGATGTCAACTAGAAGTATGACCTGATATGTTGATAAATGCTAAGAGATAATGAATTCTATGAGGTCACACTTATAAACCTAATGACAAATATTTATTATTCTATGAGGTCTTGCATATATGTTTCCATGGCTATCATCTAGATGTCAGAACTTTATAGGATAATATAAGATGATGAAAGCAGTGATTCATCGTTGAGATTTTAACAACATTTCTGACAAACTAAAGCTAACACTGGGAATTGCCCACAATGTCTTGGAACATTTTAGGTTAACATAAATATTTAATTTTGTAGGAAATAGGGCCAAATATGTTGGGCAATATCAGATTACAGACATTGAATCATTGGAAGCAGCTATGGAGGCAGCTGGGACAATCCGGTTTGCTATAGAAGCCAAACTTTCTCCTGGGCCACCAATACCAAGTGTTCATCGTCATAGTGACAATGATCGTTGGCATGATGTTGGAGTTAGTGTTGCCAGTGGTAACTTTTTGGCAGCCAAGGTTGGTTGACAGGAATGATGAGGTTTAGGTTACTCATGTTATGGATGCATTGATTACAAAATAGGTAGAAAATACTAGTTGTATAGTTAACATGATGGTCTGCTTTTGAGTAATTTGGAGTATTAGAGTGCTTTCAAGTTACAGCTTAACCAATTGTTTTTGTTTAGTTTCCTTTAATTAGGTCTGTGATATTACTCATTAGAATTCTTTGATGAATCTAAAGGATTTAATGTTTGGTTTGAGAGTGTAGTACTTCATTGGCTTTTAACATTAGCCCATGAACGTTTTGTATTGTCTTGAGACAGTGAAGAGGTGTTGTTAGTGGAATTGACTTTGTTTCTCTCACTCTACTATCATTTCTTATGTCGCATCCTATAGTTCTATGACTTAATTGATCACAACTGAAATAGGACCTTGGTTGTCTCTACTTCTGGTATCCGTGTTTCCTCCTGTTTCTAACTTACTATTTTCAGTTCATGGAGGCACCTTAAGGACTTATGTGCATATTCTAGTGTGTAAGGATTCTAGTTGTTTATCCACTTTATTTCACAATGTTGGTCCTCATGCAGATATGTCTTGCACTTCGCCACAACATGTGATGAATATTTTATATGATGCTTCTTTCCTTATGATCTGTGCATATCCTTTACCAATCTACTTGAGTAAAATTTCTTTTTTGATTGGTTAGTTCCTCTTGCACCATGACCAGCTTAAATACCATGACTGATAGGTGTCTCTTCTAGTGAATTCAATTGGGATTTGCAGTAGTCCAAGTTTGTTGGGGTATGTCATACCCAGAGAGTTGGATGTGTTATCTTTCCCAATTTCAACACTTTGTCATTTCTTCTGAGGATTTATCTTGGATATCTATAATAGAAGAAGCCCTAATATTTTTATCTCTTGATCTCATCTCATTGGACTGTAATTTATGCTATATTTTAGTTACCATAAATCCCACACATATTATGAATTCATGCTGCATTTGACACTGCAATGCTAATTATAGACAACCAATATATTCAACTAAAACTAGGAATATATTGAAATGGTGCACCACAATTTTTTTTTAAACAACATTTTGGATTGGTCTCAATTTCGACCTTTCAACACTATTATTTTTTACAAGAATGCTATGCATTCGATGGTCTTTTCCATGAACCACCATGGATAGTTCGACTCTAAAAGTTCAACTGAAAGTCACAATTTTGACCTTCACACTAATTGACTCAGCCGAGGTGGTGGTTTTATTCTTCCACTTACAAGGCATTGTTGCAATGGATAATTTGACCACTAGTGTCGTTGAAATTTTGATGATTAATCACCACGTAGACAATTCGATGAAAAAAGATTGACGATAGTTTTAGTCACCTATTCGACCAATTGTTGTAGACAATTTGACCTTTTCTCTTCAAAATTTAGGGCAAAATTTACTAGTGATACTGGAAAACAGAGAGAAGGTGCACACAAGATTTGAAAGGTTGTCATTGGCAGAGGGACACAGAGCTGCATAAGGACTCCAACAATGGTGGGCCAGGTTGACTATGGCGCTAAAGAAGGTAGAACCACATAGTCTTATCAACTTTCGAGCCACCATGCAAAGGGTCCAATGGTATATAGAATTGGGACGACAGCCATGGCCAGAGAGGTAGTTACCTCTCACTTTCCAGCCTCCTCTATTGTTGTGGCCATTATACGGTTGTGCGGATAATGAGGTCAATGAGGACTTGGAGATTAGTCGACGTGTAAAGGTTGAAAGAACAAATGGTTTCTACTGGCGAGTGGGTAGTTCAATTATTGGAGAGACAGAAGAAGGAGACATCAGAGTGCTTGCAAAAATCATAAATACTTTAGTGCCTGAGGGCCGGCACTAGTCCTCATAGGGGACAATGATGAGGCATATTAATGCCATACTATAAACACCCTAGGATGATATTTGATAGGTCTTTTTCCTGTTATGATACATTTACCTCAAGATTTTTATGCTCTTTTCTGTTATTATATGGCATGTTGCCATTAGACTGTTATCATGGTTTAAACATACTTAAATATGCTATACTTGGATAGATTACTATGTTACTTGGTTTGAAGTTATGGTTATGTTTTTATTAAGTAAAGTAGTCATTTGAATATGAATGATTATGCATATTTTGGTATTTATCACCATGAATGTCTTTATCCTAAACTTTGAAGTGCAGCACATCGAAATAGAAATAGTTGTTTTGACCAGGTAAAGCATATTCATTCACTAGATGTTCAACCTAGTCTTCCAACAAGTTCTAGCGGAGAAGTATTAGTGCAACACCAGTTGAGGGTTTCCAAAAGAAAAAGGTAGCAGTCATCCAAAGAAGACTAAGGCAGCGTGATGAATTCCCTGAGGAAATCTAGGAGAGAGTAGGAAGTTAGATTTAATCTGTTTTAGCTTTAATAGTTACCCTCTTTTTAGTTAGTAATGTTGTAATAAAGATCCGCCTATTTCTATGGAATTGTTAGATAAGTTGTTAGAATTTTTCCTTTAAATAAAGCCTCAATCCTACATGAGAAGGAGGGCACTATCAGTTTAGTAGCAATATAGTTTTCAGTTGTTTTCTGGTTTATACATCTTTGTACTCAATTATTCAATCAATGATTAAATGAAGTGTTGAGATTTAACTTTGCATAATTGTGATTGGAATACTCATCCAAGGGGGCCCACTTGGTGAGAAATCCATAGTTAGATAGGTTCATGCTAGTTAGAATTACTTTCCCACATTTTTGTTGTTTTAGTGTCAAGTGTTAAACTATTCCTGCAGCCAAATCCACAGGCTAGTTGACGCTTCCTACAGCCAAAGCAGTGGAGCAACAGAAGTATTATGGCATAGTTTGCAAGAGTCTTCATGTTTTGTTACATTTACATTTTTGTAATTTCCATTCCAGTGTTTACCTTTCTGAAGCTTTAGTTGAAGTATCATTCTGGTATTTATTTCTTGCAATCATAAGATAGTTTCCTTCCAACATTTCTTTCCTATAGCAACGATAGAATGCATGGCTGAGTGATACCTGGTGCATATACTTTGCTAGCCTGTTTCAAGTAACACGTCCTTGGGTTGACATACTAAATGATTTTTTATGAAGAGGATAAATTGTTCGGTTGGATGTCCAATCCCTGAGTTCAGAATTATACCTAGTTTCTAAGCCTTTATAAGACGTGATCACCCCCCATCAATAAGGACTCTTTTGACATGATGTTTGTGTATCAAGACTTCTATATGTAATGGAAGATTTTGAGGATAATTCAAGTACATATCATCTTTCTCAGAAAAAGATAGAAAATGTGGTGCAATGAAGTGTCCAACCATGTTAGAAAATTGGTCAACATCCAAGTTATTAGGAATGGTAATCTCAACAAAAGCTTTTTCCAAGATCTCTTTGTGGGTTGCTAAAATTTTCAACAATTTCAAGATTGATATTTGCGTTGGTGTCCTTTGGAGTTGATCCACAAGACTGTATTGTTTTGAAGATGATGATGCTTGACTTGGTAAAGTAATTTTAGGGGTAGTCCCTTGCAAGGTGATCTTTAACGCTTGCCCCCTAGTCACAACATTAGAGGTTTCTTGTTGTTGTTTCTATTTCACCACTATGACATTAATGGCATTTTCATACCTTGATAAATAATTTATAGTATTGTTATAAGTATGGTAAAATCTAACTTTTATCGTTTCCTCTTTTGTTGCTTTGATTTGAATATGAGGGTTCACCATTCTCATGACTCAAGAAAGGAATCTTAAAAGATGTATGATCTTCATTATTTTGGGGACCATCCACTTTGATTATACCATCATCTATCAAGTCTTGAACCACATCTTTGAGTCTCATACACTCATTTGTCTTATGCCCTTTGTTTCTATAATATTTACAATGATGGGCATAATTCCACCATGATGGTTTGATTTGTGATTCATAGGGTCTTAACTTTGGTAAAGTGATGATTTTATTAGCAATGAGGGTTCTGAGAGAATTCTCCAAAGGTTCCCCCAAGGGCATGAACTTCTTTCTTTGTGTTGTGTTAAAGAAGGTTCTTGATTTATTAGTTCCTTGATTATTGAAAGAGTTATGCTATTATTATTAAAAGGGGTCTTGGTTGTTTGATTAACATTGTTGGTTTGATTAGACCCACATGATAAATTAAAAGGAGTAGCCTTAAGATTGTTAGCCTCCACAACCCCTTCATTCACAAGGTTCTTGTTGGTATTCTTTAGCCAAAACCTTAGAAAAACCTTTGTTTTCTTTGAAGATCTTTATTGCTCTTTTTCTTACTAACACTTCTTCAATTTTGATCCCGTTCTTTGTAGGATTTGAGCAATACAAATCCATAAAACCTAAAGATCACCTGCATACAAAAACCTATTACAAGGAGGTAGAGACAATTAGAGGGAAAGGGTTTGACTCAAAACTATGAAGAAGAAAATATCCTCAATTAATGAATGAATAAAATATACAATGGATCAACCATATAAAGGAGATCAAAAACCTAGAAAGGCAAACTCTAAAAGGTAGAAGTGCATGTAATAATTAGTTTAATTATTACATGACTAATGCATGCAAGTTTATATTTAAAACAACTAGTGCATGAGTGTTTTAAGTATAACACTACCAATGCAAGAGAGGTTTAAACATAAACAACTAGAGAAAAAAATAGACTAGGAATTATACCCTCTTGTTCATCAAATAGATATTGGAAATTTTCTTCTTCATAGGAAATTTGTTGTCTAAGGAATGTTTCGTCTTCTTGAAAGGATATCTTAAGGCGATGGGATCTAGAGAAAACTGGCATTAAGAAGAGTCTTGTGTATTGAGTTTATTCCCCCTTGATGAATAATATTTTGAATAAGGATAATTTTAAAATGATTTCTCACATTTGAATGAATGTTCCTATCTTGTAAGATGTATCATCAACCACTGCAAGCTCAAAAATAATTATCTTTTACCCCTAACCTCTAAACAAAAAATTTCATGTTTGAGAACGTTTACATGGGTCTTTCACAATAAGCCACTTCATGCAATCTACCTAAGGTCAAATTTGGCATTTAACATGGATCTAAAGGTAGGGATTGCTAGATTAATTTGGAATTTTAATTCGGGTTCCCATACAAAAATATCAAATTAATCATACAAGGAACATGTAGTCGCACACGCTTGATTGAGGCCAATAGCCCTACAAGTCCAGACATTTGATATTTTTTCCCTCTAATCTTTTCACCTTAACTAAGGTCTTTATTAATAGTGGGTGGAATAGGTTGGCTTCACTTGGTTCCCACTTTGGGTTGTCCCTCTCACCGGCCTCATTAAGGCATGTTTTTTAGGAGTCATGTCCACTAAAGTTCTAACATGTGCAATGAAAGAACTGAAATGAAATGATCAAGTAGGTCTAGGAGTTTGATTCACCAAAAGGTGAAGATCATATATACCTACTACCTTTTCATTTCCAAACACAATTAGCAATGTTCTTTTCCAAGCCTCTTGATCTAATAGAATTCAAGCATGTTTGGCATTTTGATTCACTATAAAAGTGAAAAGTATATGCCTAATTCTTTCCTTCACAAACAAAGAGACTTATTTTATGTGTTTATTCATTCCTTAGTTCATTTTCCTCTCAATTTTTGCACTTCTAGGAGCTTGATTCACTATAAAAGTGAAGAGCATATCCCTAATGCCTTGCTTAGGATTCAAATTTGCTTCTAATTAAGCTAGATTTTGAAATTGAAATGCCACAAGTTAAGAACTTGCATAAGGTTTTAAGATTACCTTATTTTGAAGGTAGTGAAGGGTGGGCACATATTTTATTTTATTATTTTTGCATTTAACTCACCTAGTGGCTATAGTTCCAACTCCTTAGCATCCCCTTTCACAAATGTTAGTTCAACACAAGCAAGGCAAACGTGAAGAAAATCAAAACAATTAAATTTTCTTTTTCCAAATTGATTAAAAAAAAAAATTTAAAGGGTAAAGATCTAATTGAGGGATACTTATTTATCTTTATAATCTTGGATTACCCTCAAGGACCTTTCATTTGCTTCCACTTCTTGTTTTGAATCCTCCAAAATGTTGTTCAAGTGAATTCAGTTTTCCTTTTTCAATTGTCTTTTTGCTTGTCTCTCCTTCTTGTGTACTCTTAACTCTTGTTTTTGGAATTTTTTTATGACTTGTCATCTGAAAAACTAAAGAGTTAAAATTATTAAATTGACAGAAATTAAGCTTTGCAATAAAATAGAGCTATGTGCTACATGGTTAAGAATACACACTATTATGTTTATACTACTCATCACAAAGAACTTTGAACGTGCTATTTCATTATTGACATGCACTATTTAAATGATACAAAATTAGTACTTGGGCTAAAATAGAAAGTAAATGCATCAAAAAGGTCCCTGACACGCACTGAAAGAATGAAAGAAAGAAGATAGAAGTTTATTCAAACGCATCAAAATGCTTAGGGTCTAAAAGAGTACAAGTCAATAAGTATCAAGTGAGCTTGGTAGAGAAATTTCTAGTTTCATTTCTATAGTCTACCTGGTAGACTTTCATTTTAATAAAATTCATATCACAAAAAGTTACACTAGAAAGTTGTCTTTAGGGTTTAGGGTTTAAAAGAGTACAAGTCAATAAGTATAAGTGAGCCTGGTAGAGCAATTTCTAGTTTCATCTCCACAATCTACTTGGTAGACTTTCATTTTAATAAAATTCATATTATAAAAAGTTACACTAGAAATTAACTCAAAGAAATTTAGGATTCAGGCTATAAGATCCATCTAAAGATACATTTACAACTCAACATAGAAGACATTTTATCTTTCACTTCTTACAAATTTGGAATCATGTGAAGTAACATTGAGCTTACATGTTGGGAAGGAAGAGACGTAGACTAGAGCTCTAACTTTTCATGCAAATTCTCTTCATAGGACATACAATTTTGTTTCTGCCTTATAATTTGCAGTCTCAATTTCATAGGACCAACTCTAATAGTCTTGTATTTATTGCATTGATGTTCTCTATGTGAACGGTTTTGAGCATCCATTTTTAACACCCCATTTCTTATGTTTTTCATATGCTCGCTGCAGTGATTGGAATCCACTTTCAAATACTATGGTTGCTCTGTTTCAGGCACTTCTTGCAATCCAGATGTTTCTGCAAACACAAAAATTTATGGCTGTTATACAAGTTGTGCTTTCACTAAACCTGCCAAAAGAATGGAAGGAGAAAACAAAGAAAACAATTAATAGTTTGATTTTGATCACACCTGTTGTTGCAACATTTCTAGTAGATTTTATCCCTTCAACTGCAACCTCTCACCAGCTACTACAGTACACTGTACAAAAAGATCTTGCAATTAGAGAAAAGTAAAATAAAGAACTTGCAATTGGGTATAAATAAAAGGCTAGAATTCATCAATTTATAACCAGAAAGACACTTGAATTCTCACAGAGAAGGAAAATGAAGCAATTCTTGATTCAATTGACAACCTTCTATATTGATGCTGAGATAGGGATGTAGCTGTATAAAGCCTCTCCTTAATCTTGTCTCTCCTCTTCATAAATTCATGGGGCCAATCGGAATTTGCAACCAGGATTGCATGTTCAATCACAGTGCATATGTCAGCCTCTGCACTCTCAAAAAACTTCCTCCATTTTCTCACAGATCCCTTTCTTTTTTTTCTTTAAAATCAAATCTCAGTCTTTTGTCTCTGATTTTTTCTTGCTCAATGGATGATGATTTTATTTAACTTCTGTGTCTGCTCAATACTTGCAACAAAAGAATCTCCCGCTAAAAAAAATTTCCCTGATTCTTTTCAACATGCATTTTATTTATAGAAATTACAAATACCAGTAAAAAAAAACAATCCCATGATTTGTTTTAACATGCATTTTATTTATAAATGTCACAATACTAGTTCAAATAGAATTGGTATTGGAGCTGTCGTAACTGTGATTACAGTGTTTTCATAGACACACTTAAAAATCTTACAAGTATTTTGTTGCAGCCAGCGTAACTTACAGCAAGGATGTTTTTGTAGCAGCATGAACTAGAGCATGTATTAGAACTGAAGTTTTCGAACTCTGTTTCTGGATAAGAGTTTGAGTTAAGAAAGTCTGCAAATCTTTGAGCGTCTTTACAGTTTTTTTTAACATGCATTTTATTTATAAATGTCACAACTACCAGTTCAAATAGAATTGGAATTGGAGCACCTTCGTAGGTGTCCGTTAATATTTTATATTTTAAAAAAAATCATCCAATTTTGTAAATGAAGTAAGATTTTGATTAGTCTTCCTTATTAGTACCGATAGGCTCAGCAAATACTATTGCATTCATTTTTGGATTTCTTCCTTAACTAGTGATTAAATGAACTGTTCTACACCAATGAAAATAAATTCTATTTCATATTTCATTATAAGTTTTTTTCATTTGTAAAATGTAGATGCAAATTATTTAACTTTATAATATCTAGAAATTAATTTTTGATCATCTCATTGGATGAATGGAGGAGTGAACCAATTAAAATTTACCACGTTTTTTATTTAATAGTTTTAATAAAAATTCTTTTATAAAATTAAAAAATTAATATACTATTATTATTTCTAGTATAACTTAAAAATTTATAAAAAAATTTTACTTCTACTGTTACTATATAAAACATAGTAATTAAAAAATTAATATACTATTACTTCTACTTTAATTTCTACTATAATTAAAGGCAAGTACTTAGCCACTAGGTGGCACTTGTTTTTAGATAGAGGTAAATATAATTATGTTCAAAATAGTTTAATTAATTATTATTAATTATATCAATTGTTGATATAAAATATATTAATTATCTTTTTTTAATATTATTTAAATATTAAATTAAATGTCAAATTGATAATTGTTAGTAATAAATTAAAAAATAAAGTAAAATCAATATTATATTATATTATTATATAGGATTGAAACTTGATGCCCACATTTATTTGTTATATCAAATGTCAAATTGATAATTATTAGTAATATTGCAATCTATATTTAAGTTTATAAATTCATACTAAAAATAGTCTTTAGGAGAATAGAACTGCCTTGGTTTCTAGTTTGTTTCATAGTGGGTTTGCTCCACATCTCTTTGATAGACTTTGACTTAGACTTCCATGATGCACATGGTTTTGAACAACATCGTCTATCTAGCCGACAAATCCTACCTGACAAGACCATTAAGTTGCATTTATTTATTAAATTAAAAACCAAAAACAATTGCTAAGTGAATTTAAATTTAATAAATAAATGCAACTTAATGGTCTTGTCAGGTAGGATTTGTTGACTACATAGATGCTGTCGTTTTGAACTAGGTTGTAGGGACAACCTAACAAATAATAAAAATTAACTTAAAAGATATTTAAGATAATCTTATTAAATTAAAAATAAAATATAATTATATTCTATTTTTGATATTTTGATATTAATATATTTTTAAATAATGAGTATTATAAAATTATATAGATTAATATTATAAGTTAGAGTATTATATTATATTTGTTATAATTCACTAGTATAATATTTGTTATATTATATTATAAATCAAATTATACACTCCAATAAATTTTAAAATTGTACTATATAGTTTAGAATTGTAAAAGTGACCATACATACCACCAAATTTTAAGCTCATCTCAACATTGCATTAGAATTTATGCTCATAATCATAATGCATTTTTTGAACAAATGCAATAAAATATATGAACGATAATCTTCTAATTCTAGCTAAAATAGATATATCAGATATCCATAGTTCCTTTTGGATGAGTTTCCCTAAACATGCACCCAAAGAAATCATTCATAACATTTGATCCCAAAAGTGATCATAAGTAGTGTTGAGGGTTATACCTTGATAGATCACTTCATGAGCTTTTTGGCAATCAAAATTTATGGCCTCTAGAGGATGGGTCTCCTAAAATGGGAAATATAAAAACATGTTGAACACATAAATGAGTTGTAAATGGGAGTTACACATGTTGGTGTGTATTTTGACACATCATAGGTTATCTTGGATTAGAGTAAAAATGGGTGCACTATTTGGGGTGGCTTTAGCCCATGATTTATTAATAGAATTTGATGATTTCATGTATTGTATCTCCTATGCATTAGTTGTGTAAGATAGAGATTGTGTGTAGAATTCTTATAGCTATTGAGTTTGTTAGACCATTTTCCAGTCATTGCAGAAATCCTATGAAAATGGTCTTCATTCTTGCAAAATCTTATGAAAATTGCCATGACCTATTGCAACACAGGTTTGATCAGCGAAGAAGACATGTGACGTTTTAAGCCTTGCAAACTTAGAGGATGACAATTTGAGGTATGTACAAGCTCCAGCCAAGATCGCATGTCTTTTAGTGCAAAAACCAGTGAGATACATCAATGTCAAGGTATGAGAAGTAGGGTTTATCCATGCAAAGGGTTTCAAAATTTGTCTAAGTCCAACACCCTACCCAAGTCTTTTTCTTCATTACCTTTTCCAGCCACGTAAGTCTCTTTTATGCACGTGCTTATCTTTTCCTTTATTCTCTGAGTCTCTAAGCCCCAGGCAGTTAGTCATTGTATTCAGCGACCTAGCGAATACAGTTATCTCCTAATCTCCAAGTCCTGGCGATTAGTGGCTAGACATTCAACGATCTAGCGAGTAGTCAAGGAAGATGGTTATCTCTAGTTCTCGTAATGAAACAGCTAAGGCATGTAACATGTCGAGATTCAGCGAGGACCATCAATGCAGGATAGGATCGATGGCTAGCGCTTGATCTCCGAATGAAACCATGAGTTAAAGAAAGATTCAAAGATTGTGAGATTGTCTGTGTCACCCGATCTCCATATTGAACCCAAGTTAAGATAAGTGTTATGCGATTGTGAGAATCCTTCAGTCACGTATTCTCTGAATGATATGTATGGTTAAGGGCTTGTCGTGGTCACGATAAAGGCAGTACGAGTCAAGGCTAATTTGATGGAGGTCGTGATGTCGCTAAGGAAAAGTGAACGAAAAATAATGATCGCGGGTTTGCGCTAGTTGTCCGATGGAAAGACAACTAAGAAGGCGGGTCCTCGTGCCAGATATTGATGATGTGTTTTCTCTCGATTGGTTGCCAAAAATGGTGATGTGGCCAGATATTTCAAAGCCAAATTGATTGTTTGTCAATTTATGTGAGCCACACGATGTGTCGGGAAAGACAAGGATTGACAGTCACATTTTAAAATGAATCAATTAACCATTGTGGCCAGAGATTTGAATTATTTAAGGGTTTTTCTGTAGGTAAAGGACCTGTTATTGAATGCAAGGGTGGCCGATCTACTTGATTTGATCTTGTTCACTATCATAGAATGTGGTGCAGGAGCACCTCTATGAGGGCCCTCACCTTCTTATTTTGGTGTGTCAAAAGCATGTA
This sequence comes from Chamaecyparis obtusa, assembly GCA_027943335.1. Lineage (NCBI taxonomy): Eukaryota > Viridiplantae > Streptophyta > Pinopsida > Cupressales > Cupressaceae > Chamaecyparis > Chamaecyparis obtusa. The sequence continues at coordinate 342,439 of BSBK01003968.1, read as the reverse complement.
AGTAGCAATAAGAGTCATCATGTTGGTTGACTCAAATTTTTTGGTTGTGGCTAGGCCAAGAGTTAGTCCTAGAGGCATGTTTGTCTTCTTAAGTTTGCTTTGTCCTTAATTCTAGCAAAATGTCAAGTTGGGGTGTTTGGGTTTAGAAGTTAGTGATTAGTGGTCATGTGATGCATATGAGTGCTTTGATAAGCCTCATAATGGTCTATTTGTATTGGGGAACAAAAAGTGTTCAAGCAACTAAAAGTTGCTAAAAAGTTGCAAGCAACTTTTTAAAAGTTGCCAAGCCATTTCTTTCTTTGTAAGAGATGTCTAGCCCAAGAGACACAATAGACTCTCAAGACCTAACAATCACTAAAGGACAAACGTATTTAATGCTTGTAAAACCCTAATGTACGGGTTGGTTGAAAGATTTGTGAAGTTATTGTATGGGGAAGACAGACTGGTGAAGTTCAATGTGTAACAGTCCTTGTTATGACTAATATTTTGTGAATACAGTGGAAGTTCTATTGAATCTTTGAAGGTTTTGTTATTTATGTGTGTTTAGACTATTTTATGTGTGTAATAGTTTAGGTTCTTTTAAAGTTTATTAGCATCTTTTGTTCATATCTTTGCTCTGCCAGTTTGGAGAGCTTATTACAAATGGGCCTGTAACTTTCTTGTCCACCATGGGATTGCCATGGAATCATGGATATTGAAGGTACAGACCCTGTTGTATATGTACACAAATGCAGGGCCCTTGAAAAGAAAGACAAACAATTGTTTGTGGATACCCTAGGTGAGTTTAGCAAGAACCCAGCTAGGTTCCAACAGCATTCAAGAAGCTCCAGCAGTTAGAGGATGAAGTTCCAAGCTAAGCCCTTTGGAGGGATGTGAGATGGGTGTATGAAGGTCAATTTTTCTGAAGGAGGAGCTTTGAAGAGCTTTAGAATGGCACTGGTGAAGCTAGGAGCAGAGAAAAGTCTTGTAACCCTTGAAACCCTCATAAATAGGGAATATTGCTGTACAGTCACATGGGCACCTAAGACCTTGAAAATCTTTGATTTTGGGTCATATGGAGTAGAAGTTCTTTAGGACAGGTTTGTTGGTTCTATGGAGAAAAGGTCTTAAATCCCCTATGAAACCAGGTGAAGGGCTAATTAGGCCTATTCTAGTAGCCCTAGTTTCCAAAGGAACTACCAAATTGGGTGAAAACCCTATTGAACCAATGCCATGAGTAGGTGTCAAATGCCTAAAAAACACCTTGGAACCTATTAGATCTCACTATTGGAGTGTGTGATAGCATTGGGAGTCCAAAGACCCGTAATAAGCCTAGGAGAAGGCTACTAGCTAAATTGCAAAGTATGGAGTAATGATGAGTGAATTGATTGAACTTGGTGGGAGAGTTAGGTAGGTCAGGGGTCCCTTGAATGTAGAAGGTTCTTATAGACCAACCACAGGTGTCAGTAGTGCACTTGAGTCCTTGGACAAGAAGTAGAGCATAGACTAGCTAGTCTATCCTAGCTTATCTCATCAAATTGGTATTAGAGCCTCTTAAGGCTTGGGAAGTGAAGGGTGGATGTTTCAACCACCAGAAGAATCAAGTGGATCATCTAAAAAATAGAAAATGGTGACCAATTCAGAGCTTTTCAAGAAAGTAGAAGATCAAGAGGAAGCTAACAGACTCCTGCAAGAAAGATTGTATCAAATGGAACAACTCTTGGATGATGTCCAAGCAAAAGAAAATAAGGTGAATGTGAAAATGGAGGAGCAGGATGCTGAGGGGAAAGAGAAGACTCTTGATGATGATGTACCCACACCTGATCCTCCAACACAAGATGAGCAGTTTCTCAAAGCTATAAAGGCTATCACAGGCAAGGCACTTGAAGGTGTCCCATTACTGACTGGCAGGATGGATGCAGTGGATTGAAGGCATGGAGAGTCACTTTGAATGTGAAGAGATCTCAGAGGCACAGAAGGTCAAAGTGGCTAAATCTAGGTTGAGAGGACAAGCATTAACCTAGTGGAACTACTTGCAAGGTGAAAGAGAGAAAGAGGGAAAGAATCCAATCTCTAATTGGAAAGCCATGGTCAACAAGGTCAGGGAAGCATACCTACCAGCTAATTATGAAATATAGCAGCATAATAAAAGGTTGACACTTAGACAGAAGGAGATGGATGTAGCTACCTATACTGAAGAGTTCCACAAATTGAGCTTGAGATCTAGAGTCCAAGAAGATGAAAGCATTAAAGTAGCAAGGTACCTTAGTGGCTTGAAATGGAGCATAGCAAAAGAGATGAGTTTTTTCACTCCTACTACCTTACTTGGTTGTCAACATATGGCACAAAAACTTGAAGACAAACAAAGGAGAAAGCAAGAACCTAATTCCAAGAACAGAGGAAGGGGTAGAGATGCTAGAGGGGGTCAAAGAGGAGGTTCTAATAGAGGTGGTGAATCAAGAAACCAAGGTGAGAGCAGACTCTTGGAACAAAGTTCAAAAATCTGTACAAGAGGATCTTATGGTAGAGGAAGAGGTTCTCAAGGAAGTAGAGGAACAGGAACAGGAAGGAGCAGCTCCTATTTTGCCACTATGAAGTGCTATCAGTGTGGATAGCTTGGACACCCTACCTATAGGTGTCCTAATAAACCAACAACCTCACATAATGAGAAGAGGGTAGCCTATACCCAAGAGGACAATAGCAACTCATGTACTAATGAAGTCAACAAATTGGAATCAGAAATGGGTGAGAATCTCATGTTTAGGAGAGTACTTATAAGGCAGCCTAATCAAGGTGAACCCAAACAAAGAAGGGCTCTTTTTAGAGTCAGGTGCAAGATACAAGGAAAAGTGTGCAAGGTTATAGTAGATTTAGGGTCTACTGATAACATTATAGCAGAGGAAGCAGCAAAGAAGCTGAAACTCACAAAGATTCCTCATGCAAACCCCTACAAGGTAACTTGGTTGAACCAGGAACAAAGTGTGCTAGTTAATGAGTAGACATGGGTAGAGTTCTCTATTGGAGGCTATAAAGACAAAATTCTTTGTGATGTCTTACCCATGGATGCATGCCATCTTCTATTGGGAAGACCTTGGCAATTTGATAGGAAGATGATCTATGATGGAGAGGAGAACTCCATTTCTTTTAAGAAAGATGCAAGGACTTTCAAAATTCAGTCCATAACAGAGAATGAAGAGGGAACTTCTAAGACACCCAGTGTGTTGCTTAGCAGTGGTAAAGAGTTCTTACATGCTCTACAGGATGAGGAGACCATAGGGTGTGCTATTATGGTAAAGCCAAAGGAGGAAGACAAGAAGTTGAAGGTAGATTTACCATTGGAAGTGCAGAAAATGCTGAAAGAATTCAAAGACATAGTGAGTGATTAAACCCCTGCCACTTTACCTCCAAGAAGAGCAATAAGTCATCAAATTAACTTTGTTCCCGGTGCTTCTCTACCTAACAAATTAGCCTACAAGCTAAACCCGGATCAGAATAACGAAGTAGCAAGGCAAGTGCAAGAGTTGTTGGATCAAGGGCTAATTAAAAAGAGTATAAGTCCATGTGCAGTTCCAGTAGTTTTGGCATCCAAGAAAGGAGGAAAATGGAGACTTTGCACAGATTCAAGGGCTATCAACAGGATCACTATCCGGTATAGGTTTCCCATTCCAAGAATAGAGGATTTGATGGATTTCTTAGGAGGTGCTATGTATTTTACAAAGCTCGATTTGAAGAGTGGTTATCACCAAATCAGAATTAAGGAGGGTGATGAGTGGAAGACCACTTTCAAAACCACCGATGGATTGTATGAATGGCTTGTAATGCCATTTGGGCTTACCAATGCCCCCAGCACTTTCATGAGGTTAATGAATGAGGTCTTGAAGGACTTCACAGGTAGATTTGTGGTGCTGTATCTAGATGATATACTCATCTATAGCAAGACAAAAATAGAACACCTGGAACACTTAAGGTTGGTTATGAAGAAGCTACATGAAGAGTAATTAGCCATCAACCTAGAAAAGTGTGAGTTCATGCAGCAAGAGCTGAATTATTTGGGCTTTGTAGTGTCTAAGGGTACTCTGAAAATGGACCCAAGCAAGGTGGATGCAATCTTGAATTGGTCTACCACAAAAACAGGGACAGAAGTTAGAATTTTTCATGGTCTAGCCCAATTTTATAGAAAGTTCATCAAGAACTTCAGTGGGATTTATGCACCAATATTAGACACTATCAAAGGAGGGCTGAAAACTAAATTCAAATGGACTGATGTAGCTGAAAAAGCATTCCAAACATTGAAGCAAGAGGTAGCCACTAAACCTATCCTACTCTTGCCTACTTTTGATAAATTGTTTACCATTGAATGTGATGCAAGTGGTACAGTAATAGGGGGCTTTTTGAGTCAGGAAGGGAGACCCGTAGCATTCTTTAGTGAGAAGCTCAATGAAGAAAAGAAAAAGTATTCAGCTTATGATTTAGAATTGTATGCATTAGTACAATCTCTCAAAAAGTGGAGGCATTATCTTTTGCCAAAAGAATTTGTTGTCTTTACTGATAATCAGTCTTTAAGCTACATAAACACTCAGGAGAAGCTCAGTAACAGGCACTTGAAGTGGATGGAATATCTCCAGTCCTTTACCTTCACAATCAAGCATAAGAAAGGGCAGCTCAACAAGGTAGCAGATGCCTTGAGTAGGAAGTTATTGACTGTCCAAGAGGTACAGCTGCAAAGCATTGGAATAATAGGTTTCAAAGACTTATATGAGGAGGATGAAGACTTCTCACAAGCCTACAAGGTGTGCCTAGAGTTTGAGAACAACTTTCATGGTGAGTTTGTAGATTACACCCTTCAAAATGGGTTGTTGTTTAAAGGTAATCAGCTTTGTGTACCTACAGGATCCATGAGGGAAAATCTGATCCAAGAGAAGCATAATGGCAGCCTAAGTGGTCATTTTGGCATAAACAAGACTTTGGAGTTAGTACAGAGATACTACTTTTGGCCTAAGCTAACAAGGGATGTCAAGAGGTATGTTGAGCAATGTGGAGTATGCCAAAGAGCTAAAGGAGGGTCAAGCAATGCAGGACTCTATCAACCTCTACCAATTCCAAATAGGCCTTGGGAGTGTGTAAGTATGGACTTTGTAGTTGGACTCCCTAAAACCAAATCAGGTATGGATAGCATCTATGTTGTTGTTGACAGGTTCTCTAAGATGAGTCATTTCATTCCATGTAGAACTACTCATGATGCCAGTTATGTAGCACATCTCTTCTTTAAAGAGATTGTTAGAATTCATGGACTTCCTTTGAGTATTGTGTCAGACAGGGACAACAAGTTCATGGGTCATTTTTGGCAAACTTTATGGAAAAGGCTAGGATCTAATCTCTCTTTCAGTTCCGCATACCATCCTCAAACTGATGGCCAAATTGAGGTCATCAATAGGGTGCTTGGCAATTTGCTAAGGTGTCTAACAAAGGAGTATGGGCAGACTTGGGATCTTGTTATATCTCAAGCTGAATACGCATCTAATGATAGTGTGAATAGGACCACAGGAACAAGTCCTTTTGAGATTGTTTATGGGAGGCATCCTAGAGGATTTTGTGAATTGAGGGATTTAGGTTCCATGGAGTTGAAGAGTGGACAAGCTGAAGATTTCACTCAAACTATCAAAGAGGTGCAAGAGCAGGTGAAGAAGTCTATTCTAGAGTCTACTCAAAGGCTCAAGGCTAAAGTGGATGAAAAGAGAAAAGAAGTATAGTTTCATATTGGGGACTATGTTATGGTCCATCTTAACAAGGAAATAATGCAAAAAGGCATGCCTACTAAGCTGCAAATGAGGAGAGTAGGCCCCTGCAAGGTTTTAGCAAAGTATGGAGAAAATGCTTACAAGGTGGATTTACCTTCAGATTTGGCCATCTCACCGGTGTTCAATGTTGCAGACTTGATCAAATTTAAGGGTGACATCAATCAGCAAGAAACGGGTACACCTAAGGTACTCCAAGACATAGATTCACTCTGAGTTCTGTTGTTGCTCTATATTTCATTATTTCATGCGTTCACATTATATTGTTGCAGAAGGTTCTTCACATTTGGTATCAAAGCACTTTCTTGGACTCGTTGGGTGGAAATTTTGTCAAATTTTTTTTCCACTGTGGCATCCATGTGTTGTGTTGATTACAATATTTCTCTTTTTTTACCTCTAATTTCTTGCAATTACAATACTTCTTATTCTGGTAGTCGTCTTTTCTATTAGTTAGTCCTTTTCCTTGAGAGCTGATAGTTTCAAACAAAAACAAAAAAACCCTGCTATATGGTGGTCACCCGTGCAGGAGCAAAAAATATGGAGGAGGAACTTGCCACCCTGAAGACCAAACTTCAAGATCTAGATGAAAAATTTATCGGTCTCAACCTTCAGCATTCATGTTCTTCTAAATCTGGGTTTTCTTCTAGTTCATCTCGTGGACCGAAGCTTAATTTTCCTCACTTCGATGTTGCTGACCTGACTAGGTGGATTTACCGGGCAGAGCAGTATTTCAGCCTGCATAACACTCTGAATACCAACAAAGTACCGCTTGCATCTTTCCATTTGGAACATGAAGCTCTTCAATGGTTCCGTTGGTACCTCAAGGCTCAGGGGGAGCCAACTTGGACAAAATTGTGCACGCTCATCTTGGAGCGCTTTGGCCCTAGTGCTTTTGATGACTTCACCAGAGCACTCACTAAACTTCACCAAATAGGCACAGTGATAGAGTATCAGATAGAGTTTGAAAAATTAGCTAATCACACAGAGGGATTCTCTGATGAAGTCTTCCGCAGTTTTTTTGTCAGTGGTCTGAAGGATGCAATTTGGTCTAAAGTGAAAATGTTTTGTCCCACTACAATGATGGAAGCCCTTGGATTGGCTAAGTTGGTAGAGGACAAGATCAGTTCTCTACAACGCTCCAGATCCAATTATGTTCTATTTTGAAATACGGGTTCTCCAAACCCTCAAAGTATGCCAGCCCCCAAAACTACTCCTATTAAGCACTTGTCTGAAGCTGAGATGCGAGCCCGTCGCAAAAAAGGGATTTTTTATAATTGTGATGATAAATTCACTCGGGGACAGATGTGTTCAACAAAAGCTCTATCTCTTGGATGTGGATTCACTGCCTGAAACAAATGAGTATGAAGATGCTCAGGAAACCGTAGATGAGGAGGGTGAGCCTCAATAGCTGCTTGATGGACCTCCTTTGCAAGACTCCCACCCAGAGATATATGTCCATGCACTAGCAGGCGTCACTACCCCACAAACCATGTGGGTCTAGGGTCACTTCAAAAAGATCCCTCTTACTATACTCATTGATTCTGGTAGTACTCATAACTTCATTGACCCTCACATTGCCAAATAGGCTGATTGTTTTATACATCCTTGCTCTAGCTTTGAATTCATAATTGCCAATGGGGGCACTTTACCTTGCAAAGGGAAATTTCGTAATGTGTGTCTCTCTATTAGGGATTATACCTTGCACTTTGACATGTTTGCCTTGCCCTTAAGTGGCTGTGATGTGGTTTTGGGTGCCCAATGGTTACGCACTCTTGGCCCTATTCTCTAGGATTTTGCTAAACTTTGGATGCAGTTTTCAGCTGCTAGGCAAAAATACACTTTGAAAGGGTTGCAGTCGGGGTCTCTCAGCATCATTAGTTCACATCGCATGGAAAAGCTTCTTAAGAAGAGTTCATGTGGGGTCATCACTCAGCTCCATTCTATTCAGATATAGCCATCGGCGGTCTCTAGTACTCCAGAAGATCTCCAACAAATTCTGGATAAGTATGCAGGTGTCTTTGTTGAACCTATAGGATTGCCCCCGTCTCACCTAGAGGACCGTCGTATTCAACTCCTTCCTGACAATGTTCCCCCAAACATCAGGCCATACCGCTACTCATTTCACCAGAAGACCGAGATTGAGATGCTCGTTCATGACTTACTCAAGCAAGGTATTATTCATCCTAGTGCTAGCTCCTTTTCTTCTCTAGTTCTTCTTGTCCGCAAAAAAGATGGGTCTTGGCACCTCTACATTGACTTTCGAGCACTAAATCATCTCACCATAAAGGATAAGTTTCCAATTCCAATTGTTGATGAGCTTCATGGTGCTCAATTTTTCTCCAAGTTGGATCTTCGTTCTGGGTATCATCAAATAAGGGTTCATGAGGAGGATATCCCTAAAATAGCATTCCACACACATGATGGTCACTATGAATTTTTAGTTATGCCCTTTGGCCTCACTAATGCTGCTTCAACATTTCATGCATTGATGAATAAGATATTTCAGCCCTATCTTCAAAAATTCATTCTGGTCTTTTTTGATGATATCCTCATCTATAGTAAAAGTTGGGTTGCACACCTCCATCATCTGGATCTTGTCATGAGACTTCTCTTTGATCATCAACTATGTGCGAAACAATCTAAATGTGTGTTTGTCCAGGAGGAAGTGGAGTATCTCAGGCATATTGTTTCACACCAAGGGGTTCGGGTGGGTCCTACCAAAATAGATGCCATGCAAAATTGGCCGCCGCCTAAAACTCTCAAGAGCCTTTAGGTTTTTTTGGGGATGACTGGCTATTACCACAAGTTTGTTAAGGATTACGGGAAGATTGCAGCTCCATTGACATCTCTACTAAAAAAGGATGCTTTTACTTGGAACCCTGCTGCTGAGTGCGCATTTGAACAACTGAAGCAAGCTATGTGTAGTACACCTGTTCTCACTATGTCATATTTTTCCAAGCCCTTCACTATTGAGAGTGATGCTTGCGAAAATGGACTGGGTTCTATTCTCCTTCAAGATGACCATCCTATTGCATTCACTAGCAAAGCCCTTTCTGGTAAGAATCTCACACTCTCTACATATGAAAAAGAAATGATGGTTATTTTGCATGCAGTACAGAAGTGGTGGCCATACATCCTAGGGAGTCATTTTTGCATCAAGATTGATCACCAGAGTTTGAAATATTTTTTGGAACAACGGGTATCCTCCCCTACACAACAAAAATGGGTCAGCAAACTCATGGGGTATGATTATGAGATCACCTACAAGAAGGGTAAGGACAATATTGTGGCAGATGCTCTTTCTCGCACATTTGATGATCAAGCTTCCCTTTCCACTATTTCTATGCCAATCCCCAATTGGTTAGAATTCGTTCAGTAGGGCTATACCCATGACTCTTCTTTATCTCACATCACTCACCAGTTGGCCAATAATCCTTCTATTGTACCGCATTACTCTTGGGATGGTGCTTCTCTCAGATACAAGGGGTGTCTAGTGCTTCCTCAAAGTCCAAATCTACAACAGGCTATCTTTTATGAACTCCATGCTTCCCCCTCAGCTGGACACTCTGGGTTCCTCAAAACTTATGAACGGGCAAAGTGGAACTTCTTTTGGAAAGGAATGAAAAGGATGATTCAATAGATGGTGGTTGAATGTGATACCTGTCAATGCCAAAATGGTGAAACAACCCTCCTTCCTGGCTTGTGGAACCTCTGCCCATTCCTACACGGATTTGGACTGATATTTCTATGGATTTCATTGAAGGGCTTCCTAAATCAGGTGGAAAGATAGTGATCTTGGTGGTAGTTGATCGTCTCTCCAAATGTAGTCATTTTTGTGCCCTCAGCCACCCATATACTACCACCTCAGTTGCATAAATCTTCATGGATCAGATCTTTCATCTTCATGGCCTCCCTTCTTCCATTGTCTCAGATCGTGATGCCACTTTTACCAGTCATTTTTGGACATCATTGTTTTAGCAAATTGGCACAAAACTGAAGATGAGTTTGAGGTATCACCCCCAAACGGATGGTCAGACTGAAATCATCAACAAATGCCTGGAAACTTACCTTCGTTGCTTCACTTCTGAACAACAACATCAGTGGGCCAAGTGGCTTCCTCTTGCCGAATGGTGGTACAATACCTCTTACCACACTACATCTAAGATGACTCCATATGAAGCATTCTATGGCCAAGCACCTCCACTGCTCCTTCCCTACACCCCTAGCAGTTCACCAATTCAAGCAGTTGACATAGTTCTCTACAATCAGGATCATATTCTTCACACCTTACAGGATAATCTTCACATGGCTCGGAATCGAATGAAACAATAGGCAGATCAACACCGTTCTGAGCGCTCTTTTCAAGTTGGGGATATGGTTTTTCTTTGTCTCCATCCATACAAGCAATCCTCCCTGAAACTTAAAGGGCGTCATAAGCTGGCCCCAAAATTTTATGGGCCATATAAGGTTCTTCAGAAGATTGGTTCAATTGCTTATAAACTGGAACTTCCTCCTTCTCGCATTCATCCAGTATTTCACGTTTTGTGCCTCAAGCCTGTTCTTGGCACCAACGTCAAAGCACAAACTTCTCTCTTGGAAATGGATAAGGAAGGATCAATTATCTTAGAACTTGAGGCCATTCTCGATCGGCGCACTTGTCAGCTTCGATCTCGCTCCATCTCTGAGGTTTTGATTCAATGGCACGGAATGCAACCAGAGGATGCTACATGGGAACCACTTCTTCAAATTCAACAACAATTTCCACACCTTAAGCTTTGAGGACAAAGCTTTCTTTTTAAGAGGGAGGGGATGTTAGGAACCTGTGTGTTCCTTCTGTTTATTTTTTTAGTGTAGTGTTGTTGGATGCATATGCTTTGTAAGTTGTCCCTTAGTATATTTTATTATCCCACATGCATAGGAAGTAATAGTTGTCTAGTTTCTAGTTAGTTTATAAGTGGGTGTTGAAGCCTATGAGGGCAGGGTTGAATTTATTATATTGAGCTTTCTCAAAGGAGGTTGCCCCCTCGAAGCAGCCTATGATCAATAGATTCACTCTGAGTTCTGTTGTTGCTCTATATTTCATTATTTCGTGCATTCGCATTATATTGTTGCAAAAGGTTCTTCACAAGACTATGATGGTTAGTTTTTAATATAAACGTGTTTCCTAACAAGTAGTGTTTCCAAAACCTTTAAAGCTTGGACAACAACTAATAATTCAACATCATGGATAGGTTGACTTCTTCCGATGGGTAGAAACTTTCTTGATTCATAACATACTACTTGATTGTCTTGCATTAGGACACCACCTTTACATGTACCACATGCATCAATAATCACAATAAAGGGTTTTCTATAATTTGGGATGCAAAAAATAGGTGCAGATGTAAACAAAGTTTTCAATGTTTCAAAATCCTTATACATTAATGTGTTCATGTACATAACTTTGTTCTTTTTATGTTGTTTGTTCATGTATAACTTTGTTCTTTCTTTCTTTTTTGGGTTTTGCATGTTTCTTGTGGTAGTTGTTGTTTCTATGCTTTTGTGCTATGCTCTTTTATTACCCTAGCATGTAAAGGGTTTCGAGTCCACTTCAAAACCTGTATTTACCTTAATCAAAAAATTTGTTCTTTCTTACATTGATTGGTCAAAGGTGCGGCTATTTTTTAATATTAACAAATCAAAGATAAAAATTGGACAACCTTGAAAACATGTAATTTTATAGAACTAGATAAGTCATTTTTTGATAGTTTTTTGCAACTTCTTTGTGCTTCATTGATATTCTTTTTGTTCCTATTATTTGGGACATTGTTTTGGAGACTTTTTAGTCCTTTGTGTCCTCTCCTTTTTAGAGGACATTTCTCTCACAACACTTTTCTTCTTTTCTCTATTTATGAGAGTTGTATTGTTTGTACATGGGTACCTCATCAAGCCTTGTTTCTAGGACCCATCTTATGCATCTTCATATTATTTTCTTGTTAGTCCCTAAGTTCCATTTAAGGAGGGTGTTGGTGTGAATATTTTTTTGGGCCTAGTAAGGTCTTTTGTCTATTGTTAGTTTCTACTAGGGGACTCATTCACATGACTAAAGTTTACTTTGTTTCTGGGTGTCCTTTTGGAAGATTGATTAGTTGTCACATAATCTATTCTTATCTAGTGACAACTACTTTTAGTTACCATGGTCAACACTTGTATTGTATAATTACATAGATTACCGTGCATGTCAATCTTGTCTAATTGTACTTCTCACCTTTCCTTTATGAAGAAGGCCTCTTGTAGCATAATGTATTCATGATATTTGGGGAGTAACATCTTCTTTGTAACTTCTCTCTTTTCATGTGGACTTTATTTAGTGTTGCAGATTGAGGATCTAGGATGTTTACTTCAAAAAGTTGTGGATAAAGCAATTGTTTCTTGAAGCTTTGACATCCAAAAACTAGATACCCCTACAAGAGTAAATATAACTTGAATTAGATCTCTATTTTCTCAAAATTTGAAACAAAATAACCACATTTTAAATCACTACAACCATTATAGGTGATACAATAATCACTTGCGCCTCTATGATATGTAAGCGCCCACTACATTGTTGCTCAATACCCTTTACCCGGGTTTTATATTTATCTACTAATAACACCAACTACATGTGAACATATGGTCTTGTGCATACAATCATGTACGTTGAAATTCCCAGGGAACTACCATATGGTACACATGACATATAATATTTTTCTTTACTACTAGGACATAAACTTTAAGAAAGCTTAAAATGGGAAGCCAAAGGGAAATTTATTAGTTTCACATTCTGCAAATCGAACCTTATGATGATCTTCTCCACGTATTTTAGTTGTGATAACCGAAGCTTACCATGTTCCCCATCTTCATGTATTTCATGGCCAAATTTTGTTTTGGTACTCCTAGATCTGTCATATCAAACATCTAGGCCAACTAATCACTTAACTTACTTTACAATCATATCATTGATATATAACACAAAGCCAATGATTAAATCATATTTCAACATTTAAAAGTAAACACAATGGTCATATTCCCTTCTTGTAAAGTTTTGGCTCACTATGAAGGAATCAAACTTCTTGTACCATTGTATGGGAAACTACTATTGCAATCTTAAGAAAACCCTTTTGGTTGTTCAATAGACTTCTCAATAACAAATCTCCATGCAATCATGTTTTAACATCTAGCTTCTCTAACTCAAGATCAAGTTATGCAACTCATGCTAATAGAACTTGAATAAAAACAAGCTTAGCAATTGATGAAAGAATTTCATGATAATCAATACCTTCCTTTTGAAACTATCATTTTTCTATCAACCTTTCATTGCACCCTTCAATTGTATCATCAACACCCTTCCTCAATTTGTAGACCAATTTGCAACCAACAACTTTCCTACCCTTTGGATGTTCTACCAAGTCTCATGTTTTATTCTTCTCCAAGGAATTCATTTCTTATTTCATTAATATTTTTTGTTAGCATTTTTAGTGCCATCATTTTCTTCTTGTGACCTTGTTTCCTCATTATTAAAAAATCAAAGCAATAGATGAAATAAAATCATCATATTTTTAAGGGGATTTTTTTACTCATGTAGATCTATTTAGAGATGGTTTGGGTATTTCCACCTTTTCTTGTATATTCTTGTTAGAATGATTTTAGAATAACTGAGAGGGGGGGGTGAATCAGTTATCCTCAGGTCCAGATGTACCAATTCAACTTCTTAGCTTTTCAACAAACTCAGATCTAATCAGTTTTCAACTCGGTCTCTATAGCATATATCAATTACATAAAACTTGCAGCCCATTGTCCAAAAGTAATTAACTTGCAGAATATAAAACTTTCAACATCATTCACATCAAATAACATTCACACAAGTATAACACCAAGATTTATAGTGGAAACCCAATTTGGGAAAACCCACTTGTAACATGCTACTGATTTTTACTCTTCTAAAGTGAGCTCTATGAGAAGCCAATCTGGTTAAAGGTTTACAATACACACTGTTAGGTGTGACGCGGTTAAAGGATTTAATCACCATGTTAAGAGTGGTCTGGTTGAGGGCTTAAGAACATTCCATCATAATGTCACCTTGATTAAAGGGTTTATACAATGATTGTTAGGTGAACCTTGATTAAAGGATTTAGACTAATACAATGATTAGAAAGTAACAGTAGGTTCTAATCTAAAAATGTACAACTCACTTTACAAATACAGATCCACTTCGCACATATGTTGATTTACTGACTGATCTTCATTTCCATGACCATCTCTGATCTGCTCGAAATTCTCTTCAAGCAATCACCACAACTCTGTTAAGCTCTTCTCAGCTTCACCTTCAGCCTTCTACTTAGATTCATTAGTCAATAACATCAACCTGTTCTTCTCATATTGTAACCTCTCAATTAGGTCATCCTTATACCTCCTTGATCAGGTAGATTAATCTTTTGCCACTTAATCTCATTCGTAGATCTTAGGTTGAGGTTAGATTCATCAAATCCTTCCATAATTATGTTCTCCTTCTTTTCCTTCTAGATACATCTTCAAAATTCTCTTTGAATCCATAAGAGAATGATTTACCATGCATTAAATGTTCAATACCATTCATTAATAATGTCAACATGTTTTACATATCCCAAGAATTCAACTGTCGGCTGGTTTTCTCAATTCTTTCTCAAAATGTAAATTACTGACACTCGGTCAATATTGTGTTCGTCTCCTCGGTCATTAGCGGATATCTTGATCATCGCTAAAACTTTCCTTCTCAGTAGACATTGTCTTTTCTCAATAATTATCTATCACTCGACAATTACTAATGTTTGGTCGACACTAGATTTTCTTGGCATATACTGGCACTCAGTCGACACCAACATCACTCAGATTAAACTAGATTTCTTCACTTTTTCTCGGTTAAGCGTATGTTTCCAGTCTTTCTTCTTCACTTGGTGTTAAAGATAAACAACACATTACCTTGCCAATGTGCCAACTAATCAAGTACCCATTGAAGTATCACATAACTCAACCTTTCCTTAGGTCCTCTTGTTATCTCCTCTTTTCAAATCCTCTTCATCAATCAAAAGATATGGTACTCTCCTAGATAGAAATTGTCTTACCAGTTGAGGTTTGACATCAATGAAAATATAATAATTGTTTTCAATTGTAGTTTCCAACAATTCTTTGCATCCAAATCTTCATCTTCATAAACTTCTTCTTAGTATCTATCTTTTGTAGATAGATGAGTTGAAAACAAGTTGATACCATGGAGCTTATCCTTGTATCATATCAACTTCTAATATGTCTAATTTTATCAGAGAAAATTCATCAAATACATCTTTTCTAAAGTGATTTTGTGGGTAGTAGGATCACACCATTTATAATCCTTAATTTTGTCACCATATTTAATAGAGAGGTATTTGTTGGATTTGGGGTTCAATTTAGAATGTTGATCATAAGAAATAAGCATATGCATCACAACAACAAAAACCAAATTTGAGTAATCACAAAGAATGACATGCCCATACCTCTTTTGAAATCTTAAAATCTATTGCAACTACTAATGATTGATTTTCCATATAACATGTATTGATTATTTTTGCCCACAACTCTTGCTCCAACTTCACATTACTATGCATACTTTTTTCTCTCTCTAGAAAAATCATGTTCATGTATTCACAAATTGATCCCAACTTCCTTGTAATAATTATCAAATTCCAAAGATGTGAACTTACCTCCATTATTTATTCCTAACACTTGATTGATCTGCCAATATTATTTTCAACCAAAACTCTAAATTACTTAAATGTACTAAACACATCAAGTTTAGTTTTAAGAATATATACCAATACCTTTCTAGAGTGTAATCATTTACAAAGATCACAAAATATGATGCTTCTCCAAAAGAAACTATGCGGGACACTCCCCAAATATCTAAATGAATATAATCTAGAACACTCTTGCATGACTATGTAATTTAAACTTCTATCTACACTAGTTCCCAAAGACATGATGCTTACACAAATTCAAATTCAAATTCAAATATTTTAAAATGTAGAACTAACTTGTGATTTATGGATACCTTTAACTCTTTTTTTCATATGAGTCAACTAATGATGCTATAAATAAGTAAATTCATTCATCTCATTAGATACCATTTTACTTCATTTAATTCAATGCTCCCTTCTAGCCTATAAAGGTTCCAATCTTTTTAGCCTTCATGACCACAAAAATGCTTTCAATACTCCACCATAACATATTGCTACTACTCACGTTTTGCACGAAGTTTCTACTCGCACTGTTGAACTTCTTTAGCACTTTGGTTGTTGCGCTGACAGCTTCCCTAGCGGAGTTTCTATCATTGGGGAGCCTAAGAATAGTATCGCATGGACAATTTTCCAACGCCATAGGAATAATTTTTCTTCAAATGCTTACACATCTCCTTTCGTGTTGTGAGTTTGGTCTTTCCTTCGAATGGCCTTTGGGATTTGTGTTTGTATTTCTAGTCAACACTTATTGTGTTGACTTTGTGTTGTTGATGGCCTAGTTACTTCACCTTCGGGCCTTGTTCTTGTAAGGGTCATCCCCCTTGTTATAGTTGATTAATTAATAAAAAAAAATATAGGAGAGAGGACTCAACACATGAGTGAGGTCCAATAGGTGATATAGAAGGTGAATAGAATAGACCAATAGGTGAACAAAATAGACCTATATTGGTGCACTGAAATGTCCCATCAATGCATATCCCCAAAAAGATGCCTCTAAATTTCAAAAATCAACCACTCATGTGGTGCCACATCAGTGCACCATTAAACATGACTCAATGCCTACCTATTGGTCTTATCACTTTTTGGGACCATTTTGGACACCTTCGCAAAAAAACATGCTAATGTGACATCATATTTAACCATGTGGACTTGAAATTTTGTTTTTAAGTGGGGAACTTGACAAATAAACTACTCTAAAAATTTGAGAGTAATTTGAAATCTCCACATAGGATTTTGAGAATTACAAAGTTAGGGTGAGCACATATTGGCTCCTCTCCCCTAATTTGTAACCTCCAAAATCCAAAACTCTCATAAGAATTAAATTATTTTTCAATTTTGGTACACATCTTATCTTTGTTAATTTCTTTACAACACCACTAAACATTTTAAACTTACATCAACCAATCCCACTACTCTTGCAAGAGACATTACTTCCCATAAGAACAAAATCACCATCAATATTTTGATAAGTAGATAACATATATTATATGGAAACACATGACCAAAACCACCAAAATCTAATAAAAATTTGTCATGCTACTGTAAGATATTGCAAACATTTTATGCCTTTTATTGCAACACCAACATTTTCTCTTACTTATTTTTCTTCTTGACTTAGATTTGAATGCACATCTTGATTCTTCCTCTTCTTATGAAGCAACCCCTAGCCATCATTGCTTCCTATGTGGAGGTTTATGTATTAGATTTCATTCGAACCTCTCCAGAAAATAAAGAACAAAATATATGATTGTCTTGGCTTCATCCTCAATTTTCAAACTTATGGTAAATGACATATAATAATATGGAAAATATTCAAATGATCTACAAATTTTCTGCCTTCTTTCATTCGCAACTGTAGTATTGTTTCTTCAAGTAGGATTTGTTTTGTCGTAAATTTTGTCATATAAAGACTCCATTCTACTTCATAATCTTCTTGTCATTTCCTCTCCAATAATATTTAAAAGAATCACATCTGCCAAACATGACATTATGCATAGAGCTCTCATATTTAGATCCTCCCAGTCTTCATCAATCATATTCATAGACATTTTTGGTTTTCCCATTAACATGTGTAATCCATGTTGAACTAAAAAATCTTTTATCTTGAATTTTCATAGCTCAAATGTAATATTCTCATTAAACACCCTAGACCTTGCATTCAAAACCCCTATCATTTGATGCTACAAAACCAACACCAATCCTAACTTTGATTCCTCTTTTGTTGTGTAAGTGGTAGCATAAACTCCAAAAAAATATCATAGCACTTGAATTAGTTACAAAGAACCTTCAAATTCTTAGTGGTCAAGGAATATAAATTAAGTCTTCAAGACTACTACTATTACACTTACGTTGCCTTGAAAACAACAAAAATATATAAATTTTTCTCAAAATAATAGCTATCACCAAAAAAATTCTAAATTACAATTACTTTGCCTCAAAACAATAATTACTTTAAGATAATAGCCACCATCCAACGTTTAAAAAAGTTGTTTGTCTTTGAAAGAGTAGAGATAACATAAAATTCTTAAAGATAATAGCCACCACCAATTTAAAAAAGAAAAAATCAGCATCAAACTTACCAAAATAACTCACCCTTTTCCTTAAAAGATTTTAAGAACTTCATAAGAGAAGAATTGATTTGTTTATTTCTTTAATTGTTGTTTTCGTCCACAATTCTCACCATTTGGACATAGACACTATGTCTTATTGTCTTTGGTGGGGCATGACAAACAATCGTGTCATTTTTTCCAATGTGCCAAATATTTAAGAATCATATGTTCATGGTGGTATTCATATGTTCGTAGTGGTAACAGAAGTTGTATGGACACAAAAAAAATTTATATTCATAAAAAAAGGGAGATAAAAAAGTATGTTCAAAGCAGATTTAAGGAAAGCATGTGGACTAGGCGATTTGGGAGGAAAAAAGAGTACTACATTAAACAATCTTATCCCACATATGGTTATACTTAAAAGAACTCCATAAGAATGGAAATAAAATGGAAAACAAAAAAATATTAATTGCCTATGTAAGAACTAGTTTACATCAACTTAAATGTGAAATCAGAATATGGAACCTTGAGCCTCGACCGTCACAATCACCTGGTTGGATTCAATGGTGGAATGATGCCATCCAACGTACAGCACGTTTTCTGTGCATTTATGGCAGGCAACTTGCCAAATATCATCATAGATCTTATGATGTCAACACCAAAGCTATTCGTGTTGCCATGAAG
Organism: Chamaecyparis obtusa; assembly: GCA_027943335.1. Taxonomy (NCBI): domain Eukaryota; kingdom Viridiplantae; phylum Streptophyta; class Pinopsida; order Cupressales; family Cupressaceae; genus Chamaecyparis; species Chamaecyparis obtusa. The sequence continues at coordinate 323,665 of BSBK01003968.1, read as the reverse complement.
GCCTTAGCTCATGATCCTTTCAATCAAGACCTACTACTCCACCTTGCCAAGATACGTCATCAGAAGCAAGTTGTAGACAATTTTTCTACCAAAGGCGCTCAGATCAAAGCTCGAATGCACTGGTAACAGTCAGAGATCAAGCCTCTAAATAATTTTTTGCTACTCTCCACGCCCGTCACACCACTGTGGGCATAACCAAGATTAAAGAAGGTCAATCTCTTTTCATGGAGCTTCCTGATATCTTGCAGGCCTTTGTTCATCATTATGAACAAGTTTTTGCCACTCAAGGATCTTCTCCTACTAGCAATCAAGCTCTTGTTGATTGCATTGTTGTTGTGCCTCATTGTGTTTCCTCTTCTCAGCATGCTTTCTGTGATCAGCTTCTTACCTTACAGAATCTTCGTGAAGCTATTTTTGCCATGGCTGATGATAAAGCCCCAAGATGTGATGGCTTTCCCTGTGGGTTTTATAAAGCCCTCTGGGATGCTATTGGTCTTGATTTGCACCAAGTCTACCTCAAAGCCTACCATTCCCAGTCTCTGGGGGACATAATCAACAAAGGTAATATTAAATTCATTCCCAAATCTGGGGACCCAGAGGACATCTGCAATTGGTGGCCTATTACCTTGCTCAATGTCTCTTACAAGATCCTTGCTAAAGCTCTAGCTCTCAAGATCCGTCACATCCTGCCTCAAATTATTCGACCGGAGCAAACTGGCTTTGTCAAATCAAGATTTATTCTTGATAATATCATTGCGGTTTGGGAAGGTGTGGATTGGGCTCGTAGTCTCACCAGAAAGCCCTTTTTCTTAAATTGATTTTGCTAAAGCTTATGACCACATTGAATGGCCTTTTATTTTAGCTATGCTTCACGCTCTTGGTTTTGGCCCCAAATTTTTTCAATATGTGCAGATGCTTTTTCAGAATGCCTCAGCTTGCATCACCATTAATGGCAGACAATCCTCTACTTTTGGGTTTTTCCGATTCATTCGGCAAGGTTGTCCTCTGGCTCCTTCCTTGTATGTTTTGGCGACTGAAGGATTTGGCTATTTGTTAGCTCATTCCATTTCTATGGGCCGAGTTCGTGGGATTGCTTTACCAGATTCTACCCAGCAATTGGTCAATGGTCATTTTGTGATGATTCTTTTCTCACTCTTGAAGAGGATGAAGAAAATATCAAGGCAGCCTTGCAGTGTTTAGACACTTCTTACCTGGCCTCTAGTTCTACCATCCAGTGGCGTAAAACCTTGTGCTTCAAGCAATCTACCCTTCCTGATCCGCCCTGGTTTTCTCAGTTTGGATGGTCCAGGATTCAACATGGGGAAATTTTTTGTTTATTTTTCCTTTCAAGCTGCTTCTACAGAGTTATGGAATGTTGTTTTAGCTAAAATTGAAAAGAAGCTTACGTATTGGATCACCAAGCCGCTCTCTCTCACTAGGAAGTTTCAGATCTGCTCTAATGTCTTGGCTGCTACACATGTGTACTACTCCTCTTGTTCGGCTCCTTCAAAAGCTTCTTACCAGAAGCTCGAGAAATTGCTGCAGGATTTCCTTTGGGCTTCTAGTATTGATCATCATGGATTTCACAGAGTAGCCTGGGAATTATGTTCTCTCAATAAGGCCTCTAGTGGGCTTGGTTTGTTAGATACTCAGAAACAGGGTTTGGACCTTTGTGCGAAATGGATTGTGTGGTGTCTCACATGCAATGAGGTTTGGAAAATTTTGCTTTGACATTGCATCTCTTCAGGGTATCCCTTGCACAAGCCTTCTTGGAAGGGGATTGGATTTCAAACCCTTATGGTTATGAAGAACCCTGTTCATATCTAGGGTACTTTTGTTGCCAAAAGTATTTGGAGAGCCTGAGAAGTTGTCAAGCCTTGGCTTCGCTAGGTTGGGAATGGTTTTTGTGATGGGCTTTCTCTCAACCAGCAGAATATTTGGTGGTCCCCTCTTTTTGCTCAGCAAGGGCTTCCTTTGGCCATAATCCACGGGATGAGTGCTCTTTGTTTTCACAAACGTGGCATTCAAACGCCCAAGGATTTGTTTTCCAGAGCCACTATGAGTCTCCACTCTTGGGATGATCTATGTGCTCAGTTCCAGCTTACCCGCCCAGATCGTCAGACTTTTGACTTGTTTGTCTTGGCTATTCCGCCTCATTTCCTGCATAAACTGGAAATTCAGTCAATTAAACCGTGGTGGAAAGACTAGAAATGGTACCCTAATCCACCATTTGCCATTTACAAACCCAAGCTTGGGTATTCTTGGCTTGTGCCTCATTTACCTATGATTGATTCTCTCAATCATCGATGGCACCTTTCATCTTCCCAGAAAACCTAGAGCTGGTGTTTTCGTAATATTTGGGATGTTATTACTGAGCCCAAGATTGCTCATTTTGCTTGGAGTATCTTTACCAGGGTTTTCCTTTGGGAACTCGGCTCCGGCATTTGGGTGTGACTGATCCTAAATGCCCTTTTTGTGGGCATTCTTAAACCATTATGCACTTTTTTTGGTTCTATCATCGGGCTCAAAACTATTGGAATTAGATACATGACTTTTTTATGCCTTTCCAGCCTGGGCCTTTTTCCTGGCATATGACACTCTTAGGTGATTCACCCAAAATGTCTTCCCAGTATACCCAGATATGACATGCTTTCAGGATGGAGATTTTGTTTTCTTTATGGAAAGACCGAAATGCTATTCTTTTTACTAACAGCTTTCTAGATATCAGTATTCCTCTTTATGCTAAGGCATGTTTATGTAATAATGTCATGATGCAGATTCAAGTGCAAGTTGATAAGGTGGCCCTTGAGGTCGCCCATTTACAAGAGTTGATGCAGCATTGGGGCAATGCCCCCTGTACTGTAGCTTGGGTGTCGTCGGATTCCCTCTCGGCTAACCTCACGCCACCCCGAGGCCGCCATCGTAGCCGGAGTTCCTCTGCCAAGCATTCCAAAACATCGCGCTCTTGGCGTTGTCGCTCTGCCTCTCCTCCAACTCGAAGGGCTACGGTTGTTGGCTGGCCTCCTCTACTTGTTTCTACTGCAGCTGCTTCAGCTCGGCCTTCGTCCAAAGTTCCTGTGTGGCCTCTTGCCACTTCTGATAAATTTCATGATCTGGCGCTTGCTATTTCTCCCAAGTAGGAGGATGGAGAATTCGAGAATGAAGAAAAATAAAAAGATGATGAATGGTCGCTTCCCGACCAGATCCCTAGGCCCAATGTTTAGGGCAATTTTGATGACAAAGATCCTCCTCCCTCTTCTGCTACTGCTCTCGCAGCTTGAAAGCTTGAGGGTTTCTTTTATATGTTTTTTTGACGAATAGTTGAATGATTCTAGCATAGTTGTTGTGTGACTCTTCGCGGGGTGAATTTTTTCCCCCGGCCCCTTTTTTGTGAATATTGTACTTTTTATATTATTTTTAATGAAAAAGGCCTCTTCATAAATAAACAAATAGTGGACAGACAAAAGATGTTATTGCACACGAGAAGCGATGGAGACAAAATGACATTACATCAAGGAGTGTGTAGCCTACAAAGATATTTGGATCAATTACATTAATACACTAGATGTTAGCACCTTGAGTAAGTTGTTTGAAGAAGAAAATATAACAAGGGTTGCAGATTTCTTGATCAAGATACACACCAGAATATCCAAGTTACAAAAGGAAGAAGAGATCTAATTAGTGGAGGCCTTCTATTTTGGACTTCGCTTTCTTTTTCAGCTTTCTGACTATTTGTGCATCCCAAAGGCTGTTTAACCTTGTGGACATTGTTAAAATCATTAGTCATAATAATGAAAACATCATCTAGCAGAGATCTTAATGTTTATTGGATGCTTTTAATTTGTAACCACCATCGATTTTTGAAGAAAATGTTTGAAGCCTTTAAATACCATAATGGAAATGGTAAAATTGTTTATTTGTTACTTCCAAAACCAGCAAAGATTGCACTGTAATACAATCACGTGCAAATTGAAACCAATAAGTATTGAACACATCGTACTCTTCTAGCCTTCAAAAAATTGAGCTTTTCAAGTGTTTCAAATTATTTATAAATTAATCTTCAAAAATTGTGTTGTGGCTTCCTAAGAATGAATGAATAAATGATTTTAATGATGTCCACGATGTTAATAAATATAGCTTCGATCAAATAATAGAATTATTATTATTATTATTATTATATATATATATATATATATATATATATATATATATATATATATATATATATATATATATATATATATATATATATATATATATATATATATATATATATATATATATTATGTAGATAATAATAATATTATTATTATTATTATTAGATACATACATATTAAAATATATTATCACTATTATTATATATCTGAAATATTAAATAGCATACTATATCTGATAGTGAACGGATTGCATATAATACTGTTAACCTATCGGTATTCATACTAAACTTACCAATTACCTTTGATATATATTAATATATTACCCCGATTAATATCGGGTGAACACACCGTATTATCGGGTGAGTATGTTGTATTAATATTGGGTATTATTACAGTGCCCTATACATGCAAACATTATCGGGTGTCATGTACATGTGTCTGTGCTCCCTTTGCAGCGAACATTATTACTGTGTATTGTGACTGTTATGTATTAACAGTCACAATACTATCGTGATTGTTAATACATAACAATCACGATAGTATCTAAGTATTAAAACAACAAACTGCGATTTGCATTAATACAAACTAATATTGTTATGAACTGTCACATCGGTTCATTGTGAACCTGCCTGTCATTTCAAATGTGAACGGTCACATCACTTCCTGTTCACAATTGCTAGTTTAATATATATAGACATTCAAATATGTAGATTCAATCAATAACCAAGGTAATTGAAATCTACTTCATATATTCAGTTTATATCTTATCTTCTGATCACATATTATTTAACATGGTATCATAGCCAAGTTCCTTCATTGAAGTCTAACCACTTGAAGGAAGATCCAAACAGATTAAAGGAAGATCAAGATCAGTTTTTATTTTTTAAAATCTCAAAATGGCAAATGGAATGAGACTAGAAGACCGACTTGAAGCTGCCTCCGATTTTGAATCATGGAAACTTCGAATGATGTTAGTATTAAAGAAGAATGGCTTGAAGTCAATAATAGAGAAACCTCCTCAATCTAATGAAAATGATGAGAAAAATAATTGGGAAAAGGACAATATTAGAGAAATTGAATTATTAGTAAATGGAGTGAAAAATCATTTACTACCTGTCATCACAAAGTTGGACTCTGTTTATGACATGTTCAAAGCCTTAGAAAACATGTTTCAAATAAACAACACCAGCAGAATTCTTACTCTTAAAAATCAACTCTCGAATATTAAAATGAGTAATGGAGAGACTATTACTTTATATTTTATGAGGATAACAAAATTAAGGAATCAACTCTCTTCTATTGGTCACATTTATGATAATGAGGAGTTATCTATGATAACTCTAAATGGGCTCCTTATCTCATGGGAAAACTTTAGACAAGGAGTAAGTGCTCACACCAAACTCCCCAAATTTGATCAACTAAAAGCTGACTGCATTGAAGAAGAGTACAACCTGAAATCCGAGGAGTCTTGGAATCCACTAAAGAAGATGTTCAGGCTCTCATCAATGGTTCAAAAAGGAAAAAGGGCAAGAAGACATATGGTCAACAGTCGTTCAAGAAACCAAGAGACTACTCTTCAATGCAATGTTTTAGATGTGACAAATATGGTCACAGCGCAAGAAACTGTCCTGACAGACTTAGAATGCAAGCTTCCCTTGCTGAAGTAAATAATTCAAATGTATGTTCAGAGAAATGCCTTCTCTAAATGGAATTCAAGATACCTTATGATTAAGAGGGAGTTCACTGATAAAGATAAGAACACTTCTGAGGTAAACTTGTAATGATTATTGATTATTATGTTAATTTTATTTTATAATTATGGGCCCTGTGTAAATCATAAGGAAGTGACGACTTCCAAATGATTTATCACTAGTATTTGTTAAAATTATTGGAAGGTGACGATCTTGCAATAATTTTTCTTTTGTAATAAATATATCTTGCTTGTGGATAGAATCGCCGATAGAGGCAATCCATACAGGAGCTTGTGGATAGAATCGCCGATAGAGGCAATCCACTCTGAAGCTCAAGAGTTGTGGATAGAATCGCCAATGGAGGCAATCCGCACAGGAGCTTGTGGATCGAATCGCCGATAGAGGCAATCCACACCTTAGCTCATGAGTTGTGGATCAAATCACCGATGGAGGCAATCCGCACAGGAGCTTGTGGATCGAATCGCCAATGGAGGCAATCCGCACAGGAGCTTGTGGATCAAATCGCCGATGGAGGCAATCCGCACAGGAGCTTGTGGATCAAATCGTCGATAGAGGCAATCCACACCTTAGCTCATGAGTTGTGGATAGAATCACCGATGGAGGCAATCCGCACAGGAGCTTGTGGATCGAATCGCCGATAGAGGCAATCCACACCTTAGCTCATGAGTTGTGGCTCATGAGTTGTGGATAGAATCGTTGATGGAGGCAATCCGCACAGGAGCTTGTGGATTGAATCGCCGATAGAGGCAATCCACCTGGGAACTAACCCTCACAGTTTATGAACTTATTGTGAGTTACATTTTATCTTCCCTAGCTAAGAGGGAGTGTTAATAAATATAGCTTCGATCAGATAATAGAATTATTATGATATATATATAATAATATTATTTTGATAATAATAATAATATTATTATTATTATATACATACATATTAAAATATATTATCACTATTACTATATATCTGAAATATTAAATAGCATACTATATCCGATAGTGATCGGATTGCATATAATACTATTAACCTATCGGTATTCATACTAAACTTACCAATTACCTTTGATATATATTAATATATTACCCCGATTAATATCGGGTGAACACACCGTATTATCGGGTGAGTATGTTGTATTAATATCGAGTATTATTACAGTGCCCTGTACATGCAAACATTATCGAGTGTCTTGTACATGCGTCTGTGCTCCCTCTACAGCGAACATTATTACGGTGTATTGTGATTGTTATGTATTAACAGTCACAATACATAACAGTCACGATAGTATCTATGTATTAAAACAACAAACTGCGATTTGCATTAATACAAACTAATATTGTTATGAACTATCACGTCGGTTCATTGTGAACCTGCCTGTCATTTCAAATGTGAACAGTCACATCACTTCCTGCTCACAATTGCTAGTTTAATATATATAGACATTCAAATATGTAGATTCAATCAATAACCAAGGCAATTGAAATCTACTTCTTATATTCAGTTTATATCTTATCTTCTAATCACATATTATTTAACACACGAGGCCAAGCAGACTAAGGGACCAGAGGGACCCACACCCCTAAACAATTTCCATAATCCTTTCCAGCTCCGATCTTCTTTTATGAATCTTGACCAGAAAACCCGCTGTTTGGTTTACCATCCAAAATTAATTCTCAAACTCAGCAACATCATGTATGAAATGTTTGACAGTTAAAACCCTTATATTTATAAGTCCTCAAACATTCAATGTAATTATTTAAATATTGTAGATGTGAAAGAACATGAAATTGGAGACCAAGACCCCATTATTTCAAGATATATTATTCATAGGGGGTCTCAATGTCTAAGTAATCTATTTGTATGTTCTTAAAATGTTAACAGATATCATACTTTTGTAAATTACTGAAGATAATTTAAAATAACATTCATACATGCCAATCCCAAATTGAAGGATTTCACATTGTTTAAATTTAGTGGCATTATAAACTATATACAAAAATTGCCAGTCCTTGATACATTCTCTTATGCCAACATTTTCTGACGATACAAACATGGGGCCGTAATGGTATTATTTTCTAATAGCTCCTGTACAAAACTGTTTGATAGTGAAGTTGAGGAAAAAATGGCATGCCTAATAATTTATTATTTGAGAAGTAACCATTCGACATATCAATACCTTTATAGAACATACTTAAATTTCAAATAGGTTTTTAACAAGGCTCTTAACCAGCTTTGCTAACTTTCTAAAATGTACAAGATAAGTCTATTCCGGTAATAATATATCATGGGTATAAGACTGCTAAAATGAATTACCATAAAATTTGGCTTGTCTAATTGCAATTGTGCACATTAACAAATGAGATGGCTCATTTTTTATATTGCAATTGCTAATCTGAGATGAAGGCTAAAATACATTCATTTTGAGGATTTTAGTTCATGTTTCTTATGAACCACAAATGTTGGAACTCTTTCTAATCTTTCAATAATTCGCTCATTTTCAATGCCCTCAAACAGATCCAAAGAAAGTCTGCATGCGTATAACATTTTTTTCACTTAGAACTTTTTTTCTTCCCAACTTACAATTAAAGGTTTCCATGGACAGTAAGTAAAACTGTACCAAACTGAACCCTTCTCCATTCAAATAATGCCCAGAAATCACATGCCCTGAAGATAGATTGTTCTGATTACCAACTCTGAAATGAATGTCAATAATCTCCAGTTCACTCTGCTTTAACAATTGTGTTCCATGTGCTAATAGAGAATGTACCATCTTAAAATGTAATCAGAAGAAACACAAATATTTTCCAGTTGTCTGAACTCAGGTTACACAATCAGCAAGTTTATGTACCTGAAGAGCTTAGAAACAGACAAAAGTTACTGTGAAAACAACAATATAATATGAATGATAAAATATTTTACCAATTTAGAATCAAGAAACAAATGAGAAAATTCTGGATAAAAGATTTCCAATATGCAACATTAGGATACAGTAATACTAAAACTTGTTGGATAATTAGCATAATTTGAAACATCAAATCCCAATGCTTGTCTTCTACATTATACTGTCAAAGAAACGTGCCTAAAAGAGTACATGTCATAAGTATTAGGGGGGCAAAATGGCGCATGGAAGAACAAACCACATATTCAATGATTTCCACTCGCACAGCCAGCCATTTCAGAGGAAAGAAATTGTATAGGGTATTCCTAACTATATGACTTACTACAGGAGAAAAGAGGGAGAAGAGGAAGGGAAGAGAGATGCGAACATTTACCACAAGGGTATATCTCTTAATCAAGATCAAGAAGATTTACTGTGAGCCCATGCATGTAATTAGAAGGATATATTGGAATTTTTAAGCCATTAATTATGTGTTCAAGCCACTAAGAATAAACTAGGAGGAAATGCCATAAATGGTAATTATACATTATCTCCCAAGAGGAATGTACATTCTACTCTCAGTGAGATGGCCATATTGATTTCCTATCTTGAATACTGCCAGCTGATGATGTCCGGTCTATTTGGTTACCAGTATTTGCCTTGCCAGTTATTCTGTTATCTTTACTCTGTGCATACATATTTCTATACTTGTCATTTTGAAGATGATTTCCTGGTGAAAGCCATCTAGATCTTTTGTCGCTGATACTTTCTGTATTCTGCTCTTCACCATTTGGAGTTATTTGCAACAGTGGGGAGCTTGTGGAAGTTTCGTTCTCATTTGAAATCCTCAAACTTCGCCTGGCCGAATCCTGAGCTTCAGTCCCTGTTAGAAAATTAAATTCAATATAGCCATAGCTAGCATGCAATGATCCATGTTCAATTTCAACATTCAGGATGATCATAAAACTAAAATGCTTCCAGGTAAAATGAAAAAGACAACAACATTAGAAAAACCGACCATACCATTTGACATTCTCTGCCCACGCGCATCTCCATTTGCAGTGAAAAATGGAGTCAGGAAGTTCTTGTCTATTGCACTAAAAGTTGCAGTGCTGCAGTATATAATTTTAGAGAAGTCTATTAGGTACCTTCAGATCTATGTAAAGAAGAACAAGTAAAAGAAAGAAAGAAATCAAACCTCTTCCGAAATTCTTTAAGTCTCATCTTTAGATTCTGACCAGAACTTGAATTACTAGTTTCGTCATCATATGGAGCTCTATAATCACTTTCTTCTACCAAATCCTGCAAAGAAGTATGTAGTCAATTGAATAGCTATCAAACAATGATAGGAATTATCATGAATTTAAGGAGGTCCAAATTGGAAATGATGAGTCAGTGAATTTTACAAGCCAACGAAAATCTAGATTGTTGTCTAAATGTGACATAAAATGGGCAGCTGAAGTAGACTTAAAGATTGTGTCATGCTTCAAGAGATCTATATATGAAGCAAAACATTGTACAAGATCAAATTTGTGATGTGCCAAATAAATGTTTACTTCATTCCTAACTGAAGTGCAGGAAAAGCACAAATGCAAAAAAGCATTGGATAACAGAAAGCAAGTGTGAAAGAACTGGGGCACCTGCTCACCTGTGATGTGATATACCTCGTGTAATGGCATCTCCTTGCATTTGTGTTATCGATTGAAGAGATACTTTTTTTATGGTTTTCCTTACCTAAATACTCGATGAGGAAAAGAAAGCCCTAATCAACCCACGACTAACTTTTGAAACGTGACATAATTCCTCATTAGTCATATACAAAACATTCATCAAAAAATAGCTCTAAGGTTGGGGCTTAGAAATATAAGTATAATAATATGTTGTGCTCAAGTACACAGCAAACTGTCCCCCTGAAAGAGTTTTGCCCCAAAAGTGAACTCAAGATACAAATTAGTAGAAGACAACTAAGAAAAAAAAAAAATTTTAAACTAAAACTAAAAAAGACAAAAATGCTAGGAAAGAGGGGGAGAAAAAGTAATCACACTAAACAATACAACTTAACAAAGCCATGCATGAGAATTAGTGGTCTTTTCAACTCCTTAACCCCTCATAAATTTATGTCAACCCACATCTTGATGCATACACATGGCTTCTCTATTTTCTTCTTTGCTTCTTGCACATTTTGTTTGTTTTTATTACTATCTAAATTAGTGTTCCATCAGAGACATGGGTACTTGAAGTGGACGTCCCCCCACCATCCCATCACCACAACCAATGTTTGAGGGACATTTCCAATATGTCCTCTTTGCAAAGGCGCCATTTTTGGACTTCCCCTTTTTGGGGGTCCATTGGGGGACACCAATATGTCCGAGGGACTCCCAAGAGTCCCTCATACGTCTCAAAAACATCTCCCACACAATGCACACTATGTAAAGTCATGTTTTTGTTAAAAATCAAAAAATAATTTGGAAGTTTGTGCCCTAATCCTAATAGCCTATGAACCCCACTTAAACCCTTAACACTCAAAATAGATTTACAAAAGGCATCTAAGCAAACTCAATCCAAACTTTCAGTTGCAATAGCAATCTATAAGAGTGAGAGTGTACACACTAGGATTGAGCAAGAAGATCAAGAGAAAGAGGAAGTGCAAGAGAAGAGAGAGGAAGAGAGACATCATTCCACCACTTAATCGAAAGATTCAAAACATGATTCAAGCCTCCAAGTAGTCTTCCTTCATGACTATTTTCTTTTTCATAGTTCAATTAATGTTTTAGTAATGAATTAGTAATTACTAATTAATAAATTACTAAATTTAGTTGTAAATTTTAATAATCAACTTAGAGGCTTAAAATTTATTTTTCTTTTTCTTTGAATTTTTAGTTCTTCAAATTTTCTATTCTATGCTTGGTGTGATTCAAAGCAAGAAAATAAAAAACAAAATCCTTATTTGACAAAGGTTAAGAACAAGGATTCTTAATTGTGTATACTTTGCTTTTACACAATGCAACCTTGAGTAAGAAAAAAAAATGTACTTCAATCCTTTTCATTATGCATAGTCTGGACTCTGAATTTTAATTTTTAAAATTATAAATTTGTAATTTTGTTTTGTTAATTGCAGTGTCATTGTGAGTTCTCACAGCATGAGCGAGGATGAGGTTGAGCCTCAAGAGGTTGAAGAAGTTGAAACTGAATCCAATTATGTACTTGATAAAACTAGAGAGGTAGAGAGGGGTGAAGCCACTAGTTCCATTGGGAGTGCAAACAATGCTTGCCCTTCCGAAATATTGCAAAAATATCCTAAGGGTCTCTTTGATACTAAGTTCCCTCAACAACAATTTCCAACAAAGTTACAAACTAAGCTTGGGGCATTTTGTGGCATTCGGTTGTGGAGGTGCCACTATTGTAAGCCTGAATTTCAAGGCAATATTGCTAGTCACCCATCTCCTTTGCATCTAAGGCAAAGAAGTATACCAGTATGTGAGAAGTACGCACAAAACCTCAAATATACGGCCAAGATAAGTAAGTTATGGGGTGGTAGTGAAGAAAATGTACTCACATCTGCTTCTTTGCCACTAAGGACAATGGGTCATGAAAGACAAGGTTCTACTTCTACTCCATTTCAAAGGCCAATTGCACATATTCCAATTTCTTCTAGTTCAAGGGCAGCAAATGCTAAAAGGAAAAGTGAGGTAACAAGTGATAATCCAAACCCATAGGCAAACTTATTCACTGTGAATTTGAGGAATGCGGCACATGATGCCACTAGCAAATTATTCTTTGCCAATGGCATTCCATTTCATGTGGCTCACTCTATAATAAGGAGGCTCTTGCAAAGACAGAAAAGGGAGAAACATCATATGTACCACTAAAGAAGAAAATGGACACGTGTACCAAGGGCCCTTATTTTCTTAGGGTTGTTGATTGCTTAGGGCATCGCAAAGATGTTGACTTTTAGTCTCAGATCCTTAAAGATGCTATAGAGGATGTTGGGCCACCAAATATAGCCCAAGTAGTGACAAATGTGTCCCATGTGTGTAAAGTTGCAAGGAAGTTAATTGAGGCCGCTTACAGAAATATTTGGTGTACTTCTTGTTGTGTACATTCCATGAATAATGCACATAAGGACATGGGAAAAAATGATTAGATCAAAACAGTTAAAAATGACGATAGAGATGTGTAGATATTTATTTACTACCACCATAGTTGACATGTACTCTTCAGGACCTTCTCCAAGAAGGAATTCTTGATACATGTAAAGACTTGATATGGATTGTATTTCTTTCTCTTGGAGAAGATGGTTGAATTGCAAGAGGCATTGCAACTAATAGTTATGAGAGTAGAATGGAATAAATGGCCCAAGTCCAACACAAAGCGGGGGAAGAGGGTGAAGGATGTGATGAAAAATGATGTTTATTTGGGCGATGCAAAACATAGTCTCCATTGTTGCTCTAATCTACAAAGTGATTAGATATAACAATGCCAATTCACCTAGCCTTGGAGAGGTGTACAAGTGCATTGATGCTATGCTTGACCAAAAGAAGGCTATTGTGTGACAAATGGACCCCACATTACAATTCTAGAATGAATATATCCAATCATTCATTATAGATGAGAGAAGCTCAACACTCACTTGCACATGACTGCCCATACATTGAATCCTCAGAGGTACAAGCAAACGCTTGGTAGAATTACACTTACTACAGGAAGCTAAGGTGACAACAGGGTTCATCAAGGATATCCAAAAGATGTACGAGTCTACAATAGCTAGCATCCTTTATACTAAGTGAACAAAAATTTACCACTCTTAGAGATTATTTTGAAGAGGCCAAGATAGATAGGGAAAATGCAGCATAGGAGGACCCAATTTTGTGGTGTACACATGGGCCTACTTCTTTGACATCCTCTCTAGCCATTGCTATCCCACGTTTCTAGTTCATCTACTACTGAATGGAAGTGGTTTACTTATGGCTTCATCCGCTCCATCAAGAAGAAAAAGCTTACATCTGTTGGCATTATGCTTAGTTGTCATCATTGGCAAACATCAAACACACCGATCCTCAAGTTAGAGCAATAGTGGTGAACCAGTAGTTGTCCCAATCGACAACCATCAGACTCACTAGGTAGCCAGTGTACCCACACCGGTCACATTAATACCGGTCTTGTCCAACCGGTCTAGTAGAACACCACAGGATGCAGATGTCTCAACCGGTAGCACACCGGTTTGCTTTCAAAGTAGCAGATCCACCGGTCCGTGCTTTATAATCCAATCCGGTTTTTGCGGAGCGTTTTAAGAACTGAAGTTTTTCTACAATCGTTTCGAGATGAATTGAAGATCAGTATGCGAGCTTTTTTGGCTTGATCAAGAGTTTTGCATGCGAGATTTTTGGATCACTTTCCAGAACAGCAACATTTTGGTGAGTTACAGCTTGGCGCCACCATTTGGTGTGGTAAAGAGATCATTATATATACGGATCTTCATGCATTATTAGAGGTGTTGTTGAAAATCAAGAGCGCAGAGAGAGCAGAGAAGAAGAGCCGAGTCTTCTGAGAAGGGATACAATCACCGAGAGTGAAAGAGAGATTGAACAGCCAAGCAAAGCAAGAAGAGAACAAGTATGATCTGATCGACAGATTAAGTGTCCAAAGAAGATCATTTCTTTTATTGTGTGAAGCACATATAAATCTCTTTATCAAGGTGAACCCTAACAGGTTCTGTTGTATAAATCCCTTCACCAGGTGACATTTTTATTGATGTTTTTAAGTCCTCTGGCGAGGCGACTTCTTATAGGGTCAAGATCTTAACCGATCTCTACCAAATCCCTTGACAGGGTAGCATTCTAACCAGTGTTTTGTAAGCCTTTAACAGGGCAGCTTTATTACTGCAGTAGTGAAATTCGTGGGTTCTGTCCCACTGTGGTTTTCTCCCTTTAACCGAGGGTTTCCACATATATATCTCGTGTTAGTTTGTGCATGTGATTTTTGTTCATCTTATTTAAGCATTCATTATATTTTCAGTATTAACAAAATAGGAAAAAGAAAAAGGTTAAAGAAATTGAATTTACTGATTCACCCCCCCCTCTCAGTAACCGGTTAGGATTAACAACATCTAGGAGGGTAGAGAAGCTTGTTTGCCCGCTAAGAAGTTGATTTGTACGGTAAGAGGAGGAATTTTTTAAAAAAAACGGTTAAGACCGTTATTGTTGGACACTGCACAGTAGTATGGGATCACGACAGCATAGTACTTGGAGACAGAAATTACAGGTTTCAAAACCAGCCAGTAGCAGCAGAGGACCGAGGGTTTCACAGTCTAGAGTCCGCATTGCTGGTAGCATGGATACTGCCAAAAAGCACCGTCCACACGTACAGCAGCCACAAGCACAAAAGGAAGAGATTACTTGGAAGACTGTGACATTCGAGGGTTTGAGCGGAGTGGAGTGCCGAACATGGTGGGATAACACTCCAGACGCACATTTTTTGAAGGGACAGCTTCGAAGAGCAGGAGTACACTGGGCAATTCAGATGCCTTTGCCCTCCATTAGAGAGTACGAGGGACCTCTCCGAGGCATGATTGATACATTCGATCGGGATAGCCGGCGTAGCACTCTGAAGTATTGTGGCACTGAGATACAGATTTCATTTTCTGCCCAGGAGATATCGAGGGTTTTTGGCATACCTGGCACGCACGGGAAGAAAATAGATTTAAAGCCCAGGAAACTGTCCCGCGAAGAAAAGGAAAAGTACATTAAGCTGGTTTCCAGAAACCTGTCTCAGAGTGAGTTGGAGTCATTGGCTGGCGCTTCTTCAAAGAATCGGGGAATCAAGAAATCATTTGTGGCTCCCGGAGAGTGGCGGTGTCTGATGGACATCGTGAAGAGCAGGTTGACCGGGGGCTAGTAGGGCCTCCGACATTGCCCTTACACATCTCATTTTCATGAACGGGATCCGTAATGGTACGGTGTACGATTGGGCTTCAGTTATGGCGGAGAGGCTGTATGAGTTCATGACTCTACAGCATCGGACATTTTACATGCCCCACATTGCCATCGGGTTGTTCCTGAATGCTGCCCGAGAGCAGATTCTAGCAGAGAAGCTGAGGCCACAGCCAGTTGATATTGCTACGGGAGAGCCTCTTATCTTTCATTGGCGTCACTTGGATGCTAGCGGAGTACAGACAGGGTCAAAGAGGAAGCGCCAAGTCCTCTCAGAGTCAGAAGGGGAGAATGTGGACAGTGGCCAAGAGGAGTCGAGTGAGGACTTGGAGGAGGAAGGCAGCGAGAGTGTTGCAGTGGGAGACTCTGACACTCTCGATACAGAGGTACCATCTGAAAGTGCATTTGCTCCAACTCCACCATCTGAGAGTGCACCACCTCTTGTACTATTCACGCCACCAGTACCCTCGGCGACTGTTGCAGCGGGGCCCTCTGTACCGTTCGGTACCACATTGGAGGCTGTACCCATGCCACGGTTCGGAGAGCTCCGGCCCCTTGTTGTGCTACACCCGGCGAGTCAGGCTTCCGAGCCACCTACAGCTCAGCCAACCGACCCAGGACAGACTAGCAAAGATGGTGTTGGAGGTTTAGAGCAGGAGCAGACACAGCCGCGAGAGCAGGTTACATTGGATGTTGTTGGTACTGAGGCCGTTGTGCGAGTTGGGCCAGGGGTATTGGAGGAGCCGGCTCGAGCGTTGCCGACGGGGGATGAGGACTCTTCAGTGCTGTCATGGTTGGAGCAGTTCACATTACCCCCGATAGCAGTGGCAGCTCCCATTTCACTTTCCCCTGCCAGAGTAGTGTTAGAGAGGCCTTCAGAAGTTATTGACCTGGATGCAATGATGTCGCCACCAAGAGAAGAGCCAGTAGCCCAGGAGAGAGAGATATCAGAAAGACCAGTTCCTATGGAGGGACAGAGACCGCAAGCTGAGGCTAGTGCGGAGCCACCAGCCCTGACAGGGTCACGGAGGGCGGTGCCAGCGAGGGAGTCCGTGCAGAAAGTGTTGGAGCACTACTTGGCGGATGTAGCCGCAGTAGCTGCTGGAGCCCAGCAGGTCATAGCCTCAGCAGAGCTTCAGGCTCAGGAGGGGGTTGCTGAAGAGTTGGAGCGCCTCTTGACCTTTGTGCGGGTTGGCTGTCCACAGGCATTTGCAGAGTGCTTTGAGGCTAGGGGATGGCCTACTCAGGAGTCTCTTACGATGTTGGAGGATTGGGCTCTTAGTGCAACGGTGGGCGAGAGCCGGATTCACGGTCTTATCCGAGAGTTAGAACAGGCCTTTCGAGAGGAGTATTTCACTCTCAGGCGGTTAGAGCATGCTTCCTCAGTACATCAGGCTACGGGATTGGCAGCAGAGGCAGCTCGGGAGGAGGCAGCTTCCCGTCTTACAGCTTTGGAGACTGCAGTGGTTCAGGAGAGGGAGTCTTGGGTGGCTGAGCGAAGTGTAGTGGTTCAGGAGAGGGAGTCTTGGGCGGCTGAACGGAGTACTATGGTGTCGGAGTTGGACACTTTACGGGCTGCATTGGAGACTGAGCGTGCCGAGTGGGCTCTTCTTGAGACTCGCCTTGGTTCTGCTTTGGAGACTGTGGATGCGAAGGAGAAGGCAGTGCTCGAGGCAGCTAGCATGGTTCGGAAGGCTATGGAGCTTAAGATGAGGGCAGAACAGGCTTTACAGCTTCGGACAACTCAAGTGTACGAGTTGCGGGCTAAAGTCACTTCCGGCACAGCCACAGCCGCGCCATCATCATCAGGGACGCTTCCTACGCCCCCTCCTGAGTAGTTTGTAGTAGGCTCATTTTTGTCTATGTTATATTTTGTAAAAGTCGTCGGAGCCGACTTGTTTTTTAGGGGGGATGATGTTGTCGGTATATTTTGTATGTACTGGTGTTGTGTAATAAACTTATGTTAATCTCGGCAGTTAGTACCGAGAGTGTGAACCGTTACGACGTGACGTTTCGGTGGTGTCTCTTCAGAGGTTATATGTACACATTGCTCTGAGTGTGAATGACATGATTTGGTTTTCTGAGTACTTTATGTTTACCGAATTGCAATACTTTCCTGTGTTCATGTTTATCAGTTAATGTGTGTTTATGCAACTATTCTTGTTGACCCAAGAGGGAAAACAAAGCTTGTATTTGTACATAATGCCTTGCATATTACCGACTGCAACACACTTACGTACAAGGAGATCCAACATCACGATGGGATGTAAAGCTAAAGGAGCCAACACAAGTTGAAAATGATGTTACATATATAGGGCTATTTGAAATTGGTTTGATGGAGCTTGTGGAGTCCAACAATTGTGTTGATAAGGAGTTTGGAAATGATTAGAGGCATCAAACCATTTTGTCATTTTGAACATTTGTCATTGTAATCATCATTATGAAATTTTGACTTAGTTGCCGGATTCGCCCTGGCAAGGCCGGATCCGGGTCCGGGTCCGATCCGGGTCCGGATTCGTGTCGGATCCGGGTCCGGATTCGTGTCGGATCCGGGACGGATCCAGGCAGGGTCCGGACCAAACCTTGTGGATCCGTCCGGATCCGCGAGCCGCGAGCTGCGGATCCAGACGAATCCACAGGGTTTGGTCCGGACCCTGCCCGGATCCGTCACGGACCCGAGAGGATCCGAGCAAATCCAAGAGGATCTCGCGCAGATCCGCGCGAATCCTCAAGGACCCGCGGCTTTTGCAACTTGAAAAGTCAAACAATGACTTCAAAAAGACATTTTTATATTATTTTTTTTACTTCTAACCCTAAAACGACCCCTTTTATGAGTCTCCAAACACATTTAATTTCTCATTGTGCTCTCTATTATTCTCTCTCATTTTGCTCTCTCATTCATGCAAGCTTGAAGTGAGGTGATTGAATTCGAAGGAGCTCGATTGTGGACTGACAAACACCTTCCAAGAAGCACTATTCAGTCTATTTGAGTGACTAAGGTATGCATTTGAACCATATTCTCAAGTTTTTTTGATAAGTTTTGATTCTTGAAGTATAAGTTTTTCATTTTGTATAAGTTTTGAAGTTTTCTTTTTTCATTTTTGTTATAGATTGCAACAATGAGTAGTCAAGGTTCAGTGGGTGGGGAGGGATCTCAAAGATTTAAAATTGATAAAGGGTCTCCTTTGTGGAGACACACCACAAGAATTTCTCAATGTGTTGGAGGTGGGGGGTATGTATGGAAATGTAATTTTTGCAAAATACAATATAGAAGCTCCTACTCCCGGGTAAAATATCATCTTTTAGGCCCTGCGGGTCAAGGGATTAACATGTGTGAGGGGGAAGATAAGAAGGGATTGCCAGCTCCACAAATAGCAGCTTTGGTAAAAGAACAAGAAGAAGCTGACAGAATATGTGCAAAAGGGAAACAAGTTTCTTATACCAGTAAACAGAAAACAATGCAGCCACCCACTCAAATGCAATCTAGATCACATCCATTCTTGCCTATGCCTTCTAGGGATGATGTAGATCAACCACACAACACCCCCCGCAAGAGAGGCCCATTAGAGAGGGGATTTCAAATTGAATTAAGAGAAATTGCTGATGCCAAAGTTGGACGTTGCCTCTTTGCAAATGGTATTCCATTCAACTTTGTGAGATCAGCTTATTTTAGTGACATGTGTGAAGGAATAAATGAAGCACCTTCTGGTTACCGTGGCCCTAAATATGAAAAGTTGCGCACCACCATATTACAAAATGAGAGAAAAAATGTAGAGCACCTACTACAACCAATAAGAGATTCTTGGATTCAATCAGGTGTGTCTATTGTTTCAGATGGATGGAAAGATTGTAAAAACCGTCCTTTAATTAATGTAATTGCTGTATCCTCCAAGGGGTCAATGTTTTTGAAGGTGGTTGACTGTGAAGGCGAACTTAAAAATGCAGAGTTCATTGCCCAAATTCTCATTGAATCCATAGAGTCCGTGGGTCATCACAATGTTGTCCAAGTAATTACGGACAATGCAAAAGTTTGCAAGGCTGCAGGTGCTTTGATAGAGGCTAGATATGATCACATCTTTTGGACACCGTGCACCGTCCATTCTCTCAATCTAGTGATGAAGGCAATTGGCACCGAAATAGACTGGGTGAAACAGGTGTATGAGGAGGGTGAGGAGATTCAAATGTTTGTGACAAATCACCATATGTCACAAGCAATTTTCAGAACTTACTCGAAATTGGAATTGTTGAAGGTAAATTTTAAAATTTAATTTATAAATTATTTAGTTTCATTTATCATTTTATAATTTTTATGTCATATTTTAACTTTCTACTAACATGTTTTAGGTGGCTGAAACCCAGTTTGCCTCTCACACAATTGTGTTGAGACGGCTTGTCAAGGTGAAGGAGGCCTTATCACAAATGGTTATTAGTAACCAATGGAGCATCTGGAAGCAGTCCAGTACAGTCAGGGCCCAAAAGGTGAAGGCATTGGTATTAGATGATGATTGGTGGACTCGTGTGGAGTATGTCTTGGAATTCACTGATCCCATCATGTCTATGCTTTGATTTGCCGACACTGATTTACCATGCTTGGGGGATATCTATGATAGCATGGACACAATGTTGGAGAAGATAAAAATGGTAAGTTATAAATTTAATACATTCCTTTATCTTTGTTTATTGAGAGTTATTTAAATTCAAAATTGACATAATGGTAACTTACATGAACTTCATTTGATATCCCAGGTCATACATCGGAGAGAGAATGATCCTGAGGACACCTTATACCAAAAGGTGGAAGCAATGGTTCTTCATCGTTGGAACAAGATGACCACACCATTGCACCTCCTAGCATATGCTCTTTCTCCTAGGTACTATAGCGCACAAGTACTTGGTATTCCAGGTAGAGTGGCACCATATAGAGATGCTGAGGTTGCCAGTGGGTATAAGAAAGCATTTGATAAAATCTTTCGTGATCCAGATATTGGGGTAAGTGTTAGGAGAGAATTTGGATCATTTATCTCAGGAAGAGATCTCCACCCTACTGCTATCAATGACCAAAGCAAAATGGATGCTGTTACATGGTGGTATCTTCATGGGCAAGATTATCTATACCTCCAACCTCTTGTGATTAAGATTCTATCACAAGTAAGTTTTTAAAGTTTAACTTTTTTTTTCTTTTTGTTTTGTCACTTGCATTGTAGAATTTAATACTTAACGCTCTTCAATTTATCTTGTATTTTTTTAATTTTGTTGGTTTTCTCTCTAGGTTGCGAGCTCTTCTGCCGCTGAGCGGAATTGGAGTACTTACTCCTTTATCCACTCAGTCAAGCGTAACCGGTTGGCTGCAAAAAAAGCAGAAGATTTGGTGTATGTTCACAACAACTTGCATCTCCTGTCACGGAAGGATCCAAAGTACAAGAAGGGGCCAACGAAGCTTTGGGATGTAGCACCCGAATCTGCTGACCTAGATATGACCATTCACAATCTTGCTAGAAGCACTTTGGCTGATGTGGATTATGATGGTGATGATGATGATGATGCAGCACCCTCTAGTGCTAGTGGAACTTTGGGTTCCATTAATGATGATTTTGATCAAACACTTGCAGCTACTGGAGACCCCATTGATCCAGATTTTTTTGATAATCCATTTGATTGATGAACCATTGAACATTGAATCATGTCTCAAACTTTAATGAACAATATTTTGAAATGTCATTTTGTAATTCAGTAATATAATTCAATGTGCTGATTTTCTTTAGAATTGTCAACATAGAATCATAGATCAATGATCAAGTATGCTATTTGAAGTTTTAATGATCAAGCATCATAGATTCATACTCATAGTATGAAATGATTTAGTTTTAGAATTAAGTATATTTCTCTTATATTTTTTGATATATAAATTTATAATGCATATATATATATATATATATACTCATGAATCCTCACGAATCCAAAACGGGAAAAAAAAATTTCACGAATCCACGAACCGGATTCGCGAACCCGAATCCGTCCCCGAACCCGAATCGGCAACTAAGAATTTTGACTATAATATGAAATTTCAAGGTCAACATTTTCATTGTTAATTTTCACTTCAAAGTTCAAAATTCAAATGTTCAATGCAATCATCGCAATGTGTTTACAACTTTAAATTCAGTAGTTTACTAGTATGCCAAAGTTTCATTTATAATTCTTATACTTACACTCACACATCTCTTTGTAACTACAACTTTAATGTTCAGTAGTTTACTAGTATGCCAAAGTTTCATTTGTAATTCTTATACTTGCAGATCTCTTTGTAACTAATTTGTCAAGTATCATATGTATTTACACCACCCCCTTGCTGTTGTTCCCCTACCGCCCCGAGACTTAGGCCCTTGGTCCCTGTCCCCAAAACCTGTTCAATTGTCCCCCAATCAGGTAACTCCAGGGATCTACGATATAAATTTAATACGCAGCTGTGAGAACCAATTGAAGTCTGATACCACTTGTTCCATCACTAAATGTGCAAGAAAATAAATAAATTCAAAAATGTATCAAATAACAGAAAGCAAATATTAAAGAATAAGAGCACCACCTCACCCATGATGGAATGCACCTGCAAGCCTAGCTCTAATGCTAGAGTACTCACACAAAAGTGTTTCCTTCCATTTCATTAACAAAATAAGATTTGTCAAGATACTTCTATAAGGATTTTCCTTCAATATATACTCAATGGGGAATGAAAACCCTAATTAAACCTATGACTAATTCTTAAAATGTAACCTAACTTTGAAGGGCACACAGGAAACACTGAGATGGGGAGGGAGGGGTGAATCAGTAATTCAGAACTTTTAAACTTGTAAAAGCATGAAACAACATAACTTAAAAGAGAGCAACCATCGAGACACAAACACCCGATTATTTGGGGGAAACCCTTTCGGGTAAAAAGCCACAACATACAATAGCCTTAATTAACAAAAATGGGCACCAACCCTCTTCGAAGCACCAACTCCTATCAGCTGAGGCACCAACCTCAGTTTGCACCAACTTGAAACAAGGAACTAAAAATGAATCACCGTAGTCTGAGATGAATTAGCAGCATTCTGAAAATAAAATATCAGCAGCTTGAAGCATAAGGTTTTTTATTAGTCTTCAAAGAATTGTCCACAAACAATGTTTCTTCAATGACCAGCTCTTACTATCTTACCATAAAGAGAGTAAGCCCCTTTTAAAAAAACTTCATACCCGGCTGCTAGCAGTGAATTCCTTCATACACGTACACAAACACATCACCTGTTCTTCAAAATGCAGTCTTAAATTTTCAATCCAACCATCATCACTCTTAAACAAACGATCAGCAAACTTGTCTTGACTATCGCACAGCACAGATTACGTCACACAAACCCTATGAAAATGCAGCTTCATATCAGAAATAGAACACCATATCGCTTCGTTAAAAAAAACAACTCAAAATATCTGTACATAGAACAATACGGCTCCCTTTTGTTAATCTGCTATGTTCAATACCCTTTTTTTTAAAACAGCTGAAGAAAAAAAAATCAAAATGCAGAACTACTTTTCAGCCACGCACATGATAATTTAGTCTTAACTCAAGGCATGCAGCTCCAGTTTTTTTATCACGGCATTGATAGAGCACTCAACCTTCAGAAAAAATGCCCAGCCCCAGTTCTCTAATGACATGACTCCCTCTTATCAGTCACATACATGATACAAAACACACATTCGTAGATAACGCACAGTTTTATTTATTCGATATATGTATATATCCTTTATTCAATTTTAGTAAATGAATTTATTATCAAAATAAATGCCCAAATCTTCCTTCAAAAAGGTTTATTATCCTCCAGCTCAAACACATGGCCCAACTTTTTACACACCTCTCATTAAGTAAACAACACCATCTCTTATAATGCAGATACCAAATCTTTAACGCAGCTCTTATAATTTATTGGCACAGCATTAAATGTAACGCACAGCCAGAGTCTAAGTCACCTGCAGAAATTAAAATTCCTTTCATTTAAATATATTTGACACGCAACCAGCTTAACAAGACAGCTAGGTAGCTCAACCAGACAACCAACCAGCTCAAGCAGGACAAGCAGATCGAGCAGCTCGACCAAGCAAGCAAGTAGCTCAACCAATTTTCTATTACTTTGAGTAATCCTCTGAGATTTATATGACCTTGACCATCAACCTTTAACATCAATGAGAACATATTCAACAAACTCTTTATTAATCATCAATAGTTAAAGCATTGATAAAATAATAACAGTAAGACTAAGGACTTAAAACAAAGTAGAATAATACATTGAGAAACTGCTCTAAAACACTCATTATTTCCTAAATTGTGCCTACACGTTAAGTATACTACAGGAGTGAGATGAAGGAAAGTCATATGAATTAAAATAAAGAGCGGTAAAAGGGAAGCAGTTTGGAAAAGATAAACTTTGAACTCCAATCAGATTTACTCCAACCTTCAATAAACTTCCATTTTATGAAAATCAACTTAAGAGTAGAATAAAGCATGGTCGTGTCAGTGTTCCAGATTCTCTACAAGGATTTTATTGTTTTTGTTGTTGTCTTTGCTTCAGATCCATAAAAATATAAAATAATCACCTCTTCAAAATCGTTGGCATGGCTATCACCTGTAACTTCCAAAGCTTCAAGCATTGTAGATGTTGAACCTCCAATCAGAAGGACCTGATAAAACAAAAGTACTTCCTTAATAGTTCATCAAAAGCAAGTTTGACATATGAATGTGAACTTCAATAGATCCTAAATAGGAACTCCAAAATTTAAAAATTTGCATTCAAAACATAAACTTTATGAGCAGACTCCATACTTCAGTTGACAGGTTCAAAATATACCGTCAGAACAACAATAGCAGTAGTAGCTGTAAAGATTGTCTGGCCATGACCATCAGGTAGTTCATGAACTGACTGCAGTGCAAGAGCAAATGCCATTGCCCCTCTCAGCCCTGTTGACATAAGGATATAATCAGACTTCCTAAGAGTGGCATATTTTGTTGTGCAGTCTACATCAAGAATACATATAAAAAGATATATCAAGAGGAAACACGTTTCTTATTCAGAATTTAACTCACCACAATACCAAAGGGCTTTCTGATGTTTCATCGGTATTTGCCTATGTGTTGGTCTCACAAAGTTGATCAAGTAAGCACAAGGAAACACATTTGCCGCCCTTTGAAGATAACAGATTGAAGAGTGTCATATCAGCACAACATGTTCCTCAGCTTTTCATTCTTTATGGGAAAAAGCAGCTCTATACATATTCACAAATTATCATATGCAATCTATATATTCATTCAAAATAAGGGTTGATAGTCTTAAACTACAGAAGACTTAAGACAGAAGACATGATCTTAAACTAAACTGTTAATATGACCTTTATTATTCTAGTTGAAAACTATATAATTATGTTGATAAATTGTCAATGTCATGATGCTTGGTTTAAAGATGATGTCATAATGATTTAATGTCATGAGGCCAACCATGTTTGAAGACATATAACTGTCATAAGGAAAGCAGTATATAGCAGCAATTACTTTATTCATTCAAAATAAGGGTTGATAGTCTTAAACTACAGAAGACTTAAGATAGAAGACATGGTCTTAAACTAAACAAGATACTGCTTTTAGTGATGTAATTATGCAGCGGCGGTGACTAAGCAAGATGCAGCAATTGGTGCTAAGGCAACGATTGTCTTCACATCAGTTTTCAAAGATAATCAGAAGTGTTTAGAAGACAGCAAAGGTTATACCTTAAGTAGCATTTGAAAAAGACAAAACATTTGTTAGTAATAAACAAAAATAAGCGTGACTATAGTTAAGAAGTGCAGCACTTAAGACAAGAAAGTGATGCAGGAGCATCCTGGGTGTAAGAGCAATCTTGCATCACCCAAAAATATTTCTGTTTTTATATTCAATAAGGGCTATTTTGTGCAGAGCTGTTATTTATGGAAAGTTACTATTTTTGGTAATTTTCGTATGTGCTCAGAATGATCTGATTTCTTTCTTGGAGGTTCATTTTGGTCATATAAGTCTGCCAGCAAAGTTTCATGGCTAGATCAGGTGTAGTTTTGAAAATATTGAAGATTTTCGGTATTGGCAGCAGGGTAAAAGAACTTCGAACTCAGTTTTGAAGGCTTTAGAGGCCCCGGATGAGGTCGAAAATTTGGGTGACGGGCGCTTGCGCCGGTCAAGCCTGTAGAGCGCTTCGTGGCGTTTCCGAAATGGGGTTATAATAGTCAATCGGGTCAACTGGTGATGACTTATGATCTCCGGAAGTCGGGTCACCTGAAATGGCGGAAAATAATTTTCCTTCAAAATTTCTATTCGGGTTTCAAAAGTTATTTTGAGCCGACTTTGATGTAATAAATTGAAAAAAATAAAATAATTCTAAGTTTGGTCGGCCCTTAGGGCTAAATTTCTGGAACCTTCTCGGGTGGTGGAAATTGCCTATATAAGGAAGGCTGTATTATTGTCTTAGGCAGTTCAGAATAGTTTTGGGTAATAGTTCGAGGCTTTGTCCTACAGAATATTGTAAGGGAATGCCCATGTGGCTTTGCATATTGTAATTCTGAAAGTTTGTAATTCAACATTTGTGGAGATAATAAGAAGCCAATTTTTCTGTTCTTGCATATTATGGTTGTTGTTTCTCTTTTTCTGTTATATGTTTGCGGTATTAAGGGGAGCACCTTCATCAGAAAGACATACAAACATTTGTTAGTAATAATTAAGATTAAAATGAAGATCGTTTCATTTAGACGCTTCCCTTCAAAGGATCACCTCCCTTTATGAAGAGGCATAATGTTAAATCTAAACAAACTTATTGTTCAAATGTCAATATTAAATTGAATATGCAACTTATTGTTCAAATGTCAATATTAAATTGAATATGCAATGTTGATTATATATTTAATATTTTTCTAACTGTGCTAATGTTTATTGCAGAAAACTGAGACTGGAATGTAAGAATAAATAATGACTTGCATGAAATATATACTCACTGCTGTGTTTACTGTTGACAGTATGTTGCACTTATCGATTTTGGTGCATAATACTGAACAGTGACACAACATTTATATCCGTATGGTGACCAATGAAGTGTCACGTCTATGATAGACGTCATTCCTTGAGGAGTCACGCCTATCATAGGCGTGACTTAATAGTCACAACCAATCGCAGTAGATACCGATATGATTATCGGCTGGCACTGTTTCAATCACCAATCCAATGTAAATCAGGTTGACACAAAATACTAATCGCAGGTTAATATGTATGATCGACACCAATTATTAATCGGTTTGGTCGATTTCATTATCACACTTGGGTTGGCCGATTTCATTATCACAATCGGGTTTAATAGAGAATATAAAGCATGACGTGAATCATATATGTATTAATATATATATATGTGTGTGTGTGTGTGTGTGTGTGTGTGTGACTCTAATGTAATCGATACTTTATTATTATTTCTCTAATTGTTATACCAAAATGAATTTATCTAATCGATGCTATAAGTAACAACACTCCCTCTTAGCTAGATAAGATAAAATCATATGTATCACATTTCTCGTGATAAGAGGTCTCACATATCTCGTGAAGATAAACATCACATAACATGTGATGATAAGTATCATATATCTCATGATAAGAAGTCTCACATATCTTGTAAGACAATCATCACATAACACATGATGATAAGTATCACATAACTCATTATAAGAAGTCTCACATATCTCGTGAAGACAATCATCACATAAAACATGATGATGAGTATCACATAACTCGTGACAAGAAGTCTCACATATCTTGTGAAGACAATCATCACATAACACGTGATGATGATTATCACATAACTCGTGATACTTGAAGGATGATATGCTTGAGAATTTTATATTCTCCTTATATATCCTAGCTATGGTGTGTGCACTGACATTACGTCACATAATGTCCACCATAACAAATCATGGCACATCCATGAATGATATCAAGTCAGCATGATATCAATATTACAAGATCGTCATCTTATAACATTTAAATACAAGTGTTCATTTCTAAATGATCGTCACCTTTTAGAGATGAACACAGGAGGTAGAGCCCATAAAGTCATATATCAACACATATGACAAAAGAAGTTTACACATTAAACATCTTATTTTATATATTTACACATTAAACATCTTATTTTATATATATATATATATATATATAAGAATTACAATGCAAATTACAATTCAATCATACCAAGACCTTTCCTGAAGTGTTCAACTTTTTATCTGGCAAGTGGCTTGGTGTGATTGGCTTGGTGTGATACCAAGTATATCTATCGTCTGATCTCCTGTACTAATATATTCCAACTGAATCACATTCCTATCCACCATGTCTCTCACATAATGATAAGGAATTTCTATGTGCTTGGATCTATCGTGAAATACTGGATTTACAGAAAGCTTTATGCAACTCCGATTATCACAATGGATAACTGTAGGTTCAGGGGCTCACTGAATAATCCCACAAACAGTTTCCTGAGCCATACTGCTTCTCTCGCTGCCATAGAGGCTGCAATGTATTTTGTCTCTATAGAACTCTGAGCCACTGAAGACTATTTTCTACATATCCAAGATATCATTGCAGACCCCAGACTGAAGCAACAACCAGAGGTGCTTTTTCTATCAGTTACACTTCCAACCCAATCAGAATTTGTGAATCCATGTAGATTCAAGTTGACTTTCTCATATTGGAGTCTATAATTCAAAGTACCTTGAAGGTATCTCATAATATGCTTCGCGGCCATAAGATGTATCTCCTTAGGCTCACACATACATTGACTCAAGGCATTTACTGCATAACAAATATCTAGTCCGGTATTAACCAAGTACATCAAGGATCCAATTATCTGTCAGTAGAGAGTAGGGTCTACAAATGGAGAATTTGTTGCTGCCTCCTTTAGTTTATGAAGATTTGTCTTCATGGGGGTAGACATGGGTCAACAATTTATCATACCAAATCTCTTCAATATGTCCAAGGTATACTTTCCTTGATTTAGCACAATGTTGTCTAAGTTCTGCCAGACTTCCAATCCAAGGAAATAATGTAGAAGGCCTAAGTCTTTCGTTTCAAACTCTTTAGCAAGATCTCTTTTACATTGATCGATAAGATGATCTTCTCCTGTAATTAACAAATCATCAACATACAAGATCAATATTAACATATCACCTTTATTTTGCTTAAAGTATAGATTTGAATCTGCATCATTTTTAGAGAATCCCAATTCCATGAGATATCTATCGATTCTCTCATTCCATGCCCTGGGGGCCTATTTAAGTCCATAGAGGGCTTTCTTTAATCTGCACACATGAGATTATGCGGTGTGAATCTCAAATCCTTTAAGTTGCTCTAGGTAGACTTCTTCCTCTATTTTCCTGTTCAGGAATGCAGTCTTCACATCCATCTGATGAACTTTCCATCCTTTGCTAGCTGCGATGGCTAGTACTGCTCTGACTGAGGTATATCTAGCAACCGGTACAAATGTTTCCTCATAATCAATACCTTCCTTTTGTGAGAATCCTCTGGCAACAAATCTAGCTTTGTTCTTCTCTATATTGTCATCTGCAGCATACTTGATTTTGAATAGCCGCTTGGATGAAACAATGGATTTCTCCTTTAGCATCCTTCCATTTTTCAAGATGGACTGGTATTCTTCTGTCATGGCATCCTTCCATACTTGGTGTTTAAGGGCTTCTGATGCAGTGGAGGGTTCAAACTTGGAGAGATCATTCATTAAGGCTACATAGTTTGAAAATCTTCGGGGTACTTTACTTTCTCTAAAGGTCCCTAAAGGAGCTGCAAAGTTCTTTGATTATTCCACTGTTTTGGTGGCCCAAAGTGGTCTTTTCTTAGGATTCTCTTGGGGTAAGTTTTGCACTTAACCTTCGTCCTCTTCAGGATACTCCCTCTGAAACTCAAGAGTAATGTCCTCTTCTAGGTTTGAAGGTGGAGTGATACTTTCAGATTCAAAGGAATTTCTAGTCCTTTTAAAAGCTAAGTCTTCCTCAAATATTACATTTCTACTAAGTTCAATGTTTTTATGTCCAGGTATAAATACCCTATAGGCTTTAGAGGTTTCACTATATCCAACAAAGATTCCTTTTCTTCCAGAGGCTTCTAGTTTTGTTCTTTTCTCTTTAGGTACATGAATATAGACAAGGCATCCAAATATCTTTAAGTGAGTGATATCTGATTTTACACCTGTAAAAACTTCTTCAAGAGTTTTGTCTTCAATGTGAGAGTGAGGACATCTATTTTGAATGTATACAACAGTGTTGGAAGCTTCTGCCCAAAGATAGGTTTCTAGATTTTGGTCAAGGAGCATAGCTTTAGCTGCTTCTACAATAGTTCTATTTTTCCTTTCAGCAACCCCATTTTGTTGAGGATTGTAAGGAACAATGAACTCCCTCTTAATCCCTACTTATTTGCAAAAAATTTTTAAAATGTCTGAGATATATTCCCTCCCATTATCAATTCTTAGGATTTTTATTTTCTTTCCAAAGGAGTTTTTAGAAAGGGATTTGAATTCTCTAAATCTCCTGAGGATCTCTTTAATTATTTACATCTGAGGAAGTAGCTCTAGGTATTTTTGGATAAATCATCAACAAACATTATGTAATTGTTAAGGTTTTAGGATCATTGCAAATGTAAAAGCACTATCTGATTGTATGTGTTTTCCAAATGCAACAATCTCTTGCATTTATATTGAGAATGAGACAAGAAGAGACATGTCCCTTCATGCGACATGTCTATTCATTATTATGTAATTAATATGACAATTATGATTATATATATATATATATATATATATATATATATATATATATATATATATATATATATATATATATATATAATATCTCGAGTATTATATTAATTTCTCTAATATTTACACAATGATAATATTTGTATATATATATATATCTTTACTAGTATTGGCTCATAGTGTTTATCCGACTGAGGCTACAAAACATCAACACTCCCTCTTAGTTAGGGAGGATAAATAAATCCAATGTAAACACTTAAGACACTTGACAACATCAATCATATGATGTAAGAAATAAAGGCATCATCCTCAACATGTAATCAATAGAAACATAGTCTCAATTTGTGGATTGCCTCCATCGGTGATTCTATCCACAAGTTCTCAGGTGGATTGCCTCCATTGGCGATTCTATCCACAAGCTCTTGAGTATTGGCCTATCAGAATGTCAACACATGACATTCACCAAATACTCTGAGTATTGGCCTATCAGAACATCAACATATGATATTTACCAAGTGCTCAATAAGGTACTGGCCTGCAGAATATCAACACATGATATTCACCAAATACCTATCATATATCTATACAAACAACTCATAGACCGTCAATGACATCTAACACTTAGTTGTCGATCTACAAGATATATCTATGCAAACAACTTATAGACCGTCAATTTAATGACATCTAACACTTAGTTGTTGCTTTACAATATGTATCTATACAAGCAACTTATATACCGTCAATTTAATGACATCTAACACTTAGTTGTTGCTTTACAAGATATATTTATGCAAACAACTCATAGACCGTCAACTTAATGACATCTAACACTTAGTTGTTGCATTAATTCATCATGATCTGTTTCAACATTATAAATAATGTATATCACGATTTAAGTTATTGTAAGATCGTCACCTTCCAATAACTTCTGCAAATACAAGTGATAATCATTTGGAAGTCGTCACTTCCTCATGATTTACACAAGGGGCAGTCCCATTAAAAACATTCATGATTCATTAGTATAATAATCAATTATATCAAGTTTACCTCAGAAGTGTTTCACCTTCAATAGTGAACTCCCTCTCAATCAATATGATCAAGATTGTCACAAGTTGATTGAACCATCTTCTCCCTCTGAAGCTCAAGTTTATAAACTTCGTGACCTCTTTTGAAATGTCAAACTCCCTTTGCATCTAGTCTCAATCATCAATTTGTTGCAAGCATCAAGTTCTTTCTCCCTTGAATGCAATTATCTTGTACTTTTGTCCTGAAGGTATGTCAGAGAGAGGTTACAAATAGCTCACTAAACTATCTCGACCGGAAATACCAATGATAGAAGCATACAAGATTTTACTAACCAATAGTATAGCATGAATTACAAACTCAAAAATTATGTGCATTAATAAAACATGAAATACTTATCTTTTATAAATTTCAAGTATTTCATTTTGTAACGTGAGCCCATATAGAAAATATCATGCAAATTCACAGAATGATGTCATCATTCTCAAACATTACTATAATTCTTCACATGAACTATATTTAATATCCAAAGGTTCTATACCCTATCACAACCTTCAATCTTATTAGATCTCCCTTCAAGTGGTTAGACTTTTAAAGAAGGAACCTCGCTTTTTTTTAGATTTTTTTTTTCATAAACCCGTACATAGTCGGTCATAACTTTTGAACCTGGCATTTTCTCTTCAATCGCTCTGGTGAGATTCTTGTAAATTGGTTTATCACCAACATATCCGAAATTTAGCAAAATCCAACGGTGCATTTGGGAGATATGGTCTTCGTACTGAGACTGTATTTTTTGAGGCAGTCACACATTCACCATCAACAAACTACTCTCTTACATTTGCAACTTGGCTCTAATACCATGTTAAGGTTTTAGGATCATTGCAAATGTAATAGCACTATCTGATTGTATGTGTTTTCCAAATGCAACAATCTCTTTCATTTATATTGAGAATGAGACAAGAAGAGACATGTCCCTTCATGGGACATGTCTATTCATTATGTAATTAATATAATGACAATTATGATTTTATATATATATATACATATTATATACATATATATATACACACACATATATATATACATGTATATATAATATCTCTTGAGTATTATATTAATTTCTCTAATATTTACACTAATAATATTTGTATATATATATATATTTTAGTATATATACATCTCATATATACTAAATATATATATATATATATATATATATATATATATATATATATATATATATACTAGTATTGACTCATAGTGTTTAACCGACTGAAGCTACAAAACATCAACAGTAATATAGAAACCCTCCCACAAAAGGTACAAACATGGGTCCACGTAGGTCAGAGTGAACTAGTTGTAAAACATTACTCGTTTTACTAGAACTACTTTGAAAAGAACTCTTAGTAATTTTTCCTAGGGCACACCCCTTACATGTACCCGAATGATATTGTTTTAACTTAGGTAAGCCAATGACTAGTTTTTCCATGAGGATAAGGTACGAAGGTTTCAATGTCCTAATCTTCTATGTCATATCTCATTAGAGTCTGCAATTTCATGAATTAGAGCAAGATTAGGTTCAGTACATACCTCATACAAGTAACCATTTCTTTGCCCTAGGGTTACAGCCTTCTTGATAGAGGAATTCTTTGGCCATGCCAACACCTTGCTATCCATGAAGGTTACTCTATACCCATTATCCTCTAGTGCAAATATGGAGACTAGGTTCCTTTTGATGCCTGGAACAAAAAGAACTCCAGTGAGATGGATAGACATTCCTGACTTCAATTTAATGGTGCAAGTCCCGACACCTTTTACAGGATGTGCTGAGTCATCTCCAATGGTTACCTCTTCATCAATTTCTTCTATCATAGAGTCCAATAGTTCTTTGTATCCAGTGATGTGTCTTGACGATCCACTATCTATAATCCAGGTATTAGATTTGTTGGATACTTGATTAGAGAGGGCAGAGTAGAATACGTGTTTCTCTGAATCATGCTCCCTTTTATTTCTTTTCACTTTAGCAAATGTAGCTTGTTGTTTAATTCTATCTGGGCATCTAGCTGCATAATGTCCATATTGATCACATCTAATACATTGAACATGAGAAACATCTCTCTTAGATGAACCCTTTTCATGACGGTCCTTCCTCTTCTTAAAGTGTTTCTTCTTTCCTTTCTTGTGAGAGTTTACGTTTAACACATGTAGATCTTCATCTATGTTGTTTTGTTTGATCCCTTTCTTGTTTTGTCTTAATTCTTCTTGAAAACAGTCAAACCTTAGTTGATCGAAGTTGGGATATTTAGATCTTGCACTAATGCCTTGAACAAAGGTTTCTCAAGTGCTTGGCAGGCCATCTAGTGCAATGAGAGTCAGTTCTTTGCTCTGAATTTCATATCCAAGTGTTGTTAATTCATCCCTTAGAGAAGATATTCTCATAAAGTATGAATTAATGGATTCTCCTTTATTCATACTTATATGATTGATCTCTCTTTTTAGGGCTAGGGTTCTGCTAGCATTGTTTATTTCATATGTGCTTTCGAGTGATTTAAACATGTGGTATGCAATCTCATATTTCATTAGGATTGGCACTATGTGGTCTCTAACACCATCAATAATAATCTTCATAGCCTTTTCATTTCCTTCAATCCATAGTGATTTTTCAGGATCATTTTGAGGCTCTTCTTTCTCTTCTTTTATAAAAGTCTCAACTTTGTTTTTTTAGAATCATTCTGATTCGAAATTTCCATGAGGAGAAGTTGTTTCCTCCTTCAAGTCTATCCTCGAATCTGATAGCACTTGCCATAGAAATGTGATATATATAATAATTTAAATTTAATAATTGATATTGAATTTCTCAAGTTTGAGAGCTTCTTGGATCTTCCTTTACCAAAGCTCTGATACCATGTTAAATCTAAACAAACATATTGTTCAAATGTCAATATTAAATTGAATATGCAATGTTGATTATATATTTAATATATTTCTAACTGTGCTAATGTTTATTGCAGAAAACTGAGACTAGAATGTAAGAATAAATAATGACTTGCATGAAAAGAAGACAGGTAAGCCACAAGGTGAAGCACTAGAGGAAATAACATGTTGAAAAACTATAATTAAACTATACTTAATAGTTTAATTTTGCATTGCACTTCATTTTGAAAGCAATCTTCCAAATGTCTTCTTTTACTTGCAGCTAATGATAACCAAACTTAAGATTCAATTTGGAAAAATACTTATGTCATTGTCAGTCTAAAAAATCATTTATCCTCAAATGAGGATACCTATTCTTAATTGTGATTCTATGAAGAGTTCTATAAATAAATAAATAAACTATATTTCTTTCACACCATAACTACGGGTAAGCCACAAGGCGAAGCACTAGAGCAAATAACCCCTGCTTAGTAGCTCTTGAAATTAGCTTTTGACCTCATTAATTTGTAGTAGTGCTTGCTAACACAATCCAATGTTAGGTAGAGAAAATTCTAGTGGCAGTTGAATCTCATGCTCTACCTCCATTCTTGATAGTGACCCTCTTGGCTCTATGATCACTTCTTAAAAAGATGACAAGACTTCAACCAAGCCTTTCATTTAGAGTTGACAATGGTAGAGATTCACAATTGATTAACACTTACCACATAAAAACCCATTTGTACTTGTTAACCCCTCATAAAAATAGCATTCCTAACATAAAGATTATTGCGGTAAAATAATGAATGTGTTATTAAACAATGATCATGAATGATCTATATATACAAGATACAAGAGAATGTTTCTATAATGAACAAGAGAGAGGAAATAGAAACATTCTTGTAGAGTGAAAGAGAAAGTTTCCATAACAAACAGAAGGAGGTTATGGAAACATTACAAAAAGAGTGACCATTCGAAATAGACGAAAGAGAGATAAAATTAGAAACTATCTATTATCGCAATACCCTCCCTTAATGGTCAATCTATCTTTAAACAAACAAAAACTTGCATGTCCTCAGAAAGCATAAAAGGCAGCCTCGGGTTGATCAGAGAGGTCTGCAAGAAGAAGGCTCTACTTTTATTTGATGTTTCAGGGAGATCCTTCAATACTGTCCAAATCTCTGCAGTTGTCTTGCTAGACGAGATTTGAGGCAGTTGATCATCAGTAACTGAAAGCTTAATGAGCATAACCAATTCACAATTACGTTCATCAAACTTGTCTTGAGTCGCATCGACTGTGGTAGGACGAGTCTCGGTGCTCTGAACAAGCGCCTCAAGGCGACGGTACTCGAAAATCGTCAGCATGCGCTGCTTCCAAGTGTCGTAATTCTTTCCTTTGAAATGTTGACTGCCTTCCAGCATAAAAACTGGTGAGAGATGCCATAGCACGTTTTTCAAAGAAAAAACGTGAAAAATCACAGGAAAAAAAAAGGGGGGGCACGAACTTCAAGGCAGATTAACGGAAGACCCAGAGAATTCGAAGAGACACCCAGTGAAGAGCTCCAAAAACCCAAATAGAATCTATTGTCAGATTCTGAATCCGCTGGCTCAAAAATTGAGGCACAAAAAATGATGCACCCAGAAAAAAGCGAGATTGACCCAATTGAGATTTGCAAAAACTTAAAAGGAATATGCTGTCAGATTCTAGATTCGCTGGCTCGAAAATTGAGGCACAAAAATTGAGGCACCCAGAAAAAACGGACGACAACCTAGTTGAGCTCTTGAAAAACCCCAAAGAATCTGCAATCAATAAGAAATTCCGACTTGAACTGAAGGGTCAAAACCCTAGTCGAAAATGCAAAAACCCTAGACGGGTGAGTGAGGAAAAACAAATGCAAATTAAAAATTTTCGAAGCCAAGAATTTGCTTTGAGAGCATATTGTGGTAAAATAATGAATGTGTTATTAAACAATGATCATGAATGATCAATATATACAAGATACAAGAGAATGTTCCTATAACGAACAAGAGAGGAAATAGAAACATTCTTGTAGAGTGAAAGAGAAAGTTTCCATAACAAACATAAGGAGTTTATGGAAACATTACAAAAAGAGTGACCATTAGAAATAGATGAAAGAGAGATAAAATTAGAAACTATCTATTATCACAATAAAGATAAGGACTACAAAGAACAATATCAAATGCATCAAAAGGAATTATGCCTACTTCAATGTCATGTGCGTATTGTGTATTTACACTATACATAACTTTGCACCTTTTTCTTACTTGTATCTTGTTGATGTTTTGTAAAGAACCCGGTTGGCTCTCAATAACAAACTAACTCTTTCATAGTTTAATTGCACTTTTTGGAAGAGTTTTCAGAATTAACAAATGAATTTCTATAAATGTTTCTAGAATTTCTAATAAAAATAACAACAGCAAATTATCATTATTTCCTCATTCACCATATGTCCATTATCATGATGAAGCTAAATTCCATCAATCCAACAAGAGATCCTAATTTCAGCACATAACAATTAATTTCCAAATTACAAACATTGCAATAAAAACCTGGCACCTTTGTCAAATGCGGATGCCTGTAACCAAAACGCAGCCCTTCCAACACTGCCCATACAACCTTCAATCAAAACGCAACACCAAGGAAGATGATACAACTGCAAGGGAAATTAACACAGCCTTCTAAAAAACCTTACACAGCTTCAAGCACTTTCAGACTATGACGTAGCATCTATTCAAACCCTCTAACAGGTACGGCCCAGGCAGTAGCTGTACATTTTTGCAGCATTCCGTACAGTCATGGAAATAAACACAAATTGGTAGAATTCTCTTTGCTATAATTAGTTGGAACAAATTATTAGTATCAACCACTAATTTCAGAATGCTGAATCCCTGAGAAGTTGACGTTTCCTCATGGCATTCGCTCAAACCCTTACTTCACCAAATTCGATTTCCTCCTGTAACTCTTCAACGGATTTAATTAAATATATTACAATCCCAGCATACATCAACACTGGATTATGAATTCAAAATCAAAATGTAGTTCTCAGAATTCAAAAGCAAAATTCATCATCAATCAGTGATGATTCAAATTGCAGAAAGAGGAATCAATCCTCAAAACCCTAGCCATTTCTCACAGCCAAGAAGTTCATAAATTTTATCAAATCAATAATGAATTCATTTGCCTTCACAAAGCATTGCTTTTATAATTCAAAAGTGTCTTCTCTTACACACTTATCACTTAAAACACTTTTTATACTTAGGCACATATTGAATAATATAATTTATTAATTCATTTGGCTCCAAAAGAGACCTTTTCACCAATATCATGAAATTATAACATGCAAGGTCCCTGTTTCTTGTGCCCAACATTTAAAACTTTTCATCCTGGTTCCAACTAGCTATAACACTAAGGTATCCATCATATAATACCAACAAAAATGGCAACCTTAGCAAATTTAATTAAATAATAATACTAAAGCACCCGTCTTGCGAAAACAACTAAAGAAGCGTCCGAATCGAAATCTGTCTGCACGGGATTGATCCAGATGATGAAAGATGATGAATGAACTTGACGGGGTGACTAAAAATATACGCTCTCTCCAAGATTCTTGGAGCCCAAACCGGAAGCCAGAAATAAAAACCGAGAGCATCATTCAACTCCTCTAACTCATCTGAGCTCATCAGAACTATCCATTGACTTACTATAAATAGTAAGTTCACACCAAAGACCCTTTAAACACCTCGCCAGACCACAAGGATCACAATAATGACCTAGCACCATCAGATCAATGACCTGCAAAAAATGGGGACATTACAATCCTCCCTCCCCAAGATTGCTTGTCCCCAAGCAATCACTGGAACAAGAAACATCACAATCCACCTGGATCCCACAGAAAAGAGTATACCGTGCCATTGACATCAATTGTAGGCTCCTGTAACATCACCCAAAATACAAATCGGATAACTCTGTAAACAGACCCAAAACAACCACTCACCCAAACTCCTGTACTGAATCTGTCTCTGCCTGGATCTCGAAAAAAGTGAACTTCGAGATCATCAAAAACCAAGATGTATGGGAGACTCATATCCCATACACACTAAACTCCCCATGTGCTCCCAAATGACTTGTACTGAGTGTGTAGACCATTTGCACAACAGTGATGAATACCCCCTACACAAAGTTGTACCAGGACCCATATATCCATACACTGCATAATCTCCGCAGTCACCATAACTCTGCAAGTCACCTGCTACTGACTTGCAACCAATACTCCCATCAACTACTGATGGCGAGAACCCATCCCATAATGGATGATAAGGACTAGGAGCCAAACTACCCTTGTGAGAGATGAAATCTCCTACCTGTGGGTCAAAAAACAAATGATGAACATGCCCCACCATATACAACCGGTTGGAAACCCCAATCTTTGTCAATAGTTCATCATTACCAAACTGGGGGTCATGAGATGGCTCCAATCTCTGACTCCACATAACTATAGGCTGGGTAGGCCCCTAAGCAACTCTCTCAACAAACCCAACCTTGAAATCCCTGTGGGGAAGCATTGTAGATAGAGCCTCCAAAATCTTCCCTACTAACCTCTGAATAGCACAAGAGCCTCGGATGAGAGTACCCTCACACACTCTGTAAGAATCCTGTCGCAAATCTGCACTCTCAAGTAAATACTCCATAAATGACTCGGTGCAGTAGAAATTATACGTGGAAGCGTCAACTTGCTCCCCTGCAATCCAAAGCTGATCCCTCTGAAAATGTGGCACAGCCAACTGTCTCATGCTATCAGCTATGTGAGATGATGAAATAGATTCACTCCCAGCTAAGGGAAGCAAATCAACCTGAGGGCTCAACTCCACTAGTACTCCTACCTCATCCGAACCAAGAGCTCCCATATCCTGAACATGTGTGTCTGCCACATCATCATGTTCCTCATCACCACCCGTAAGAGCAAACTCACCACCAACCACCTCAATGTGCAATTGAACTGGGTCTGGGGCTGGTGTGGACCGCAAATGCTCCAACTCCACAATCACCTCCTCTAACTAGATCTGCGACTCCTGAAGGGCCCGCTGAGTGTCCTCTAAAACCTCAGTAGTCGCTGTGAGCTCCTGGGTAAGCTCACTCACCTCCTCTCTGTCCATCAGTGCCTCATAAGCTGTACTCCCCCACTCCACCAAGTGATCTCGATCGACTACCATCTGTAAGTAATTATGTCTCAAAATCTTGACAGCCTCACACAAAGTATGAATATCTGTCAATGACAGGTAACCACCGCTAGCCTCACCTGTTATAGGAGCACCCCAAACATAAACAGCCAACAATTGACGAGCAACATCAAAATGCTCGAGAGTAGAAGTAATATCTCTCTCATCAACTCACAACTGGCTAGTCACATGATGACTCTGCACAACAGGCCTCCTACGAACAACCTCAAACGCACTGTCTACACTATGAGAGGAAGCTATATCCAACAAACTCCCCTTAAGATCACCGTCTCTCTGTGTACTTTCATCTGAGTACACATCAACAAACTGAGTACAAGCATCGAACACGTCCTCATCTAACCCCGAGGAAGCTGCTGCTGAATCTAACTCAACACAATCTCCAGCTACCTCGTCCTCTGCAACCATTTGACAGTCCAGATCCTGAGACATCCTCATGAGTTACCGAAGAAGTAACCCGTCTCTAAAAGTCGAAGCCCTGGCTGTAACAAACTCCTGCCACTCATAAGCTTCCTTGTCCTCATCTATGAGTCCCTATAACACAGAATCCTGGAACCCACCATCACCATATGACAACGCTGAATCTACACCCAAAGTCAAATATAGAAATCCAGAAATACTACAGCACTCATCGTCCTCGCTCTCAGCATCGAAGATATCTACAATGCTAGTGTCCACATCATCTATCCGCATCTCCTCTACTAACTCTGGCTGCAAACACGACTCAATGTCATCATGTGAATCAACTATACAGTGGCATGAAACTACGTCGCCCAAATCAACTGCAACACTCCCATCCTGAGTGTCATCGCCAGAAAGCTCCATGCACACATCCTAAACATAGGAAGAAACCACTGTCTCCTGTACTAATCCCAAACTGCGACTGCTATCATAAATCTCTGAGTTGTCAGAGCTCATATGCTCCTCGCAGTCATCACCCAACATCTCACAGGGGGTGTCATCTCCAATGCAACTCACAGCATCCTCAAAAGTGTCATCAGATGTGTCTATACTATCAGCTCCCACATCTCTTGCTGAAATCTCATCTGCGGACATGTGTCTCTGCACACATGACTCAACGTCAAGCTGTGCACCAATGATGCTAGAGCACGAACTATCATCAACTAACCCCACTGTAATGCCCAGATCACCAACCTCAACACTGGGAGACTCCGTACATGCCTCGGTCCTATCTAAGGAAGCAACTGCCTCTTGAACTGGAGCAACACTACTACAGCTGACATAAACATCTCCAATAATAACTCCCTCCATGAAAGAGTCTGAACTCTCAGTGATAACTACAACATCAGCTGCCTCTGTACAATCCGTAGTGACTGCTCTGGGAGCCTCAACCCAGTGAGGCTCAACACTGTTGTCATCCAATGGCACTGAAACATCCACTGGTTCCGGTGTAATAAATTCATCATCAGCACTGCAAATGGGAATAGTAGGTGCTGAACTAGATGTAGGAACATCAGCATCACAGACAACTGTTGGAGAAAACTCTAGCCTTCTCCCCTGCAAACTCGATGTTGGCCTTCTAAAAGCAGAGACCATATATCTCGCTGCCCTATCTACTGTAACTGGATCTGACAAACTCTCTGCCAATCTCTGCTAATGCAGTCTAACTCTCTCCATGCTTTCTACTAAAGCATTTAATTCCGCTCTATTTCCCTTACTGCTATGACGACTTCTGGAACTGGATCTCCTGTATTTATCCATGGCTAGAAAAAATAGAAGTGTTGATCACTTTCAAAAACTTCTGAATAAAAATGAATCCAGACCCCACAGGATGGCAGGAAAATAGCTTTGATACCACTGTAAAGAACCCGGCCGGCTCTCAATAACAAACTAACTCTTTCACAGTTTAATTGCACTTTTTGAAAGAGTTTTCACAATTAACAAATGAATTTTTATAAATGTTTCTAGAATTTCTAATAAAAATAACAATAGCAAATTATTATCATTATTTCCTCATTCACCATATGTCCATTATCATGATGAAGCTAAATTCCATCAATCCAACAAGAGATCCTACTTTAAGTACATAACAATTAATTTCCAAATTACAAACATTACCGTAAAACCCTGGCACCTTTGTCAAATGCGGATGCCTGTAACCAAAACGCAGCCCTTCCAACACTACCCGTACAGCCTTCAATCAAAACGCAGCACCAAGGAAGATGATACAGCTGCAAGGGAAATTAACGCAGCCTTCTAAAAAACCTTACGCAGCTTCCAGCACTTTCAGACTATGACGTAGCATCTATTCAAACCCTCTAACAGATACGGCCCAGGCAGTAGCTGTACATTTTTGCAGCATTCCGTACTGTCATGGAAATAAACACAAATTGGTAGAATTCTCTTTGCTATAATCAGTTGGCACAAATTATTAGTATCAACCACTAATTTCAGAATGCTGAATCCCTAAGAAGTTGACGTTCCCTCATGGCATTCACTCAAACCCTTACTTCACCAAATTCGATTTCCTCCTGTAACTCTTCAGCAAATTAAATCTAATATATCACAATCCCAATATACATCAGCACTGGATTATGAATTCAAAATCAGAATGTAGTTCTCAGAATTCAAAAGCAAAATTCATCATCAATCAGTGATGATTCAAATTGCAGAAAGAGGAATTGGTCCTCGAAACCCTAGCCATTTCTCACAGCCAAGAAGTTCATAATTTTTATCAAATCAATAATGAATTCATTTGCCTTCACAAAGCATTGCTTTTATAATTAAAAAGTGTCTTCTCTCACACACTTATCACTTAAAACACTTTTTATACTTAGGCACATATTGAATAATATAATTTATTAATTCATTTGGCTCCAAAAGAGACCTTTTCACCAATATCATGAAATTATAACACGCAAGGTCCCTGTTTCTTGTGCCCAACATTTAAAACTTTTCATCCTGGTTCCAACGAGCTATAACACTAAGGTATCCAGCATATAATACCAACAAAAATGGCAACCTTAGCAAATTTAATTAAATAATAATAATAAACCACCCATCTTGCGAAAACAACTGAAGAAGCGTCTGAATCGAAATCTGTCTGCACAGGATTGATCCAGATGATGAAAGATGATGAATGAACTTGACGGGGTGACTTACTAAAAATAGACACTCTCTCCAAGATTCTTGGAGCCCAAACCGAAAGCCAGAAACGAAAACCGAGAGCATCATTCAACTCCTCTAACTCATCTGAGCTCATCGGAACTATCCATTGACTTACTATAAATAGTAAGTTCACACCAAAGACCCTCTAAACACCTCGCCAGACCACGAGGATCACAATAATGACCTAACACCATCAGATCAATGACCTGCAAAAAATGGGGACATTACATGTTTGATTTGTCTCTTGCAAGACAACATAAAACAAAATAGCACCATACAGTGGAACAATTCTTCAAATTGTAATAGGAAATTCCCAAAAGCTTAACCCACCCTTAGAACTATAAATATATTTTACCAATACGCATGCTATACAAGATTCC
Source organism: Chamaecyparis obtusa (assembly GCA_027943335.1). Classification (NCBI taxonomy): domain Eukaryota; kingdom Viridiplantae; phylum Streptophyta; class Pinopsida; order Cupressales; family Cupressaceae; genus Chamaecyparis; species Chamaecyparis obtusa. The sequence goes on along the minus strand of BSBK01003968.1, from coordinate 280,456 downwards.
AATGTGGCATTTTGCATGAATGTGAATTATTGACCGGATGTTTTTGTCTTGGATCTACGCATCAATTAACAATCGTGCCTTACCACAAAATTTTCAAATATTAAACACAACTTCCTACTAGCTAAAGCAGAGACCAATATTAAATTCAAAAAAATATATATTGAAATGAATAACACAAATGGATGCTTATAAGTGGCTAAAACACAAGCCAAGAGATTTACATAGAGAATTAAACAAAAGAATACCACACAATTCAAGAGAGTAAATTGCTAAGTGATACAAGAAGTTATTACATGGTGAATATCGAGCATCAATACAAAGCTTAACAGAGTTACTCAATTCAATTTAATTAACAAAATTACAAATACAAAAATGAAATAGGGGATGTACACCCCGCACTCCCTCAAGTACATTGACGGTTTCCAAGTTCAAGCTAAGGGGTTAGAGGATAAAATGGTATAAGGAATAAGTTATTGCCCCAAATTCCCTCACAAGTTGAAGACCATCTTACCGACATGCCTCTGAGGCACGACTCCAAGGTATGAAAGGAGGGAAATAAATATATGCTCCACGTTCCCTCTGCAATAAGGATAAATGTCAAGTGAGAAATGCGGGAGTTCGGGGTGTATAAAGGTTCAATGAGACTTATACCCCGCATTCCCTCGTGAGTTTGAAGAAATAGATACAAGGCACCACAGGATGCCGAGGTGTCATGAGATAAAGTGAGGAATATGCACCCCACATTCTCTGAAGTATGTGGGCAGTTTCAAGGTGTCAGCCAAGGAGTTGTGGGATACAGAAGAAGATAAGAATGAAAACCACACTACATTCCCTTGCCATATTGAAAGGATTTCATAGCACTGAGGGATTACGGGATATGATGCGGTTAAAGAACAAACTCTACCCCACACTCCCTTGCTTATAAACCTTAAATTTGACGATACACCAATCCTTTTAAATTTGAAAGCTTATTCATGAAAAACACTTTGACTGAACTTTTATGATGATATCTTAACGTTTAGAATGTGAACTCTTTATTGTATGAATTTCTCTTCGATCACTTCAGCCTGCTGAGAGAGGAAGCAGCAACTGGGGTATAAGAAAAGGAAGAATATGATGAAGACTTGCTGATACAATTGACTTAAAACCCTAGGTTATAATGTTGTCAAACCCAGTTCTCCTAATAAATTCCCGAACTCCCTAATGTTGCACTATGAAAATTTTCACATCAAAGATGCTGAAAACCTCACACACTAATGTAAAAAGAGTTTTGTTCCTGCTATGAACAGCAGAGAAGAATTGCTTGGAGAATTCACACAATAAACAGCTCTACCTTCATATAAGCTTTGAAATCCTTCTTTTTTACATGTTTTGGCCCAGGCTCTTTTTGCTTCAAAACAATGGCATAAATCACTTAGGCTTTCGCCACTCTCTAACTGACTGGGCAGAGTTTAGGAGTGGTTTAGCCGAGAGAAAAGTGAACTGAACAAGAATTAGCATGGCTACTTCAAAGAGATTGTGCACGGAGGTCAGTTTTAGTGGCACTTTGGATACTGGGCAGAACTTTTAATGGATTGAACAATGAAAATGTGTGCAGAGGGAGATTTCTAAAACCTTTATCATCAATTTATGCTCCAAACTTTTAAAAAACTCTTATTTTTGCCTTGGTGCAATTCACTAATGTTTTGGCCATCCCTTTTAATCGGTAGTGTCTAATTTCATAAGTCTTTTACAGATGAGCAGAGTTGAGCTAGACAATTGCCACCTTTCTATCCTACACAAAGATTTCTAGTGGCCAACCAACTCCAGAAAGTGTGTCCTATATCTGACTGTCATCTTTTCCATTTTATAATTCTTCAAAAGTATGGCAAATACTGTCTTAACATGTGCTCAACCATTTACTACCTTCTTTAAGTAAGTTGGATGGAATTTTCAATGGTTTAGACTTTAGACCATCAAAAACTGCACCTTGTTTCTTATTTTTTATCTTCTTTCAGCTGCTATGCAAATATCATAATAACTTTCCTATGTTTTCTGCCTTTGGGCACACATTACAAAGATTTCAGCACGATTTATCATTTAGGCCCACATCTGATCCCTCGCTGCCCTTTTTTCCTCTAGTAAAGCAGACCTTAGAGCTGTTCTTGCTGTTAGTATATTTCAGATTCTACCAAGGAATGTGATCAATCTATAGAGATCAAACAAAACTAAGCACGGGATATGATAAGAAATCACTGTTGATATTTGTAGCATCGGTCAAATAAATAATATTGACTATATGATTATTATGAGAAATGATTTATTATATATATTCATATATATCAATATATATAATAATTGATATTACTATATACATTGATATATGTATATATAAAGTTAGATTATAATTATTCTCATAATAACTAAATAGTTAAATTGATAAACTAATAATTATTATTATTATGTAAATATTAGATAAATTAATATAATACTCCAGAGATATTATATATATGTATATATAATCATAATTGTCATTATATTAATAACATAATAATGAATAGACATGTCCCATGAAGGGACATGTCTCTTCTTGGCTCATTCTCAATATAAATGCAAGAGATTGTTGCATTTGGAAAACACATACAATGAGATAGTGCTATTACATTTGCAATGATCCTAAAACCTTAACATGGTATCAAAGCCAAGTTGCAAATGTAAAAGAGTAGTTTGTTGATGGTGAATGGGTGACTGTCTCAGAAAATATAGTCTCAGTACGAGGACCATATCTAACAAATGAACAGTTGGATTTTGCTGAATTTTGGATATGTTGGTGATAAACAAATTTAGAAGAATCTCACTGGAGCAATTGGAGAGAAAATGTCAGTTTCAAAAGTTATGACCGACTGTGTACAAGTATATGCAAAAATCTGTAAAAGAGTGAGGTTCCTTTTTTAAAAGCCTGACCACTTGAAGGGAGATCCAATCAAATTAAAGGTTTTCATAGTGTATAGAACCTTTGGATATTCAAGACAAGTCATGTGAATAATTATGGTAATGTTCAAGAAGGGCGACATCATTTTGTGAACTTGCATGATATTTTCTATATGGGCTCACCTTAGAAAATGAAATACTTGAAATTTATAAAAGATAAGTATTTCATGTTTTATTAATGCACATAATTTTTGAGCTTTTTAATTCATGCTATACTATTGGTTATTAAAATCTTGTATGCTTCTATCATTGGTATTTCTGGTCGAGATAGTTTAGTGAGCTATTTGTAATCTCTCTCTGACATACCTTCAGGACAGAAGCACAAGATAATTGCATTCAAGGGAGAAAGAACTTGATGCTTGCAAATGAATTGATGATTGAGACTAGATGCAAAGGGAGTCTGACATTTCAAAAGGAGCACATAGAGGATATGATTAAATCAACTTGTGATAATCTTGATCATATTGATTGAGAGGGAGTTCATTATTGAAGGTGAAACACTTCTGAGGTAAACTTGATATTTGATTATTATACTAATGAATCATGAATGTTTTTAATGGGTCTGCCCCTTGTGTAAATCATGAGGAAGTGACGACTTCCAAATGATTATCACTTGTATTTGCAGAAGTTAGTGGAAGGTGACGATCTTACAATAACTTAAATCATGATATACATTATTTATAATGTTGAAACAGATCAAGATGAATTAATGCAACTAAGTGTTAGATGTCATTAAGTTGACGGTCTATGAGTTGTTTGCATAAATATATATTGTAAAGCAACAACTAAGTGTTAGATGTCATTAAATTGACGATCTATAAGTTTCTTGTATAGATACATCTTGTAAAGCAACAACTAAGTGTTATATGTCATTAAATTGACAGTCTATAAGTTGTTTGCATAGACATATCTTGTAAATCAACAACTAAGTGTGAGATGTCATTGACGGTCTATGAGTTGTTTGTGTAGATATATGATAGGTATTTGGTGAATATAATGTGTTGATATCCTGTAGGTCAGTACCTTATTGAGTATTTGGTGAATGTCGTGTGTTGACATTCTGATAGGCCAATACTCAAGATATCAAATGGATAGAATCGCCAATGGAGGCAATCCACTTGAGAACTTGTGGATAGAATTGTCGATGGAGGCAATCCACCTGGGAACTTGTGGATAGAATCTCCGATAGAGGCAATCCACACTAAAACTCGTGAGTTTGTGGATAGAATCGCCGATGGAGGCAATCCACATGAGAGCTTGTGGATAGAATCACCAATGGAGGCAATCCACTTGAGAACTTGTGGATAGAATCGCCGATGGAGGCAATCCACATATTGGGACTATGTTTCTATTAATTACATCATGAGGATGATGCATTTATTGCTTACATCATATGATTGATGTTGCCAATTGTCATAAGTGTAGATCCTCCCTAGCTAAGAGGGAGTGTTGATATTTGTAGCATCGGTCAGATAAATAATATTGACTATATGATTATTATGAGAAATGATTTATTATATATATTCATATATATCAATAGATATAATAATTGATATTACTATATACATTGATATATATGTATATACAAAGTTAGATTATAATTATTCTCATAATAGCTAAATAGTTAAATTGATAAAATTATAATTATTATTATTATGTAAATATTAGATAAATTAATATAATACTCAAGAGATATTATATATATATATATAATCATAATTGTCATTATATTAATTACATAATAATGAATAGACATGTCCCATTAAGGGACATGTCTCTTCTTAGCTCATTCTCAATATAAATGCAAGAGATTGTTGCATTTGGAATACAAATACAATGAAATAGTGCTATTACATTTGCAATGATCCTAAAACCTTAACAATCACAAAGGACAAGGAGAGATAATACCCGCATTATATCTCTGAATCAAACTTCAAATCTGAACCTTGAGATCTTCAATCTTGCCCTTCAATATGTCGCCAATCTGCCCTGATTTTGGCCTTCTAATTCTCAGATCTAGGGCTGCAATATTGGCCCTCATATGGTTCTTCAAGGGCTGCACATACTGCCCTAGTTTGCTACTCTAGGGCTGCATAATATCTCTGCCTTAGTTCGCTCCTTCAGGGCTGCAAGATCTCTGCCCTAGTTCGCTCCTCTAGGGCTGCAAGATCTCTGCCATAGTTCGCTCATCTAGGGCTGCAAGATCTCTGCCCTAGTTGTAATTCGCACTCTTCATGAGTTTGCTGCTGCTCCAATTCGCTCCAAGTGATAAATCACAGCCTTAGAATGACCGAACCTTGGGGAGAAGACAATATGTTATGTCTTTGATATGCTTCTCCTCAAGATTCGATCCTCAATATATATGTGAATGGGGAGGCTACTTAAAGGGGCCGACTTGAGCCTTGATTACTTAATTCACCTCAAGAGGCCGACTTGGGCCCTTTAAATAAACTTTGTTTATTCCATTCAAATACATATTAAATCGATCTCCTAATAAACAATGAATAACAAATATCTCTATATTTATTATTATTATTTATATATCGATTTATAATAAATATATTCTATATATTTATTATTATCCAAGGTAGTAGATATTTGCCTTAAAGGCCATAATATCAACACTTGCAAGTTGCAACTCTTAAAACCTCAGTGCACCATACTTGTGATTTAAGCTATCTACAATATGTGAGCTTGGGGAGTTTTTCCATGCTTAGAATGAGCCAGGCATGTGCTAACTCCATTCTTGCCATTTTCCTTCCCTTAAGCAAAACCCATGTTGAAGACACCCAACTCTTTACTATGTTTCAGCTGAGCCACAGATCATCAATCACTTTGCCTCGTTCTCAAAAATGTTCATGAATTGTTTGGTATCTCTTTTAAGTACATGGTGGAAAAACTACAAAACTACAAAACCTGCCCCGTTTGTTGTTCTTACAAGTTACATGCTATATCTGTTCTTTCTTCTGTGATCCATCCTCGAACATCATCATTGTTTATTCCTTATCAGGCTTGATATGATCATCTAGATCATTTAAAAGACTAGGACAATTCTAAGTTTGCAATGAAAAGAATCTACTATTCACAAGTCTCTCCACATGTCCCCAACAATGAAAATGTGTGCAGAAGGAGATTTCTAACTTTGCAATGAAAAGAATCAACTATTCACAAGTCTCTCCACATGTCCCCAGGGACCCATCTCCCACCTCCTGAGACGTGTCTCCAGTACTGGAGACATCTTCAGAAACTTCTCGACGCACAGGGTTCTTTTGGCTGTCATCTCCCACTGTCTCCAAAGTCTCCTGACCAGAAATTGATGTCTCTCACAAGAAAACTTAGAGCAATATGCATTATAAGGCAGAAAATCAAGGCAAATAAATAAAATAAGCCTGCATAATGTTTCATGTTGATATTTTGTATGATACAAAAATCTATGCAAAGTTATAGTGATCGGATCTAGTATCTACTAACAGTGTAGGCTTTTTGAGAGGGACATAAACAGTTGTATGAATGATTTCCTACCACTGTAATGATCTAAAGATAAATCTTGCCTTTACTATTTACTGTTCTTGCGTGACTGATTTACTATTCTTGTTTCCAAAATTCTATATCATGATATTTCGTGGAAATCATTAAATTATATTAAAAAAAAATTAAAAATGGCATCTCCAAGTACCCCCATCTCCTATTTTTGAAAATTAGTTGTGCCTGTATCAATCTCCAGTATCTCCTAGTACCCCCATTTCCTGGTGACTATAGTAGTATTTCATTTTCTAACAAAGATAGACAAGGCAAAGCAACATAAGCATTCTGGGTTAAAATGTTTTCTTCATTCCTATGGTTATTCAATGGGGTCTGATCAATGATGAGCCCTATACAGATTTGGCATCCAGGGCATTATTTCATTCCATAGGTGTAGCTGAATAAATTATGGCTTGGGTCCAAATGGACATAATTCACAGAGAAACAAAAGGAAATGAATCGTCTCCTTTTAAAAGACAATTTCTTATCATTTGCTCAGAGATAGCTAGGTCAACACCACCTAAAGAAATACAAGGGGTTAGTCTAACAGAAAAAAGCAATACACCCTCCACGGCAAAAGAACTTAAGTGAACAAGAAGAAACACTAATTTTTCCTTTCAGGCTATTTTTGAGGGCAGAAGTGTCGTCAATAGTAGAGGAATCTAAAGTAGAATCTTCTGTAAACAAGGAATCGCTGTGTAATCATTCCACTGAATGAGCAATGTATCTCTGTCTCGTCAATTAATTGTTGCAGAACAAATTTTAAAAGTTTAGATTATGGCTCCAAGAAAAATCATTTTCTTGCATACAAACAGATAAAGGAATTTGGAGACATAAAACAAAGTAGTTTCATTTATTAATGGGGAAGATTTGTTTGAAACTGTAACTTATTTATGTTCAGAATAGCTAAATACAAATCAACTCAGTGTGTATTTCAAGAATCAATACGGAATTAGTTGTCATAAAAGAGATTCAGATAAATACAAGCCATTGCTTCAGAAAGAGATACCATACCTTGCAACACCAATGAAAAGCTGAAGAAGTGCCAAAAATATTTAGGTCAAGGATATGAACTTGTTCGATTGTGATATAAGCATACACAATATGTTGGATGAAATTCGCTGCTCATTATATATATATATATAAAGGATACAATTGAAAAAAAGATGAACCCAACATGTGACCAGCTTTGTTGTTCAGTTGCGATATCCAAACCCATGTAAATAAACCTGCAAAGGGCATACATGATAAATTTGTATTCGACTCCCTTCCATGAAATGATCAAATGCAAACAGAGAAGCATACCATTAACACCTAGCTACAATAAACATCCTAACAAAAAAAGAAAAATTAGGAACAAATCAGAAAGGCTTCCTGTAAGTACACAAATGTCTCAGCCAAAGATGAGATTAGTTCGAAAAAGCCAGCTGTCAAAGTTTGAGACTTCTCTGATAAATTTGAAAATGTATAATGTTTCATAACCTGTGTGAAATATGTCAGCTCTTTAGAACTGGCAACAATGCTTGGTTAATAGTAAATACAATCAAAATAAATAAAAAGTCATTAAATACTTACAATTCCACAGAACAGTATGGCAACAATTCCAGAAAGACCAAAGCCCTCAGCTAACATATATCTACAAGGAAAAAAGTAACTTGTCAGAACAGTATCAATGTACGCAAAAAAATATCCATCTTGAGAATACATTTCAACCATGTTCAAGAAAAAGAAAGTGTCTTACGATAGATAAGGGAAGAGTACAAATAAGCAGCACTCCAGATTCTGCAGACTAAATAATCCAAAATGCGCATGCATTAAGTACCAGCAAATAGAAAATTAAATGTATTCAAGTAAAATAAGAAATATATCAAATTAAGTCGATATTTGCTTGGGCATTAAGACAAAGAACAAAGATAGTGTGAGATCAGGTAGGTGTAATCTTGCAGATACTTACTTGTCAACACCAAGTTCCGCATACTTGAACAAGTTCAACAGAATTAAGGTCTTCCAAAGCATGAAGCTGATTATAAAGTAAATCTAATCAACAACAAATTGCAATGCATAAACTCTACCTCAGAAAGTAGAAGTATTCAGAAAAAAAAAGAGTAATTGCAATATTCAGTAGATGCCTCACTTCATTGTTCAAAGAGGAAACAGCGAAATTAAATACGTCTTTAGTTTTGGATTGAACCTAAACCATAAACTGTAGTCATTACAAGATGAATAGCTCATTGCTGTCAATACAGCCATTCTCAGCTGTCAATATAACCATGTTAAACCTTCCAATTTAGAATAATATGACCCTCTTTTACACGACTTGAGGTAAGATGTAAGAAATAAAAATTAATAAATAAATAATAGTTATGGAGTTTAGTACAACTACAAACCATGAAGCTAGCAATGGTAGAAAAAATGACCTTTTATGAATCTCCCAGGTATTACCAGACTGGCTTCTGGGCAAACGTATATGCAATCTACAAGGATGTAACCACTACTGACCACCATTATGATATTTTTTGTGTGCAGCTTTTCTATGAAGATTTCTACAACTGAGAAGTTGTGGTAGCTTATATTTTCATTGCAGCATAGTACCTAAGAATAAGAAACCTAGAATTGAACAGTTTATTGATATTTTTTGTGTGCAGCTTTTCTATGAAGATTTCTACAACTGAGAAGTTGTGGTAGCTTATATTTTCATTGCAGCATAGTACCTAAGAATAAGAAACCTAGAATTGAACAGTTTATTGATATTTTTTGTGTGCAGCTTTTCTATGAAGATTTCTACAGCTGAGAAGTTGTGGTAGCTTATATTTTCATTGCAGCATAGCACCTAAGAAAAGCAATTTCTAAGAAAACCCAATGAAAATGATATTGGCAATCCCTCTCTGAAGAATCATAGCTACACTTTTTCATAATCTATGGTACCATTACTCCTCTTCATGTCCCATTGACCTACTTCTCATCATTAGTGAACAATATATACTTCCAAATTTTCTTTCTACTAAAACAGTGGCACCTTTTTGGACAAAATGGACAATGAATGAAAAATATAAAAAATGATTGAACTTCTAGGTACATCTATGGAGACTTTTGACACAATACAAGGAATACATACATGAAAAAGCAATTCCTGATTACAAAAGGTCAGCCATGGAACCATCATATAAGCTTGGAGTCAAGCAAGGTTGATTGACCTAAGTTTAACGACCAAGAAGTCAACCTCCACATAAAGGGGTGAAGTTGGTTGTAAAAGCAAGGAGGCTTGCTCAAATTTCAATTTATTCTTCCTCTTATTTGCAGATAATGCTATAGGGCAATATTTAATTGGTAGATTTCGAAAAAGGTCATTCTCACTCCTGCATCAAACCCTAAGGTATGCGGCCTTGAAAATTATGTGCAGCAGTACATGAGTAGTGATGATCTCAATGAGCTAAATAGCATAGATTGTGTAGAGATACAGTCAACAAACACTTTGATTGTGGGCCATGATTGAGGTGCACTGGTTGATGCCAATGGCTCCAGCCACTCCTAGCAAGTAACACAGAGGATGGAAAGCCCTCTAAACTGGTCAATAATGTGACGGGTAGGAAGTTTTTCTGGTGTTCAGTAAAATAAGGGTTGCAATAAAGCTAAACGCAATACAAAATTGGAAATGGTGTCGGCTAAAATGCTCAAACCAGTTCTGGTTCCTGCCTCAGGTTTACATGCACGAGCTAGGTAACAATGTCCTCTTGAAGGAGAAAATATTCAAAATAGGCCAGACCTATAAGTTCAACTCCTAGCCCAGCCTTGTTGCTTTTCATTAATGGATTTCAAATAGATGACCTGCAGCTTTAAAAGACTCTATAGAGTTCTTTCCTAGAGTACAAGGTTCTGAAGTGCTGTGATGTAAGTCTTTGGAGGATTGATTACTACTATTGGAAAACAGCCCCTCATTTGGGATAATTATTTCTCACATTTACCTATATGATTTGATTGACCTGTTTACCACTTCAATTTTCGATGGAGTTATGCTTCCAAATAATTTATGATAATTCTTTAGGCCCAGTCTTGCATTTGGTAAGACTTGAGTGATATTCACCTGCAAAGAATCCTGGTCGGAAGAGATTGTCTATAGAACGCTTTGTGGTAATATGGAGTGAGATTTCAAAATGTGATACAGTGTATGTGTTTCCTTACATGCGACGATGTTGTGCCAATAAATTGCCATGCAACATGCATGCTTTCTTTACATATGAGGCATTGTGACAGCAACTGCAAATCATCGAGAAGAACTCACAACCACATATAAATTTAGCATCAGTTGGAAGCATGAACAATGATGCAAGGGCACTTGCAACAGAACTAGAGTTTATGTAACACAATTTGAGAGGAGGATAATGTTCTCAAAGATTGCACAAGGTACAACAAGCAGTCAAAAGTGAAGTTATGTTTGTATATACTACCACAAGCAAGGAGTTACAAATGGTAGCTTTATTGGAAACATGCATGCATACCAACAATACAAAGATCGTACTATCATAGCAGCAAAAATCTATTGGGAAAAATGTTGACAGACCAGAAGTATAAGATTTTTTCCAAAAATTAGGATTTAATTATAAAATTAAAAAACTGATTTTTAAAAAATGCAAAAAAAGGGGAGAAAACTTGTTTTATAATTTTAAAGACATTTCCATAGCATGAACATATAGAGCAACTAAAATTGACAATTTAGCCCAAAAATTGTGGAATATAGATTTTTGTCATTTATGTTAATATATATGACTACATTGCACTACATATTACATACTTTGTAGTGTATAACTAATAACTAGATACTAATAGTTTTCAAGTTTTCAATTACAATTTACTTTGTACAAAGTCAACCTACAAACTGAGTGCAACATTCCTAAGAACTAGGCATGGCCAATGACTCTCACTACTACAAAGAAAGCTACACTAGAGAGCTGCAAATCCTGATAGTGAAACACTTGGATTAGAGCCTCTCACAAAACGTTCAATTGACTCCTTAAGGAGATCACACATACATTTGTTCACATCTTGATGATAGATCACTGTATAAGATCAGAAATATTGATGAGATAAATATTTTAAAAAGTACTTTTAGAAGCGTAATACTTCATTCAACACAAACTATTATACCGACATAGAAAAGATAACACGAACAATTAAATTATAAATGGAGAAAAAATGATAGTTGCAGTTGTGGAATTGAATTTGTATTTGCAATTGTTGAACTGCAATTATGAGCAATTATGTCTTGAGAAAATTATTGTGCATGGGTGGCATTAATTAGGGTGTTTGATAATTGCAGTGAACATTTAATAAGCAATTAAAATGCAATGTGAGAGATATAGTTGCCCAAATGTCAAATTGCATTTGTAATTACATTATCAGACAAAAATTTAAACAATTGACAATATTTAAACAATTTATAAGTCTTTATAATAGTTGTCATCATTTTGTGGAATCAATATTTTTGTATCCTACAGGAAAGGTATTTAAGCCAGTATATAAATGAATATGGTAACAATTGAGTTATGGTGCTAAATGCAAAGGTAGTTATAATTGCTAAATTGCTTGGTTGGATTTTATTGAAATTTAAGTCAACTATCAAAAGTGAGTGTGGATTGTACTCGAACTATCAGAACGTTGATCTTGAGGCTTCATTGAGACTGCTATAAAAATATTTACTTTTAGTAAGTGATAAATCTGAACAGCTAGAAAACAACCTCATTTATGTACACAACTGATCTGTAACTGAGACAAATTCCCTCAATAACTTGTTCCTTGGACAAACAGAAGAAAGGATTGTTATATTTTCTTACAGAATTTATTTAAAATGTATTGCTTGACACTACATTGTCCAAAACCTGCAGAAAAGAAGCCCAAGCCACAAAACAGTAGCCCACTTGCATCATCCAAGGACCAAAACCTACCATCGAAATAAGAGACGAAAAATTCAAAAAAAAAACCCTAAAATGTCAATAAAACCAATAACAAAAGATTTTCACAATTCATAATATATATAGAAAGCTGTTTCTGGAATAAATTGTGTACAAGATTTTTATATCTACATTTTGGGTCACACTCCATGACCCATCCTCAAGATAAAGAGAGCCAAAGGAATCATAATAGGTGTGAAGTTGCGGACCTGGAGTATAAAATGAGATGGGAGGGGAGAGATAAAAGAAGCACATGTTCCAAGAGAACAAGGTCAATAATGCAATTGAAAGACAAAAAAGTAAAAAGAGAGAAATATCACTAAATGAAAAAAAAAGTAAATGAAAATAAATGACTAATGAGAAGTGATGACAAAGATATGATGAATATATGAAAAAATAAAAGAGAGATAAATAAGAAAAATAAACATAATATAAGAAGTAAATAAAACTAAAGAAAGACATTGATTACTAAAAAAACAATAACTATATTAGTTGAAATAACAATGAGGAAAATTTGTAGAGACATTTTTCATGATTTACATGCACGATAATCTACAATTGATCATGTTTTTCCTTGTCTTCTACTTTTTTGGCAGCTATTGATTCATAGTTTGCAGCAATGGCAATATATACAAGGTGACTATCCATGACGAGACACCATACTTGGATGATTTGTGTACAATCACTTTATAGTTGCGTAACTCTTGGTATTCCTAAAGTTGGTTGGACAATTAAATGATTGATATTCCCACGTGTACATGTATATGTATCATTGTAAGAACCCCTGCAGGTTCTAACTCACCTACTTCTGATAATTGACAGGCATTCGTTGTTTTACAATATCTTGAACTCATACATAGGTATTTTATCAAACACTTGTAAGCTCAAATCAGATTTATAGCCTCTAACTTCATACATACATAGAACAGACATTAAGACAAACACTTGGCAGATATATCATTCTAAAAATGCACCAGACTATTCAAAGACATTTCATCATACAGTTTGCATACAAACTAATTGCTGCAACTATTCACAAGAATTCCTATGTATTCAGTTGCAAGAAATAAATTATTCACAATGATGAGCAATACATGGAAATATAACTTATTTGCAATATCAAAAACCTGGAGATTATCGCAGCTTTGAATTTATTGGCCAAATAGAATTGCAGGTGAAGTCTGGAAGCTAGAAATCGATGGTGTCTATATATACTAAGGCCCACAAACCATGAAACCCCAAAATGTGCCTTTACAAGCCCTCATGTCACTTGTTAGTGACTTACATGGCTACCATAAACCCCTGCGGCTGCCCTTTTTTACTTCATACGCTGAGTATGAAGGCTGCGATCAGACTTATTGTCAAACCCTTCAACTCCTACAAATTTACTGAAAGTATTCCTTGCTAACAAACCCCAAATTCTTCACTTGTAGCACATTCATGGCTTCTCATATAAAGCCATTAATGCACAATTCACTAGTTATTTCACCAATTCAAAGTGCTGGAAACTTAGAAGAATTATCAATTCCTCAAGCTTGAAACACTGCAAACCCTTGCCAAATATCTCTTCACACAAATCAACAAATAAACAAGCATGAAATGGTTCGATTTTAGGCTTTTTGGCTTATATAATTCCCATAGAATGTCCTTTAATTATATATTCATTAAATGTCCTTTTATAATAAAGTCATTAAATGCTCTCACTTTATAAATTGACTTTATAATATTAAATCACCTTTAATAATAAAGGCACATGAAGTCAATATAATATTCCCTTAAAATAATCAATTATTATTAAGGTAATACTTTAATAATAATTAAATGTCATAACTCCATTAATAACCATTATTTAATGATACTGAATTCATCATTGGCTAACCCACTATTCCCAATGTCAATTTGGATGCCTTACTAAAAATAGTAAGGGTCCCTCTCTAACATCCACTGACTTACTATGAATAGTAAGTCCCTCCAAACGGAACTAGAAACCTTTGAATATCAATGCCTCAGAACAAATGAAGGATCTGGTGAGGTAAAGACTCACAACAGCCACCTAAAGAGCTCCAAAATCCCAAATTGGACCCTCTAATCCACCATACTACCCTGCAAGGGCCACTGATAGGCTAATCCAAACCACCAACCATGGTGAGCTAAAAAGGGGACATTACAATCATCTTGTGTGAAGGAACAAGGATTAGATGATTGTACATCTTATAAAGATAGCATTGGATCGTGCATTATAGGTCTAAAAAGGTCAAAGCAATTGTAGAGGAAGTGCCTTGTAAATTCAGACTTTGTTAAGACTTGTCTTCAATTTTTTTTATTCTAAATAATATAATGATAAATGTTGTGTTTTGGTCTCTATTATTGAGTCCTTTTAAATTGAGACTTTGTTAAGACTCGTGTTGAATAAATTTCTATTCTAAATAATATGATAATGGAAGTTGTGCTTTGGTCTCTATTATTGAGTTCTATCCTAGGACGGGTGCGGGTCTAGGTGTGACTTGGGTCCAGGTGCGGCCTTGAGTTTGCCCAATGTACCACCTAGGTCATACCCTGGGCAACCCTGGGACATAAAAATGCCCAAAAAGAGAAATTTCAACAAAAAGAAAAACATTTCATACTTTTTAAATGCACCCCAATGCATTATTTTGCCCAACTTACTCCTATCTAGTGTATACAAATCATTTCATAAACACGAAACACCAAGAACACCATTTTTCCCTCTAAGTTGTCATTGTTGGGTTTTTAAGGTTGCTTCATTTTTTCAAAAGATGAAGGCTATAGAGGAGTAAGATGCATACCTAACGCTTAGGAATCATTAGACAAGGAATATTTAGCCACCAAAGGTGAGTAAAACCTTCATCTTTTTTAAAATTTTGAATAATATTTTCAAGTTTGTTTTCTAAATTTATTAAGTTCAAATATTTTTTTGAACTTTATATGCATAATAAGGGGTCATAATGTCGTTTGTTTTTTAAATTTTCAATAATCTTTTCCATTTTAGGTTCAAGCATAATGGTTGGAATTGTAAGTTATAGTTTAGTTGCCTAGAGCCAAAATGAAGAGAGTCCTTTCGAATTGATTCGACATCCCCTCTTTTTCAATATACAATAATGATTAAAGAGATCTCTAGTGGTGGAAGTTTTCTTTGGCAGTATAACCATTGCAACATAGAGTATATGAGCTCACATTTCCAAGTGAAAGCTCACTTATGTGCCATCCCTTCAAAAGGAATAAAAGCTTGATAAGGAAAAATAGAAAATGGTTGCCACATGATCTAATAATATCTAATAGCAAAGAAAATGAGGATGTCAACATGAGACGTAACAAATGAAAGAGCATTACACATCCTCTTTCCAAGAAAAGCTCTAAGAAATCTCCTAATGGCTTGACACACCCCTTGGCCCAATTACACCATCTTCTGAACAAGAGAATTTTTCAATTTCACAAAAAAAGAGGGCAATTGTACAAGGCCTTCCAAAATAAAATCAAAGAGGTTGTTGATCAAAGTATTGCATGTTGCATTTATGGTAATGGGCTTCCTTTCAACATTGTTAGGTCACCTTATTAGCAAGAGATGGCAAATACCCTTTGTAATAAACCTCCTGATTATGCTAGTCTTGGGTATGAAAGTAGCAAACCACCTTATTGGCAGAGGAGAAAAATTTAGTAGACACTATTGAGAGATCTCAAGAATACATGGCCCAAAACAACTATGTCCATCATCTCTAATGGATGGAAAGACAGCAAAACTAGACCATTAATTAATGTTATAGCAGTGTCCCCTAAAGGGGCAATGTTTTTAAAGGTGGTGGATTGCGAGGGGCAAGTAAAAGATGCAAGTTTTATTGCCCTCATAGAATCCATTGACATGGTGGGGCCTGAAAATGTTGTCCAATTCAAAACAGACAATGCTAAAATTGTAGGGTAGCTAAGTATATAGTGGAGCCTACATATAATCACATTTCTTGGACACCATATGCAGTCCACTCAATCTAATATTGCAAAAGATTGGCACACCAATTGAATTAGTCAACAAATCTACACGAAGCCCAAGGAGATTCAAATGTTTGTGACTGATCATCATACGTCACAAGGCATATTTAGGACGTTCTCCAACTTGGAGTTGATAAGATAAGATAAAACTATTAATGTCCAACAAAAGACCACAAAGTGGGTCTATAGGACTGCCAAAAACTAGACAGAGCCTGCCCACAGCAAGGACACCAAATTGTGCCTAAAGAAAAGAAACAAAAAACAAACAATTGAATGAGAAGAGAGAGAGAGAGAAAAAGGGGAAGGTAGCCCATATAGGGGGCGCCCCAACCCCTACTACAAAATCCGCACCGTGAAGAACCCAAAAACCGAAGGATAAGCCATTGAGCTAGCAGGGAGCTTGGACCACTTCTGACGCTTCTTGGAGTGGGAAGAAAACTACTGTTGAAATGAACTCTTTCAGGGTTTCACAAGCCGAGAATGGCTAGATGGGGGGCCAAGCTAACGCTTGATGTCACACGCTGAGTGAACCCCAAAGGAGGTAATAAGATTGTGATATTGCTATCAAGATTCAACTATGTAGTTTTTTGAGTCAAACTCATTGACCCATGATTCATGAGTAGCGGTTCACACGAACCCATCTCTCATGAGAATGAATGGAACACTTAGCACTCATTGGATCTAGGTGATGCTCACAGAGGTAAAGCACCGGGACTTCCCGGGAGGTCACCCATCCCAGTAGTACTCCAGCTCGAGTGCGCTTAACTACAGAGTTTCCTCCATGGCTAAACCCACTCTTTACTACTCCAGCTCGAGCGCGCTTAACTACGGGGTTTCCTCCATGGCTAAACCCACTCTTTAGTAGCTCGAGCGCGCTTAACTACGGAGTTTCCTCCATGGCTAAACCCACTCTTTACTAAAGAGTGGGTTTAGCCATGGAGGAAACTCCGTAGTTAAGCGCGCTCGAGCTAGAGTAGTACTGGGATGGGTGACCTCCCGAGAAGTCCCGGTGCTTTACCTCTGTGAGCATCACCTAGATCCAATGAGTGCTAAGTGTTCCATTCATTCTCATGAGAGATGGGTTCGTGTGAACCACTACTCATGAATCATGGGTCAATGAGTTTGACTCAAAAAACTACACAGTTGAATCCTGATAGCAATATCACAATTTGACTTGCTGTGGAAAATATCTCCTACTTATCAGGTAATAAGATGGCAGGACGGCGTGGTATCATGGTGCTGAAGTCAATGTTGAAGTGAGCGGTCACAGAGCCTAACGGCCTACTAAATATAAAGAACAAGGCACCTCTAGTCTGTGAATATGAAAAATGTGGAGGGACTAAACTCCTCTGAAAAGGCAATTTAAATTTTATTTTTTATTTTTTTATTTTTATTTTTAAATTTTGTATTCTTGATGTGTAAAGTGTATAGTTTTATACCATGTTAGGTTGTCAAAACACAACTTGCATCTCACACAATCATCTTAACAATACAAACCAAGACATGTGAAGAATACAAACCAAAGTTTGAAACGAAGGATTTCTACTATTTTATTATTCTACCTTAGACTCTGTCCTATTGAGGTAACAGGGAAAGATATTCCACCTCCTATACTAGTTGTAAATCCGAAATAGACTAGATCAAATGGGGAGTGTGATGTAGCTCTCTTGTACGTTGTTCGGCGGCCCAAAGTACTGTCAGTATTTCTACATCCCAATCAGTTCTATTGGCATTGCACATTTTAGTAAGAGTTGTTCCCAAAATTTTATTCAAGGCTTGCTCCAATTGCTTGTGGGTGGTATGGAGTACTTCAATTATGGGTCATCATGAAATTTCCCAATAACTCCTTTATGATTTTGTTAACAAAGTGTTTACCTTGGTCACTTGTAATACTTAAGGGGCATCCAAATATGTTAATGCATAGGTCGCAAGCTCGAACTTGGAGAGTCCTTTGCAAACCAAAAATCTTTGACTGGGAAAACACTCAACTAAAACTCGGCTACTTAGTATTAAAATTAAAATTTCTTAAAAACCGTATTTTTTTGCAAAATTCAATTACAAATTGTATTAAATTAGAAATTGACATCTCAAAAGAGAAAATGCATGGTTTTACAATTGAAAAAACATGTGAAAAATGCAATTTAACCATTGTTTTACTTGCATTAGCATTTTTATCCATGTTTTTCTTGTGCCTATAAAAGCATGAAAGATCAACTTGTATAAAATCACAAAGAAGAAAAAAAGAGCTCTCAATTACTCAAAGAGTACTCACAGAGTTTGCAAACTATGTGTTAATGATATTGTTGTATAGAAACCTGGCAGCAATATGTGCAATACTGTCTTTTGTTGGCTCATTTTCTACCCCTTTAGTGAAATAATCCACTCTAATGATAATAAATCTGGCTTTGAAGAGCTTTTTTGAGGGATCAATGGGGCCAATAAAATCAATTGCCTACTTCTCAAAGGGGTTTTGTGCCAATACCAATTGTAGTGGCATCTCATCCCTAGCCATAGGACGGCCAGTTCTTTGATAGATGTCACAGTTCTTAGTGTAGATTTTACTATCTTTATAAATGTTAGGCCTAATCTATTCCATTATTTTATGGTATCAAAGCGGGTCAATGGGATTCCATTAAATTTGGTGAATTTAAGGAAGGAAAATTAGAGCCTCTTCTGATCTAGAATTTTTTTTCCAAAAATTTGTTTTTTGATTTTTTAAAATAAAAATTGTTGGAGGTATTTTATGAAAATTATGTAATTCGTTTGCAAAGATTTTTGCTGAAAATTGCGAGCTTGGTCGAGTGATTTGATCACGTAATTTCTTCGTTTGAGCAAAAGTCTCTGATTTTCGAGGGTTGCATGTACTTGCATGTTACTTGCATGTGCTTTTTGTGAGTTGCATATTCTTGCATATGCTGTTTTACCATGCGAAGTCTAGTGTTTTGTCACATGAAGGTTTCTCTGATGGGTTTTAATAATTTTTTCCTCAAAAATTATCTAGGGGATATTTTCCGATCCATGTCTCGAATTTTGTGTTTGGTTTTGATTGATTTTTCACCTCAAAATCATGTTTGGTTTTGGTCGATTTTCCGCCTCAAAAATCATTTCTAGTTTCTGTAATACGCGAAGTTCGTGTGGGATGTTATTTTGGGATTTTTACCATTTTATCTGAAAAAACGATGCTTTGTACTCTTCAAATCAGAGTTTTCTACAGTCAGTTTTGGGGCATCATACTCATCTACAATAGTTTGGAGGGTTTGGCAGTTGTTCTCAGTGTGTCTCTATCTACAGAGAAGGGCGACTTAGTTATCCAACATCAGGTTGGATGTTTTTGTGATGATTTATGTTCAACGGTTTTGCAGATTCAGGGAGGGTTAGTGGCTGGCTCTACTCTCTTGTTGCAAACCATTCTGAAGAAGGGGACAGCCTTCTCCGTTTTTTCTTTGGCTATTCTTGGTCATTAACATTTTGCAGATCCAGGGAGGGTCTCAGCAGCAGCAGCAGAATGTTCTGAAGAATTTGTCATCAAAAGACAACAATTAGACGATGACCATTAAGGGATGGTATTAGAATATTATAATGATTCTATAATGGTCAGCTTAGTTAATCTTAGTTTATTAGGTAGTTTCTATTTTCATCTTTGGTTCACGATTGTTTCTTTTAGAAACAATGTCTTTGTAAATCTATTTAAGGAGCTTTCATCTCCTTTGTTTAATACATCAACATCGATTTACCATAACATGGTATCAAAGCTAGTTGTTCGAAATCGCAACTTTGTTCACGAATTTGTTTGGGTCGAGATTGCTAAGGCTTTCTCCTGTCTTCATACCCACGCAAAATCTTCGTATCAGAGCTTGCTAGGGCTTTGACTCTATACACGACAGGTGCAACTTTGTGTTCATACGCGACTTGTGCGACCTCATCCGTCACCTCATCCGCAACTGGTGCGACCTCGTCCGTGACCTCATCAAATATTTCCACGACGTCATCCACGACTGGTGCGACCTCATTCGCGACCTATTCGTCCACGACCTATGGCTCGAACCCACGACACCAAGTGCTTGCGTTTAGAGGAGTGTTGTCTGTTTTTTTGTACGCGACCTAGTTTCCTTCTAGCGTGATGTATGACCTGTAACTGTTCACGTCTCTGCATTTTCTTGGCTCCTGTTGTGGTATTTTGAAACTAGAGCCGTTTTTTGCTAAAACCATAATTTTCGAGATTTGAGAATTTTTTTAAATACATATTCGTGGTGGGTTTTTCGAGATCCTATCTAGGTCTTTGTCAAAAAAAAATTAGGTACCTCATTTTCTGTGCCTCATTTTTTGAGCCAGCAAATTTGAATTCTGATTTCAAATTATTTTTGGGTTTTCTGTCTGCTCTTTTGGGTTCTTATCAGATTTTTCTGGGTTCGTCCAAAAATTGCCTCCAAATCCGTGCAAATGGCATCTTTGACCAACTTGATGCTAGAAAACAATTAACGGTTTAATGGCAGCAATTATAACACCTGGAAGCAGTGCATGTTGACCATCTTCGAGTACCATCGTCTAGATGCGCTTGTTCTAGGAACAGAGACTCGTCCGACCTCCGTCCAAATAGATTAGGATAAGTTCGATGATCGGAATCGAGAAGCTGTTATGCTTCTCAAGCTCTCTGGCACAGATGATCAGTTGCCTCAGCTTCCTTCTGGCAAGTCTACTGTTGACATCTGGAAATATTTTAAGGAGTTGCATGAGACATCCGACAAGAGTCGCGCGTTCTTTCTGAAGAATCAGTTGTTCTCCATTATGATGGATGAACGTATGTCCTTACAGGAACATCTCACGAAGATTAAGGAGATTCGTGATCAGCTTGAAGCCATCAGTCGGAAGATGGAGGAAGAAGATATGGTAGTTATTACCCTGAAAAGTCTACCATCATCTTATGAGCATTTCATAGAGACTCTCAACATTACCTCAACTAATGTTGATCTGGAATTCCCAGAGTTGTGCACCAAACTCCTATAGCAGGATCGCTGGAAGTAGCAGTTTGGTAACCGTACTTCCTCATCCTCGTCAGAACAAGCCTTTGCAGCAAAATTTCAATCTTCTCAGTCATCACAATAGGGCAGTTCACATCAATTCTCACCAAAAGAGTGTTCAGTGTCATTACTATCATAAGTATGGCCACATGAAGAAGGATTGCCGTCAACGGCTCGCTTCCGAACAAAAGAAGCTGGGAGGGTCAAATCAACAAGCAAATGTTGCTGAACATTTTGAGAAAAAGGAGTCTGCTTTCTATGCTTTTATGGCTAAAAGCCCTCTAATTTAGCCCAGTCGTCTGCTTGGTCTATCGACTCTGGTGCTTCATGTCATTTTTCTCATCGGCGTGACTGGTTTACAGACTTCTATCCCTACAGTGATTCAATTGTGTTTGGTGGAGGAGAGGAGTTCAAAATTATTGGCAGAGGAAATTTTCAGATACAGTCTGGTGGGTGTCAGCTCATCTTTCTCAATGTCTGCTACATTCCTGGTATGGCACTCAATCTGCTCTCTGTGAGTCAGATCATGAGAAATTCCCCTCAATTGGATGTGGTGTTCAATGCCCACAAATGTTCCATTATTGATCGCACGACTCGTCTTACTGTTGCTTCTAGTCTAGAGGATCATGGCCTATATCGGCTTACTGACACTAGTGATTCTCTTGAAATAGCTATGGCAGCTCGTGATTTATCTCTCTGTACTTTGTGGCATCAGCGATATGGACATCTCAACATCCAGTATCTCTCTCAGCTGTCCCGGGAGGAACTTGTTTCTGGTCTACCTCCGGCATCTTGGAGTATGTGACGCTTGTCAAGCTGGCAAACAACATCAGACTCCCTTCAAAGATGGCGATTCTTGGCATGCATCTAAAGTACTTCAATTACTTCATGCTGATATTTGTGGTCCTATGAATACATCTTCAGTAACTAGTTGCAAATATTTTTTGCTTATTGTTGATTATTTTAGTAGAAAGATGTGGGTGTACTTTCTTAAACAAAAATTAGATGCATTTAGTACATTTCAGAATTTTAAGTCATTGGTTCTTCTTCTGAGCAGTGTTCTGAGGACCTGCCTCACAGTGTTCCTCTTCCTTTAGCACCACCTGATGGGAGGGATGATACAGATAATGCTCGCCTTGGGGCACCTGACACTGATCCTATTGAGGCCCTCGAACATGATCCTATTGTTGCTCCTGAACCTCCTCCAGCTCCTCCAGAGATTGGTTCGTCTACTCTCCGACCCAAATGGTGGATTAAAACTATTAGTGATCTCAGGGATGATGAGCTCATCGAGGGTAGAGTTTCCAAAAATAAGAGCAAACAGCACCCTACTGTTAATTTTGCTCTTATGGCTAACATTCATAGTGTTTATGAGCCCCAAACTTATTCTGAGGCTAAAGGTATCCTTGAGTGGGAACAGGCTATGGAAGCTAAACTTCAGAGTATTCAGAAAAATCACACTTGGGTCCATTCTGATCTTCCTGCAGGGAAGAAGCCCGTTAGCTGCAAATGGGTATACAAGGTAAAATACAAAGCTGATGGAACCTTAGACAAGTATAAGGCTCGTCTTGTTGCTCGAGGGTTCTCACAAAGGGAAGGTATTGACTATGAGGAAACCTTTGCTCCCACAGCTAAAATGAGTACCATACGACTTGTTCTTGCCTTAGCAGCTCAGTTTGCTTGGAAAGTTCATCAAATGGATGTTAAGAGTGCTTTTTTGAATGGTGATTTACAGGAAGAGATTTACATGACGCAACCTTCTGGATTTAAGGTTGCTGGTTGAGAACACAAAGTCTGTAAACTTGTCAAAGCTCTCTATGGTCTAAAACAAGCTCCTCGGGCTTGGTACATGAAAATTGATAAATACCTAACTGATCATGATTTTCAAAGGAGTCCATCGGATTCAAATCTGTATATCAAACATGTAGGTGATGATGTATTGTGTATAATTCTCTGTGGATGACTTGATCATCACTGGAAGTTCAGCATATTTGATCACTGAAATCAAACAAGATTTGTGTCGCACCTTTGATATGACAAATTTGGGACTCTTGCACTATTGTCTCGGAGTTGAGGTTTGGCAGACTGAGCATAGTACCTTTCTTTCTCAGTCCAAGTATGCTAGAATTCCTGTGGACAAGTTTAGAATGCAAGATTGCAAACCTGCTTCGACTCCTATGGAACTTGGGCTCAAATTATCAACTCGGTCCGATTCACCTATCGTGGATGAATCTTTGTTTAGACAACTAGTGGGCAGCCTCATTTTCCTTACTGCCACCAGACCTGACATTAGTTTTGCGGTAAGCTACATATCCCACTTTATGACAGCACCCAAGACTGATCATTGGACAGCTGCAAAGCGTGTCCTGCACTATGTTAGTGGTACTCTTGACTATGGTCTTCTGTACACTCAGAGTTCTAATCCTACACTATGTGGCTATACAGATTCAGATTGGGTCGGTTCTGTTGATGATCGTAAGTCTACCGTTGGATATGTGTTCAATTTGGGGTCTGGTGCTGTCACATGGACGAGTAAGAAATAGCAAGCAATGGCTCTATCGTCCACCGAAGCAGAGTATCGAGGAGCAGTTAAAGCAGCTTATGAGACCGTTTGGCTTCGGTGGATGCTTGCAGATATGCATGTTCCTCAGTCAGGACCGACTTCTCTATTATGTGATAATCAAGGAGTGCTCAAACTGGCCAAGAATTCGGTCTTCCATGAACGAACCAAGCATGTCGAAACACATTGTCATTACATTCGTCAGTTGGTTGAAGACAAATCTATTCAGCTGCTATATGTTCCTACCTTAGAGTAGTCCGCTAATATCTTCACCAAGTCTCTCAGTTCTGATAAATTTGTAAAATTCAAGGAGGCTATTGGTGTTATTGACAAATTGAGCATTATGGGAGGGTATTAGAATGTTTCTAATATTCGATAGCTTTTCTAATGCTCTATCCTGATATAGCGATTCTTTTGCAATCTATCCTTAGATAGTTGCTATTCTTTGTTTCTTTAGTCTTGTATATAGGAGCCCGTCCAACTCTTTGTAAATTCATTCAATACAAAATAATCCATTCCATTATTTTAAGGCCACCATAATCTGGATAACAGTATATTCCTCATTATTATGTCTCTACAATTATGTCCTCATGCTATTCACGCATGGGCCTCTCTAAGGATTGGCTCCCTTTCATATGCGTGGAGAACTCTACGAAGTACGTCATCCCTTCCTTTTTTATATAAGAATCCTTCAATCAGAGCATGTGGTAAAGCCTTCCTCACTTGCAATTGTTTGTCATGGGTATACATGTCCAAAGGGTATATTCCAGTAGATAGTAGTTTAGCCACATTGTGTAATTTTCCAGGACTGTTGTAATCCGGAGTACATAAGTCTCGGGTAGGTTTTCTTCATCATCTTTTTCAGGTTCCTCGATGATACCAATCCTTGACAACTAGTCTAACCCTAATTGTTTCTTCCAAGTTTGTCCATTATAGTAAAAATAAATTCTTCAAACAAGAACCATCTACAAATTCACCCTTGTATCACTGATTTGTTTAGTAAAAAACAATGTTCCACAGGGAAGCATCCCCCCCCCCCCCCCCCACGTGCAAAAATCATGGAGTTTTTGAGATGGGGACGTCTCGAGGACAAGGGTACGCCTTCAAAGTGTCTCTTTGCCGCACCCCCACCTCCACCACGTTTCTCTCCCAAGTTGGAGATGCTTCCCACGATTTCAATTATAAGCAAATATTTGTTGAGGGTTGGGATATTGAGGAAGCTTGAAAGGAAGAGAGTTTTTGCTCGGTGTTTTCAATTGTGTAATGTTTAATTCCCTAGGCTGGAGATAACCTTGATGGTGTAAGGTGCATTGCTGAAATGTACAATTTCTATATTTGATATTTTGACATTTGTAATTTGAATACTACTACTAGACTCTAGTTATTATGTTAGACAACTTTATCTTATTAAAATTCAAGTACTAATATTGTATGTATTATGTCATCAGCCCTCCCCGGCTGTCGCCTCGCATCGTCCCCCAGCCCTCCCCCTGGCATTCCTAAACTTAGGATCCAAGTACCCATGTCCCCAAAACACATTCCCTCGTCCCCCAAAAGAAATTTTCCCAAACCCGGTGGAACTATGGTAAAAACTTTAGTGGTTTGTGATCAATGTCAAATGTGAAAGGGTCAAATAGCAAGTAGTGTCGAAATTTGTGTAGGGTGTATACCATAGCTAGGGCTTCTCTTTCAATGGTTTTATAGTTTCTTTCTGCTTGAGATAGTTTCCGACTAGCAAAGGCTACCAGATGGTCCTTATTTCCCCTAGCTTGTTGTCATGTTCCCTCGCCTCTAATCGGGACTTATTTCTAATTTCGCCTTGTAGCTCATCTTTCTCCTTGTGAGCTATTAAGGATGATTGCTAAGGGACCCTTTTATGTTGTGTGTCCTTGGTGCCACTCTTACCGTGTACCTAAATTCAATTCAAATATTAGCGCCACTACTATACTTGGTCAACTTTCTTATTTGTGTGACGATTGGCCTCATATTATATCAGCCTTTGGAGCATTAAAACATCATTGATTATCCCTCTCATTGTTTAGAATTCTATGATGGACATATTGTCATTGATGTCAAAATCAGAAGCATATGTAATGAACATGAATGGATACGAACAAGCAATATATATTCAGCATAAATAGTGAGTAGTGTTGAACACAGAAGTTAGGTGACATCTAGGAAAGAAGAATGTAACAAAGAGAGATTCCTTGTTCTTAACATGTTTGATCACAAGATCAGATGTTATAAAGATAGTAGAAGATGGTTTGGTCATTGTTATCAATTAGACAATGTATTTTCAAAATGTGTAAGATCTGTCATCATTGGATGTTGTCTGTCAAATAAGAATTATGTAAAGAATATATATAGATGATTGGAAAGTGTTGTCAAGAGAGTATGGACAAGGTCATTAACAAAATCAGATTACAATTTGATACTGGCATGGGCAGACCAAGATAGTAAGCTGCCTCCTTTATTAGCGTCCAAGACAATGAAGATAAATCTACTTCATAATCCAAGTGTATGACCAATACAAAGCAGTTGAATGACAGAAGTTTGAAGAATATAATTCTGTTTCATTATCAAAAGTTGATATAAAAAGTGCTTTAATTCCAGATTTATATAGAAATATGAATATGGTCGACTTCCATATCAATTCATAATACTGGGTTATGTTCAAGTACAAACAGCGATAGAAGACTATTGAACAGCATTAAACAAGCAATATGATACAGCCAGCAAATAATACAGTTAAGTGATGATGTATGGCAGCGAATGAACAGTATACTTCCGGCAAAAGCAGAGACGGGTATGCATACGAAGATATCTAAACAGAAATATATAAATGAATATATAAAGCAGAGACAGCAGTGATAACAAATATGTATATGAACAGTGATAACAAATACAGCAGAATATATGAACAGCGTATCTACAGTTACAGTGTATACACATACGTACGTAAATGATGGTGAAAGAGGATATGCAGAGTCAAAGGCAGGACGGTCATATAAATATAAACAAACACATACGAAGGCAACAGGTATAGACATCGAACCGTTAATCGAAGGATGAATATATACTGAAGATATATATTTATGCCACTGGTGAATAGAGATGGATAGAGCAGTCTATGTCATACGTATACAGCAAAAGACGGATAGAGACGGATAGAGCAATCTATATTTATTTCAAAGTTTGTTATTGAAGATATTAAAAATTAAAGACCAATCTATGTCATACGTATGCAGCAGTTGACGAAGGTTTTTTAAAAAAAAGGGGGATGCCGTCAACATATATGCCGTGTGTAAAAGATTATCGAAGGATGAAAACGGTAGTTAACATTATCGAAGGTAATATATATCGGAGGTTTCAATATTGACACCATACAGAGAGGCGATATCTATCAGAATTCGTATATGAATGTATATATATGAGTTTAAGCTTTATGTCAATCACAGCAGACATACATTAATATTATAATATCGAAGGTTGAACAAATATTATATGCAGCGATCAAAGAAGATTTTATAGTTTCATATGAAGTTTTGCCGTCAAACATATATTACGCAAAGTATTTGATTTGCGATTTAAGTTTATAAAGAAAGATTAACTTAGTTTAAGTTAATAATGTTTTAATAAAAAGACACCTTTTCGTATATAAAGGGTCATATCTTTTAAGAGACATATCGGTTCATTTGAAGAAATGTATATATAAATATTGAAACTATCATTTTGAAAAGAAGATATGAAGTCAGCAAGAAAGAGGGGAGAATAGAAGAAGATTTAAAAGGCAGATTATATGAATTTGAGAAAATGAAGATTTGATAAATAATCAGAATAAATCTGATATATATATATATATATATATAAAATGAGGTCTCAATAAAGATATATTTTAAATATTAAATAAAGGCTGACTTATGAAAAGAAGAAGTGTGTGCGGAAATTAAAATGTCCATCATCAGTTGAAGATAGCAACATTGCCAAGGTGGAAGAGAAATTTATGTGCAGTGGGTTGGTGCTCACGAAGACAGTGGTGGGAGTCGGTGCTTCCAGTAGGTCGGTGCCTGCGAAGTGTGGGAGTTGGTGCTTCCAGTGAGTCGGTGCTCATAAACATAAGGGTTGGAGCCTCTAGTAGGTTGGTGCCCACAAAACATTGTAAAAGAACAATATTATATAAAAGCAAATTATTTTGTGGTTTTCTCCCATATTGGGTTTCCACGTAAATATTGTGTTCATGTGCATAATTGTTTGTTTGAGTAATTGAAGTTTTCTTTGAATAAAAGCATTTAAATTTAAAAAGGTTATTATACTGATTCACCCCCCCCTCTCAATATAATCGTGTGCTCTTCATTCTAGTCTAGAATTGGCTTTAGAGTTTACAATTTCGGAGGTGCAAGACCCTTCCTTGTCTGCTCATTGCATTTTGGAGAAGTCTCCTATAGGAGACCCAATTAGCAGCAATATGCTGCAGAGCACCTACTCATCTAGATGCCTCATGCAGGCTTTTACATTTGCTTTTGTTTTTTTAATGTTTTGTCAAGATTATGTAAGGTCCTAAGGACCATTTCAAATCAATTCAAATCACTTTGTAAGGCTATTAAAGCCATTATGTTCATAGTGACCAGTGAGGTCCTAAATTGGTCAAACATAGTCAAAGCTTGGAAAAATATCCAAAATAAGTAGAAATGTTGTAATTGGACTAATATTGCCCATTTTGATATGTATTAGGATCATTCATCACATTTTGAGGTCATATTGACAAGTGGGCAAAAAGTTGTCAAAGTGCAAAATTGCAAAAATGTTAGTCAATAAGTGGTTTGGAGGTTGTAGAGCAGTTCAGATCGGTTGTAACCAATCAGCTAAATCTGTAAGGGTGTATTTGACATGTCTCCAGTGTGTGGAGAAGCAAAGGGTGGTTTTTGGAAGATTGGAAGAAGAAAATAATGAAAAACAATGTAATATTCTGGCAATTTCCTACACTTTCTCAGTTAAAGTCATCTTATACCTGCACTTATGGATTAAACGTGGTTTGAAATGGTTTGTAGATGATAGAACATTAAACTAACTTTAATTTGAATCCATTCTTGTGCATTTTCATGTTGTACTTTGCAAGATATGGCCATTTTATTAAGTGCAAGTTCCAGATTTCTGTGTAACAGTCCAGTAGCAGCAAATTGCACAGCCTTGTACGGATGATCCATGATCTGAAACTTATATGGTTGGAAAGAGGGAAGAGTTAACTTTCCAATGCAAGTGGTTTTAGTCATTTTCGTTAAGTTTTGTAAAAGTTATTGTAATTTTGGTAGAAACAGTTAAATTCTGATTTGAACAGAGCAGCAAGCTTTCAAAAATCCGTTTCTCCTTTTCTAATTTGTAGAAACTCTTAATTTTTGGTTTGGAGATCTGTTTTTATATGCCCTTTACGTATTTCTAAGTGACAGGGGTTGGAGACAAGGTTTATGGACAAAATCTTGATGCCCTAGGCAGACAGACTATGTTTTTGTTCAATTTCACTGTGTACTGATGAGGGTTTATGTAAATAGTGATAAAATGGCCCTTCCAAATCATGGAGGTTGTTGATTCATTTCATTTTAGATCTATCCTAACCCTTGGAATGCAGGTTAGTGTTTTAGAGTTGGGGAATCTCATGGTTGCTTTGTCATGGAGGTCTAGTTAGGCCTAATCAAGTATTGTGAATTCATTGTTTGGTGTTGTTACAAAAACAAAGCAGATGCTGCTACCAAGCATTGGTTGTCTGATGTCTCTTTATGATCAAATTGCCCAAAGGACAGTGTTTGCATAAAATGGAGTGTTGTTGTGAAGAGATGGTGAGTTTTCTTCATGTGTGAGTCAAGTTTTGTCTCCCTTCTAAGGTTATGTTGAGAGTTGAGTGTCAAGGAAACATTGTGATGAGGCTACCTACTGATAGTAAGTTGTTGGGATGTTACCCCATGCTAAGTTGATGGTCTTATGGTGCCAAGTAAGGATGTCCTTGTAAGGACATTGCAAAAGAAGTAGTTGTGTTGACTTAGAAGGAGGATTGTGTTTGAACCCTTAGCCTCTGCATCAAAATCTTTGGTTGAGGACTGCAACCATCTATAGTGATTGTGATCAGCATTCTTCCATCATATATCAGTGATTGTGAACTGAGTATTCATATCTTTACAGTGGTTGTGATCAACATATATTCTTATTCATAGTAGTTGTAAACATCTTATTCATTGCACATTTCATATTGGCAGCGATCTTACTGTTGGACGATTGTGATCAGCATAACATGTGTGTGTGTGTGGTAGTGTTGGTAATAGTTATAACCTTGTCATAGCATTGTGACAGCAGCTCCAATCTATACATATACCTCTGAAGCAGTGACATTAATATCCTATATCTCCGCGATCAGTGCAACCCTATATTGGCAACCTCATACAACCTGAGACTAGCATATTCTTATGTTGATGTGGCAATGATTTTAGTAATCAGAACTTTCTATTCAGCGATACATATTGGGAGGTGGCAGTTCCATTGACGCTCAGACATTGGCGTTAGCATATACTCCGAATTTTGCACTACTGTTGGATTCCATCAGTCCTAATCGTATGAACTATGAACTATTCTGCAACCCCTAATGTGAAATTATCATTGAAGAGAAAGGTGCAAAAGTTCTTGAACTTCTGATATTATACTCAACTCATATTATAATAACAATCAGATTTGTGCGTGCATTGTTTGGAGTTGTAACTGCTGGTATATCATTGCCTATCATTTTCCTTTATAAGGTTGGGATATTTCAGTTGTGTTGGAACTGTCCCTATTTCTCTGCCAGATGTGTCTATTTGAACATGGAATGGTACTCACCAGCCCGAAAATATGAGGATGGGAGCTTTTGCAATTTTATGTTTGAGAGCATCAAAAGATTGTTGACATTGTTCTGTCTGTGAAATGGTTTTGTTGGTTTTTCTCTCCTTGAGTATTTCTTCTAGGGGTGCAACTATGGTGGCATAACCATTGATGAATTTTCTATGGTATCCAGTATACTTGAGGAATGTCTTTAATTTCAAGATTGTTTTGGGTGGGGGAGGATTCATTATTAGATCGATCTTCATTGGGCCTACCATTAATCCTTCTTTGCAAATGATATGTCCTAGGAGAGTGCCAGAAGGGACAGCAAAGATGCACTTAAGAGAGATTTGCATACATCTACACTTCTCCAAAATTGTATGGAGAACCAAAATATGATTTTTAACGAGTCCATAAATCCAATCATCCAAATATACCTCTATATAGTCATGAATGAAGTCTTTGAAAGTATTGACCATAATTCAGCTGAAAAAGACGGGAATTTTTAACACCAAATGCCATTACAATATACATGAAAGATCCCAATGGCAAATATGGTTCTAGAATTGCATAACTGATGATATCCAAAGAACCCATCAGTAAAACAGTATAACTCTCTTCTTGCAACAAACTCTAAGATTCACTTTGTGCGCAATGTAGGAAGGGGTCATGTATGCATGCTTTATTAAAGTCCCTAAAGGCAACGCATATCTGGATCTCATGTGTCTTCTTATTCTATATTACCATGGGGCTAATCCATATGGAGTCCTCGACAGGTTTGATGATACCTATTGCTAGCATTTTATCTAGTTCTGCCTTTACTCTTTTCTTAAAGTTAGGATTCAGGCAATAGGGTTTTTCCTATGAGGTTTAGTGCCTTCTTTTAGCTGTATTTTCATGGTGCCTACCTCTTCCCTAATTCCCTTCATTTTTGTGGAAGTCTGGGGAAAGAGTTCTTTATATTCTATCAATAGTACAATTACAAAGGCAATGCTATCTTCCCCATTTTTTGTGTTATCTGATGTGGCAATGTTTTCTTCCCGAAGATTGAGAGGTTGATTGTAGTTTCGTACTCCCTGACTCCAGGGTTGTGGATTGGATTCTTAGTATAAATTTTCAAGTACCAGTTTGAATATGATCTCCTTGATTTTGCTCAATGTCTCATACATCTCTTTATTCTCCTCCCAAGAGGAAAATGTGTGAATGAAATCTTCTCAGAGCTCTTACCATTTCTTAGTTTTTGCCCTTCTCTCCTAAGTTTGTATACCATGTTTGTACTACCAGTCATACGTGTGTTCCACCGACATGCACCATTGCAAATATATGTAATGACATTTCCAACTCCGAAAGAGATTGGTAATTTTATATGGGAGATGCCACGCTTAATGATTGGTGTTTCCGGTACTGGTTCTATATGTTCCTAGGATTTGACAGTATGGCTCTACAGTCATGAATGCTTGCCGAAATCCAAAGAGAGTATCTAGTCAAGCCAATGTAGTGTGTGTGTGTGTGTGTTTTGTGGGGGGGGTGTGGGTGGGTTGGTTATATATTGTGCATAAAGATGAGGTGAGGTCATTATGCATTAGTTCAACATATGATCTATCCTCAGTGGTCAATGGGGTATGTACAATTTGGTTATTATTGGCAAAGGAAAATTCTTTCGTTTTGGAATTAATGATACCATTAGAACTCACAAACCATCATAGTCCTTGTAGGGCTCTAAACATATTGAAAGGCTCCTTCATTTCTACCACTTCAAAGTCCATGCATTGTTTAATCCCTTTAATGTTCACCTCAACATTCTTCCATGTTCCATATATATATATATATATATATATATATATATATATATATATATATATATATATATATATATATATATATATATATTGGTTTGGTGTCTTGATGATTCCTAGCCTATTGACTGCAACCTCTGTATGCATTACCGCTTTCATTGCAGCTCCTCGTCTCCATTTCAAGACCATCAACTACATATATCTTTGGCGTCTTTGCATGCTTTGGTTTCCAAAATTTCTTCATGTGGTGGATGGAATAATATTTAAATCCCCACCAAGGTCCACCATAATATATTCGACTCTATGATCAGCAATGGACCATTCTTCCAATTTTGGTCCTCAAATAGTTGGTTCGCCTACTTCTTAGTCCAATACTTACCCCCAAAGTTTTGATTTTAGTCAAGGTCTTTCTATTTGGCCAAGGTTGCTAGATATTTTAACATCTTAACTACTTCTTCGGTAAAACAACCTATCTCGTCCTATTGTTGTTGGATTATTGTTTGTCTAGCCTCTGTCGTGTTGCTTTTTATTTGGTCGAAAACATTCTAGTTCCTCATCTTCTATTTCTTTCGGAGTATATACATATTTGTATCCTTCTACCATTTGTTTCTTCTTATGTCTCCTAGTGTCATTACTTGTCTAGTTAAAACATTTGCTTTCTTCTTTCCTCCTATTCTCTTCTTCTTCCTACATGATTAGCTCTTCCTCAAAGTGTTCTTTTGTAGAGGTGTTTGATGGCGGCCTCTAATTCCCTACAGTGGTATCCTCTAGTTCACTCTTGCTCCTCTTTGCATTTCATAAGTGCAAGAAGGTTGAATAGTATCCTGGTTTGATAGAATGCCCTAGCCACTTTGCATGAAAACGAGTTGTGAGTATCTCGTCCAAAGAAAGGGCATTTTTGTTTCTTCTTTGCCCAACACTCGGATGCATAGTGGCCCATATTTCCACAGTTAAAGCAATTTGTCTCATCTCTTCCTCTATTATTTCGGCATCTTCCTATACCTCCTCTGTAATTTGATTGTTTCTTATCATCTGGATAGCTTTGTTGGATATTCTACATAACAAGGGCATTACAGTTATCCTGCCAAGGTGGTATCTGGTATTTGTAGTCATTGTTTTCATCAATACTATAATTATGGTGTGGCAACATTGATTTGTTTGATTTCCTCCATTTTGGTTTGGTGGTTTATTCTTTGAAAAATCCTCAATTAGGTGTATATACCATTCCTAACAAATTGCACAATGATTTTACAACTAGTGTTTTTTCTTCTCCATTTTGGGGGTATTCATTCCAGATGTGCCCTTCCCTATTGCAAAATGTCCACCAAATTCTTGTATGGTTGCTTAGGCTCACAAGCCCTAATTTCCTATTGCACTAATAGTTTTTGTACCTTCAGCTATAAATCTTCAAGAATTTCATCTTTTTTGTCCTTATCCGCTCTCCTCCATGGTTCTGCTTCAATCTTGTATTCCATGGCAATGAGATCAAAGATTGTTGCCAAATACTCTTCCATCTAATCTTGTCGTCATGTCCTTGTTCAATCCGAATATAAAAATTCTATCTTATGTTTTTCAGTCAGAGTTTCCTCCAACTTCCTACATACTTTTTTGAATTTTTAATCATAACTCTCAGCCGATTCATTACTTCCTTGTGTTAGGTTCCTCATCTTGGTGACACTTTCAATTGGGATCTCCAAGGTGCTAAAATTTACCAAGAATTCTCTTTGTATTTCATCCTAGATGGCGGAATGTCAAGGATAGTTCTTTATGAGCCATTCCAATTCTTCCTTTCTCAATGAGCCTACAAAATCCAGCAACATTTCCTTATCTACAAGTCTTCCCAATTTTTCCCATATTGATTTTGTAGGGAATACATGTTTGATAGCTTCAATGGTATCAAGTTTCAAAAATAGGGGTATTGATTCTTATATCCATGATCTTAGAACATTATCCCAGATTCTGTGTTCTTAGATTTGTATACCGAATGTTTTGTCAGTTTTGGCCTTCTTTGTTTTGTCTCCTTATGCTATTTTAGGGCCTTTTTTGTCTAGCCTTATCTCTCTCAAGTCTAATATCAAAGCATTCCTCCCTAATATCTCACTTCAAGGGACATTCGGCTCCTTGCTTGCTTGGTTTAGCTCTTTTTGCTTTTCTTTCTCTTCTCCTTGCTTTAATGATACGTCCTAGTTTGGGGATTATAACTCTTTGTAAAGTCTCTTCTTGATAGTAAACAACATCTAATTAATTAATGACCACACCCCTTCGCCCAAGCTCTAACTAGCTTATTCCCACTTCTCTTCTTCTTCCCTTAATCTACTTATACTATTATTAACCATTTTCTCTAAATAATCATCATCTAAGGATATGAATTTAGTCGGGGTGTTTAGGAGCTCCTTAACCTATCATCTAGCTTAATTGGTTATCAAGTAAATCTGGTCTTGATTTAGGGTTTGTGGGAGGTCTTGATAGAGTTGGGGCCTCTACACTAAAACTTTCCTCTATCAGTAAGGTTTTGGGTTCTTGATTATGCTCTATTTTCTCAAAATTGTTTGGCAACCTTCCAATTCCTTTGATTAAAAAACTTAGTTTCGTTGGTGTTTTTTCCTCCTTGCTTATTTTTCGTCTTTTTAGCGGCACCCACATCAATGCACTCAACAGCACCCCTATATCACAATGTAACCTTGATTTTGTAGTCATCTTCATTCTTCTTACGTGTCTCCCCTTTCTTTCTAACAAATATGTTGGTCTTCTTTCTTCTTCATCAGGGTTAGCTATTCTTTCTTTTCTTTTCTTCATCATTTCGCTCTTTAATCTCTCTTAAATTTTGTTTGTCTCCCATGGCCATGAGAAATGTCTCCCCTTTCTTTCTAACAATTGTGTTTGTCTTCTTTCTTCTTGATCAATTCGCTCTTTAATCTCTCTTAAATTTTGTTTGTCTCCCTTGGCCATGGAAATTTGAATTTGGTGTTGTATTATTCCATTATTATTTCCCATAACGGTCATCTAACTTTTATTAATAGTCACATCCTTTCAAAGGCCTCTCAAGACCTTTTCTCCTTTCCATTTCCCATCTCCTTGGCACCTAACTCTCTCTCACAGTGTAGACGTCAAGGAGACAGAAATTTGGTTGTTCATATATTTCCACTCATCTTGTTGTTTGTTCCTTGATCCGGTAAAAGGGTTTAGGTTTTGAAAATTCTCCAAGTAAACCTCAACGGAACCTCATGAGGGTCCTGACAACATAACAAAACTTAGCAAGAAATTTGAGGGATACAAACCAAAGTTTTGTACCCAAAGGACTTATATTATTGTATTCTTCTATCCTAGATTGAATCCTATTGAAGTAACTGTACCATCCTAAAAAGTAAGCACTTCATTAGTGTTCATTTTGGGACCATTTTTAGCCCACTTTAGTGTGTTCCTTATGGTAGGGCTCACATTGTGCTTAAATGCATACATAATTTAATCAAGGTCCCGCATCTTCCTTCAATCTTGCTCAAAACTCTAAGTTGGCTCTAATTTCTATGCATTATTTCCTATTTTCCATCCAATCACATAATTCATTTCACATATATCCTTCACATACCTTTTCGGATCTTAGGATTATCCTAAGAACCTGATGGTTTACAATCTCCAACACCCTTGTTAGCACCTAGTCTCGGTGCCATTTCAAATTTGGCCCCTTAATTCAGCCTAGTCATTAGGGGTTAGTTTTTGGTGGCTCCAGGCCCAATGCAAGGTTATTTTCGTTGGGGGTTTAATCTGAGCCCTAACATGAGGTTTTGTCTTGCATGATTTCCTTTTGGTTTTTTGTGTTGAGCCAAAGCTATTGCAGCAACATTCTTGATCACATTCTAAGCACAATTGCATCTACATGGTATGATATACTCTATTGCTTAGATCTAATCTCTACTACATGTCAGCATTACTTTACTTTTATCTATTTCATTTCAAGGTTAATTCCTATACAGGGGCTTGACCAAGGCAAGCCCCTCCCCACAACTAATTTACCCTTTTTTCTTGTGTGCAAGAGTAGGTGTGCAATTGTAGGTCCAGATTTTTAGGATTTCATAACCTAGGCTTGATCCTCTATAGATTTCATCAAGTTTGAAGCTTCCAAGACTAGGCTGACTTTTTGGGACTAGGCCAGCTTTTGTGACATGTTCGTTTGAATCTGAAAATTGCACGATCAGAAGTTACAGGTCTCACAGTCCCAGATCCCAAATGGTTTCTGATTCTAACAGGTTTTCGACAGTAAAACACATATCTGAAGCGTGTCCTCTTCTAGCCCTCAAGGTGAGCTAACTTTCATTACATTTACTTTTCCCTAATCACACAATCACATCTTTATCATAAGGAATCCACAAAACCTCAAATTGCCTAGGATCACAAATTTGCACCCTTGCCTTCTTGGTTGTGCAAATCGGGTTCACTTTGTTATGGGTTTTGTATTCCAATGTATGTGTGAAAGTGGGGGTCTACCATTGATCACCATTTTCCACATCACAGTAACAAGGAAAGATATTTTGAATCCTATACTAATTGTAAATCAGACTAAAATACCATGTGCAGACAATAGATCAGAATTTGCAATTGATTATATTTATATATCAACAAGCATTCGTTGCATTCCTTATATCTCCTTATATATTAATCTCTTAATATCATCCCTTCTCAATCTCTACAATAGGTGAATATATCTTACTATCTATTTATAGTTGCAATAGGGAACGTGGACCTTAGGTAATATCCCTAGAATACATTCTATTTTCCTAAGCTCCTATTCCGAAACTTTATTTCCAATTAGATATTATGTACCTCCGAACAATTGTTTATACATTGTTTTCAAGCCAACAGTGTGAAAGCATTGATTCTAGATGATGAGTATTGAGCTCGTGTGAAATATGTTTTGAATTTTGTTGAGCCCATTATGAGCATGATTAGGTATGTTGATACTAATCAACCATGTTTTGGTGAAATTTATGATGGTATGGACTCCATGGTGGAGAAAACAAGAACAATAATAAAGGCCCAGGAACCTTTCCCAATAAAAACATTTTTCAAATTTGCACACTTATTGTTGATTGTTGGAACAAGATGACCACCCGCTTATATGTCTTAGCATTTTCTTTGTTGCCAAAGTATTAAAGAAAAGAGGTACTTTCATTGCCGAGGAGGGTGAGGTTGTTGCTAACTATAAGGCTGCATTTAGAAAGATATCTACAAATAACGAAATTCGATGTATTATCTTGGGCGAGTTTGGCCAATTCATATCTTTAAACAATAATGATGTTTCAACTCTTCATGACAAATATAGGATAAATTCTGATGTGGTGGTATCTACATGGTCAAGACTCCATTTTCTTGCAGCCTCTTGCAACTAAAATTCTCCCCCAAGTATGTATCTTTTGTTTTTTGTTTTTATCATTTTCATTCGATGCTATCATACTACATATTATATTTAGATATTTTTATTTTATAGTTTATGTTTTAAGTTTTGATTCTTGAAATATTAAATTAAATACTAGATGTTGTATCCAAACTCAAGAGGGTTCAAAATCTTCCACAACTTAGCAACATTGGAGTGCATACCACATCCACTCAGCCAAGCACAACTGTTTGGGTGTAAAAAATAGAAAAGAATTTGGTCTACATACACTCTAACCTTCATCTATTGACACATAAGAAACCTAAATACAACGAGGCTGTCAGAAAGAATTTGGATCTAGCTCCTAATTGTGACAACTTAGATGCTACCAATTGCACAACTTATCCGAGTCTCTATAGATGAGGCAACTCTTCCACCACTTGACATCACTAGTGGGAGTGGCAATCTAATGGATTGTAGTTCAAATGAGGTTGAACAAAATGTACACCTTGATGATTCTAGTGAAGAATATGAATATTAAATATCAACTATAATTAGAATTTTGATTGTGTAGTGACATTTTGAGACTTCAGTATAGAAATTTTGATGATATCATGAGATATTTTAAAAAATTATTTAATGGCAATTATGGATGGATTTCATGAGTATCACTCTTCTTATAATTTATATTTTTTAAGTTTGAACATGTAAGTGTGTGTGAGTGTGAGAGTGTGTGTCTAGTCATACCCATACTAATACCCAAGGAAAAGAAAAATGTCGTACCCACACTCGTCCATTTACTTCCATACATGTTAGATTTTGCAAGTTCTATTGATTTTTTTCTAAATGGAATGTTGTAGTAGTACAAAAAATTGGCATGTGCCAACTTAGCCTCATCGTGCAATTCATTATTCCACGTAGCACCTTTCAGAAAAGGTTGTGAACCAAGAGTTACAATAAATAAAAAATTGAAACTACAGCTACCTTCATTTGCTTCATTCCCATTTTTGTGGCCCGGTAGAAGGAGGAGCTCCTATATCCCCATCTAACCCTATAAGACCCATGATACCTATGAATGCCCTTTGTTGCCCTCCTTTTGTCTACTTTTTTCTAATTGTAAGATGTAAGGAGAACTTTTACAAGGACCACCACAACCCATTACAGCATCCCTAAAAGTAAAACAATCCCACTAACTAAAATCAAAAAACAAACCCATTTTGCCATTTTCCAAATTGTGAAGAAAAAGACAAAGTAAGAGAACAATTATGACGAGTGAAGAGAACAATAGGAAGACGACAAAGAGCATCATATCTACATCATTTGAGGTAATTTTACTTTCAATTGTTCATTTGCTCAAATTCTTTCTCTATTTGAGAACCTGTATGAGTATATTGTCCACTATGCTTAATATAGTGTCACGAATGTCAAGGGATAAAAACCAAGTTGTCACCACATCGCCTTACCATAGTGAATCGAAGTGCTCAAGTACAATTGTTAGTGGTAACATATCAAATATTTAGCTGCTCAACGTTAAAGCTACAGCCACTGCATACATATGGTATCCTGCAACTATATAATAATCCTAAAGTCTGAAGCATAGAGCAGTAAATTACAGCACAGAGAAATACAACTAAAACAAAATAGATACAGCTTGAGATCAAATGAGACAAAAGCACTCAAAACAACTAACATATATCAGAACATCCTG
Organism: Chamaecyparis obtusa; assembly: GCA_027943335.1. Classification (NCBI taxonomy): domain Eukaryota; kingdom Viridiplantae; phylum Streptophyta; class Pinopsida; order Cupressales; family Cupressaceae; genus Chamaecyparis; species Chamaecyparis obtusa. Next base: position 240,730 of record BSBK01003968.1, on the reverse strand, counting down.
AAAAAAATCATATAAAATACTTTTCTACAAGGATATTAAAGCGGAGCACAGAGCCACGGCAACCCCTGCACAGAGTAAATTTCAATCTAAATCAAAAGGTGAAAAAAACATAAACTTTAAGAATCATCCTAAAGAAGTAAGTGACGAAAACTTTGCAGCTAACACAATAAAATTCTTGATATATATAAAAATGTATTAAAGACAATTTCTTATCAAGACAATTGCATTATTTATACGAGAAGAACAAAAACTGTGAAAGAAATAACTAATAAGCAGCATATGTATGATAAACTCTCTATGATTTACATACAATATCTACGGGACATGTAAACTTGTAAAACATAAGAAAGGCTGTTTCCAGTTCTTCCAAAAATAAAAGAGATTTCTAGTTATGCCTGCTATGTATGACATACCTAGCGAACATTCCATGTAGTTCATTTAGGCCTACTGAATTACATTTCCTCAACAAACAATCCTGACTAACTAGCATTTTGGTGACTATGGTAGAATGTTATATGCTCACTCTCCTCGCCCAATGAATTTGAGAAACATAAGCATCCCCAATATAATGGTAGACAAAATGTATCCTCAACAAACTGAACTCCGTATATAAAACCTCCAGCATTTCAATCAAGTGCATGTAATAAAGATAGCTTCGAGAATGTTGCACACTCAATAAACATACGGAACCGTCCAGCTTAGCACAGCTTGGCAGAAGAAAAAAGGAGATGCTGAGAAATAAACTAAATCAGCAAGCGGAGAATGGACAATGTATTTATGTTTGTTAGGACAGACAAAATGGCCAAATCCATTGTCTGTAATGTCCCCTTGCTGGACCACTCTATATTTTGCCGTAAATTCACAAAACCAGATAAAACAAAGCATATAGTATACTTAGGGATACATTCTTAACTTAAGAATAAGATGAGCTAGGCCTGTTCATTGAAACCTGCAGTCAAGTTAGGAAACATTGGAAATGCAATTGATGAAATAAATATTCATCAATAAACTGAAAATCTGATGCGTATGGGCATCACAGTCATATAAGATATGGAATAAGGAGGCGTGGTAGGGTGCCTTAAGACAACAATTCTCTCTCCATGAAATCCCCTTCCATTCTTACATGTTGGAGATCTTTGAGTTCATCAATCAGTCCCTCAACATAGGTGTTGGAAAGGAAATTGCAATAGGGCAGCCTAAGCCATTCTCTCTCTTTCACAGTACAATAGGGTGCCCTAATAGCTGTTTTCCCTACTTGCCATTGGAGCAATGTGCCCTAAAGCTGTTCTCCCTTAATACACATTACTTCTTTACCCCTTTGATGAACTGTTGCAATGTTGTTATGTATATTTAATATTATTAGGACATAACAAAGATGTGCATATATATACATGCATAAAACTAAGAAATGATCTCTACATTACTGTTAGAATTTGGAATATTAACAAATCACAATTTGATCTGAATATTAACAAATTGGATATATTTGTCCTCAGCTATTCCTTCACTCTATTTATCTCTTATTCAATGGATTGATGATGAATTGCTGTAGGGTCTCCTTGCTTGATGCAATACAACAATTATAAGTTGTGTTGGAAGTTTTATCAGATGTTTCTCTCAGATCGATATTTTCTTCTGCTATTTGATCAAATGCTATTACTGAGCATACATTTTCTCCTGCTGATGATTGATGCCTTGGAGTCAATTCCTCAGATGTATTTATATCTCCCCTCTTGGAACGCAAGGGACATGTCTCTCCCTGCAGTTATGGTTTCCTTGCAGAGTGGTGTTTTTTCATATTTTTATTTCTTAACTAGTTGCTCCTTATAACTAATTGCTTCCAAACAGATACCTGTTTGTAAACAGTGATTATTGTCTTGATGAGAATAAACAGAAATTATTTGATTAGATTGCTCCTTAGTTGCCGATTCGGATTCGGGGACGGATTCGGGTTCGCAAATCCGGTTCGTGGATTCGTGAAAAAAAAATTTCCCGTTTTGGATTCGTGAGGATTCGTGAGTATATATATATTATATATATGCATTATATATCCAAAAATATAAGAGAAATATACATAATTCTAAAACTAAATCATTTCATACTATGAATCTATGATGCTTGATCATTAAAACTTCAAGTAGCATACTTGATCATTGATCTATGATTCTATGTTGACGATTCTAAAGAAAATCAGCACATTGAATTAGTATTACTGAATTACAAAATGACAATTCAAAATATTGTTCATTAAAGTTTGAGACATGATTCAATGTTCAATGGTTCATCAATCAAATGGATTATCAAAAAAATCTGGATCAATGGGGTCTCCAGTAGCTGCAAGTGTTTGATCAAAATCATCATTAATGGAACCCAAATAGGTTCCACTAGCATTAGAGGGTACTGTCTCCTCATCATCATCACCATCATAATCCACATCAGCCAAAGTGGCTCTAGCAAGATCCTGAATGGTCATATCTAGGTCAACACTCTTGGGTGCTACATCCCAAAGCTTCTCTAGCCCCTTCTTGTAGTTTGGATCCTTCCGTGACAGGAGACGCAAGTTGTTGTGAATATACACCAAATCTTCTACTTTTTTTGCAGCCAACCGATTACGCTTGACTGAGTGGATAAAGTAGTAAGTACTCCAATTCCGCTCAGCGGCAGAAGAGCTTGCAACCTAGAGAGAAAACCAACAAAATTAAAAAAATACAAGATAAATTCAAGAGCGTTAAGTATTAAATTCTACAATGCAAGTGATAAAACAAAAAGAAAAAAAAAAGTTAAAACTTAAAAACTTACTTGTGATAGAACCTTAATCACAAGAGGTTGGAGGTATAGATAATCTTGCCCATGAAGATACCACCATGTAACAGCATCCATTTTGCTTTGGTCATTGATAGCAGTAGGGTGAAAATCTCTTATTGAGATAAATGATCCAAATTCTCTCCTAACACTTACCCCAATATCTGGATCGCAGAAGATTTTATCAAATGCCTTCTTATACCCACTGGCAACCTCAGCATCTCTATATGGTGCCACTCTACCTGGAATACCAAGTACTTGTGCGCTATAGTGCCTGGGAGAAAGAGCATATGCTAGAAGGTGCAAAGGTGTGGTCATCTTGTTCCAACGATGAAGAACCATTGCTTCCACCTTTTTGTATAAGGTGTCCGCAGGATCATTCTCTCTCCTATGTATGACCTGGGATATCAAATGATGTTCATGTAAGTTATCATTATGTCGATTTTGAATTTAAATAACTCTCAATAAACAAAGATAAAAGAATGTATTAAATTTATAACTTACCATTTTTATCTTCTCCAACATTGTGTCCATGCTATCATAGATATCCCCCAAGCATGGTAAATCAGTGTCGGCAAATCGAAGCATAGACATGATGGGATCAGTGAATTCCAACACATACTCCACATGAGTCCACCAATCATCATCTAATATCAATGTCTTCATGTTTTGGGCCCTGACTGTACTGGACTGCTTTCAGATGCTCCATTGGTTTACTACTAACCATTTGTGATAAGGCCTCCTTCACCTTGACAAGCCGTCTCAACACAATTGTGTGAGAGGCAAACCGGGTTTCAGCCACCTAAAACATGTTAGTAGAAAGTTAAAACATGACATTAAAATTATAAAATGATAAATGAAACTAAATAAATTATAAATTAAATTTTAAAATTTACCTTCAACAATTCCAATTTTGAGTAAGTTCTGAAAATTGCTTGTGACATATGGTGATTTGTCACAAACATTTGAATCTCCTCACCCTCCTCATACACCTGTTTCACCCAATCTATTTCGGTGCCAATTGCCTTCATTACTAGATTGAGAGAATGGGCAGTGCCCGGTGTCCAAAAGATGTGATCATATCTAGCCTCTATCAAAGCACCTGCAGCCTTGCAAAATTTTGCATTGTCCGTAATTACTTAGACAACATTGTGATGACCCACGGACTCTATGGATTCAATGAGAATCTGGGCAATGAACTCTGCATTTTTGACTTCACCTTCATAGTCAACCGCCTTCAAAAACATTGACCCCTTGAGGGATACAACAATTACATTAATTAAAGGACGGTTTTTGCAATCTTTCCATCCATCTGAAACAATAGACACACCTGATTGAACCCAAGAATCTCTTATTGGTTGTAGTAGGTTCTCTACATTTTTTTCTCTCATTTTGTAATATGGTGGTGCGCGACTTTTCATATCTAGGGCCATGGTAACCAGAAGGTGCTTCATTTATTCCTTCACACATCTCCCTAAAATAAGGTGATCTCACAAAGTTGAATGGAACATCATTTGCAAAGAGGCAACGTCCAACTTTGGCATCAGCAATATCTCTTAACTCATTTTGAAATGCCCTATCTAATGGGCCTCTCTTGTGGGGGGTGTTGTGTGGTTGTTCTACATCTTCATCCCTAGAAGGCATAGGCAAGAATGGATGTGATCTAGATTGCATTTGAGTGGGTGGCTGCATTGTTTTCTGTTTACTGGTATAAGAAACTTGTTTCCCTTTTGCACATATTATGTCAGCTTCTTCTTGTTCTTTTACCAAAGCTGCTATTTGTGCAGCTGGCAATCCCTTCTTATCTTCCCCCTCACACATATTAATCCCTTGACCCCCAGGGCCTAAGAGATGAAATTTTACCCGGGAGTAGGAGCTTCTATATTGTGTTTTGCAAAAATTACATTTCCATACATACTCCCCACCTCCAACACATTGAGAAATTCTTGTGGTGTGTCTCCATAAAGGAGACCCTTTATCAATTTTAAATCTTTGAGATCCCTCCCCACCCACTAAGCCTCGACTACTCATTGTTGCAATCTATAACAAAAATGAAAAAAGAAAACTTCAAAACTTATACAAAAACTTATACTTCAAAACTTATCAAAAAAACTAGAGAATATGGTTCAAATGCATACCTTAATCACTCAAATAGACTGAATAGTGCTTCTTGGAAGGTGTTTGCCACTCCACAATCGAGCTCCTTCAAATACAATCACCTCACTTCAAGCTTGCATGAATGAGAGAGAATAATAGAGAGCACAATGAGAAATAAAATCTGTTTGGAGACTCATAAAAGGGGTCGTTTTAGGGTTAGAAGCAAAAAAAAAGAATATAAAAATGCTTTTTTTAAGTCATTGTTTGACTTTTTTAACTCTTACTGTCGTGGGTCCTTGAGGATTCGTGTGGACTCGCGCGAGATCCTCATGGATCCGCCCGGATCCTCCCGGGTCCGTGACGGATCTGGGCAGGGTCCGTGCAAAAGCCTGTGGATCTGTCCGGATCCGCGAGCCGTGGATCCAGATGGATCCACAGGCTTTTGCACGGACTCTGCCCGGATCCGTCACAGATCCGACGCGAATCCAGACCCGGACCCGGATCTAGGCCTGTACAGGCAAATCCGGCAACTAAGGATTGCTCCTTAACACCCTTAGTCTTAATTAATGAGATCACTACTCCAAAGTGTTCTACCTTCAACTGATCACTACTTATTATTGCATATCACACGGCCCATATCAACCACAGAGAAACCTTAGATACTTAAAACAAATTGTGAAGTCTTATTCAATAAGACAATTTTATAGTCTATCAAATATCTTGTTCTCTATGATAGAGACATGATAGTATGCTCTGCCCCTGATTGCTTGTCCTCAAGCAATTTCGGGTTTGGGAGATTGAAGATCTCCTCTCCTTCCAACATAGCATCTTCTTCAAGAAGGCCCTGCCATTTGATCAAGAATTCAGAAATTGTCTCATTCCTCAATCGTTTCTCTCATGTTGAGAAGGGCTTTTGGTTCCAAGATTAGTTTACCCTCATCCTCTAATGGGGATAACTCTACACATGGGTTGACATGTTGCCCTGGCACTTTCTTCAGTCAAGATAAGTGAAAGATGTCGTGGATACAACTGTTCTCAGGTAACTCCAAATTTGTAAGCTACTTCACTTACCTTTCTTAGGATCTTATATGGTCCATAGAATTGGGGATTTAGTTTTTCGCTACATTAACCTTGATGGAGGATTGCTTATGTGGATGCAGCTGCAAGAATACTAATTCTCCAACTTCAAATGTTCTCTCAGTGCAGTTTCAGCCAACATAGACATTTTGTTGATTATGTGCTTGATGCAAATTGTCTTTGAGGGTATTCATAATGTCCATACTTTTTTGTACAAATCTTTTGCCCTTGGTACTCGGCAATAGTTTGAAAATCGCCAAACTCATCGCGGACTCGACTGGACTCACTAGTCCAATGGTGAGCCGAGTCAACTTGCCATGGATTCGGGAGTCGAGTCTCAATGAAGCACTCCTGTTGGACTCAAGAGTCTGAGGCATGGACTCGCCTGAGTCAAACATCAGGACTCGCGAGTCTGCAGCAAGGACTCTCGTCACCTAAAAAACATGCCCAGTCAGTCTATTAAGTGATTTTTTTTCAACTTTTTCATTCATTTTATGTTTGCTCTTGGTCATAATAAGGCTTCATGGTGTGGAAAAGTTGAACAATCAACATCAAATCAGCAAAATACATGGAAAAAAAGAATTTTTCTACTCTTTTTGTTTTGTTTTCTATCTATTATTTTTTTCTGTTTTCCTTTTTGACTTATTTCCTTGCATTTTTATCTTATTTTTTAAATACTATTTTTATCAAATGATTCATTATCAATTTTTGGTTGTTTTTCCATAAAACCCTGTTGATTTTTTTATTTTTTTCATGTTAAGTCAACTTCAATTAGAAAGGGCAAGGCAGCCTCAAAATCAGGAAAAACAAAAGATGAGGCATGGAAGTATAAAATAAAGGGAAACAAAAAGGGAGAGGTGACTTGCACGGAATGTGGCAAATGGATGACAAGTGGAGTGAATAGATTAAAATACCACCTTGCTAGAATACTTGGACAAGGTGTGGAAGGCTGCCCCGAAACAACTTTAGATATTATTAGACACATGAGGGCCCTTCTTGCTAAATATGAATTACAAAAAGAAAGTGAAAAAACAAAAAGAAGCCATGATAGCTACAATGAATCCAAATGCATCTGACTCGACTCCCCTTGGTCGCACTTGCAAAAGTGCAACCTTCTCTCATCATCAACTAAATTCATCTATTGCTGACAATGTGAATGAGGTTATTGAGACTCGGAATCCTCTTTCATCAAACCTAAAAAAAATATTCCACGCAATGCTCCAGGAGTACAACCTTCACTTGAAAGTACATGATGGAATAAAGAAAAACATGAGAAAGCAATGATAGAAGTACGAAATGTTTTGTTATGGTAAATTGATGTTGTATTAAACAAAGGAGATGAAAGTTCCTTATATATATTTACAAAGACGATGTTTCTAAAAGAAACAATTGTGAACTAAAGATGAAAATAGAAAATACCTAATAAACTAAAGACTGACTAAGATGATCATTAAAGAAACATTACAATATTCCAATACCCTCCCTTAATGGTCATCGTCTAACTACTCTACAAAAGACTGTACATGCCTTACAGTCATAAACTATTCAGAACATTCTATTGCTACTAAGACCTTCTGCAAAATATCAATGAGCAAGAAAAGCCAAAATCTATTCAGAAAAAATAGAGAAGGTTGTCCCCTTCTTCAAAATGCTATGCAACAAGAAACAAGAGCTTGCCAATGACTCTGCCATTGCGTCTACCACTAACCCTCCCAAAATCTGCAAAACATTTGACTAGAAATCATCACAAAACATCCAACCTGATGTTGAATAACAAAGTTGTCCCTCCTTGTAGCCAAAGACACACGCTGAGAACAATTGCCACGATTGAGGAAAAATTGGCCAACTCTCCAAATTTTCGAGAAAGAGCACGATGCCCTAGAACAAACTACAAAAAGTCACAAGTTTTTCGAAGAAAAATCGAAAAAACCAAACATTATTTTTGAGATGAAAAATCAATTAAAACAAGACAATAGAATCCGAGACACAGATTAGAGAATACAAAACTTCGTTTTTGAGGAAAAAATGGTAAAACCCGACAAATAATTTTTGAGGAAAAAATTATTAAAATCCAACAGATAATTTTTGAGAAAAAAATTATTAAAACCAAACAGATAATTTTTTAGGACAAAATTATTAAAACCGACCAAAAATTTTTTTAAGGGAAAAAAATTATGAAAACCTATCAAAAAATTTTGAAGGTAAAAAATTATGAAAATCCATCAAAGAAACCTTCATGCAGCAATACAAGAGACTTTGCGTGGTAAACAACATATGCAAGCAACATGCAAGTACATGCAACCCTCGAAAATAGAGACTTTTGCTGAAAACAAGAAATCGCGTGATCAAAACCCTCGACCAGACTCCAATTTTCAGCAAAAGCCTTCGAAGAGGAGCCACAAAATTTTCATAAAATAGCTCCAACAATTTTAATTTTAAAAAATTGAAAAACAAATTTCTGGAAAAAAGTCCAGATTAGAAGAGGCTCGAATTTTTCTTAAAAAATTTGCCAAATTTTATGAAATCCCATCGACCCGCTCTAATACCATGTTATGGTATATTGATGTTGTATTAAACAAAGGAGATGAAAGTTCCTTATATATATTTACAAAGAGGATGTTTCTAAAAGAAACAATTGTGAACAAAAGACAAAAATAGAAACAACCTAATAAACTAAAGATTAACTAAGATGACCATTAAAGAAACATTACAATATTCTAATAGTTTTGGTACTACAACAATTTGTCTTTCAATGTGGCAAACAGCCCATATTGGGAAGGTTTGGTTACCGCATTTACAGTTGCAAGCAAAGGGGTTTAAGGCCCCAACAACTTATGACTTTAGTGGGCCATTGCTAGAGAAAGCAATGAAAAATACACAGGTTGTAGTTGATGATCAGAAAAAAATTTGGAAGAGAAGGATGTAACATCTTATCTGATGGATGGACAGATTAAAGAAATAGGACTCCTCAAATTCTTGGATGCATCTAATGGTGCAATGGTATTCCTCATGTCTATAGATGCCTCAAATGAAATAAAAAATGCTAAGACTTTGTGCAATTTGTTAGATGATCAGTTGGAGTTGAGAATGTTGTACGAATTATCATGGACAATGTAGCTGCATATGTATCTGCAGGTAGAATGCTTATGGAGAGGCATCCTACAATTACATGGAGTCCTTGTGCTGCACACTGCTTGGACTCGTTGTTAGAGGATATTGGAAAGATTTGCTAGGTGAAAGGGGTGGTTGAAGATGCTAAAGTGTCACCAAATTCATCTACAACCATACTTAGGTACTCTCTTTGATGAGAAAACACACAAATAGCAAGGACCTTGTGCGACCAGGAGTGACACAATTTGCTAGCCATTTCCTCACATTGCAAAGCATTTTTGGTGTCATTCCTCATCTTAAGCAAATGTTTGTGTCTAATGCTTGTCTACAGTCTACATACTCAACAAAACCTGAGGTGGAGAAGATAGTAAGCATTGTTTTTTATGATGGGTTCAGCAAAAGTGGAGACGAGTTGATCAAGGTAAGTAACAAACCCAAATATAAACTTTATACAACATTATCTACTTGTTTTTCTAGGGGATAATTTTGTAATAATTTAAAATTCGTTTTCATTTTTCTATGTGACAAAACCTTTGGTAAGGGTCCTTTGTACGGTGGATGAAGAGGGAATGCCAATGGATTTCATTTATGAGGCCATGGATAGGGCCAAAGAGGCCATTTCACATTACTATGGCAGAAATTCAAAAAAATATGAAGTCCTTTAGTGCATCATTGTTCATAGGTGGACAAACCAACTCAACCAACCGATACATGTCTTTGCATACTACTTGAAGCCAAGATTCTACTTCTCTGATTCATTTAGGGCTGATGAGGTCATGCCAGGTGTTATTACATGCATTGATAAGAGGGCTCCTGACAGTGACTTGAGAGAAAAGGTTCTTGATGAGTTGGAGGTGAGATTTGGCATTCGCTATATCTTATTTATGATTCATGAATTTGGAAATATTCACTCGAGTTTGAGTTTTTGACAATTCTTTTTTATAAATTAAGAAATGTTCACTGTTCAAGATCTACAACAATGCAAAGTGGAGACTCTTCTCTTCACAACAAACAATTGACAAGAGAGAAAAACAACAACCAGGTAGAAAATTTTGTTCAATACTAGAAGAAAAAATAAGAAACTCAATAATGATTATTAATTTGTTACAACTTACATTTTTTATTCAATTCTAAATTTCTAATATTTCTATATTTTGTTTGTAGATTTATGATGGGAGAATTATGGTGTTGGCACACCTAATCTTCAAAAGATAGTCATCTGTATTTTGTCCCAGCGATGTGCTTTTGGGTATGAACGGAATTGGAGATTATTTGAGAACATTCACACGAAGAAGAGAAATAGGTTGACCCAGAAGAGACTCAATGATCTTGTATTCGTTCAGTACAAGCTTTGCCTACGCACTAGAAAGGTGGAGGGTGTTTCACGAGTCCATTGACTTGGACAAAATTGATCCATATGGTGATTGGACCATGAGTGAACAAGATGGTGATGATGTCCTCCTTACTGAAGAAGATATTGCAGATTTAGAGAGAGGAGCAGCAGCAGAAGCAACAAAATTTGATGATTCCAATCAGATGGAGGATGATGAAAATGAGGACTTCGATGTTGAAGAAGAATTAACTCCTCCTTTAGATGCATCAACACCTACTAGTTCAAGACATGAAAAATTGAGTTATATTAGGAGAGGGAGGAGAAGATGTAGTCTTTAGTTTGTTGTTTTTCACATTTGGACATATCATTATATCTAATTTTGTAAACATTTATAAACTTATGCTGCTGTCATACATTTTAAAGTTTGCAATTATAATGAAATTTCAAATATTGAGTGTTAGATATTCATATGACATGTGTAATGTATCAATTATGGTTCTTATGTTCTCTAAATGCATTAATTTATTTTTGTTTTTATGTAAAACAACAGTTTTTTCTTTTGCCGAGTCCTTTCCCGAGTCTTTTCCACGTCCGAGTCCGAGTCCAATTTTTTGATCTATCGAATCTGAGGTGAGTCCGAGTATTTCAACTATGCTCAGAACTATTGTGAAATCAAATTTATGAAGAAGTTTGGTTCATACCCATACAATGCTTTGAAAGGGCTCATCTTGATTGAAATGTGATGAGTGGTGTTGTAGCAATATTCACCAAGATGTAACCATATTATCCATGTGTTTTGTAGGTTGGTAACATAGTTCCTTAAGTACCCCTCTATCCCTTGTTAACAATTTTCGTCTGCCCATCCGTGTGAGGGTGGTAACTTGTGCTATGTGTGAGTTTCACAACTGCTAATCTCAAAAGCTCTTGCCAAAATAGGCTAAAGAATCAGTTATCCCATTCACTGGCAATGTTCCTTGGAAGACCATGTAATCTGAAGATTTCTTTAAAGAATATTTTCGTTGTTTGTGGAGCTTGATGTTTGGTAGATATCACCATGAAATGTCTTGGTGAGCTCATCCACCACCAAATAGATGCAATCCTTCCCAACCCTATACGAGTAAGGGATGTAAAATACATGTTTGGTGGCTTTACTCAAATTTGTTTCTTTGGCAAATCATGCATTCTTGTACATGCTTGAGGACATCTCTCTTGAGGTCTTTCCAAGAATGTTTCTCTCGTATTTGCTTATAGGTTTTATAGTACCCTTGGTGGCTTGCTACAGGATTGTTGCGGTACTACTTAATAATTTTATCCTTCATCCTTGAGATGGGCACAAGGAATATCATAATCTTATATAGGATAAGCTCTTCTAGTATATCATTAGCTTGTGGGTCTTTGACATACCCTGCAATGATGTCAATTTTCCAATCTTAGATGATGCTTGTTATGGTGTTTAAATGAGGTCGTCTAGACAAGGCGTAAGGTAAAACACTATTTGTCCCTTTGACATTCTCAATATCAAAATCGTAAGCTTGTACTTTACTTACCCACTCATGCTGACAGTCATTAAATCTTTTTGATTCATTAAGAACCTGAAGCTATTATGATATGTCTTGACATTGAATTTTCCACAAACCAAATATTGTCAAAACTTGGCTAAGGCATGCATGATAGCTAGCATCTCCTTATCATAAATTGTGTGATATCTTTCGGTCTCGGTGAGCTTGCGATTTTCAAATGTAACCAAATGCTTGTTTTGCATAAGGACCTCTCTAATACCATCTCTAGAAGCATCATACTGCAACTCAAAGGACAATCTAAAATCAAGAATAGCTAAAACAAGGCATGAGCTCATTGCTTACTTAAGTTTTTACTAAGGCTTCCTGTGAAACTTGACTCCACACAAAGGCACCCTTTTTAGTAAAGTTTGTGAGTGGGGTGGTTTTGGAAAATCCTTTTACAAAGCGTCTATAGTAATTGAATAATCCCATGAAGCCCCTTAGTTCTATTAGGGTTTTGGGTTTTGGCCATTCCTTAATAGATTAAATTTTTTCTCAATCTACACTCACACCTTGTGCATTGATATTGTGACCTAAGTAAAGGATCTCTTCTAGGGCAAAATCACATTTTGAAGCTTTAGCATAAGAGGATTCTTGTTCCAAAATGCTTAGGACTTCCTCAATGTGTTTGAGATGTTCTTCCCATGTCCTACTGTAAATGAGATTGTTCATCAAAAAATGAGTAGGAATTTTCCTAGCTGTTTCAGGAATATATGATTTATGCATGACTAAAATGTTGTTGGGGCCAAAGTAGACAAACTCGTCGATTAATCGCCGAGTTGGAAAAACTCGCCAAGTTTTCCAGCTCGGCAATTTAATCAGCCAAAAACTCGCACCCTCAAACTGCCGAGTTTTTGCTAAAAACTCGCCCGCATGAGTAGTATACAGCCGCTAGTTAAAAAAACAGCATTCTATTGTTTCATTTGGATTTTTGCTCTCTCATTGGCGACTAGGGAATAGGTGGATTGACTTTCGAAGCCATTTTAAGGCGTGTTCAAGTAGATTGAAGGCGGATTTGAGTGGATTGAAGGCAAATTTCAACCGTTTTTGAAGAAAAAACACATTTCCAGGTAGGGTTTTGCTGAGATTGTTTTTATTTCTTTTCAAACATTCTATTTTGCTTTTGTTGAATCTAAATGAATGTAAAATCATTTCTAACTAGTTAGAAATGATTTTGAATCATTAGAACAAGATTCAACCGAGTTTTGGACAAATTTTTAAGAAAATAATGAATCTATCAAAAAAATTTTGAAGAATATCTTTTTTTTTTAAAATATCAAACCCTACCATTTTGTTTTTGTTTTTTTCAACTTTGAATGATGTCTAAAAAGATTGAAACTAATTTAGATAGTTTCTAACTTTGTTTATTTTATTACCTAAAATATTTATTAATTTATTTTATGTTTTGAATTTCTATGTGTAGAGCAGCAATTAACCATTAAATCAGCATGGCAAATTTAGGAGAAGAGTGGCCACAAACACCATACCCTTCTGGATTTATAGGCACCCGGCCTATAAATGCTAGAGATAAAGGATGGAGGTATGCCTATGAAGCACCGAATGAGCCCGGGAAAGTAATTTGCATAAGGTGTGAGAAAGTAATTTCTAGAGGCATAAACCGCCTCAAATACCATCTTGCAGGCATTAGCAAGCATGATACAAATCCATGCAAAAAAAATACAAAGGAGATAAGAAGATTTGTTAATGCCCTACTTGTAGTCGGGGAAGAGAAAAAATTACAAAGGGAGAGGGAAAAATTAGCTATAAGGGCAGCCATAGCTGAAACTAAAGGTGTTCCCATAGACATTGAGGAAGAAGAAGAAGCACTTGAGAGCATAGTGGGCTCTTTTCGTGGCCCACGCATCCGCAAAAATAGGGCCTCTTTTACTGCTTCTGCTTCCTCTAGTAGAGTGCCACCAGCAGCATCAGCATCAGGGATAGACAATTTTTTTGTGCACAGGAATACACCTAGTGCACAACCATCATTAGAGGCCACTGGATGGAACAAGGAGGCACATGACAAAACTGATATTGCATGTGCTGATTTTTGGTTTTTCAACAATATCCCATGGAGAGTGATTGAGAGCCCCTATTGGCTCAATTTGGTGACCGCAATGACAATTTCGGGAAAAGGGTACAAGACCCCTTCTCGCAGGTATTTGATTGGGAAGTAAGTAAATAATCGGAATCTACTTGGTTTCATTTTGAAATTTTAATTGTTATTACTTATTTCTTGTTTATTAAATCAAAATTGAGTACTAAGACTTGATTTGACTTTGATTTTGTAGGTTGCTTCTAAATATTGTTGATAGGGCAAAACTAGTGGTGGAGGAGCAAAAAAAAGAGTGGAGTAAGTATGGCTGCATCATTCTTTCTGATGGGTGGACAAATGGAAAAAACCAAACCATCATTAATTTTTTGGTTGCTTGTAAGGATGATGTTGTATTTTGGAAATCGGTTGATGCCTCGAGCAAAGTAAAAAATGCACAAACTTTGGCTTTAATGTTGGAGAATGTTATCATGGAGGTGGGAGTAGAGAATGTGGTGCAAATCATCACAGATAATGCAGCAACATATGTGGCAGCAGGTAATTTTAAATTTTAATATTTATGTTGCTGCTTGCACATGATATTTAATTTAGTTTTTAGGTAAAATATGGAAATTGGAAACTAATTATTGCATTGAATCTTGATACTAATATGCCAGGTAGAATCCTCCAAGACAAGCACCCCACTCTTTTTTGGACACCTTGCGCAGCACATGTCCTTGACCTTCTTTTGGAGGACATAGGAAAACTTGATTGGGTGACTCCAATTGTGGAAGATGCAAGGCGGATAACAAAGTATATCTACAATCACCCTTGGGCTCTAAATTTGATGAGACAATTCAGCAAAGGGAAAGATTTGGTGAGACTCGCAGCCACAAGATTTGCAACGGTTTTCTTGACATTGCAAAGTATTCTTGAGGGCTTGAATTCTTTGAAACAAATGTTTGTGAGTCCACCATGGATTCAATCACCTTATTAAAAGAAGCCCAAAGGACAATTTGTTGCGCGGATTGTCTTTGATGAACCTTTTTGGGTAAAGGCTAAAGACATTGTGGAGGTAATTTCAAGAATCAAAACTTTAATTTTTAATTATTCTTGATTCAAGTCTATCATTATTAATTAATCTTGTTGTAAACTAATTTGTATTTTTAAAATTTCAATTGCAGGTATCTGAGCCCTTGGTGAGAGTTATGCGCATGGTTGATGGGAACCAAACCCCAATGGGGTCTTTGTTTGAGGCCATGGATAGGGCCAAAGAGTCTATCAAGAATCACTACAAGGGGGATAGACTCAGTTATGACCCCATTTGGGAGATTGTTGATAGGAGGTGGAACAATCAGCTCCACCAACCCATTCATGCAGCAAGATACTTCCTAAACCCTCGTTTCAGGTACGGTGATTGAGATTCTTCTTCAGATTTTACTAAGACTTGATTTCACTTTGTTTTTGTAGGTTGTGTACTAAGACATGGTTTCACTTTGTTTTTGTTTTAGATGTGATGATTCCTTTTCAGATCCTAATGGCAAGGTCATGGAGGGCCTCACTACATGCATTCAAAGGATGATACCTGATGTTGCTGAGAGAGACCATGTTGTGACCGAACAACAAATGTATGTAGAATCAAAGGGTAAATTATTCTCTTCAGAGTTGGCAAAGAGAGCAAGAGGCACTCAAACCCCAAGTAAAAGTAGAACATTTGCAATTTTGCCATTTGGTAAATTATGTTTTGCTTGTCTCTTTTCTTTCTAACTTCTCAATATTTTAATTTGCAGAGGCTTGGTGGCAAAGTTGGGGTGGGAATACTCAACATCTAAAGAAATTCGCTCTCAGAATCTTATGTCAGCCTTGTAGCTCATCCCATTGTGAGCAAAATTGGAGCTTATTTGAGTCCATCCACACAAAGAAGAGAAACAAGTTAGCTCAAAAACGCCTCAATGACCTTGTTTATGTGCAATACAATCTTAAGTTGCGCATGAAGATGGCAACAAAAGAACCAGCTGGTCCAATTGATTTGGACGATACAGATCCTTACTCTAATTGGACGGCATAGGAGCAGCCTCCTTTGTTTACAGAGGATGACATCGCTGATTTGGAGAGGAAGGCTATGGAGGGGGAGGGGGGTGCATTTGGTTTCACATTGGATGACATTGAGGAGGAGGATGCGGAGGAGGATGAGGATTCAAACGAGGAGTCATTACCAATGCCAGTGCCAGAGGTAGGAGATACATCAGGAGGGATACCGAGCGAAGAGGCACAATCACGCTCAGTGCAGGCTTCTACTTCTAGGACTAGGCCCACTACTTCTAGTTCCTCTCCCAGTCCCTTCTTTGGTCGTAGACTTGGGAAGAGGAAGATGTAATTCAAATTGTAATTTGTAATGATGTATAACTTTACTATTTTGCTTCCAGACTTCCAGTCATCAGCATTCCACATGAGAATGCGATTTTGTACCCACTATGCATTTATATATATCTAAACTTAACTTGTTTCTTTTGTTTTCTCATTAATTAACTCATTGGATGCATCTTCTCATAGAATTTTGCAAAAAAAATGCATTTTTAATTAAATTTTATGCTATTTTTAAGTTGCCAAGTTTTTCCAAAAACTGGCCGAGTTTTCCCGAATAATCTTTTCCAGGGCTTGGCGAGTTTTAGGCGAGTGAGAGTTTGTCAACTTTGGTTGGGGCATTTGTTAGTCCAAAAGGTAGGACTGGGAACTCAAAGTACCCATAATATCACCAAAAAATGGATTTCGGAATGTCTTCTTTTCTGATCCTTATTTGATGATACCCTAATAACCTTAATAATAGATAAATTTTGGAAAAGTATCTACCTCCATGGAGTTTGTCAATTAACTCATCAATTCTTAGTATGGGATATTGGTTCTTTATTGTTTTCTTGTTTAAAGCCCTATAGTCTCTATGCATTCTCATGGTACCATCCTTTTTCTAAGTAATACTACAATCATATATTGTGCAATCTACTCTTCTTGCCCATGTCTCAAAATCATTTTCGTTATTTAGCAGGGGACTACTGTTGGGGATCCGTCAGGTAACCCCTCCGAGGTGACTTCTTGTCCCTCATGTTGGAAGCAAATTTTCAAGTTTCGGAGGTCAAACCTGAAGCATCCTAGGAAGTATATCTTAGGGGTGCTTAATGTTATATCAACGTTTCCCCTAAGGTAATTTGTAGTTGAGAAGCTATTTTAATACATCAAGGCATAGCTCTTGTAGCAATGGCTGTTGTAAATCCCTTAAAGTTTTTAGGTTTCAACTTCATCTTTGCAACTAATTTCTCACTAATGAAATTATGGGATGCTCTGCTATCGACTCGGGTGATAACCCTTTGTCCTTTGATTTTGAATAGATGGTGCTTGGAAGCTTGAGAGATGGTGGCTAAAGTCCCACTCTTCATTTTCAAATCTTACCTTCTCCTAGGATTTTCTTTTGTTTCTGCATTGGATGTTGCTTCTATGTGATGCATTCAGCTTCCTTTTCCATGTGTGACCATGTTCCCATGGTTCTTTGCACTTGAAGCACAAATTCCTCTTTTTTAGGCCACCTCGCTGTTTTTGGGTGTCTTCAAAGATTTTCTCAAATTAGACAACCAAAAAGAAATGAAAGCAAATAGAGGAAGTGAATAAGAAGCCAAAAGATTGTGACCCATCACAGAAAACAAACATTAAAATTCAGTGGCCCTGATTCCTCTGAGGCAACAAGCACTCTAGAAAATGAAATAGTATATATCCATATAACCATGCACAAAAAGAAAAGTATTATTTCTAGCTGAATCCCATTTAACAAAGAAGAAAATTAATGGGATAAGGCTTACGAAGTAAATTTCAAAAGTTATTGCTGCTAACCTGTGGACATCGAACCAACAAATGTTTCCAGAAATCTCCATGCTACAATGAATAATGCATGATTTGTTACTGCATGTTTACGAACTGATAACATTGTCCTGCAATAAATTAACAAAGCTATCAATAAAAAAATTGAAATTCAACCAAAACTAAATTTGAGTATAGACGAATGATTATGACTTTAAAACAAATTTCTCATTCAGAAAATATATCAGCAAAGATGTGGACCTGTATAGAGAAATCGCCACCTTACAAAAGAACCCCATGCCACAAAAGCAGGTTACCATGTCAAATTAAAACCCAAACTATATTTAAATCAAAAATCAATGCTGCTGTGTACAACATTTGTTATAACAAATTAAGAGACATGTAAATTAGTTTCGAAAATGTACCGCATCATTCAACACAGATTCTCCAAACACTAAAGCATAAAGATTAGTATCGCAACCTAGTTCCTGAACAAGAAGATACCATCAGAAAGAAATAAACCTCAAAAAGGTTAATAAAACAAAAAGTCAATTGCAGCAAACCTCTACAAGTTAAAATAATGTTTGAAGATTTCTCACGTAATAGTAATAATATTCCTCGTTACTCAGAAGCAAAAACATGCAGAAAAACATTAAAATGGAGATAATTTGATTTTGCATGTTTATTGTAGTTTCCCTAACAGTAATAAATATTCTCAAAGACTGCTATAAAAATGAAGATAAAGCAATTGTGTGAAATGCGAAGCGCATAAGTTCAATTGATGTTAATGTGATGTGTGCATTCTAAAAATGAGCTAAACATTAAATTTGAAGGGTTGATGAGGCTTGCTCCCAACCATCAGGATTGTAAGAGAGCCTCCAAGACTATAAGGCTGCTTATTCAAATATTAGGTTTTGATCACAGTGTGAAAAAAGTGCCTCACTCTCTTTGTAGAAATCCTAAATCTGGCTGCTAAAATTGCTGCAAACCTATGTCTGTGGACCTGAATCTTAGCACCTGAACAAAAACTGGAAACAACAGAAGCAAATCAGAAATGAACAAAGTTTTGGAAAGCTGTAAAGGAATTGGAAATTCATTATTTTGAAAAATTTAATCAAACTTTTCATTAAAATATGAATAACCTTCATGAGAAGGTAAGAACATCAACTTAGGCCAAACCCATTGGAGTATAGGCACTGCATTGTGTTGTCGTAAATTTTATTTTAATACAATTTATGTCAACTATACAAAAATTTGATCATATTTTCGATTAAATTAAATTTGGTTTATATACTCTTTAAGTATTTTTTATAAATAAGTAAAGCAATTTATTTATTTATAAGTTTTAGTCATCAGATTTTTATTTTTATTTTTAAATTTTAGTTTCTTTTATTTTTCTTTTTTATTTTTGATAATATATTGGATAATATAATATATGTAAATAAATTTGCAATAAGATCTTAAATTCCAAGACACCTATTATTGCAAAATGATTTATATATAATATATTATAGTGTATCATTTTGAGTCTAGCCTATCGAAATAACTTGGCCTTTATATTTGCTTATGAAATATTAAGTAATAACCCCGCTCCACTTTAAGTCATCGGAATGTTTTGATGGTGATTACATGTTTTATTACACATGCATTCAAAAGTGTGAAATACTTTTAAAATCACAAATGTTTAAATCATTGGAATTTTAATAAGGATTACACGTTTTATTGCATGTAATATGTTAAGTTTTAATCTTCAAAAGTCCCAATACATTGGCCAAAGCGGACATTTTAAATACCCTTGCGTTTTCATGCGATTAAGTAAGTAGTATGTAATGTTAAGAGTTTCAAAAGTTCTGATTATAATATTTATCGGGCTTTTCTTTTAACGTTACATGTTGTATGTAAAGAAAACAAATCAATGTAAACTCATTCGGAAATGTCGAGTCTTGCGCGTGAGCTCCAAGTTCATAGAGAGTGTCGTATTTGGACTCTTAAGTCTTCCATGCTAAATTCATGAGAAATCGCCATCTTTGGTTTCTTTTAAGTCTTGGTTTCTCCTTCATTTTTATTTCAAAACGCAATTGAGAAGTTTCGGATTGCAGCTGGTTTTGAGTTCAGGGTTTTATCAGCATCATTCATAGCCATTTTTTTTGCAAGTTTGGGTGCTCCAAACCAAGTATGGGTGTTCATTTTTAAGTGTTTTTATTATCTATTTCTGTATTTTTAGATATTCATGGACGTTTTTAGTCAAAAAATGTGGTTTTCCTGTATTTTTATTATTCGTTTTTGTTAAAAACGTAATAATTTATGCACTTTTTATGGACATTTTAGCCTTGCTTCTCCTTATACAGCCACGTTTAGGTTTTTAATGACGTTTTATGTAAAAATGTGGTTGAATCTGCAAGTATTGCACACGTTTTTGCAAATTTCTTCCATTATTTCCCTACGCCTGGGGTTTTTGTATATACTTTTGTTTTAAAACGGGATTGTTTTTGTTCTTGGTGAATTTTTGAAGCTATGTTTGAGGATTCTTCTTTTTTCTTATGTTTTTCAAATCATATTTGAAGTCTAGTTATTTCTTAAATCCAAAATATCTGAAAGAAACATCAAGAATTTCAATAATGCTAAAAATCAGAATTTCCCATTATTTGCAGCCATAGCCAGAAATTTTACTCACCTTGAGAAATCAGAAATTCCCTTTCATTTCCATGAGATAAGAAATTGCAGCAATATTTGGAACCAGCTGCATATACCTTGCAAAAATCAGTACACTTCATATTTACCATGTAGTTGCAGCATGGTTTGTGTTTCCATATACAGCTGTTTCCAAAATCCTAGTTATGCAATTTTGTATGCTATGATGTTCCAAAATCAGGATTTCTAATCCTAATAGTAAAAATTACTTCATGCAGTGCTTCACGAAATTCAAAGTGTAATTCGCCCCAAAAGTTCCATTTCATGCTTATCCACATTTTGAATTTCGGGATTTTCCATACCCATTGCATATTTCACTACATGTCATTCCACATGTAATGCAATATGTAATCACCTCTGAAATTTCCAACAAATTTTTTCCCAAATCCACTATAATTCCAAAATCTGGATTTTTGAGACCCATTGCATGTATTCTTACATGTAATCAAAAGTGTAACTACCCTAAAAATCTTCATGCTAAGTTTACCCAGATCGGAGATTTTTACACCAACTGCATGTACTGTTACATGCAGTCAAATGCGCAGTCCCGTCTAAAATCTCCTACGATATCCAAGTTTACCCTTTTTGAAAAAGCAATTCCAAGTGCAAATCGGGGATTTTTGACCCGATTGCAAAATGAACTACATATGCAACTACACATGCAATCCTAAGTGCAGTTGGGTTAAAAAACCCCGATTTCACTTTAAGTCTCATATTTTTCCCATGTAGTAGGAACTTTTTGGTCCAACTACACATGCAATCAAATCTACAATGTCCCCAAAAATCCCCAAAATGCAACTTTTTTCCACTCTTTTCTTTATCCAGTTTGCATACACAATTTGTCAAGCTTCAAAATCAAAGTGAGATCTAGATGAGTAAAGATATGGAATTAACGTCAACACTTTGTGACCTTACATTATTTTGGTATTTTCATCTTGATAAAATAGGTGTTCATCTGATGACAGAAGATTCAATCACTACACCAGAGAATAGAATGAAATTCAAATTCCATAAATACCTGACTTCTGTTGCTCCTACTTCAGTGGTCTCGAATCTGGACGAGATCAAAGATACAAAAGTTGGGCATGTGGATATGTCTGAATTCGTTAAGAGGACAAAGGTTGCAAATCCAAAGGATGAGATGCAGAAAATTCTAAAAAGCCATATGCACCTACTCTCAACTTTTCCTGTAGCAATATTGGAACCCGAGTTCGTAATGGCATGTGCAACACATTTTGACAAAGAAACCCGAACAATCAAGGATTCTAAAGTCAGATTATTATTAGACTGGATGCAAAGGCCATTGACAAAGTTTTCCATGTTCTTTCCGACTTGGTATATGCAAATATTACCCATGAGAAAGCTTTAGAGTACTATAATAAAATGAAGGATGACTGTAAGAGAGAAATCAATATTGCTTGGTTTATCAAACCAAGGCAATCAATCTCAACCCGATGGCCTGCAACGTTGTACAGAACTGAGTTCAAAGAAGATATCAATGACATGATTACTCTTCTTGGCAAAACGTGGGGATTGAAGAAGTCCAATGTTTTTGAGCCTTCGATGTTTGAGTATATTGCCATTGTCAAAAAGGGAAAGCAAAAGATTTTCTGGGCAAAGTTAATCAATGACTCATTGTGTGACCAGTTAACAGAGGTGTCTACTACTCATACATTTTATATGAATTCATATCTTGTGTACATTGTTACATCCTTTCGACCATTACCAGGACTATCTTATGAGGGAGACAGAAGCAAATTACTAGTATGGGGATACTACAGCCAATTACCTATGGTTATTGGGAGACACCATTACCGTAGACTTCAAGATGCCTTCTTCAGAAATTTCATGTGTTTGTTTAACAAAACACTAGAGAATAGAAGAGTTTCAGAGGCAGCATGGAGGAAGGTGAATGAATATGGATGTATGTTCTTACAATTCCCGACTTTCACTTACATGAGAATCGGATGTTTTGATGGTCATCTCTACATGTTGCCAAGGTATCCGACTGAAAAGATTGTTCTAATGGAGTTGGGAAGGCAACTTATGTATGTACATGCTAGACAGTCTGCATCTCATAAAACCAGATTCGCAATCTCTACACAGCATCCCTTGGTAATTGGTAGGTATTCACTTACTTCTACTGTAAAAGCTAAGGCAATGGAAACTAAACTACAAGAAATTAAACTGAAAAGGTTTAAAATTAGAGTTGGTTTTGATTATCGGGGCCTGAAGGACAAAATCAAAAGATCTTTTACTCATGTTCATCGTATTGAAGATGTTTGGATTGATCTTCATACAGATAAGGATATCAAAAGGATGGACTATAGCAAGTTATCCTTAGAACAAATTATTGATATGGATCTTGCCGACATTCTGGAAGGAATGGAAGATGACGGAGACATACTAGATCCAGAGTATCAGGTAACAAAGGTTGCATCTCAGGACCTCCCTTCAATCCAATGGTCATTAAAAGAAAATTTCTCCATAATCGAAAATTTCAGTCAATCATGGCTAATACTCACGCTTGGCTTAAGCGTTATGGTATTAAGATGAGAAGGTTTAAATTTGGGTCGGATGATGATACAATTGGACTTGTGGGCTGGAAATCAGAAGTGAAAGGTAAGAACAAAGATAATGCATCTTCTTCTGGAACCACCGTAAAATTGAAATTGAAATCAAAGGAGAAAACTCAAGAAAGTTCAGGTAAAGAAAGGGAAAAGGTGGTAATACAAGAAAGTCTTGAAGTTGAAGATGATCAACAAGAAGAGGAAGTACAAGTACTTCCAGAAATACCAAATACACAATCTACCCTTGATGAAACTACGCAGGAGTTCATTCTTGCGGATGCACCTAGTTTCATGATTGATCCTGATGTTAATTCATTCTCAACAATGTTGACTCCTCCTATAGTACCTTTTGCATTATCTCAAAATACTAAGCCTATTCAGAATACACCTCACGACAACATGGTCGGTGTTTTCTCTTATGTTTCTCACTCATGTTCACCCATAATTCCTTTAATGGAAGGTTATTCTTCCCTTAGTGACTTTGACAAGTTCATGTCAGAATCAATGCCACATGTCACTACAAGATCTACCCCTACTATTGTACGAATTGAGGCACCAACCATCGTCAGCATCACAGCATGTACGAAACCCAGCATGTCACAAGTTGCGTCCAAAGAGACTCCTGTTATCCTATCTAATCTTCCTTCTTGGCTCAGTGTTGCTATTCCAAAGAGAAAGAAACAAGAAGTTTTACCAGATGTTTTCGACATTGAGCAATTGAAACAAGTCAAGACCAAGGGTGCTAAGAGAGCCAAAACAATTTCAAAGCTAAGAATGGACAAAAACAAAACCAAATATGTAGAGATCACAGAACCTCTTATAGAAAAACCTCGTGATGAGATGCAATTGGCTGACTTTAAGATCACCAGGTTAGATTTGGGCAAACAGACACACGCTGGTGGTCAATGATGCTCAAGAATTTGTAGCACTACTAGCCCAGGAGTGCGATGAGCTTAAAAAGAAGAAAAATCAGCTCAAGGAACAGAATGAGTTACTCATAGCAGTAATTCGAAAGGTTACCAGAGTCTCAGAGCAGCTTGATCTATTAGCATCTTCTATTGTGGAAGAATCTATTAGGCAGGTTGAGAGGGCTGGAGAGATGGCTACAGCCATTAACATATGGTGAATCAGATGATGGCTCAAGGAACAAAGTTGATAAAGAAAGCACTCCAAGTGATTACTTATGCTAGAATAGTGTCGTCCCAGTTGAATGGAGTTCTAAGGAATTTCAGTCAGAACTTGGAGTCACTTGGAAAAGACTTGGAGGTTTGGAATAAGTTTTCAAATTTGAAGTTGGAGATGCTATGTGAGAATGGGGTAATACCTTCTCGTGAGAACTACATTAGATCTAAAGAGCTATTGGTGAATAGAAGCCAAGTCATTGAAGGCCTCATAACGGATTTAGAGGTGGCTATAAAGACATGTGCTGAAAAAGAGCAAGAAATTAGCACTCAATTTATGAAGATATCATGCACATTAGTAAGTAATGACCAAGAGGTAATGTCAGAAGATGATACGATCTCAAAATTCTTGTTAATGGTTCACCTTGAGCTTGAGGTGGATCATTTTACACTGGATTCTATTCACAAACTCACAGGTTATCAAACTTCACTCAATCTTCTTCAAACTGTTCTTGAGGAAAGTGATGCCATAGTTTCTAGATGCTCAGATACAATCCTCAAGACAATTGTTGTTGCAGATAACACCATTGTGCCAAACCCAAATGAAATTCAAGAGAGCATTCACAAATTTTGGGTTTTCATGGCACATAATGAAGAAGATTGAAAAGTGCTTCAAGCACTCAAATAAATTTCTCATTGCTTTCTAGGATTTTAGATCTGCATTTTGTTTTGAGTTTTGACAAGTTACACGTAAAGCATAAAATTGCAATTACATATGTAACGACACATGTAAAGTAAAAATTTGCAATTACACATCTTGCTACATGTAGTCAATTTACAGAGGACTGTAATGTTGAATAAGTCAACCCTAGTTAGTTAGTTTTCAATATTTTTCTCATAGCCTCTCTCCTATAAATACAAGAGAGCTCATTGTAAATTTAATCTTTAAGCATTGCAAGAAAACTCTGGAGAAATTGTGCAAGTTCAAACTTTGCTTTAATTTGTGCAAGTTGATTTTTGAGTGAATAAAAAGCAAGTATTTTTCAATCTTTGAGTTAAGGAGACTTGTGGAATTATTTGTGTTGTTATAAGGAGAGTCTTAAATATGATATGTATAGACTTTGTGCTACAATTGTCAATTTGAGTTAATTAAAAGTGAATGCATAGATTTTGAGTTGTGGTTCATATTGATATTAAAGATGGAAAAGAAGTTTCAGGTGTTCAAGTCTTTGTGCTTATCATATTGTTGCTTCATAGTTTAAAACCCTTTCAGGATAGTGTATAAGTCTATGAGCTTATATATATTTCTTAGTCTATAGTCAACTAGTACGCTTAACAATTAATCTTTTGGTTGATTTTGAGTTTATTGGTATTATTGCCCCAACTAATACTTAGAGGTGAAATTGAAAAGTCTTCAGTTTGTAGAGTGCATCTTTATGAAAGTGAAATCCTTCCTGAAGAAAGAGGAAGTGATACGTGAAACACCCAATTTTAGATTAAATTTGAGTTTCTTGTTAAGTTTTAGTTGAATTAGTTGCAATAAAAGAGCACCTCCCCTAAGTTGAGAGGAGAGATTATTTCTCATACACTGTCTAAATATCCCATTTTGCAAGTAGTGTGTCTATGACTACCTACAAAATATTTAGCCAACAATTTTTGGCGACTGCGCTGGGGAAATTGAACACATTCAGAAGCCTCACGCTTTCGATTGATGTTATTATTTTACCCATTGTTTTAGACTTAATTGTTCACACTAGAGGGTTTTCACGTATACGAATGTCGTTCTAAAGGAGAAGGTTCAAAAGGTGTTGCTTTAAGTTGGTCTCAAAAAGTCAAGCTTGATTTTTTTACCAATAAAACTCCTCTTGAACGAACTGCCAACTACCCACCATCCAGAAAGAAGAGCCTTTTTCCATGTGAAACTTCACTCTTCTTTCAGATATCGTTAGTTCCATTTATTTTTCCTAAGATGGCTGCTACAAACCCATGGGGGACAGCCTTTGGTCCTTTAAATCTTAATCCACCTTTGCATTCACTTCCACAAGGCCCTCGCAAGAACTTTCCCAAGTTCTATGGCGATGGCAAGCAACACCCAGATGAGCATATTAAAGCTTTTTACATTGCATGTGGTGTGTTGGGTGTGGAATATCAAGATGTTTCAGTAAGGCTCTTCGTGGAGACCTTACAAGGTATTGTTGCTGATTGGTTCTACAATTTAGCTACAGGAGCTATTGTTGACTGGGATTCCCTAAAAACTAAGTTTGAGGAACATTTCAAGCCTGCAGAAGATGAGAATGCACTACTTGCTCAACTCACACAAATGAAGAAGGATGCGCAAGAGGGTATGCGAGAATTCATCGCCAAATTCAACAAGTTGGCAAATCAGATTCCTAAAACCTCGCAGCCCACTGCAAAGAAGTTGAAGTGCTTCTTCATAAACACGCAGCTCCTAGAAGTTAGCTTCTTGTTGAGAAGAGTCGTTCCAACAAATCTTGCTAATGCTCAAACTCTGGCAACAAAGATTCGAAAGGATCGTTCAAAGGGGAACTCCTTCAACGATGTTTCCACTTCAAGCAGTACAGACCCTATGGTCCAGAAGCTGGCAAATGAGTTACTTGCACTCAAAAAACAAATATCTCAGGGGTCCTTTGCTGCCCCATACAAGGATATCCCACGGAGGACATATCCCAATGATGCTCACAATTATGCAGCAAAGAATCAAGCAAAGCTTCCCCCTCCTCCGAAGAGGCTTGCACTTGAAGCCCTGTCAGGCAACCAAGCTACGAGATACTTTGAGAATGATCAAACTAGTACCTTATCAGAGGATAACCAAATGGAGGACATAGTTGCTCTATACAATGAAAATGATGGAGTAGTTGGCGACTCTAGCATTGGTTATGTACACTATGAGGACAATGATCCAGAAGAGAGTTTTGGTCATGCCTATGTTGTTATGACACGTTCCCAAACGCAGTTGTCACGTCAAAAAGATGAAGCTTTAAAGCAAAGGTTGATGTGCAAACACCTATCATCCTTGCAAAAAGAGGAATGTCGTTGCCAACCCAACTCAAGGATGTAGCTAATAACCAAGTAAGTACATCTACTCCTATTCCGTCTAGTGTACCTAAATCCAATATGACTAATCCTAAGCCTCAAGCTGAAATTTTTTCTTCCTTTCAAGCTTTTGATATCATAGATCATGCTAAGAAGACCAAAGTCCAGATGTCTGAGGTAGAATACCTACAAGCGTATCCAGATCAACTGGAAAGGCTTGCCAAATTTGTCAAGGAATCTCAACCTGCCCAAACTCAAACCACTGCCCCGGAGCCCAAGAGTTTGCCTAAAAACCTTGTTACTATTTCGTCATCTATTCCCAAAAAGATAGAACCTTTCTATATTTCCTATTTCCATCATCAATCGCAATTCCAAACTTTTTCTTGATTTCACAGCCATCATCTTGAAAAACAAGATTGTATCCATTTCCACACATTTGAGGATGAAAGATCCCTAATCCCGGTGACCTTGGAATTTACTATATCTTTTAGAATTTGAATCTTTGACTAACGTTTGGTATCTCTAAATGGTCTTGGCTGAATCCTGATTTCTTTTCTTTTTATTTGTGTTTTTCTAGTTTTTTTGGAGTTTTTTGAAAATAAAACAATTGGATAACAAATGGAAAATAAATAGCATTTGAGAAATGTAAATCCTACTGCAATTCTTATTATTGCTGAATTCTGAAATAGTACATACCCGAATCATTCAGAAATCTGATATATTACCTTCAAGAAAAGATCAAAACAAACATACAATATTGTCCATCACATGAATAAATGCCAGCTACATGGGAATGCTTGATGTGTGCTCCAAATCTGAAGAAGATGCTGTAAATAATCCACCAAACGTCAATGAATGCTAAACCGCCCAGTAATGAGGAAAGGGCTTTCTCTAAACCCCACATGAGTTGATGGAATGAAACGCCTGCAAGCAATAAGCTGGCCGCCAAGCTGAAAGTAATTCTCTTCCCCCAATTGCAATGCCAATACCAAATCAATCACTTCCTCTATCAATCCCAATGCAATGAAATACCAATCCAATCACCAGAGACTTGCTGAGGTTTGCATCCCAACAGTCCAAACTTGAGGATTTCGTCCCAAGCCACAAATCGCTCTCAAGAGCAATTTCACAATTCAAGAGTTTCCAAAATGTCAAAAAGGTAATGAACAATTAGGTCTTCATCTCCTTATAACTCCTCCCAAGTGCAAATCGAACCCTAAATGAGAATTACACTTTGCACTTTATAATAAAGTGCATTTTCCAAATAAAAGCGTCCAATTTATGGGAAAAACATTACTTTATTAAAATGTCATAACTCAAGGCACCAAAAAGTCTTCCGATAGTGAAAATAGTTTATAATACTTCGAGACTTTTCCAACAAACTATAACACAAGGGCACACCTGACCAAATGAAGCCATATTCCCCTTATTACTCCGAAATGGCTATATAAATAGCTTTATTATAAATTATTTAATCGCTAACTTAGGAAATATTTAAATATATTAAAATATTTCCCTTTTTGCCTCTGATAGCCCAAACCAACCAAATAAACAGGAGTCTAACCATGTCACCTGTCTGTGACTGATGTTGAACGAGATGGGTCGACTGGCAGTCCCATCCCTAAAATCTAGGGATGCTCCTAGAAGTTAGGAAACCAATCCTATCGCACTGAAACTGACACCAACTGAAGGGTCATGAAGAACCTCACGACTAGCAATTGTCACAACCTCCTAAAATTTAGGGATATCCCCTAAAATCTAGGAACTGCTCCAAACTGCTTGTAAAGCCAAAATCCGGTCACTGTATGCACTGAATGAGTCCCTATCCATCTCTGCTAGCGTAACTCCTCCGTCTCTGATGTTCACTCTAGAAAGGGGGCATGACAGAGGAACACTCAAAAGATAATGATTTAAGCCTTTAACATAATAAACATTATCGGTATTATGCTTGTCATCAAAACTGATTGAACCTATTCCAACTATCTTAGCAATTTGATCATCTCCAAACCTAATAACACCTCCATCATATTTATTCATCTTTACAAACTTACTCTTGTCACCAACCATATGATTTGAACATCCACTATCAATGATCCAGTCATCCTTATCCCCTCTAGCATGAAAAGTAGACACCATAGCATCTTGGGTTTTAGCATCATCTTCAAAAGATTTTCCTTTCACAATTTTACCAAGGTTAGTAGAACAAGGTTCTTCCTTTACAAGCTTCTTCATAATCAAATTCAACATGAGAAATACTAGCATCTTCTATGACATGATAAGCCTTCTTATTAATCTGTAACTCAATCAGGACATCTAGAAGCATAATGACATCTTACAACAACTAAAACATTTGAAGAGCAACTTACCTCTATAATTTTTGGTACCCTTTTTCATCTTCCTCTCAATCTCATCGAAGTATTCCTCATCAGATTCCTCAACCTTCACTAATTTATCAGCTTTAAATGCAATCTTTGTCTTTGCACTGTTAGTACTGAATTCTCTTATCTCAAAAGCAAGTAAGGAGCCATACATCTATTTTCTGGTATACTGATCCAAATTTTGTGATTCTTCTATAGTAGAAACCTTAGAACTATAGGGTTTATTAAGAATTTTGAGTACCTTTTCACAACTTCATCTTCTTTCAAATCACCACCAAGACCTCTAATCTCATTTACAACATCATCCACCTTCTGTAGATAGCTCGTTATATTGTCATCTTCTTCCATCCACAAGATTTCAAACTTAGTTTTTGAGTTTTGCAACTTAGCCTATTTAACCTTTTCATCACCTTCATAGATATTCTCAAACTTTTTCCAAACACCATGAGTAGTTTCTATAGACATAACTTTTGTTAATTCAGTTTTAGAGAGAGCACTAATAATAGCATACCTTGCCTTAACATTATCCTCAAAAGCTTTGATCTCATCAAGAGTATTTACACCATTCTGTGGTTGTACATATTTTTTCTCAACAACCTTCCAAACCTCATCCAAGAGAGAATTATATATCCTTGCATCTTCATCTTCCAATTAGCATAGTCGGATTCATCAAACATAGGAATAGTCAGTTTGTGTGCCATCAAGATCTCCTCAAGCAGTTAAGCTCTTCTCCAAGGAACCAAATCTCGGATACCAATTGTTAAATGCACAAGACAACTAAAAGGGTGAGGGGGGGTTGTTGAATCAGTTGTCTAATTGGACATTAATTAGTGGCTCAGTTGTCATTGTTGAATCAGAGGAAATTAAACCACCAATTAAAAATTTAAATACCAAAAACATTGAATCTTATAATTCACTGTCTTTCAAATTCACATGCCAATGTTCTTGTCTTCAAGCTTCCATGTTACAAAATATCAAATCACAGCCTCTCAATTGTCCACACTTTTCATCTCCACATCAGATAACATTTCTGCATCTCTCATCAGTGAAGTATATACAGAACATATCAAAAGCCTTGCATATACGTGGTTTTATATACAGGATTATCAGTTCATATATATGATTATCATATTATTTTCATAGATATTTAGCACTCACTCATCTTAATTCATTCAAATGAAGGCATACCTATATATAGAATGTCTCAAGGCAAGTTGTTGTAGACAGTATTATTATTATAGACAACTGCCAACTTCCATAAGCATCTAACAATCATTCCATTAGAACGGTGGTAGATATAGACAAAAAAAAATGCTATCAAACTTTTGAGGATAACAGGTGTTCAATTCTATGAGTTATCTAATAGGTGGCAATAACTAAAATAAACCGGAAGCACCTAAATCATTTTTCAAATTGTCTTACTGTGCCCAATTACAAATATGAGTGCCGGCAACATTAATAGTATTTTTAGATTTTAGTTTTCAGAGACCTTCAAATGCTTCATTACTTCTTCATACAATTGTTCATTCTGAACCAGACCTGATGCAAAACACAACTCCTGTACATATTGAGCAGTCACCAATAAATGAAAAGACTATACTACCTAGAGGCATACTCAGGTTTTAATTTATGTCCTCTATGATGCTTGTTTTTTTACTTTGTAGTATATTGCGGTGCTAATCATATATTTCTGAATATGTACTCATAAGTATGTGCAGGCCTGAGAATTTGTTTACACTTGCAATGAATTTTGAGGAGTCCAATGTGTACCCCGCATGTATTTGAGACCGTTAACATCAATGACAAATAGGTCCAACAAGCAATTCATCCTTTATTTATACCATCCTCACACTTGCAAAATCTCCCAAGGTCGGCTAAACATCTTAACTGAACACAATTCAAATTAGGTCAGCACTTAAACATTCCCGTGATGGAAAGGAACGAAAAAGTGGACCACACCATGTCTTAATTAGGACCAAAAATGCAACATACACGTTACTCTTCAAATTACATTCATCAGAGCATTCAATATGAAAGTGTAAACACCCGAGGTCAGCCAAACCTAGAGTAAACACCATCAAACTTTGAACGCGCACAACTAAACCAAATAAAGATTATAACATTAAAAGCATAATGCTAAAATCTCAACACAAGAAACCAATCAGCAGAGAATGTGGAGCATGCATTTCTCACAGAAAACTTTGCCAAACACACCCACGCATTGGTGAACACCAATTCCTCTGAACTGCAATCTAAAGCACAAAATCTCAACTCTAATACCTTTGAACACTGGTTACCAACATATCCAAACCGCATAAATAGATTTGCAACATAGAAGAAATGTGGAGCAAAACTCTCAACACCATGGCATAGGAAACTCAAGAACATCTGCACTAACTAGTCACTAATGCCAACAGAAGCATGTTGAGATCAATGACAACAACAATAACTCATCCAACTTCTCACTAAACACAAACTGCTATATCTTTTGAATTATTTTACAATTTAAATACAAAATTCTGAAAGATTTTTGTGTGGGCTATTCAGGAAACTTTTAAATGTGTGGGATATTTCAGAGATACAAGACCTATTCTTACACTTAATAAGTGAATTATGTTTAGATTTTGAATTAGAAGTCAAAATTTTCTTCACTTTACCCTTATACTAGGTAGAACTGCACTTTCAAATTGTCCAAAACTAGTACCAACCTTTGCATTTGTCTCCTTTTTTTGAAAATAATATGAAATATCTTTTTCGAAGGTGAGAATCTGATTCTTTGCCAACAATGAACAGACCACATGAATTTTTCAAACAACAGGGGCAAACTACTGATTATCAGAACCATATCTTCTATAACTACAAGATTATTAATCGAAAAACTTTATCCCTCAGATCTATCATCTTAAATGATATAACAGTGACACCCTTTCCTCCAACTTTGTGAAAACATTTGATTTTCCAAAAAAAGAACCTTGCCTTTTTAGACTCTCCCAAAGATCACTTGTGGAAGTGGCATTTCAAACTTTTGAGATGAAGTCATTAGAAACGAACAATTTTGAATAGTTTTCTTTATGATAGCAAGATTTGAAGCCATTACGGTTCTATTTTTTAGCTTATTCTATCACAATTTATATACTCAACAATGCTGTGTATTTTGTTACTCCAGACATTAAAGTTTTGGATTGTCATGTTTTTGGCTTCAAGAAAAATGAACTATTGTGTATTGGCCATGATATGTGACCTAGGGCTTACAAGAAAACTTCTTGACCAAAAAATTACAAACAAACAAAGGGTTTTTAACAAAAAAGTGCAAATTTTGTATGTTTGAAAAAACAAATACAAGGGGTTTCAAAAAAAACCCGTATCGAAGCACTTACTTGTGAAAAGCACTCCTTGATAGCAATCTCTTTACATAGACTCTCAATGAAAATTTTGGTATCTATATATACAAGATACAAGAGAATGTTTCTATAACGAACAGGAGAGAGGAAATAGAAACATTCTTGTAGAGTGAAAGAGAAAGTTTCCATAACGAACAAAAGGAGTTTATGGAAACATTACAAAAAGAGTGACCATTAGAAATAGACGAAAGAGAGAGATAAAATTAGAAACTATCTATTATCGTAATACCCTCCCTTAATGGTCAATCTATCTTTAAAAAAACAAAAATTTGCATGTCCTCAGAAAGTGTAAAAGGCAGCCTTGGGTTGATCAGAGAGGTCTTCAGAAAGAAGGCTCTGCTTTTATCTGATGTCTCATGGAGATCCTTCAATACTATCTAGATCTCTACAACTATCTTGCTAGACGGGATTTGAGGCAGCTGATCATCAGTAACTAAAAGCTTAATGAGCATAACCACTTCACGATTAAGTTCATCAAACTTGTCTTGAGTCGCATCGGCCATGGTAGGACGAGTCTCGGTACCTTGAACAAGCACCTCAAGGCGACAGTACTCGAAAATCGTTAACATGCGCTGCTTCCAAGTGTTGTAGTTCTTTCCATTGAAACGCTAACTACCTTCCAACATAAGACTAGTGAGAGATGCCATAGCACATTTTTCAAAGAAAAAACATGAAAAAATAGAGAAAGGGCACGAACTTCAACGCAGATTAACAAAAGACCCAAAAAATTTGACAAGACACCCAGTGAAGAACTCAAAAAACCCAAATAGAATTTGTTGTCAAATTTTGAATTCGCTAGCTCGAAAATTGAGGCACAGAAAACGATGCACCCAGAAAAAAGCAAGATTGACCCAGTTGAGATCTGTAAAAACCCACCAAGATTATATTGGCAGATTTTGGATCCACTTGCTCGAAAATCGAGGCACAAAAATTGAGGCACCCAAAAAAAATGAACGACAACCCAGTTGAGCTATCGAAAAACCCACAAGGAATCTGCAATCAAAAAAAATTCTGACTTGAACTGAAGGGTCAAAACTCTCGTTGAAAATGCAGAAACCCTAGACGGGTCGGTGAGGAAAAAAATGCAAATTTTGAACACACTCGGGGCAAAAAAGCTTCTTAAATCTTGAACTAATAATTTCAAAAAAGAAATTAAAAATTTTCAAA
Source organism: Chamaecyparis obtusa (assembly GCA_027943335.1). Taxonomy (NCBI): domain Eukaryota; kingdom Viridiplantae; phylum Streptophyta; class Pinopsida; order Cupressales; family Cupressaceae; genus Chamaecyparis; species Chamaecyparis obtusa. The sequence continues at coordinate 206,494 of BSBK01003968.1, read as the reverse complement.
GAGGCCAGGAATTTGCTCTGATACCATATTGTGGTAAAATAATGAATGTGTTATTAAACAATGATCATGAGTGATCTATATATACAAGATACAAGAGAATGTTTCTATAATGAACAAGATATTAGAATAATATTTATGTTTCTTATTAATGCTCACTATTGTATCTTATTGTATCTCTGTAAATATTAGAATGTTTCTAATATTTAGGTGTAGTCTAGAATAGAATGTTTCTATTCTATTCGACTCTCCTCTTTGTATATATAGATCATTTGATCTCTGATTAATCAGTCAAGTATTCTGCCATTTACGTTTGTAACATGGTATCAGAGCCATTATAAGGAATTTTTCGAAAACCCTTATAATTTCATGACTAAAATTTTCAAAATTTTTTGGGTCTGTTTTCTTTCGAAATTTTTTAAAAATCTGGGCATAGTCTTTTCTGAGTGCAGTTTATGGTGTCTTTCTTGCACAAACAGTGTCATTTTTTACTTCACAATCCAAAAACGACTTCATTGGTGGAAGCCAACAGCATTTTGTTTCACAAATCCACCATTATTATCAAGAAATCTGAGTTTTTTTTCAAGCTTTTTTCAGCCGGTGCTGTTTTTTTCAAAACCCTAATTTTTGGGCTCGGAAATTTTTTTTGATTACAAATTCTTGGTGGGTTTTTCGAGATCTCAAATGGGTTGTTGTCAGATTTTTCTGGGTGACTCGATTTTTGTGCCTCGATTTTCAAGCCAACGGATTCGGATTCCGACATCATATTCTTTCTGGGTTTTTCGAGCTCTCTTCTGTGTACTTCTCTGTTTTTTCTGGGTCTTTCATTTTCTCACCTCGAAGTTTGTGCCATTTGAGATATTCACATATTATGAGCATCTGTATCAACAGCATCAGAAGTCAGACTCAATTAAAAAGCAAGCCAATGCTGCCCAGCACTCAAAGCAAAAAGAATCTATCTACCATGCCTTTATGGCTAGCATACCTGCAGATCATGTGAAATCTTTTGCCTGGTACATAGATTTTGGTGCCTCCCGACATTTCACTCACAAGCATGATTGGTTTGTTGAATTCACTCCCTATTCTGACTCAGTAATCTTTGGAGGCGGCGAAGAATACAATATTGTCAGCAAGGGCCATGTTCAGATTCAGTCCGGAAGAAGAAGACTCACGTTCCTCAATGTATGTTATGTTCCTAGCATGAAACATAATCTTCTATCTGTTAGTCAGATTATGAAGCACTCCCCTCAGTTGGATGTTGTTTTCAGTGGAAATAAGTGTTCGATTATTGATCGTGCTTCTCACACTACACTTGATGTCGATCTTGAGGATCATGGTATTTATAGGCTTGTAGATTCAGGCGATTCCCTTGAGCGTGCCTTCATCACCAAATCATCTGCTCTCAGCAGCCTCTGGCATCAGCGATACGGTCACCTGAACATTCAGTATCTAGCACAACTTGCTCGGGATGATTTAGTCCATGGCCTACTTGATATCCAGACCCAGAACCATCGCGTTTGCGGAGCTTGCCAAGCAGGGAAGCAACATAGGACATCATTTAAGGATGGTGAATCATGGCGGGCATCTAAAGTACTCCAACTGGTCCACGCTGATGTATGTGGTCCTATGAATACTCCTGTTACTGGGAACAGGTACTTCTTACTCTTTGTGGACGATTTCAGTCGCAAAATGTGGGTATATTTTCTTAAGCAAAAATCAAATGCTTTTCCTGTATTTCAGCAATTTAAAGCCCTAGTAGAAAAAGAGTCGGGTTCCCCCATCCGTACTCTTAGGACCGATAATGGGGGGGAATTCTATTCTTCTGCTTTCTCTGCCTTTTGTACTACTCATGGCATTAGATGTCAGTTCACCACACCTCACACCCCTCAGCAAAACAGTGTTGTAGAGCGTCAAAACCGTACCATCACAGAAATGGCTAGGGCTATGCTAGAACATAGAAATGTTCCTAGAAAATATTGGGCAGAAGCAGTATCCACAGTTGTCTACCTTCTTAACCGGTCACCCACCCTTGCAGTTAAACATAAGACTCCTGAGGAAGCATGGTCTAGTCACAAACCTAGGATCAACCATTTGAAAGTTTTTGGCTCTCTAGCATATGTATGGATTCCTGATGCCAAACGCGCTAAGTTGGATTCCAAAAGCCAGAAACTCATGTTTATAGGATATAGTCACACACATAAGGCCTACAGATTGATTGATGTAAACACTGATCGTTTAATCTTCAGTCGTGATGTTGTGTTTGATGAGGAACTCAGACCATTTCAGCTCTCTACCTCCCCGCCGCATTCCGAGATTCAATCTTCAGCAATCTCTAACTTGGGTCCTTCTATTTTATATGATTCATCCGATGCTACTGATACACCACCTCAGCCACCTCCAGATAACACAGCTTCTGCTCCTGCTTCTGCTCCTGCTCCTCATCCAGCTATTCCGACAGCATCTGATATTGGCTCCTGTACTCTTCGGCCAAAATGGTGGGCTCAAACGATTCGTGATCTTCGCCCTGATGAACTCATTGAGGGTAGAACCTCCAGAAATAAGAGCATTCAGCACAACACAGTTAATGTTGCTCTTATGGCCAACATCCACAGTATCCCTGAGCCTCAGACATATGCAGAGGCCAAAGGAATTCTAGAATGGGAACAGGCAATGGATGCTGAGCTTCAGAGTCTTCAAAAGAACCACACCTGGGTTCTTTCAGATCTCCCTCCTGGGAAGAAACCCATTAGCTGTAAATGGGTCTATAAGGTCAAGTACCATGCAGATGGTACCTTGGACAAATACAAAGCCAGACTTGTTGCTCGAGGATTCACCCAGCGCGAAGGCATTGACTATGAGGAGACCTTTGCCCTGACAGCCAAGATGAGCACTATTCACCTTCTTTTTGCCATTGCAGCTCAGTATGGTTGGAAAGTTCATCAGATGGATGTGAAGAGTGCTTTTCTCAATGGTGAATTACAGGAAGAAGTCTACATGATGCAGCCCCCAGGTTTCAAGGTTGCCAGTTCAGAACCAGAAGTATGTAGACTCCAGAAGGCCCTTTATGGTCTTAAACAAGCCCCTCGGGCTTGGTACATAAAGATTGATCAATACTTGGTTGCTCAGGGATTTCAGCGTAGCCCGTCAGACAATAATCTGTATATTAAACACTCTGGTAATGATATTCTTTTCCTTGTTGTCTATGTGGATGATTTGATCATTACTGGGAGTTCAGAACATTTGATTTCAGAAATCAAACAGGATCTATGCAGAACTTTTGATATGACAGATCTCGGATTGCTTCATTATTGTTTAGGTATTGAGGTTTGGCAAACTGACAACAGTATTTTTTTGTCTCAGTCCAAGTATGCCAGAAATTTGCTTGACAAGTTTCGAATGCAGGATTGCAAACCTGCCTCCACTCCAATGGAGACTGGTTTGAAATTGTCCGCACAATTTGATTCTCCTCCTGTAGATGAAACACTCTTCAGGCAACTAGTAGGTAGTCTCATCTACCTTACTGCTACTAGACCTAATCTCAGTTTTGCAGTCAGCTACATCTCACGGTTCATGACGAACCCCAAGACTGATCATTGGATTGCAGCGAAACGTGTGCTGCGCTATGTACATGGTACTTCAAATTATGGTCTTCTTTACACAAGGAGTGCTGCTCCTCAGCTCAGTGGATTCACCGACTCCGATTGGGCCGGCTCAGTTGATGACAGGAAATCTACTTCTGGCTATGTGTTCAGTATCAGATCTGCGGCAGTTACCTGGACCAGTAAGAAGCAACAAGCACGGGCACTCTCCTCTACAGAAGCAGAATATAGAGGAGCTATCAAGGCAGCTTGTGAAGCAGTTTGGCTCCGTCAGATGCTTGCAGATATGCATATTCCTCAAGCAGGTCTGACTTCTTTGTTTTCAAACAATCAGGGAGTGTTAAGTTTTAGATCAGATTATATGACTTTTAATTTACTTTAAAAATTCAATATATATATATATAATCTCTTAATATATATATGATATATATTTGAACAATATATATATATATATATATATATTAAAAATCAACATTATATAAACTAAAATCAGAATTTATTTATTTCAAGTTATATATATATATATATATATATATATATATATAAAATTCATGTTATCGTTGATGAGTAACTCAGATTACTTATCTTTACAGTACATATCACTGTCGCTGTTATGTGTCGCTGAATCTGCATCTCGCACATATTCTATTCGCTGTGCATCTCTCATATTCTATTCGCTGTGCTATCTGCTCTCACTCACTTTATTTCCTGTTCATTTCTCATATTGAACACCGAACATATACATATACGGAAGACATGGAAGTATAGAGACATGTCTCCGTACGGTCATGTCTCTTCATCTATAACAAATGTAACCATCGTTTAATCAATGGAATAGCATGGAGACCGAACATATCATCAACACTACCCTTTGCATTAGCAAATGCCAAGTCACACGGGACTGTCTCCAATAACCAATACTTAAGGTATCTCATTAGGTTTACATAAACCAGTTGATAACATTTAGTTTAGGGATTGTGTTGACTGATATAAATCAGTCAATACAAATTGGTTAATGTAAAACCGATACATGATGTTTGATCGGTCTCACTAATATTGAGATTAAACCGATATCAGTCGGTAAGATATATATGAGATTAACATTATTTATTTATCAACTAAAATATATATACATTGTATATGCATATTGATATATATAATAATATCATTATTATTATATATATCAATATGTATATATAATGTAGAATAATATTATCTCATCTCAATTTAATGATGTTTATTTATATTCTCATAATATTATGATCATTTTATCTGATCAAAACTATAAACATCAATAGGGAGTACTCAAACTTGCCAAGAACCTAGTGTTTCATGAACAAACCAAGCACATAGAGCTTCACTGCCATTACATCCGACAGTTAGTAGAAGATGGATCTATTCAGTTACTCTATGTCCCTACCTCAGAGCAGCCAGTAGATATTTTCACAAAACCCCTTGGTCCTGACAAGTTTGTTAAATTCAGGGGATCTATTGGTGTAGTAAATAGATTGAGCATTAAGGGGGGGTATTAGAATAATATTTATGTTTCTTATTAATGCTCACTATTGTATCTTATTGTATCTCTGTAAATATTAGAATGTTTCTAATATTTAGGTGTAGTCTAGAATAGAATGTTTCTATTCTATTCGACTCACCTCTTTGTATATATAGATCATTTGATCTCTGATTAATCAATCAAGTATTCTGCCATTTACGTTTGTAACACAAGAGAGAGGAAATAGAAACATTCTTGTAGAGTGAAAGAGAAAGTTTCCATAATGAACAAAAGGAGTTTATGGAAACATTACAAAAAGAGTGACCATTAGAAATAGACGAAAGAGAGATAAAATTAGAAACTATCTATTATCCTAATAATGAAGACCATGAGCTTAAGCACATAATTCCTGAACAAGTACCCTCAGCCTTGGAGGAATTCATTCCTTATTGAGAGGGAATGAGTTGTTCCATGCTAAGTCTGCAGGTCAACAAAACAAACCAACGCATAGTTTAAGTATTTTAGGATTTTAGTTTAGTTTTCAGTTTGTAAGAGAGCTTGCCATTCTAATTTGAAGAAAGATTTATCTCAGATGTTGTTCCATTTTGAGTTGCCCCTAAATGGACAAATTTAAAAACTAACATTGATCAATCTACTTTTTGAAAATGCTCTTAAATTTGTCTATTGGTTAAGTTATATGACCTGAAGTAAAAATGTATAGATTAACAACTCGCATAGGCCTTATACCTTGATAATCTATGAAAGTATCAAACCAATTAGGCAAGAAAAACATTTGAACAAATAAAGGTCAAACCATTTGCTGTTCCTTGAATTGAAATTCAGAGCATAAGGAAGAGTTCAAAAGAAGCATATGCATTGGAAAGAAATATGTATATTTTCATAAATATAAGTTCAAAAAAACTAAATTATAATGAAATTTAGAATACATAAAAGGAAAAAGAAATTTGAAGCATATTAGCGTATCAAATATTTATGCACATATTTACAAAACATACAGCAAGGCATCAAATGAGTTTTAAGGGCTGGTTCCTAAAAATCAAGTTCCAAACAACAAATCTCCACTGACATTAGAAATGCATCAAATCTCAATAAAATGCATATTCAGCATTGCATCATAAGAACATAGGCGTTATAAGGCTTGTGCAACTACCAAAATACCTGAAAGATGGCTAACACTGTAACTGGGTCTGTTGCTGAGATGAGAGCACCAAACATCAAACTTTCTTGAAATGGTAACCTATACATTAGAAAAAACAGTCCTCCTAGATAACTGGGAAGACCAAGCAGACATTGAGAAAGAGCATTTAATGAACCATAAATGATCAGGAATGAGAAAGGATTAAAAAACCTCCATGTATGTTGATAAAGTATTCTTCAAAAAAGTGGAAAAATAGAGAGATTACTTGGCAAAACTGATTATGTAACTTAACAATGACCTAAAGAAGTAAACAGAGAGAAAATTTACACTAAAGTTCCAGTCACAATTGCAGATATGAATGTTCCCAATATAGCAATTGTGATTATTGCACCAAAGTTTGAAAAGAATGGTTTCTGTCAAAACAGGGTTGACTGAATTAATTTTCAATAAATAGAGAAAAATAGCCATTATATTTTAACAGATGAAAACACTGCATTTCAATATTCATTGATAAGCAAAGGCAGAACTTACAGGTTGCAAACTAAAACCCGATTGAGTGAAACATGGGTTAAGGAAAGCAAATCTGTTCTTTTGAAGAGAAATATCAAATATGAAATATGTAATAGAGAAAATGTAAAATCTCCATCTGGAACTTGACAATAGAACCTCATTCTACTCTTTGTAAGGATATAAAATTATGGGAGGTAGCAGAAGCAGAAAGAAAAACTCTTCGCGGAAGTTGAACCAGTTCCTGCATGTTTACCAGAGACCGCTTATATCAATAAAACATTCCAGCAGAAATAGAGGACCCACTGCTTCAGAAATTACATTATCTAACAGACATGGTGTTGATGTACTATCAATCTGAAAATCGCCACTAGCATTTATATGAACCTCACCTGATACTCTCTTCTGTGTTTGAAATGTTTGCCAGACCCCCAACAATTAGACCTGCCAGGAAACTCCACAGATTAGTTATACTTGAACCAATAATGATCAACCTTAATCAATTTTAAGGTATTTTTAAAAACTGTCAAATTCAGCATCGAACTCTTTATGGCCCATACCACTGGCATTCAGCTACAAACAGTTCAGCATTGACCTATTTTATGACACATTTAACCAACATTTGGCTAACAAAGCCTTTTATACAATTATAATCAGAAATAATAAATGTTTTAAGCAGTATGCCATCACTAGCTAGATTTGTAGACAGTATAACAGTACACATCAAATGTCTTTGCATGTGATTGACGATAACTTATGAATAGCCAGTTATGTAACCTCTTTCAAAATATATTAGACCTTCTCAAAAACGAGAGTGCAGGGTACTGCGTTACTGCCTTATATCACTCCGCCAGCTCCTACAAGTCCAGGTCAGAGCCTTTTTTTACTACAGATGAAGTTGAAGAACATTGTTTTCTACAACTTATATCTCATGAAAACTCATCTTCCTGTTACTATGTATTTTTTTTTATCTTTTGCATTGTTTAACACTAAAAGCTGTGCAGATTCTGAAATAAGAGTTAAGGAACCCCCTAGCACTTCCATGTAAGAAAGTTTAATTGTTTCTTCAAAATAAACCGGACATTAAATTGATTATTAACTACAATCTCCTCTAGACCTTACAAACCATCAAGGATTCTGACCTCAGACACTGGTGGACTGCCATCAGCATTACTTGTATCCTCTGCCTAAGTAACTCACCTCGCTAGCAGATGCAAGAAGGGGCCAAATGCCTTAAAAAAAGGATAAAAATTAAATGCGACAATGCCCGCTGCCACAACACCAGATTGTACCCGACCCTGGATAGGTCGTCCAAGGCCACATTGCTTTAAAGCCCAATATCACAACTGCAAACACTGACAATTTTGAAAAGCTCTGCTGCCCAAGAAGACATAGTGAGTGACCAAGCTTTTGATGCACAAGATTCTGCAAACCCACTGGGTAGATTTCTGCAGATCGTGTGAGCAGATGGGTAAACCAAGAGGAAGCTTCAAGCTATAAAGAGAATGTGAGCAGTAAATATGCGCAGTGCAGAGTTTGTGGGTGCGGCACAATACAATAAAAATGCAAGTCTTCCATAAAAACAAGGGTACGAGGGTTCCCTAGGACACAAATGCATGGTTAAAGGCTAGGGCATGCGTATTGTGGATTCAGGTGGTGTGTGAGTTTTGAAAATATAGACAGTGCAAATGTATCACAAGCAGCAGAGTGTTGAGCACAGGTGAGTACATGAGTTCCAAGGAAATGGACACAATCATATACAGATGTGCAGATTCTTTGTAATGTCCCCTTTAGGGATATACTTGATCTTGCAAAAAATTAACAATTCCCACAATATAATTTATTTACAAATAGTGTTCTAGTACATAATTGCAATTCAAATTAGAGAAAATTGTAATCAATTAATACAGAACATTAACATCAAGGATGTAGATCAAATACAGATAATTCCTATTGAAAAACATAATATGCTAAATGCATTGAATCCAATTCTTCACATATTTCCAACAGCCAACCATATTAGGAATTTAATGGGAAGGCCCTGTAGGATGCCAAAACACTGTTCCTCACAATTAAGCCCAACAGCGTGGAACAACCAACCAAGTCAATTTGACCCCTTGGCCCATAAGCTAACCAACTTGGAGTGGGTTATTTAATTGAAGGAAGCCTGGATACTAATTCCTCACAACTAAACCCAAGAGCAAAGAATGACCAACCAAGTCAATTTGCCTCTTGGCGCACAAGCTAACCAGCTTGGGCTGGGCTACTCGATTGAGGAAAACTGGTACTGCTGCACCTCCTTACCATGTTTCCTCACTAATCCAGATATTATTGCTTGTAGGAAACTAATATTCTTAATGGATTGGCAATTTAATTCAATAGATAAATTGAGGATTCATAAGAGATTTCATAATAAACTATAGATTCAACCATATTGCATACCGATCACTTTGGTAAATACAAAAGGCTGCCTTTTCAGAATTCAATTTAGACCTCAGAATTCTGATCTTGATCGATGCCTTTCTCCAAGTGAGGATCTACCTTATATAGCCCTCAAGAGAGGACGAAGAGCCACATCTCTTACTAAGAACGCCATCTTTCCAAATGAGGTGTCTCCTCTAAAGTAACTGCTGCCCCTTCATCAAATTGTGGCTCCTTGGAATTGCTGCTGTTTATGATTCATTTAAAGATAATGATCACCGGTCATGTGAAGAGGTACTTTCTTTGAGTTATAAGGGGAGCTTCAAATATGTTTTTATTTTATTTATTTCTTTTTTTCTTACTTAAGGGCGGATAATGAAAATGGTCTTATGGCAAGGGCATGAAGGTCTGTCCTTCCCAAGATTGCTTGTCCTCAAGCAATTTTAAATTTGGATGATCAAAAATCTCAGCTCCTTTCCAGACCCTTCCATTCACCCAAATACTCAGGAATAGACTTATTCCTTACCCTATTTTCTTGCCTATCAAGAATGACATCGGGCTCCAAAATTAACTTGCCTTCATTATCTAATGGGGGCAATTCTGAACATGGAGTATTAAGTTGTCCTGGTACCTTCTCAAGACAGGACATGTGGAAGACATTATGAAATCCACTATTTGTCGGCAGCTCCAACGCATAAGCAAACTCTCCTACTCTACTTAGAATCTTGTTTAATCCATAGAATCTAGGCTTGAGTTTCTCAGCTCCACTTACTTTGATGGATGATTTCTTGTACTTATAGTGTTGTAACTTGTAACCTTAGGAAAACTAAGTTCCCAACTTCAAATGTCCTTTTGTCCTTCGATCAGCATATATCTTTTGTTGATTTTTTTCTTGGTGCAGATTATGTTTAAGTGCATTCATAATGTCTACATTTTGCTGCACAAAGAATTTGGCCCCTAGTACGCAACTTCCAAAAGAATTAAGTCTCCAAATGAAGTTGCCTCATACCCATACAAGGCCTTGAAAGGACTCATTCCTATGGACATATGATGTGTGGTGTTATAAGAATATTCTTCAAGGTGTAACCACTTGATCCATGCATTTTGTTGTCCACTAACATAGTTTTTTAGGTATCCTTCCAATTATTTATTGACAGCTTCTGTCTGCCCATTGGTTTAGGGATGGTAACTTGTATTTGACGTGAGTTCTATTCCTACTAATCAGAAAATTTCTTGCCAAAACAAACTAAGGAATCTGTCACTAATGATGTTTCAAGGTAAACCTTGTAGTTTGAAAATCTCCTTCAATAAAACATTGGCTATCTAAGGAACTCTATTGTATGTGGATATTGCAATGAAATGTGCATACTTGGTAAGGCAGTCAACCACATCGTATATACAATCTTTGCCTTGCACCTTGGGAAGCCTTGTTATGAAATCCATGGAAATACTTTCCCATTTTTGTTTAGGTATGGGTAGGGGTTGAAGGATACCTGCTAAAAAGGTCCATTCTGGCTGTTTCCTTCGGCACATCATGCATTCTTGAATATGTTTTAGGATGTCCTTCTTTAAGACCTTCCAAGAAAATTTCTCTCTTACTTGCTTATAGGTTTTCTAATAGCCTAGGTGTCTAGCTAAGGGGTTGTCATGGTATTCTCGGATGATTTTCTCCTTTATCTTTAAGCTTGGTACAAGATATATCCTATCTTTGTATAAAATGAATTTTTCCAGCACTTTATATTCTTCATTTTGTAGATTTCCTTCTTTAAATTTATCTTATCTTATCTTATCTAGGATGTCATTTATGTTGGTATATTTGTTACACATTCACATAATTGGTTATAAGTTTGTTAGTATTATGTGAACTATTATAATATGTTGGCATAACCCCAAAAATATTCGACCTAGAAAACAAGCTAATGTTGCTAAAGCGGAGCTTGATTAACACGGTGAGAAGTTTGTAATCATTGTTATCGAAAGAAGGCTTGCATAAATCAATGAAGTGGTACTTCGACTCAAGAGCATCGAGACACTACACATATGAAAAAGATTGGTATGCTTCTTTTGAAGTTTGTTAAAATAAAAAAGAAATTGTTTCTCTAGGTGATGGAGCTACATACTTTATTCAAGGACATGGTGATGTATGTATGATATTAGATAATAATAATGCTACATACATTTTCAAAAACGAGGGATATGTACCAGACATGGATAAGAATCTGTTATCTCTCAGTGAAATTACTAAGAATCCACATCTCTCAATAAGTTTTAAATAACAGTCTGAAGTTACTCACATCAACAAATACAGTTGATAGCCCTTGGAATTGGTGACAACGGTTTGTAGAAAACATGTAGACACAAATACATCAAACTCATGCCTTAGCTGAAGAAGATGATAGCGATATACTTTGGCACCAGAGATATGGTCATCTAAATTATCGCTATTTAGCAAAAATAACCAACACCAATATGATCCATAATCTTCGTGCAATTCAAAATCAACAGCATTAATGTGAAGATTGTCAACTGGGAAAGCAAAGTCAATTGCCTTTTGCGAAGGGGTAGTCTCAGAGAGCACAGGGAATTAGATCTTGTTCACATGGATATATGAGGTTTTGCTAGAACTAAATCCATAGGTGGAGCTAAATATTTTTTGTTAATTGTAGATTACTATTCAAGAAAAATGTGGATGTATTTCATCAAAGAAAAATATGAATCTTTTAGTTTTTTTCAAGATGTTTAAATCTTTGGTCAAAAAACAAATAGGCAATAATATCAAAATTTTGAGGATAGACAATGAGAATTCACCTCAATGGTATGGATATCCATCAACAATATACTGCACCATACACTCCACAATAAAATGGAGTGGTTGAACGCAAAAATAGGATAATTCTTGAAATGGCTCGGTGTATGATGCATAGTCAAAATACACCTTACTATTACTGGGCAGAAGTAGTACAAACTGTTGTATAGATTCTCAATCAACGTCTTAGTAACTCTCTGCATAATATTGCTCCTGAAGAATTCGAGACTGGTCATAAGCCTACCGTTGGTTATTTTCGTACTTTTTGGGTGTGTTGCTTTTGCACTTAAACAAAACAATGTAGATAAACTAATGCAAAAAGTCAAAAAATCATGTTTGTTGCTATAGTGAAAAATCAAAAGCATGTCGCTTAATCGATGTAACTACTAACAAATTAGTTGTTAGTAGAGATGTAATTGTTCATGAAAAGATACTTAACTTTGTAGATGATGGGGAGCCAATTGAGGTTCCAGATAGTGAATTTCATAGACAGTTAAAACCAAAAGCTTAAATCACACATTGAATTTCCTATAAAGTGAGAGTTTGTAAGTACATATGACTATTCATCAAGTAGCCGACATTCAAAGTCTAAAGATGATAAGGAAGAGAATAAACCACAATGGTGTATGCAAAATCCCCTTGGGATGCAGTGAGTTCTTCTCCAGGTCAACTTTTTGACAATCAAATACAGATACCCAGACCTCCTCCAAAATGATTCGATAGAAGATGAACAAAAAAGATGCTTGAATGAGACAAGCTACAAAAGGGAAAGCCAAAGTTGCTAAGTATGCAAATTTTGCCTCAGTCTCAAAGGAGTTTGCAAAATTTAATGCCTTGACAAAGAATGACGCATGGAAGCTCTATGAATTGGCTCACAGCAAGAAGCCCATCAGTTGCAAATAGGTATACAAGGTGAAATATAAATCAGATGGTCTATTGACAAGTTCAAAGCTCGACTTGTTGCCAAAAGATATGCACAACAAGAAGGCGTAGTCTATGAGGAGACATTTGCTCCTACAACCAAATTGGTATGCATTTGCCCTGTTTCTTCTCTTGTAGCTCAGTTTGGGTGTCCATTGTGCCATATGGAGGTCAAAAGTGCATTCTTGAATGGTGACTTAGATGAAGAAGTCTCCATAGCCCAACCACAAGGGTTTTGAGTAGCAAGGAAGGAACATCTTTGTTGTAAGTTAATTGAGTCCTAGTATGGACTAAAGCAAGCTCCTAGAGGTTGGTATTTTAAGATTGACACTCATCTTAGAAATTCTGAAATTAGCAGAAGTCCTTCAAGTCCTAATCTCTACGTACAACTTTCCAATGAAGACATTGTTATTCTCATTATATATGTGGATGACCTAGTCATCATAGGCAATGAAAGCCTGCTTCTTCAAAAAGTCAAGAATGATCTTTGTTTCTAGTATTTGAAATGACAAATCTCAGGCTCCATTATTGTCTGGGTGTAGAGTTTTGGCAGCACAATTCTATGGTTTTCATTTCTTAGCCAAGTACGCCAAACACTATTGGAGAAATTTTGGATGCTTGATTGTAAATCTTCTTGCTAAACCTATGGAAGTTGCATTGAAGTTGTCAGTCCATTCTTTTGTCCTTGAGACCATTTTGAGACAACTAGTAGGTAAATTTGATCTATCTCACTGCTACTAGGCCAGACCTATGCTTTGCAATTAGCTATCTGTCTCGATTCATGTCTGCTTGCAACAAAACAAGTTTTGAAATATATCAATAGTACCCCCAACTTTGGTATATAGTATCAACACACGGATGAATTTCACTTGAACAATTATATAGATGTGGATTGGGCAAGTTCCATTGATGATCATCGATCAACTACTTGATATGTGTTCTCACATGTTTTTGGAGCTATTTCTTGGCAAAGCAAATTACAACACACTATTGCACTATCATCTACAAAAGCACAATATAAAGTGGCATGTAGTGTAAGCTGTGAAGTTGTTTGGTTATGCAAGTTCTTTATGATCTTCACATAGATCAACATGAGCCAAGACCTATTCTTTGTGACAATCAAAGTGTTCTCAAGATGGTTAGGAATCCAACTTATCAAGCCTGCACCAAACATATTGAAATTCGTCATCATTATATTATGCAGCTTACAACCCACAATGCAGTTTGTCTTCAATGTTGTCCCACCAACAAACAAGCTAATGATATAATGACAAAGCCGCTCCTTCAATTAAAATTTGTAAAATTTAGGGACAAGTTAGACATTCTTTCTGGTTTTGTCATTAAGAGAGAGGTGTGACTCTTATTGTTTGTTTGTTTGTACTATGAGAGAGCTATGTCCACACTCATCACAAAAAGTGCTTTTATGCGTGTTCAAATTGTTGTAATGACAAAACCTATTAGGCTTGTCATTAAAGGAGGGTGTTGGTATATTTGTTACATGTTCACATAATTCGTTATAGTTTCGATAACATTATGTGAGCTATTATAATATGTTAATTGTCTGTTTATATGTTTGTTGAGTCATTGAAAAAAATTCATATATTTAGAGGTTTCATTTACCATAAAGTAGGATTTGAAAATCCTATAAATATGTTAGTTGTCTAGTTGAATGATGTCATATATATTTTTATGTGCTCTCAAAATTAATAATTTGTCTATGGATCTTTGGTGTATTCAGCAATAATCGACTTCTTCCAATCTGTGGAAATGTTTGATATGGAGCATAAGTAGGGTTTGCATGATAGGGCATCAACTACAATGTTGTTTTCCCCTTTCATATATTCTACGTAAAAATTATAACCTTGCAACTTGCTGACCCATTTTTGTTGTTATTCATTTAAATCCTTTTAAATTAGGAAAAAATTAGGTTGTTTTGATCAGTTTTTAAAATTAAATTGCCACAAACCAAATATTGTCTAAATTTGGCCAATGCATGCATAATGGCTAACATTTCTTTGTCATAAATACAGTAGTGTTTCTTGCCTTTTGTAAGCTTGCTCCTTTTGAATGCAATCAAATGTTTGATTTGCATGAATACTGCCCCAATGCCTTCTCCAGAAGCATCACATTTTAGTTCGAAGGGTAATGTAAAGTCAGGAACAGCAAGATGGGGACAAGAACTCATGACTTTTTTATGTCTTTCAAAAGCTTGTTGGGTTTCTTCAATCAATGCAAAGGCTCCTCTTTTAGTAAAGTTGGTAAGTGGAGCAACACTTTTACATAAACCTTTCACAAACCTCCGGTAGTAGCTACACAAACCCAAGAATCTCCTTTGATGGGTTAGGGTTCTTGGTTTCAGCCATTCCCTTATAACGTTTATCCTTTCCACATCCACACTTACCCCTATGCATTGATTTTATGTCCTAGATATGGTATTTTTTCTAGCCAAAATTCACATTTGGAAACTTTAGCATATAGTGATTCTTGTTCAATAATTTATAGGACTTCATCATTATGCTTCAGATGTTACTCCCATGTTTTACAATGAATCAAAATGTCATCAAAGAATATTAATAGGAGCTTCCTTAGTTGTTTCCTAAATAAGTGATTTATGCACGATTGGAATGTTGCGGGAGCATTGGTTAAGTCAAAGGGTAGGACAAAGAATCCAAAGTGTCTGAAGTGACATTTAAAGGTGGTCTTAGGGATATCTTCCTCATTCTAATTTGGCAATAGCCAGCACGTAAGTCAATCTTAAAAAAAACAGTATTTTGCTCCATGTAAATCATCAATTAGTTCATCGCACCTAGGAATACAATAATAAGTTTTTATGATGCTCTTGTTCAAGACTCTATAATCTATGCACATTTGTATAGTGCCATCCTTCTTTTTAACTAGTATCAAAATCTGTCATATCAAAATCCTTGCTCAAGTCTTGTTTAATTTATGCAATCAAATGTGTTGAGCTGCCAATAATGATCAAGTCATCCACATAGACAACAAGAAAGAGAATATCATCACCAGAGAGTTTGATATACAAATTACTGTCAGAAGGGCAAAGTTGAAAACCATGAGCAACCAAGTACTGATCAATTGTGATGTATCACGCTCGAGGAGCCTATTTGAGTCCATAGAGTGCTTTCTTGAGTCTACATACTTGGTGTTCTTTGTCGGCAACCTTGAAACCAGGAGGCTGCAACATGTAGACTTCTTCCTGCAACTCACCGTTGAGGAAGGCACTCTTAACATCCATCTGATGGACTCTCCATCCACACTGAGTTGCAATGGCGAGAAGAAGACGAATTGTACTCATCTTGGCAGTAGGAACAAAAGTCTCCTCATAGTCAATGCCCTCCCGCTGTGTGAACCCTCCAGCAACTAATCTAGCCTTGTATTTATCTAAGGTACCATCTGCATGATACTTGACCTTATACACCCATTTGCAGCTAATGGGCTTCTTTCCTGGAGTAAGAAAAGAGAGAACCCAAGAGTGATTCTTCAGAAGACTTCGGTATTCTACATCCATTGCTTGTTCCCACTCTGGAATCCATGTTGCCCCTTTAAATGTCTAAGGCTCATAAATACCATGAAGGTTAGCCATGAGAGCAAAGTTAACTGTAGTTTGTTGCTTGCCCTTATTTCTAGAAGATCTACCCTCAATGAGCTCATTAGGATGAAGATCACTTATGGTTTTAGACCACCATTTAGGCCGGAGAGTAGATGTGCCAACCTCAAGAGGAGGTATAACTAGATCTAGGGGAAGAGGATCTGCAACAGGTAGAAGATCAGCATCATCCGAAGCAAATTCAGGTAGTGCATCATCAAATACAAAATTTGCATCATCCCTCCCATCAGGTGAGCTCAATGGAAGACGAACCCCCGAATTAGAAGCCTTCAAAGGTTGATTCTCTGAATTTTGCTCAAACGAAGAAAGCTGAAATGGTCCTCGTTCTTCATCAAAGACAACATCGCGACTAAAGATAAGACGATTAATGTCTACATCAACCAGTCGGTAAACCTTATGGTTGTCACTGTAACCTGTAAACATGAGCTTCGGACTCTTGGAATCCAACTTGGAGCGCTGAGCTTCTGGAATCCATACATTTGCTAAAGAGCCGAAAACTTTCAGATGGTTGATCCTAGGTTTGCGACCAGTCTAGGCTTCCTCAAGAATCTTCCCCTTAACAACATGTGTGGGAGACCTATTAAGAAGATAGACCGTAGTAAACACTAGTTCTACCCAATATTTCTTAGGAACATTTATGTGTTCCATCAAGGACCTGGCCATTTATGTAATGGTGCGGTTGCGACGTCCAACAACATCGTTTTGTTGAGAGGTGTATGGTGTGGTTAACTAACGTTTTATGCCATGTGTATCACAGAAAGTGGGGAAAGCAGTAAAACAAAACTGCCCCCCCCAATTATCAGACCTAAGAGATATAATAGAACACCCAAACTCTTTTTCTACTAAGGCCTTAAATTTTTGAAATACAATAAAGACATTTGATTTCTGTCTAAGAAAGTACACCCACATTTTCCTACTGAAATCATCAACAAAAAGTAAGAAATACATGCACCCGGTAACAAAAATAGTATTCATTGGACCACATACATCAGCATGAACCAACTGTAGTACCTTTGAGGCTCGCCATGAGTCACCATCCTTGAACGGTGTCCTATGTTGCTTTCCAGCCTGACAAGCGCCACAAACTCGCTGATTTTGAGTTTGAATTTCAAGTAGGCCAAGTACTAAATCATCCCGAATAAGCTGAGCAGGATAATGAATGTTCAGGTGACCATATCGCTGATGCCAAAGACTGCTGATAGAAGCTGATTTTGCTGCAAATGCATGCTCAAGAGAATCACCTGTATCCACTAGTCTATATAGACCATGATCCTCTATGCCAACAGCAATAGTAATGTGAGTTGTACAATCAACAATGGAGCACTTATGTGCACTGAAGACAACATCCAGAATGTTGCATGATCTAAGTCACTGAGAGAAGGTTTAGTTCCATGCTAGCAACGTAGTATACATTGAGGAATATGAGATTCCTCCCACCAAACTGTATCTGAACATTGCCCTTGTCGACAACTGTATATTGTTCACCTCCTCCAAATATAACTGAATCAATAAAGGGAGAAAAATCTATAAACCAATCACGCCTATGAGTGAAATGCCTAGAAGCACCAAAATCAATGTACCATGCAGAAGACTTCACATGGTCTGCAAGTCTTCTAGCCATGAAGGCGTAAAAGCCAGACTCTTCTTACTTTGTGTGCTCAGCAACATTAGCCTTAGAATGAGACCATCCCTGCTTTCGTTGCTCGAAAGCCAAATGAGTATAATTTTTGCCATTGAATCGTTGACTGTCTTCCAACATTAAGTTGGTCAATGACGCCATCTTGCATGTTTCCCAATGCACAAAAAAACAAAAATTGGAGAAGCGGCGATAGCATGGAATCGTAAACACAAATCCAAGTATAGACCTCATAAACAGGTTTCATAAAGTCACGATTTTTGTTTTTGACCAGCAAGCAAAAACAGCTCATGTTTTTGCCGTTCCAGCAAAAGAAAAACAACCCTCGGAAAAAGAAAAAAAAACAGCAACAAAAAACGCCTAGCAATGCTGCTCGGGATTTTGCAGTGAAAATAGCCCAGAAAATGTGCAAACCCTAGTCGAGATTTGAAAACTAAGAGCAAGATCTTAGAAAAAATTTCAAAAAATTTAGAACTGATAATTTCTTAAGAAATTATTTTTTTTTTCGAAAAACTACCTTTGGTCTGATACCATATTACGATGAGTAATTGGTAATGAAGAACAAATTAGTTCTTAAATAGATTTACAAGAGACAATGTTTCTAAATAAGAAACAGTCATAAAAATTGAAACTATATCTACAGGATATTTACATTATAGATAACCATTAAATAAATAGAAAGATATTATTTTAATACCTTAAAGCCTCCAAAAATCTTTTGTTCCCAAATTCAATTTTGTAACCAAACCTTTGTCAATAAAGTTGTGTTGTTCCACTATCCACAAAGATGATTACCTTTTGCCCATTTAGCACACTACAAATTTGAAAGGGAAGGTACTTGGATGTTTTTGAGATTGTTGCTAAGGTTCCATAGTCTTCCTCGTTGAACCTTCTTTTGCTTGGGTTTCCCCTTTCTTCTTTCGATACTTCTTTGTCAAATAATGCCTCTATGTTTCGTATTTGACCTTTCTTTCCATAATTATGTCTAAACTCCCACTTCTCCTTACATTGGTAACATAGTTTTTCCCTCCGGAGCTCTCAGTCACAATTATGTCCAGGCTCTCATTTCTCCTTATGCCAAAAACATACTCTTTTGCTTCAAAGCTCTTCTTGGTCATGTCTAAGAGGGAAAAAGAATTTATGCCAATCTTTCTTATCCCTTCTAGGGTTAGAATTTTTCTTCGAAGCTCTCCTTGGCCATCTCTAAAAGGAAAAGCTTTTTTATGCCAATCTTTCTTATTGAAGTGTTTGTATCTTAATGATATGAGTTCCAACCTTGACGCTTTTTGAATCGTGTCTTCAAGTGTTGCGGGATCAACATCATTTACCAAATCACATATTGATTCTTTTAACCCTTTGATAAATAGGTATGTGAGTCTACTTTCGGAAACCCCCCAATACCATGACTATGGAATTTTGTTACATAATCTTCTACAGTTCTTTGTTGCTTCAACTGTGTTGGTTCTTTGAAAAATCTTCAAACATGTTTTTAATCAAATCGTTTGATAAGCCTGTGTGAATTTGTTGTAGGTTATTCTAGTTTGGTGTCATTGGGTAAGAAGGCCCTAATGCCACTAATCATGGGCAATTCCTTCCAAATGTAGAATGGCAAATTTGATAGCATCCTCTTCCCTGAAGGGACTAAGGGAGAGATAGGTGTCCATCTTTTGGGCTAACAAACGTGTTGTGATCCTTTATGATCCATAAAAGTTGGGGAGAGTCATTTTAGTCGCCCTTTGCTATAAATTTCTATTAGTTTGTCTTCTTTGATGGTCCCAACCGGTGCTGAGAGGGGAGGGGTGAATCAGCACCTACTAAAACTTCACAATAAATCTGATATAGTGTATCTATAATTGTAAGCAGAACAGATTTTAGAATAGTAATAGCAATCACAAAAACAACAATAAGTAACACCAAATTTATCACATGGAAACCCAAATTGGGAGAAAACCACGGTGTGAGGAAATCTCACAAATTCTGCACTCTTCTGAAGTGTGCCCTGTTAGGAGCCTTCCCTGTTAAAGGATTACAAACGCACTATTAGATGCGACCCGGTTAAGGGATTTGATACAATAAGGCCTGTTAGAGCCTGTCTGGTTAGAGGACTTAGAACACCTAATCAGATGTCACCCGGTTAAAGGATTTAATACAAGGGACTTGTTAATGTCCACCCAAAATACTAGGATTTACTATTGCAATTATCAGAGAGCAATAGGAGGTTTTGATCTTTTGATGATGGCTTTGCTGAGCTTGATAAGATCGTTGTTATTCTCAACTAAGAATCATCGTTGGTCACTGCAGGTATGTTCTCTTTCATTGTCGTGCTTTTCTGCAAACTCTACTTCCTTCTCCTCTCTTTACCTTAGCTTCTTCAGCGTACAGGTTTACTCCTTTTTTTTTACAGAATGAGGGCAAACTATATTCTTGTCAGGCAGAGGAATATATAGACTTCTTACCCCATTTACTTTTTACATGCATGACCTATTTAAAGATCACCTTCGGATCCATCACCCAGTGGAGTATTAGTTCACTGAGGAAACATCTGATGCATGCTATGTTTTATTTGCTTTATAAAAGAAAACGACAGATGTGTGTCAAAAGCTTTCCTTCACAAGAGATATCTACATGTTTTGATGCCACAAACTCCAGCATTAAAACCTTCAATCGCACCTTGTACCGATCATCTTGATAACTCAAAGTCTACCGGATTTTGTGCAGTAAATCCCGATCAAAGAGTTAGATAACTGTTTGTTGACTATGACTTTCCCCGGTTCATCAATCATGATGAAGTCTTCACTTGATCGGTAAAGATCCTTAGGTTGTGCACAGGTAAGAGCTTTAACCTGTCACCTCCCCTTTCTCTGGCTATACTGGTGGCATCCTTTCCTTGGTTCCTATTACCAATTACCGGTTGTATCCTTCCTTGGTGACCGGTTGCTCTAATGATCAATTAGAGCAGTATTAGTAACAGATATAGTCTCTTCTTATTTGCACAGTGTCACCGGTTGCCAAACCAGTCTCTCCTTGCCTTACTGTAGTCAGTTGTGTCAGTCTTTGCTTCATAGATCGAACACTGGTATCCTTAGTCATTAATGACAACACCTTTTTGCCAATCAATGACAATACCTCTTTTGCCATGTACCGGTTGCAATATTACCAGTTAATCACCTAATGCCAACATTCTTTCCCTTCTAGGGGCATTTTGTATTCTAGCATCACAATATTCCCTGAAGGAAATATTTCTCTTTAGGTTCAAACATTGACTAGGCTTCAACAATTTCATCAATGTTATTAATGGGTGAATTATTTTCCTCTTCTTCAATTGTAGGTTCTTCCCTAGGTAGGAATGACGGTTTTGTTAAAATTTACATCCCTTCCATTTTCATTTTTGAAACTAAGGTTATTAATAGTATTATTCATATTTTGAAAAGGTTTGGACAAGTACTTGAGTAGTCCTCTCATTTTGGTCCATAAAGGCTCTCAATTCATCTCCCAATTGTTCGCCCATTTTATTTCTTTGAGTAGAGTTATTACTTGTTGTAAGTTGTCCTCTTTCCCAATCCAATGCCCTTTGAGCTATTTGACTTAGTTGCATCAACTATCTTCTGTTCCACAAGCTAGTATGAACTGCCTTGAAACCAACTGTAATGTGTCTTTTTGGGGATATACCTATTTTGCCCAAAATAGCAATTCCTACAATATAATTTATTTACAAATAGTGTTCTAGTACATAATTGTGATTCAATTTAGAGAAAATTGCAATCAATTAATATCAAGGATCTATGATCATATACAAATAATTCCTAATGAAACACATAATATCCTAAATGCATTGAATTCAATTCTTCATATAAATTCAACAGCCAATCATATTAGGAATTTGATGGGAACGTCAGTAGGATGCCTAAAGACTGTTCCTCACAATTAAGCCCAAGAGAGCGGAACTACCAACCAAGTAAATTCAACCCCTTGGCCCAAAAGCTAACAAACTTGGAGTGGCCAACTTAATTGAAGGACACCCAAATATTGGTTCCTCACAACTAAACCCAAGAGCACGGAATGACTAACCAAGTCTATTCGACCTCTCGGCCCACAAGCTAACTAACTTGGGGTGGGCTACTTAATTGAGAAAAACTAGTAATACTACACCTCCCTACTACGTTTCCTCACTAATTTAGATATGATTGCTTGTAGGAGAATCAAATGAATAATTATTAATGTTTCTTGATGGATTGGCAATTCAATAAATAAATTAAGGATTCATAAATGATTTCATAATAAACTATAGATTCAAACATATTGCATACCAATCTCTGTGCTAAATACAAATGGCTACCTTTTCTGAATTCAATTTAGATCTCAGTCAGTCTTGATCAATGCGTTTCTCTAAGTGAGCACATGCCTTATAGACCTCAAAAGAGGATGGAGAGTCACATCTCTTACTAAGAAAGCCATCTTTTCAAATGAGGTGTCTCGTCTAAAGTGGCCACTGCTTGGAATCACTGCTCCTTTATGATTCATTTAAAGATAGCTATCCTTAGATCGTTGATCATGTGAAGAGGTACTTTGTTTGATTTAAGAGGGGATCTTCGAATATGTTTTGATTTTATTTATACCTGTTTTTTCTTACTTAAGGGTGGATCATGAAAACAGTCTTACAATAGACGCATGACATTCTTTTATACAGAATATTACCTAGGCTAAGTATTGCAAGCACGGGTTGCAACAGACATGGAATGAAAAATGTGCAGAGGGAAATGAATATCCTAATGATGCACAGCCAAAAACTAGAACATGCAACAAGAAATGAATATCACAGATGGGAGCAATCTTTGTTTGATTTGAGAGAGGATCTTCAAATATGTTTGGATTTTCTTTTTTTCTTTTTTTTTTCTTACTTAAAGGTGAAACATGAAAATGGTCTTATCGTGGGGTCATGACATTTTTCACACAGAATATTACCTAGGCTTATAGCATTGCAGACGCGGTTTGCAACAAACATGAGATGAAAAATGTGCAGAGAGAAATAAATATCCTAATGATGCATAGCCAAAAACCAAAACAAGCAACAAGAAATGAATATCACAGCTGCGAACAATCTTCTTTGAACCCAAACACCAAGTAAGAATACATTATTGTATATGCAAGATGCAAAGAACTGATAAAAATTAATTAGAATCCTAGACGAATGTAAGAATATTTTGTTGCAAAAATGGAGGATGAATGGGTGAAGCCTCTGCTCTGATACCAATATCTGGGCAAGAAATGGATTGTTAAGATCAAAATGAAATTAAAATGCAAACCCAAATTGCATTCATTCTAAAATGTGTCTGAAAAGTACATATTGAACTACAGAGTAGACACATTCAGTTCATCTCTAAGATGACTGTTCATATATAATAACATACATATTGTAAGAATTTGCCTAAGGCAAAGAATGAAAATGCCAAGATCTAGAAGCTCAATTGATAGCACAAGAGAGATAAGAAAAATGATATGATCAAATGATTGATTCAATATTGATCAATAATGAAATACAATTGATAATGGCCAAATGATTAATACAATGTAGATGTGCCTGAATATATAGGCAATGCACGATAACTAGGAGATATGCAAATGATAACCTATCACCTACACAAGGTGTAATCACATGTCCACCAAAGGTGGATCATCCTCCATTGTACAACAAAGTATGTGCAGCATATGCAACAATGAGAGGATGATAATGTGATAAGAGCACTAAAAGTGGATCTCACACATAAGGTGGAATGAGATAACAACTATCACCACCTAAAGTGGAAAACTCCTACACCATGTGCTAAAATGAGATGCAAACTCTTAGGTGTCTCAATGACAAACTACTATGCAATGCATTATCCTAAGTAAACTTGAGTAAAGTGTAATTAAGAATATTTAATTACACCAACACATACATATGCATATATATACACATATATATACATATATATATATATATGTATATATATACGTATACATACATATTGATATATATATACACATATATGTATATGTATATATACATACATATATACACATATATAACATATATATATGTATATGTATACACATATACACATATACACATATATACATATATATGTATATGTATATGTATATATATGTGTGTGTATATATATATGTGTGTGTGTGTGTGTATATACACATATATATATATATATACACACATATATATACACATATATCTACATATATATATACCTATTCCTATACATATATATATATATATATATATAATGATAAAAAAATACTATTACACTTATTTATTATACTCTGAGATTATATACATAATATTACATAATCCTCTGTAAAAGAGACTACAGATTTAGGAATGTAGCCACAACAATCAGAAAAATTGTTAATGTTATCAACCTGGCTATTAGAGACATGCTAGGTTCTCAACTTGCTTGAGATCTCTGTGATGACTGTGTCTAGTATCTACTTATTGTGGCTGTGTCTAACATACGTAATGAGAGTTCAGATATAAAATTGCAGCCACATTTCTTGCACTGACCGGTGTTACTACCCGTTGTTAGTATAAACACACTGGGCCCTCACCCATTTGCAATTTCTGTGATGACTGTGTCTACCTATGACGGAACTTACTAATTGTAAGTTAAACTTTAGATTTAAAAAGTTCTGTCACACGAATCCTACACTCATGATGTGCTTTTATAAAGACAGGAGGCTCTCCTACGATTTGCGATCTCTATGATGACAATATCTACCTGTGACGGAATGGTATAATTGTATGTAAGCGAGACTTTAGATTTAAAACTGCAGGAGAATGTGTCTTAAACTCATCCAGATTGTTACCTCCCAGCTCCTCGAGACACTCACTGTTACTACCCTGAATCTGCTACAGACACTCCTCAGCTCTCACTTTTGTCTAGGTGCTACTATGGCTGAGTCCGCATTTCGAAACATGGTCAGATCTATAGTATGTTAAAGTTCGGTTCTGCTAATTGCTAATGGTATAAAATCGAAATAACTGCATTTGATTCAAACGTTTAACAACAAGGTCCATGAAGCCGCTTAGTTAATTAGCGGGCACTGCTCAATTTTTTCAGCAATTGTTTTGGGGATCAGTGATCCCATGTTCTTTGTTTTCTTGCATTTTTTAAAATTTTCAAGCTTCTTTAAATAATTATCAAATTTTAATATGTTCGATTCTGTGGCACGCCTGTAGTTGAGCAGTTAATGTATTATACCAGGCCTCTCTTCACCAACTGGTGGAATTTCAATTCTTAAACTGTAGTTGCCCCACCATTTTGGAAGAAGAATCTAAATTATTCATATTTTATTAAAAGAAATTGCATGGGACCCTCTGTGCCTCCATAAATTAGGCAGCAAGTAGCTGCATGGGACCATGCTGTAAGCCCCACATCCGCTACTCAAAGCTCTCCCGCAATAAATCCACATCCCCGTCCAATTTTGCCCTAGTTCCGGAATATTTCAAACAACTAATATGTATATATTTGGTTTGTAAGATAGGAAAATTACAATTCGCCGCCCCGGTAACCTAAGATCTACATACTGTTCTACACTCGGAATGAGCCCGACTAAACAATTGAAGGCATTGCCAAAAATCATTTTAATTTAAGCAACTGGCATATGTTTTATTACTGTTAAGACAATTTCTGAGTTCTACAGCCGTACCGATGAGAAGGGAAGCGCTGGCCTCATGAAGATAGTAGAATTTATGACGGCGGAGAACATGCCCCAGCACGAAGGCAAGCACGAGCATCATGATCTGCAGAAGAATTCCCACACCTGCAGCCTGCGTTTCAATTACTTGCTTACCAGGAGCATCTGTCGGCGTTATTTGCAATTCCGCCATCACAGGAAACTAAAGCTTTCAATCTCCTTCCGCTGGATACAATTCTTCAAGGATTGTAATACTTATGGCACCGCTAGGGTAAATATTCCATCCCGAAGGAGCTCCAATTCTTTGTGGGGCTGGTCGGGGTTTACGTTTGGAATTGATTGTGTCGTACGCGGACTATCAGAGCAATAAATTGACAACAAAATTTAACAGCATGGAAATATAATGATTTTTCTAATGTATGTACCCTACATTAGAGTAGTTGACCCGCTCTTCACGAGGACACGTGTCACTGCATTTTAATTGTTTTATCATATTTAATTGTTATTATTTATTATTTTCTTGCTGATTTGAATTGAGAGAGTGCGAAACAATATATGGTCTAAACCGACAAAGAAGTTCGGAGACTGTATTATTGATTTTTTATTTTTTAAGGGCAGGGGATATTTGTTCGTTTGTTAGGGGCTGCACTGAAATCTTCACACATAAGTCCAAAAGCAATTTAAGAAACATTCATGTGCCTTTGGAGCCACGCAAGATACAACTAAATTTGAGTTTTCTTTACTTAATTTTTAGTTAGGCAAAGAAATGGAGAAATAAAAATAGATGGGAGAAATGGAAAGTTTGTAAGAGGATACTTTTAGTCTATTTTTTGAATGTCAAGTTTCATATTAAATTTTTTGCAGTTATTGAAAAAGTTACGATTGTCGTCTTTCATCCTAATTGGAATGTAGATGAGACAAAGATCTTCACAATGGAGGCAGTATCAATAAGGCAGAGGACCCATGAACAAAATTTTGTTTGGCTGCAAAACTACTTTTTAGCTTTCATATTTTTAAGCGGGTGAAAAAAGGTTGGGGCTAGAAATTGCCCCACGAGCTTAGAAATGTTTTTTGCCACTTGTCAAATATTCAATTTCAATTTCAATTTTTCCTTTAAAAATTTAGAAGAAAAATAAAAAAAAATTTACTTTTTTTTTTGTGCACAAGTATCATGAGACCACTGGCTTCCTTAAATTTGGGAGTTTAAATTTTTAAGTTAAACTAGACTACAAAATTCATGGGACCACTGGATTTAAAATATTCTTAAAAAATAACAAGCAACTCCACCCCCTTCCATGGACCCAACCTAAATGGCCCTTCTTTAATACGCTTGGCGAGCTTATAGGGTTGTCTCGTAAAAACCAACAACAAAAGTCACTTCAAGTTTAGTTCTCACTTGCTTTATCTAAACCACTCAAGTGCTCTCGCATCGAAGAGCCTCTGAGTCAATCTCAGTCTCAAGCCCAAGCTCACAGTTAGGGTCAGGATCAAGCTTCACCCACACAATTTTCTATGCACTATTTGGCTACCCCGACCAATGAATGATTGAAAGATTTTAATGACGTCCACAATACTGATCAGTTTATGGGATGAAGGGATTACAACATTAACCACTCTCCATATTCCTTTCAATGTCAAATCTCCTACTATGGATCTTGACTAGAAAGGTAGCAATTTGATTTATCGTATCCTCATCAAACAAATTGTGCATGTTGTCCACCTTCAAGATGAATTCACACTACTCATAGATATCTTCATGTATTGTGTACTCTATGAGAAAGTGTCATTCTATCTCAATTGCATTCGTCATGGACAACATGCAAGTTCTATCTTCTCATATCTCTTTGGGCCTCTCCCACCTACCCCTATCACACCTAAGATGATGCAAACATGTCCTCAATAGTACCACTAATAGCCTTGCTTTCCCATTAATAGCAGTCGCTTAAGAACATCGTGGCTTAGTTATCCCCTACTTTGTTTGGTCTCTACATCGATAAATTGGAGGAGTGATTAAACAAGGCCAATGGGGATGGCATTCATTTGTCGGGTTATGTGGTGAGGTTGCTTTTATATGTTGATGACCTCATTCTTATTGCTAAGTCCACTCAAGGATTGAGGGAGAATTTGAAAAATTTGGAGCTCTTTTGCCAGGAGGTGGGAATGCAAGTTAATACCTCTAAGACTAAAATCATGATCTTTTCTTTGAAGAAGAAAAAACAACAACATACTTTTATTTTTGAGGGCAGACCTTTAGAGACCATGGAAGAGTACAAGTACCTGGAAATTGATTTCAACTATAGGTTAACTTGGGAGACATGCAGATCAAAAAGAATACAGAGGGGTTGGAAAGCCTTTTACCTCCTTCAAAATAGATGCAGGAGAGCGGAGTTGTGGGATTGGAAGACTAGGAAGACTCTCTTCGGTCTCTTGGTGGTTCCAGTTATTCTATATGGGTGTGAGGTTTGGGGGAGTAGCATGTCAAATCACAAATGGCGGTAGATAGAAAGAATCCAAAAGCATCTTATCACTAGTAACCTTAAGGTCAAGTCTACGGTTCCCTATGAGATTCTCTCCGCGAAGGCTGGTATGTTCCCGATTGAAGCCTCAACAATTATTCGCATGCTATGCTACTTTAAAAAAGTGGGTAATATGGATATGCACCGCTGGCCTAGGATGGTAGTAGCGGAAAATCTAGAGTGGAGGAAAAAGACTTGGAAGAAACAAAATAGCAAGTGGTTAAACAAATAGAACATAAACCCCCACGAGTGCCCAAACACTAACATTGAGATAAAAAGGTGGGTGTTAGAGAAATTCAAAACTGTCATGTGGGCAAAGCACGAAGGGAGAAAAAAAGCTCACTATGTCAAAGAATTTAACCCTAAGTGGGATCATGACAATAAAGAGTATTTAAGCTCCACAATCAAAGGCAAGGCAAAAATTCTTATTGCTCAGTTGGGGACCAGCACTCACCATTTATGGTGCGAGATAGGTAGATGGAAAGTTCCCAAAGAAATGTGGGAAGAAAGAACGTGCAAGTTTTGCAATAGAGGGGTGGTTGAAACGGAGTGGCATTTTATCAAGGAGTGTGCTGCTTATGAGGACATTTGCAGTCAGTATGAGGATAACTTACAAGGGAACGGTTTGACTGGGCTTTTTGATGAGGCAAACTTACACAAAATGGCTACCTTCCTGATGAGGATCCACATCAAAAAGGCCTACTTGGAAACGGTTTAAATTTGGTTCTTTCGTGGTCCCTTAGACCACTAGTCTCATGAACGTCATTAAAACCTCTTCATTCATTCATTCATTCAAGAAACAACGACTTTGTGATAACCCTAACCCTTTTAAGCATGTCTTTTGAGGTATTCCTAATCTTTCGAGTCTCAATTCAAGGATACAAACATTGAATGTTTAAACATTCAAAACCCTTCTTCCCCTGGCTAATTATATTATAGTTCTTTTCAAATAAGGTGAGTACATTTGCTTGAGCATATATGTTTCTTCGAGAGACTTTCTAACATAATTAGGTGGGACTATAGGCACCCAACTTATGAGCATTTAACTTGCCGGAACCATGCCTCCATGACCATCTTGGCCTGCTCGAAAATGGCGTGTATGTACATTTTAAACATCTAAGCTCCAGCACTGAAGCGGTATATACAGTTGCCTCCTCTTGTCTTAGTTTTTAGTTTTATGCATGTGATGTCCCGCGTCATGTTTTTCATGGGCAAGGTAGACCCACAAGAACAATAAAGATCCACTTCAATAATTCAAGGGATGTTCTGTCATACCCGTCCTTGTTGCTATTTAAACACAGCAGAAGCCTTAAAAACACATTGGGCGAAAATACCCAAAAAAATAGAAAAAGAATAGGCCTAGGGCCTCTGATATTAATGACATTCTTGCAATGCATGTGCATCAGGAGGATCTTGCCAATAAAATCTACAAAACTATTCAGCAGAATAATAAGTGAGAGGACATGATGAACCTCGGACCCAAAGACCTAGAACCTAATGTGGTGGTGAAATGGTGCAACCTCCAAGCCAGAGCCCAAAATGTTCTAAGTGTTTCCAATTGGGCATACATATATGAGGGTTATGAATATGACACATAGCTTATTACAGCATCCTTAGTATCCTAGGCAGGGCGAAGATGTTTGATGAGATACTCTCCATTTTGACGAAAATGAGATCAGAAGGATGTGAGATTACAAAAAGCATACTTAATAGCATTGTCAATGCATATGAAATGGATGGAGAATTCCAAGAGACTCAGGAAACCTTTAATTTTATGGAGGAGCTTGGGCACAAGCCCAACTTATTGCCTACAACTCTCTTCTGATGGTTATTATGAGAAACAAAATGTTTGACAGGGCAGAAAATGTGTTTATTAATAAAAGGTCTATTCATTGTTCGAAGAAATTGAGGATGGTTTATAGCTGGTGCATACAATGGAACGGAAAGGGTTGGTACCTAATATATACACATACATAGTTATAATAGACGGATTAAGCAAGGCAGGAAATTTGGAGAGGGCAAACGAGATGTTCCAAGAAGCTTTGGCAAGGGGGCTAAAACTTAACATTGTAATGTACAATGCTTTGATTAGTGGACATTCCTGGAATTGCAAGTGGGATAAAGCCATATATATCTTTAAAGTGATGCAGGAGAATGGTTTTAGCCCTGATTCTCTCACACGCAACTACTTGATTCAAGTGCTTGTGAAAAGGGTATGAATTCCAGAGGCCTTAAGTATTTACAACGAAGCAATAGAGAAGGGAATTTAGATGAACTTCTAATCACTTACAACCTAGCTCGAAGACTTAACAAGATTGGTAACCACAATGATGCAAGTATATTTTTTAGAAGGTTGCAAGAGTCTGGTCATCCTTTTAATGCAAATGTTTACTTTCTAGGTGTAATTTGACATTTTAGAGTAGGGATGATGGATGACGTTGTTGGCATTCTACATTAGATGACTTGTAGAGGCTTTACTCCCAACCCTACATACGTACAACATGGTGATCAAGTGGTTTTGGACGGTTTTGGCTATGCAGGGGCCAAAATGCATCTGTTCAGTTAATTTATTTGTATTTATTAATTAAATTAAAATTCACAAAACATTGTACTATAACTTTTAAAATAATTAATAAATGCAAATAAATCACCTAAACAAGTGCATTTTGGCCCCTGCATAGACAGCGCCATTTTGGTCAGTGGCTATGCAGCTACGAAAATCATTAACCATACGAAGGGAAACACTTAGTTTTTTTTTCAAAAGTTTGCAAAAAGTTATATAGAGAAAATGATTTTCGTGGTTGGATAGTCACTTTAACTTTCATGATTAGATGTAAATTTAATTACATATTATTTTTGAAATATTTACAAATTTCATAAAATTTAATAGTATTTTAGTTGAGTATATAATTTATGTATTCATTTCAAAAAGTCTAGAGTTTAGATTTTGTGCATGCTGAAAGATATGGAAGGATAATATTTGTAGACAATAATGTGTTTAGGACAAATAATATGATTTTATAGCTAATTTAAAAATAGTAGAGACTCGTGCTTTCAAATAAAATTAAGATACATTCAGAAAGAATGGGCTTCTTTCATGAAAAAAAAAACTATCCAAAAGGTCCATCGGGAAGGAGCAGAGCTACCATTACACAATTTTGGGCTCCTTGAGAGGGCGTTAAACTTCCCAAATAACCAGTCATGTTAGTTTGAACATCTCATGGATGTACATTATTCACACATTATTGGCAATTTGGCTGAGTTGATTACATAGATGTTGTCATTATGGCAACATATGATCTACATGAAGATTGCACAGGTCAGAGAGCTAGTATGACAGAGCGCAATGCAAAATTGTCTAAGTATGAGACAGTGTTTTTACCAGTGAACTTGAAGATAGTTTTTGTTTTCGATGTTGATTGGAGTAAGTTCAGTGCTTGCACACTTGAACATAGACTCTATGATGACTATTGAAGACCCATCTCAAAGCGCAAGTCAGTACGACATGTACGGAAGAAGTTATGACAGTTTTACTAAAAGTAGTGTCAAGCCGATAAGACAGAATATGAAGACGGAATTAATAAAGAGTTAAGGGATTATTTTGTTTATCAAAATAATGACTTAACAATATAAAGCGACCACATCCTAAATGTTAACCCTTGGATAAAAGTTATTTGTAATATGATAGCCGATTGGAAAGTTATTAATCCTAATAACTTGTATAAATGTAATTGTAATTGTAAGAAGTAAAAGATGATGTAATGAAGTAGTGACGTGATGCGAAATATATGATGCATATGTAATAGCGATAGTGAAAGAGCAGTGAAGAGATATTGATGCAAGCAGTATAAGGTTATGTACCTTAACCTTCTTTTGTAATCAGTGTATATTGTACATCACTTGTTTGGGCAGTGGGCTCATCTGGTAATCACATTTTGTACTGCCAACTCCTAACAGGGTTGAGGCTTCTAACAAGGCCTATAGTCCCGTAATCATGACTGAGACACTATATGCATGTAATAGACTCCTAATAGGATCAACATCCTTAACATAATACTTTTGATTAGTGGATCTTTGTGGGTACCATTCCCACCGGGGTTTTCCCTTGGCCAGGGTTTCCTCGAGAATAAATAATGTGTTATGAGTTCTTTAGTTTTATTGCTATGCATGTTGTTTAGCTTCTTATTTTATGCATGTGTTAAGATAATCTGTTATATCCATAATTGGGTAAAAGTAAAAGTTTGTAGAATATTGATTCACCCCCCCCCCCCTCTCAATATTCCCTATTTCTAACACACATTGTACATAATAATTCACAATATTCTTCATTCTTAAGCATTTTTACATATCCTTCGATCATGGCACTCGACAAGGCCACATTTCTTTGAGGAATTCTCTCAAACATGCTCTAATGCTTCCACATTTTACAAACATGTCAACTAGGGCAGTGGCAACTACAACATCTGACAAAATTCCTCTATCCTTTATACTTTGATGGAAGTCTATGCCCTGTTCCAAAGCTCCCATTTTGGCACATGCGGGGAGAATGCTTCTACATTTTGCATAAGTCTACCAAAGCAATTGCAACTATGACATGTGATAATATTTCTCAATCCTTTATGCTTTGATGGATGTCCTTACCCTGTTCCAAAGTTGTCATTTTAGCACAAACTTGAAGTATGCTAGCAAAGGTGGTAGAATTTTACTTAACTTTTTATTTTTATTTGTTTATTATTAACCTTTCAATATATTAGCCAAAACATATCTTGTTATCAACATAACTATTGAACTACATTGGGGTGCAAGTGCTAGTCTAATTAAATTTTGAATTTGTTTAACATCAAAATTTGGATTCTATTAATGATATCAAATTTTCACAATTCACAATTTGGCTTATTTAGTAAGGATGGATCGAAGAAATGTTGAAATGTTTAACAAAATTTAGTCCAAACATCTAGAGAAAAATTAACTTGAATTGTAATTAGGGGACCTTATTGTTGACTTGGTGGTCAGCACCTCCTTGGAGATTTGTGACATGGCTTAACCGCCTCCCGTGGATCGAGTTAAATCTGACATTTGTATCGGGCATTGAAAGTTCAAGCTTTTGGTGCAATGAGAAATGATTCCAACAATTGGTATTAGAGCCTCGGGTCACGGGTTCGAGTCTCCCTTCAGTAGGTATTGAAGGCTCAGTCAGTGCTGAGGGGGAGATTGTTGACTTGGTGTTTAGCACCTCCTTGGAGATTCGTGACATGGCTTGACCGCCTCCCGTGGATCGGATTAAATCTGACATTTGTATCAGGCATTGAAAGTTTGAGCTTTTGGTGCAACAACAAATGATTCCAACACTTATGTCATGTGATTTATTTGATTCTTTTATTAGAGGTGGATCTTTCTTTTACGCTAGAAAACTAACAAGAAGTGGAATAAAAAGTGGTGAGTGTAGGATTGTTAGGAGTATGTGATCTTATTGTAGAAGGATATCTTATGAAATTCCTTTATTTATTCATTCTTCTAAATTAGGTGATTAGTTTATGTTTTTTATTAATAAGCATAAAAAAAGGGTGTTGTCCCTTACAAACTAGGCCCAAAGGGCATACTACTGCCAAAGGTAGTTGGAAAGACACTAACAACTGAGAAAGAACACACTAACAATCATTCAATAGCTAGCCAAAACATAAAATTTTGAAGTAGACATCACCGCTAGTTGTCTCCTTGTGACTCTCTCGCAATCCTATCTCAGAAAATCAAAAAGCTCCATGTCACTCATCTCTCTAAATCTTTGTTGCAGGAGGGAAAGAGTAGTGGTAGATCTATGCAAACCCGCCAGTTATAGTGAGTAGAGCTCCTCACTACCTTCATCATATCCTCAACCTAAGACGTGAGTTTTTGCACCTCCTCCTCTAAATCTCGGACGTCCATAGTTAATTTGTTGCATCCCTAACACATAAAACCCTTGCTTTGTCTATTGTCCACATATACACCATTAGTGTCCACCCCTTGAAAGCTATATGAAATGTGGGTTGTAGAATCATAGTCAAGTTCATCACCAAAGTGTTGGTGGAGCACAATCACACCCTAGGCAGATAACTTCACCAATGACGATTCCCAACTCACAACTTTGGTCCATATTTTGCAAAAGGTGAGCAATATGTTATGTACCCCTTTGTCAGTATCTAATTAGCACTCTTTTTCCTCCCCTTCAACACCTGGGCCTCTCTTAACTTTTATAGAATAAACCTACATGAATTGCGACATCCCCTTCTTCGTAGATTGCGACCAACCCACATCACCCATAATCAACTCCTTATTCCTCTCCTTATTTTTAATTGAGGTAACAATAGGTTTTGAAGGGGACCCGAAACCCTTTACAAGCTAGAAGAAAGATAAGACATTAAGATCAACCAAAACTA
Source organism: Chamaecyparis obtusa (assembly GCA_027943335.1). NCBI lineage: Eukaryota > Viridiplantae > Streptophyta > Pinopsida > Cupressales > Cupressaceae > Chamaecyparis > Chamaecyparis obtusa. Next base: position 171,710 of record BSBK01003968.1, on the reverse strand, counting down.
CAAGAAATGCCCATAAAAAAGTGACAATTCCAAAAAGGGCTAACCCCAAGATATGCAATAAAAACAACTAACTTGACACAAAAAAAAAAAGCCAAAAAAAACTACCAGCACAGCAACTGACGCCCAAAAACACACCCAGCAGATCGGTCCAAATTTATAAGGAACTCCTCTGAGTCCACCAGCAGACCTTGAATCTTTTGGGTTGAGTCATTTAGATTCGAAAGATCCTTAGGTGGAGAGGCCATCTTCTTCTTAGTGCTTGATCTAGTTCTAGTACCAAGACCTGTAATCTGCTCCTCCTGTTTAGTGTCATCAGAAATAACAATAGCCTTGGAATCAGTTTGATTTCCTTCCAACAAAGCATAGAGAACAGTCAGGTTATTGATAGTGGTTGTAATTCCCTCATTACTAAGGGTCAGAAGCTTCCTTAACATAGTATCATTGTTATTGGCTCTGTTAAGGATGGGAGTGATCTTTTACTCAACAATAGTGTTGATTTTATCTTCCAGCATAGTAGAAATATCAGAATCCTCAATAAAAACATTTTTATTAGAAAAATTATACATAGCAACATCATTTCTCATTTTATCTAAAATTTCATCTATCACTCCATACCTAGCTTCCATAGCTTTGTTCTTTGCCTTAAGTTCTTGGATTTCATGGAAAGCCCATTTGTCGAGGTTGAATGAAAGGATGGCTTTTCTTCTAGCCACATTGAGGACACTCATGTTAGTGACTCTTTTGGTATTGAAGTCTTGTTCCTCAATGATAGTAATATCCTCCTTGTTCTGAGTATCCATCTTCTTACCCTTACCAGAAAGCTCCTCTCCTTGTTACTATCTACACTATTGCACTGACAATGCACTGTAGGGTTTTGACCATCCCTTTTAATAGGGGGTTGCACCTCTTTCAAGTGATAAACACAGTTCAAAATGCAAATACTCCACCTATGGGTACCATTGTGATCAGGGATTGTATTATGCTCTTCAAATAGGTTCTTGAATGAGAAATGATCCCTAGGAATATTAACATTTATATTCCATAATGTATTGACCCAGGAGGTAGAAAGAATCAAACTACACATATTGACCTTCTTTATGAGAAACACTATCCAAAGTGTTAGGATAGCTCCCATAAAGACTAGTGTATGCACCCAAAAATGGTCACCTAGACTTTGGGCCCCATTTATTCAATGTATCAATCCTGAATCATTTTGGTCATTAATCAATATTTTCAACAATATCAATCGCTTGATCAAATCCTAATTTCGATCATATATTGGATTTTTATCCTTGGGCTAACCATTTATCTTAAGTCTTTATTTAATTAAAAGGAATATTTCCTCCCCTTTCAATTAAATAAAAAAGCCCCCACTTTCCTCTTATCCTAAGTTGCACAAATAAAGCATTATTCCTATTTTATAAAAAGGGAAAAAGCACTTTTTGTCTCACATGAGGCTCAAAAGTCAACACTTCACTCTCATTGGAGGATGTTTGTGCACATGGATTGCTCCTCTTTCAACCTCCACCGCTGATTAAGATCTTTTTGCCTCTTAATCTCCATGGTCCATTCCTTTGCATTTCTTATAAAAGGAGAGCTCTCTCCTCCATTTGCATATCCATATTTTATGCTATTGTTATGCTGCAGGTTTTGGAGCTCTTTGAAGACATCCTTGCATCCAAGCTTTGAAGACATTGTTGTTGCATTTCATTTAGTTTGCTTTCATAGTTGCATAATCATGACATTCTTAGTATAGATTTTCTTTATGCAATAGATTAATCTCACATAGCTTAATTAGGAGGGATTGTAAGACTTGTACTTTCCTTCATAGTTTAGTTTGCACTTTCCTTTCATAGATTAGATTTCTTTTCAAGCATTGCATTGTTATCATTTAGCTTAGCTTGCACATTCATACTAGTTGCATTTGCATTTCATTTCCATTTAGATTCTTGGAGATATTGGCATTGTTGCCCTTGTCTTCACTTGAATCTCTCATTGTATGGTTGACTAGCAAGGTCACTTTCTTGTAGCTCTAGCTGAGAGCAAAACTCATAGTCCCTTGCAACTCCATGCATAGAGAGCTATGAGCCGCTTTGTGAGGCCTCACTCTTGAGTAACCTTGCATGTAATGGTTCATAGAAGTGCATATTTTAGTGTGTACATTTCTGGCGCCCACCGTGGGGCAGAGTAGATAGCTTTGTCCTTTCATTTGATGCATTTTTCATCATTTTCGGAATAATTTTCGGAAAAATCTGCGTCTCTGGTTTTCTGTCTCAGATTATCGCACGACACTTCTCAGAAATATCGCGCGATATACTTCCTGTCTTGGCGCGATACTTCACTCGGGAAAAGTATCGCACTCCTATATTGAAGTCTATCGCCTGGCATCGGGCGAAGTATCGCTCGACTGGGGAAGTATCGCCCGACTATAGGAAACTGTATCGCGCGATACTGTTGAAGACTGAGAAACATTGCCTGGTCTGGCAGAGACTTGCGCTTTCAGTTTTTTTGTCCGAATTCGACTATTTTAGCTTGCTGTTTTGTTTTACTTTGTTTAAATAGGTCTAACCTGCATTTTTTAGCTTGAATCCATTAGATTATTGCACTTTTACATTTGGATTTTGATTTTGCTAACATTGTGGGCCTAACAAGTTGTGTTTGTAGGTGCTTTCCTTTGCTTGAAAATTGCTAAAAACGCATGTCAAAGAGGGCCACTAACAGTTTTTGCAGGGCTGCCCAAGCATAAAAACAAAAAATAAAATAAAATTATTTCTTGCTTGTTGTTATTTTCCTTTCATTTGTGGCATTTACTAATTGTATTAGGAATCTTAATACCTTGTGAAAGGGATTTTGAGGTGGTAGGAGAAGTATGCTCTTCACCTTTAGGTGAATCAGAAAATCTTGACCCATCTTAAGGTTTTGGAAGCAAGGGGGTAATTGATCTCTTTGCTTGGTGTGTTTGGGAAAGATTCTTGAGATAGGGGAGTATGCTCTTCACCCTTGTGGTGAATCAAAAACCTTGAACTTCAAGATTTGATCCATTTTTGTTTAGTTTAGGAATCCTTTAGCGGGCCTGCTCTTGAGCAATCAAGAGGAACGACTCAAGTGGGGACAACCTTGTCATCATTTTCCTTGGTGGCAAGTGATTCCAACTCACTATAATCTCAAGGCTATCAAGGACACCAAAAACCTTGATAGACATAACACTTGTCTTCGTTTGATGTGAGTAGCTCATGGGATTGCGACCATTAGGAAAACATTGAACAAGAATGCTTAAGGTACTCTTGAGGCCGCGAGGTCCTAGTCCTTTATGAGGAGCAAGAGGGGTGTTGTGAACGGAAATCCTTATTAAGAACCATTAGATAGAAGCCACCCTCTTTTAGCCGCTTATCTTCTTAGTGCAAGGATTGATCCAAGTGGTTTACCCGGATCACCTTAAGATACTCACCATATGTGTCCCTTTGGTTGTGTCATTTTGACATTTCCATGACAAAGCCAATATCTCTTGTGGGCAACCACTTGGTGTGAGGCAAGGGGGCATCAAGTTGTGGGCTAAGTTGGTAAGTATTGAGCCTTGTCTTGTAGGTAGTAATTGCTTGAATTGTCTTCGATTGTGTGATACCAGTGTAAACGTTCTCAACATACAAACAATCTATAGCATTCATAGGGCGTTGTTTCAATTTTGATATCACAAGTGCTTGTCTTGGCAAGGTTGCTTTTGCCCTTGTTTCAAGTGTTTGAGACCATGTTTTGATCCCTTGCTGTTTGCAAACCTACCGAAATTCTGCTGATACCGTGACTGAAACCAAAAACATCAACCCTTAGACTGAAAATTTTGACCAAACAGACCCAAAAATGCAAATTTCACACAATTCTGGTCAAGATTTGAATAATTCTGCAACAGTATCGCACCCTGTAAAGCGAAGTATCGTGCGATACTTCGCTCATGCTAGAAATATCGCTCCCTTTGAAGAGAAATATCGCGCGATAGTTCGCCCCTAACGGACTATCGCCCGACCTGCCTGAAGTGTATCGCCCGCAAGTGTTAAGAAGTATCGCCTGGCTTAGGGCGAAGTATCGCACGGGTGTAGGTTTATCGCCCCAGTAGCCTAGAGTATATCGCCTGGTTCATTTTTGTCGTGCTTAAATTTTGGTCAGTTTCAGTTGCTGTCAATTAGGCCAGGTCTTAGAACAGGCTTCTCACCCTGACGTTTGAGATCTGTCTTGACTCCAAATTTCTGGTTCTTAGTTCTCCGGGATAGCATCATTTGATTTACAAAGTCACTTTGGAATAATTGTCAAGCTAGAAAGCCATTCTTGGTGCCAAGGTTCATCTTTAAAATTGTTAGCTATATTCTGGGAAAATTTCAGTTCTTTTATTGTCCAAATCGCTTTCATTTTCAATTATCTTTTGGCCTAGTCCAACCTCCTGATTCAAAAGTGCAAGGGTAGTCACCCTTTGAGTTGAAGCACCTCTTTGACAGTGTTGGTAAAGCCCCCTTTCTTTTCTTTTTTTCATTTCTCTTTGGACAATAGAGGATTTCGATTATCCTAGTTTGGTGTTGACACTTTGAAAGGTCACCTTATCATTGAGAATATCTCTCTTTCATGTCAGTTACGACAAGGTACCAAGTTAATCAAGGGAAGCGACCCCCTGTTGCCTTTAGCCAGTTACCACCTATCAAGACCCGTCGACAACCTAAGGGAAAAGGACCCCTTTTTGACCAATCTCCTAAGAGTGAATCCGAGGTTTGTTTCAATCCGGGAGCTAACCCTAGTGAAGTGAGCACCTCTTTCATACCACTTTCATCAAGTATGGACATGAGTTACACTTTCACCCGACAACAAAGAGAAGCCATGAATCAAACTCTCGAGGATATCTTTCAACGACACAGAAGAGAGTATGGTGGTTCTTCTCATGCCAGTCCACCTGGGTCACCTCCTAATAACGTGAGGTATTTTGATGCTCATCAACGAGCCGAAAGACAGCATAAGTCAGCCCACTCAGATTCAGGGTCACAACACGAAGACCAGAACGACGAATCTAGTGATCACCATATCAACGCAGCTAATGCAATAAGGCATTCAAGACAAACCTCCCCACTTAAGGACACTTCTCGATATGCAAATACAAGATTGAGAAGCATTGAGAGAGAGAAGCAAGCCTACTTAGATGAATAGGCTGCAAAAAAGGAAAAATTCTGACAACTAGAGGAAGAGGAACGTGCATTGTTGGATATACAGAAAAGAGTCGCCCAAGAAGAAGAAGATAGACTCTATGCACAACAACTCCAAAGTCGATTTAACGGGAAGGGAGCCAATAGTGGGATCAACTCGCCCCCATCTACCCCTTCCCCTAGCCCTCGAAGAAGATCAAAGACACCCTCACGATCCCCAAGTCCTAGAGGAAGAAGGACTTCAAGATATGACCATCATAGGAGACAATCGTCTCATAGACATTCAAAGCAACCCTCCCAACGAGCACATCATGGCTCACAACACGGAGGCAGTTATGCTAAATCTGATCATATGGACTTCATGACTATGCAACAAGAACCATCCTTTCAAGCCTATGTGGAGCAATACGTGGAACAAAACAAAGACCAATTTTTGGAAAGTCTTATCAACAAAGGCGCTAAAGTTCCATATAACTTTGATGTTCACCAAAAAATCAAGAAACAGAATCCTTCAACTGATGAGTTAATCTTACAAATGCAAAAGGATATAGACAGAATGAAGGCTCCCAAGAGTACATTTCATTTGGACTCCATATGTCCTAATCCCATGGACAAAAGTGTGGTGATGGTAGAATTTCCTAAGAAAGTTGAATTCCCAACATATGACAAATATGATGGCATGGGTGACCCTCACGACCATGTTCGACAATTCTACATAATGAGCTTTTCCTTCCACCACGAAGACTCCTACTTGCTGAGATTATTCCCAAGAAGTTTAAAAGGTCAAGCCATGGAGTGGTTCACCAACCTTTCCCCTCTAGTAAGGACATTTAGAGAACTTGTCCAAAGATTTGTGCAACATTTTGCTTACAATTTATCTAGGTCGGTCACCATGCTTGATTTGTGTAAACTTAAGCAAAATCAAGGGGAATCTTTTGTCACCTTTTTGCAACGATGGAGGCGATTGTGTTCAAAATACCCAAGGACAATCCCTGAAGAAGAGAGAATTGATATCATTGTGAACAATCTAATACCAGAACTCAAATATGAAGTCAAGAAAATCCCATTTAATTCTTTTGATACTATGGTAGAGGTGGCATGTCGCATTGAGGATGTCCTAAAAGAACAAGGAATTTTGGCTAAACCAACAAATAACAACAATAGCCAAAATAACAATACTAATGGTAACAAGGACAAAAAGAACTCTTATTGGAACAAAAACAAACAAGTCGTCAACGACAGAGTTGTTGATTCATCTCAGATCAAAAATGAGGGAGTTCTTAATCTCTCTCATGCAGTCCAAGCTATGAAGTTGCAAACATCGTCAACGCAACAAGACAAACCTCAGTATCAAAAGAGATCTAAAACGGAGAAAAGACAATTCACTAAATTGGGAGAATCATATGCAGATGTTTTTAAGACACTAGTTGCTCATAATCTGGCGCACCCACAGGATCCTACAAAACATCGAATACTAGATCCTTTACCTCATTGGTGGGATGCTAAGGCTTTTTGCGTTTTCCATAATGGGATTGGACACGACATAGAAAATTGTTTTAAACTCAAGCATCTTGTCCAAGACCTTATTGAGAAAGGACAATTACAAGTGGATGGGTTAACTACTAATGCAGACCATAAAGCCTTTAAAGAGCCCTTGCCTAAATATGAAAAAGGAGAGAATTCTAGCAGTAAGAATGGCAAGGCGGCTATTAACTATACATACACACATGCTGATAATGTGATTAACATGCTTGAAGTGGCTGACGATAATATCAACATGGTGAGAAAGAAAGATCCTCATGGACATAATGTGGACTCAGTTCCTATGACTAATGAAAGACCCGCTGTGGTGATAAGAGGTCCTCACTCACAAGGAATGCCCCAGTCCCTCAATGCGGTCACTAGGGGTCAGGCTCAAACACCCATTATCATCAAAGGTCCTAGCACTAGCAAGTCCAAATAGCCCGTGTCCAAAAGTGCTCCTCCAAAATCTGTCGTTGGTCCTGATTCCAATTATAACCTTATTGACCAACTACAACGTACACCCGCTCAGATATCCATTTTTGAGCTTTTAGAATTATCTCCTAAGCACAAGCGCGTCCTCGAGGATGCTTTGCGAGCAGCCAATGTCCCTAATAACTTAGCTATCGACCAATTCCAAAACATGGTCAACCATTTGGCTAGCCCTCATTTCCTCACCTTCTCAGAAGAAGATGACAAATCCATTAGTCACCCACATAATTTAGCCTTACATATTGAGGTCATGATTCATAAAACCCGTGTTAGGCGTGTACTGATAGATGGGGGTGCGGGGCTCAATATTTGTACTTTGAGTTTGCTACTAGCTCTAGGGTATTCCGAGAACGTCATTGACACAAAGAAAAGAATCACAATCAAAGCATATGACGAAGCAGAAAGAAGCTCTAAGGGATTGGCTGTTTTGCCTATTCGTATTGGTCCCATAGAAAAAGACATATTATTCCAAATTGTTGATGTTGGACCCCTAGCCTACAACATTTTGCTAGGAAGGCCATGGATTCATGAAATGCAGGCAGTCCCATCGACATATCACCAGTGTGTTAAGTTCCCCCATAACGGTGTCGAAATTTGCATCCCTGGAGATAGTGCTCTATCAGTTAATAACATTTCTGCGGGATCACATGTACCTTTGAATAGAGAAGCTGACAGTCCTAGTAGTTCACTTGAACAATGCAAGCAGAAATTCAAGACCATAGACCTTGGGATGGGAGATTATAAAATTGATTCTTTTACAAAAATGCCAGTCTCTCCTAGGTCTTATGGGAGACCCTCCCCAAATGTGAAGCCTTCGTCATCAGCAATGACGTTATTTGGGAAATTTATTGAGTCTTCGGTCCCCATTCAAGAAGAGAAAGAGGAAGTTGCTGTAAGAAACTGGATATATCACGAGGAGAAATACAAACATAATGAGAATTTTGCTCCTTCACCTGAAACTTATGGGAAAGGATATACACTGGTTAAAAATATGGGATATCCGGGATTTGGTCCCCTTAGTCATAGGCTGGATGCTAAAGCTGAGCCTCTTGATCATGCTCTTTTTGGACGCAAAAATAAGTCCACGATCGGCTTAGGTTTTGAGAATAAGAAGAAGAAAGGTATCTCTGTCCCAGCTGCAATGGACAGTGACAGTGATGCAGATTATACGCCCGATCTCTCCAACCAACAAGATGTGTCTGATGATTGGGTGCCCTCAACGAATCTCCTTTGGGGAGATTCCACAGATTTGATGCTTAATAGTCCTACTATCCTAGCTGCGACGGATAGTGATTGTGTGACTTCTAGATCGACAAAGGAAAGTGTTACTGTCCTAGCTGCGACGGATAGTACCAATACTAGCACTAGAGAGGGGGAAACCTTTCCTAACCTTGAGGCTTCTACATCACGAGGCCTAAATGATGACTCAGAGACAGACTCCCATGAATATGAATGGGATTTTCTTTCAGATGCAACAATTGATCTAGATGTGGATATTATCCATGCCTATAGTACCCAACCCGATGCAACTAACGATCCTAGTGTCAGACTAGAGGATTGCCCTCCTCAAATTGCCTTAGTAGACGATGCTTCGTTTGATAGGATGAGCCCCAATTCAGGTATCTTAGGAGAAGACTTGATGAGCTCCGATTATGTGGTCACCAGAGATGACACCTTTCACATTCACAACATCGAACCTACCATTGACTTGCCCCTTGTTCACTTTGACCTGATTGACTGGCCCCAGCGCCACCACGAGCCCACATTCCTCATATTTCGCAATGATTACGAAATTGCTTGCTATCTGAATGCTCTCGAACCCGTGGCTTCTTCCACCAGTGAACCAACAACCAGCATGACAGAGCCTGATATTAAGTACCTCAGTCTCAAAACAAAAGAGAAAAAGAAAAATAGGTCTGATGGCGAAAACCACTTTGTGGCGGTGTCAGAACCAAAAATAGTAAAAAGAAATGACGCATCCAAAGGTGAAAACCTCTTTGAGGCACCTAAGGATGGGGTACTTAATAACTTGCCGAGTTATTTCCAGGATAGATCATCAATATTGATTGAACCAACAAAGCCGGTCAATCTAAACACAGAAGAAAATCCTCAGATAGTCCATCTTGCTCAGTCTTTATCAGAGGAAGAGACCAAGGCATATGTACAGTTTTTACAGAAAAAGAAAATTAATTTTGCATGGACCTACTCAGACATGCCAGGGCTTGACACAAATCTCATAATGCATCACTTATCTATAGCTCCAGGAGTCAAGCCAGTCAAACAGAGACTAAGAAAAATGCATCCACATATAGCTCTACTTGTCAAAGGAGAATTAGAAAAGCTTTTGAAAGCTGGATTTATTAGAGCCATCGATTATGCAGAATGGATCTCAAACATAGTACCGGTCTCTAAACATGATGGGTCCATTCGTGTCTGCACAGATTTTAGAGATCTAAACAAAGCCTGCCCAAAGGATGACTTTCCACTTCCAAACATTGACATGATAATGGACATGACGGCGGGCTATGACATATATTCCCTAATGGATGGTTTCTCGGGGTATAATCAAATCAAAATAGCTCCTGAAGACCAAGAGAAAATAGCATTTACATGCGCATGGGGAACCTATTGTTGGAACGTCATGCCATTCGGGTTAAAGAATGCAGGAGCAACCTACCAAAGAGCTATGACAACTATCTTTCATGATATGATGCACAAAAATATGGAAGATTATGTGGATGATACCCTGGCAAAATCAAGAAAAAGGGACACACACCTCAATGATCTGGAAGTAATTCTAGATCGTATGGAACAATTTCAACTCAGATTGAATCCAAAGAAGTGCGCATTTGGCGTCACCTCAGGCAAACTTTTAGGATTCATAATATCAGCAAAAGGTATCGAGGTTGATCCCGAAAAGGTCCAAGCAATCCTAGATATGCCACCTCCTCGAAATATCAGCCAAATGAGAAGTCTTCAAGGACGTCTTCAATCAATTAGGAGGTTTATTTCTCAACTTGCAGATAGAGCGCAACCCTTCAACAAGACATTGCATAAGGGTGCTTCTTGTGTTTGGAACGAAGATTGTCAAAAGAGCCTAGATCAGATCAAACAATACTTGGCTAATCCTCCGATCTTAATGCCTCCTATTCCAGGGAAACCATTGATCCTATATATCTCAGCTATAGACACTTCCCTGGGGGCATTATTGGCTCAAACAGATGATACCGGGAAAGAACGGGCCATCTACTATATCAGTCGTACTCTAGTCTCTTATGAGATCAATTACAATAATATTGAGAAGTCTTGTCTCGCAGTGGTGTTTGCTTCTCAAAAGTTGCGCCACTACATGCTTGCTCATACCATACACTTGATTGCCAAAATTGATCCCCTTAAATACTTGCTTGGTAAGGCTGCCCTGACAGGTAGACTTGCTAAATGGATGATGGTCCTCACTGAATTTGACATAGAGTATGTTGAAAGGAAGGCAATCAAAGGACAAGCTATTGCTGACCAATTAGCTGATTTTCCAATCCAGGATAGTATGCCAGTCCAAGTGGAATTCCCAGATGAACACATCTTATATACCACTACTCGCACTTGGACAATGTTCTTTGATGGCTCCCGCATGCAAAATGGATCAGGTGCTGGAGTGTTATTTGTTTCTCCACATGGGTACAACATTCCGAAGTCTTATAAACTATTATTCCCATGTACCAATAATATTGCAGAATATGAAGCTTTAACTAATGGCTTGAAAATGGTTATAGAATGGAATATCACAGAATTACATGTCTTTGGGGATTCTCAGTTAATCATCAACCAAGTCAATGAAGAGTATCAAACCAAGGATGACAAATTGATACCCTATAAAAAGATGGTTGATTCTTTGAAACACTATTTCACCTTTGTGACGTTTCAACAAATCCCTAGGACAGAGAACAAAGCTGCAGACGCCATGGCCACATTAGCTTCACTTCTTCAGTTGGAGACACATGAATCCAGATTTGAATTCCTGGTGGAAGAGCTACACCATCCCATCTTTGACTCATCTGAAAGCCGTGTCATTTGTGCCATTATCACACACGAGTCTTCCCGATATGGTGCTCTCTATTCATATCTTCGTGATGGCATCATCCCTGACACATTCACTCGCTCCGAACGCCGAAACCTCATCCGTAACGCCTCTCACCACACCCTCATCTCTGGTGACTTATATAGAAGGGGTTTAGATGGGACACTCCTTAGGTGCTTGGAAAAGGAGGAATCCAACCAAGCGTTAGCTGACATCCACGAGGGCATTTGTGGTGGGCATTCTAATGGTCTTGCCATGGCCCGAAGGTTGCTTAGGGCGGGATATTATTGGCCCACAATGCAGATGGACGCAATCACCTTTGCTAAGTCATGTGAAAAATGTCAGAAACACGGCAACCTGATTCATGCTCCGGGTAGGGAGCTGATTCCTTCTATTTCTCATTGGCCATTTCAGCGCTGGGCCTTTGATCTAGTTGGGCAGATTCATCCCAACTCATCAGGTGGACACAAGTTCATTATTACTGCCACTGACTACTTCACAAAATGGGTGGAGGCCGTACCACTTTCTGTTGCTTCAGGAAGGACCATTTCTTTGTTCATCTTGAATCATATCATTTGCCGATTTGGAGTGCCTTCTGAGATCATTACTGACAATGGAGGTCAATTTAAGAATAAAGACCTAAAGCACCTATGCAAAAAGTTTAAAATCAAGCAACATTGGTCCTCCATATATTTTCCACAAGGAAACGGACAGGCAGAAGCTTCTAACAAAACCATTCTTAAGATTCTTCATAGAACAGTACACAAGAATGGTAGGGATTGGCACTTACAAATCAATCCAGCACTATGGGCTTACCGAACCAGCATTCGTACACCTACAGGAGCCACTCCTTTCTCCCTCACCTATGGCGCTGAAGCAATATTGCCTTTAGAAGTCGAGATACCATCCCTCAGAGTCTCACTCAAAGGTTTGATTACAGATGAGGATTACCGCGCCATGAGGTTGCAGGAACTAGAACTTCTAGATGAGAAGCGTAAGGCTTCCTTTGATCATATGAGAGCGTATCAGAAGTGTATGTCCAAGGCATTCAACAAGAAGGTTCACCCTAGACAATTTCAAATAGGTGATCTCGTTTTACGAGAAAACCCTAAGAACCAACAAAACAGAGAGCAAAAGGGCAAGTTTGAACCTAACTGGCTTGGACCATATGTCATCACAGCTGCTTTTGGTACTGGTGCGTATTTACTGTCAGATCCTGATGGAGAACAGCTCCCTGATCCCATCAACATTGTGCACCTTAAGAAGTTCTATCCTTGATGCCCGTTCTGTCTAGGGGCATCTTTTGTACATATTTTATGATCCTGAAAAAATACCAAAAAAATTGATATATGATGCTGAAAAAATTCTAAAAAACATAAAATGTCCTGAAAAAATACAAAAAAATCAAAATATTCAAAAAAAACAAAAAAATGATAAAAAAGAATCCAAGTGGTGAAAACCTGGAAACAGGCGCTACTTGAGGCCTTTGCACTCCTATTTGTTAGCATGCGTCCTCGACACTTAACCACTTGTTATCATGCCTTGACCTTATTTGGCCTAGTCTGGAATTGGTCTTTGTCTTTGTCTAGGGGGCATAACTGTTCGCATAGGTCCTTTTGGTGCGTTTGCCTCTTGGGGCATTTCACAACAGGTGTTTTTCAACACCACCCCAAACTGTGTTTTTCAACACTACCCTTGCGTCGAGTGTTTCTTAACACTTATCAGATGTCCTACTTGCAGTCTAGATGATGCAATATTTCTCACTGGCAGATGCGATACTCAGAGTTTGACTCTATGACCAACACACACGCACTTAAACAATTAACTCGCTGACGATATGTTGACTTTATTTTGCTTTGTGTGCTGTCTATGAGGATTTCTTTGATGAGTGATCTCTCCCTGAGAAGTTTTCGATGATGCATCGCTAGAAGACTGAGGGAATGAGAACATGTTTTCTTTCTTTATCTGCTTGTGGGTATATTTTGTTGATCCTAACTGTCATGAGCATTTATGCTGGTCCTACTTGACACTATGGATTGACAAGGTATTATCCTTAACTGTTTTGCGAGTGCATGCTTTTAGCTATCCTGACTTTCATGTGTCTTGATACAAGCATAATCTCGCCATATCAAATCTAGGTGATCTCACTGCACTAGTCATCTTGACCTATATGTCTTTTGATGCCTAGGTGAGATTCCCACATTTCTATCTGATAAAGATCATATTCATATCCACATAGTTATGCTAGTGTGCATTGTATGATCTTACGACGCTACCAATAATGCTCGATGATGATAATTAGATGTCTATAAGCATTGTGACCTTGCAAGTCAACCACTTTCATAGTAGCTTGCATTTTTTAGGGTCATGTTAGTCTAGTCTTGCATCTTGCACATGGAGAGAGCTCTCCTTTTCATCCTACATGGACCTGTTAGTCAACTGCGCTCACTTTCTCTCCTTCTTGATCATGTCTTTCGCTCCTTGTCTTTTTCATCTCGAACCTGTTCCTGTTCATCACAAGGGGTTAATCACATCATCATATCTATATTACAAACCGTCATTTTCAAAAAACATAAGTCCACATCATACATATGAGAATTAAACATACAACTATGAGAGAGAACATACATAAGCACATACATAAGCATTTTGAGCAAAATGACAAGACAATATACATAAACTGATACATCCATCACAAGTGAGACAAATACACATGATACATCGAACATCCAGTAATCTCATAAATCAATAAATGTCATGATACACAATATGAGATCCTAAAATCTGGATCAAAAGTCTCAAAATATGTCCAAACATCTAAAAACCTAAACCTAAGACTCGCTACCACCCTCATGAGGAACTCGTGGTGGTGGAGGAGGCATGGCTCTCCTATCAAGTACCACGTCTGATACCCCTGCCCGCTGAGAGTATGATGGTGCTCTCTCACCCTCTGGGATGGCCTGCAGATATAACCCGTGATAGTAAGCAGCTCTCACTGACTCCCGTCGGAGCTCCAATGCCTCAGCCTGTGCCATCGCCTCACGGCATGCTATCTCTGCTCTGAGATCAGCTATCTGCTGATCCCGCTCTGCCCTCAGATCCAGGAGCTGCTGATCTCTCACAGCTATAGTGGTCCGCAGCTGCTGTATCTCGGTCTCCCGAACCTGTATTTGGGCTCTCAGGTCCTCTCCCCCCGTAGGCTGCTCCTGCTGTACCTCTGCCTGCCGGCGAGCTGGTCTCGCCTCCTCCTCAGGAGTGGCTGATCTCTGTCCTCGTGACCATTTCCGGCCACCTGATCCTGACCCCTCTCCTCTCTCCATCCTCCTCCCTCTCCCCCTCCCGCCATCTCCTCCATCTCCTCCCTCCTCTCCTCCGTCCCCTCCGTCCCCTCCGTCTCCTCCCTCTCCCCCCGGCGCTGGCACCTGAGCATCTGGTACTGTAAATCGAGGGAATGGTACCCTCCGCCGCTCTTCCCTGTAGGCTCCATCAGCCCCTACGTCTGCCACATCTGGGAAATAATCCCAAGGCTCGCTCCTGATAGCTGTTGTCTCTGCGACAGCCTGCTGATAATCCAGCATGGGTAGCCACCCATGCCCCTCCTCGTCTCTGGCCCTGGCATATGTGGTAGTCTCTGTCGAGACTCGCTGCTGCCTCCCGAACTGCCGCCACACCTGACTGATGCAAAACCTCTCTATGATATCCACATATCGACCTACCAATGGCCGACTGCATAGCATATAACTCAGCTCATCTACAGCATCCCCCCAAACCTCAACCTCCCTGTATGGCCTCCATGTGAATGAGGCTATCTCGTCCAGAATCCACCGATAATAAGTCACATCCCCTGAATGGGCATGTGATATAAACCCTATGTACCTGTAAATAAAGGGGTACCTCCTCTCCCTCGGCTGAACCCTGGGGCGCACCACAGCAATGTGCTCCCATGCCCATACTTGTGCCAGGATGGCACCACATGCCCATGTCCGACCGTCCCTGTAGACGATCTCATGCAGCTCATGATACATCTCTGCTAGGATCGCAGGCCCCCATGCCATCCGTCGGGGTCTGCCTACCAAGTCTACCAGTAGTCTGCCCCATCCGAGCGGGAATCCCTTCTGACTGCGATCAGTCATCAGGATTTGTGAAATGATCGATGCCACAATACATGGCACCGGATAATCTCAGCCGAAGTCATCAAGCAGTCGCTCCCAGCTGACATGCCTGTCTAGGATGGTCACATCCTGAAACATCTCCTGAATCAACCGACGCCCCTCAGTGACATCCTGATCATAGTATACCTGTGACAACACATAAATCATGTTAGTTTTCATCTTTTGGAAACATTACATTTTACACGACTATCTTAAAAACATGATTATACTTACAGGCTCTCCATGGCATGGAACTTGAAGGATCCTATAGACATCCTCCAGTGTGATGGATGCCTCGCCTGTAGGAAGGTGGAAGGTGTTGTGCTCGCTGTGCCATCTCTCGGCTAGCGCAGTCAACAACCCATGATCTGCTCTGATATATGGATATCGCAACAGATACCGGAATCCCATGGCCCTGATATCAGCATTGCCCGGATCATCCAGATCTCGGACACACCGCAACCCAGTCACCTTCGGCACTCTGATGATGAGCACCGGAAAAACCTCCTGCAAGCCAAAACCAAACCCGTTGTTAGTACATATCATGATAGATGTCCAAAAAACTCAGTATAAAACATCTTAAAAACGTAACATTGTCTAGACCCATGTCATTTTTGCTCAAAAATGCATTAAATATCAAATTTTTCAACTGGGCGATAATCTTTTTTGGAGAAGTATCGTGCGATACTTCTCCCTATAGTGGGGCGATAAACCTTATGTCGAGCGATACTTCGCCTAGTATCGCGTGATCTTTCACCCAGTATCGTGCGATACTGGTGTCTAAAGCGTGCGATACTTTTGGGGCGCGCGAAGTATCGTGCGATACTTCTCCCCAAAGCGCGCGATACTTCTAAAGTATCGCGCGATAATTCGCACAACAGAAAATTTTGAAATTTGAAATTTGAAAAAAAAAGGTGCTAAAGAAGCTATTAAATGCAAAAAATGACTAAAAAGCTCGAGTTTTTCGAAAACATACCGGGGCAGGATAGTGTGGTGGCCGGTTGTGCAACCGGGCGCGCTCGAATCGATGCCTGTGGACGGGAACTCCTGCTTGCTGGGCCATTTTCTCTCTCTAAAGTTCTGAAATTCTCAAATCGCTAAAAGACAAATGATTTTTGAAAATGACATTTTGACCCCTTTTATAGTCTTTTGACTTTTTGACCTCATTTTCAAAACACCTCAGAATTGCGCGAAAATTACACCCCTAGCTAATTTTGACGTCCTGGATCTATTTTCAGACTCGAAATCGAAATCCGAGATCATCTTCATAGTCAAAATCACGTTTCAAATTCTTTCCCCTTCTACGCAGTTGGCTGATCTTTTGAGGCCTAATCTTTTAATCTTTGCTGGGGCATCGTCATTTTTTCATTTCCATGTCTTCCAACCTTCTAGTCTTTCATTCATATTCATTCCATTCCCTCATTTCTCACGTTTGACTGTATCTTTTTAGTCAGGCTGGGGCATGTTTTCATTGCCTAATGGTTAACCTATTGACCCTTACCTTCGATTGTGATTTCATTCTGATTTGATCAAATCTTTATCGATTTGCTATCTCTCCTCTACCTGATTTCGATTTCGATTCCGAGGGGGCAGTACCTATGGGATTCTCATCCCCAATCACTTGATTCTCTTGATTCAGACATCTTTTGTGAGCTTTTGCTCAAAACTTGAGATTCTTATCTCCCAGTTTTAGACATCGATTATTGCCTAGCAGCGACGGTGATAGTTTTGTCTAAAGCTTGATTTGCACCTATCAGCGACGGTGTTGATCTAAGCTTTTGTTTATGTTCATCCAGATGTGATCCTGAATCGACCTCATATCTGAGTTGTTTTGTGATCCCAAATCGATCTCACATTGCAACTTCATTCTTTGATTACATGTGTTCCCAAATCGATCACACATTAGTCAAAGAGGGGCAAATGTATGCACCCAAAAATGGTCACCTAGACTTTGGGCCTCATTTATTCAATGTATCAATCCTGAATTATTTTGGTCATTAATCAATATTTTCAACAATATCAATCGCTTGATCAAATCCTAATTTCGATCATATATTGAATTTTTATCCTTGGGCTAACCATTTATCCTAAGTCTTTATTTAATTAAAAGGAATATTTCCTCCCCTTTCAATTAAATAAAAAAGCCCCCACTTTCCTCTTATCCTAAGTTGCACAAATAAAGCATTATTCCTATTTTATAAAAAGGGAAAAATCACTTTTTGTCTCACATGAGGCTCAAAAGTCAACACTTCACTCTCATTGGAGGATGTTTGTGCACATGGATTGCTCCTCTTTCAACCTCCACCGCTGATTAAGATCTTTTTGCCTCTTAATCTCCATGGTCCATTCCTTTGCATTTCTTATAAAAGGAGAGCTCTCTCCTCCATTTGCATATCCATATTTTATGCTATTGTTATGCTGCAGGTTTTGGAGCTCTTTGAAGACATCCTTGCATCCAAGCTTTGAAGACATTGTTGTTGCATTTCATTTAGTTTGCTTTCATAGTTGCATAATCATGACATTCTTAGTATAGATTTTCTTTATGCAATAGATTAATCTCACATAGCTTAATTAGGAGGGATTGTAAGACTTGTACTTTCCTTCATAGTTTAGTTTGCACTTTCCTTTCATAGATTAGATTTCTTTTCAAGCATTGCATTGTTATCATTTAGCTTAGCTTGCACATTCATACTAGTTGCATTTGCATTTCATTTCCATTTAGATTCTTGGAGATATTGGCATTGTTGCCCTTGTCTTCACTTGAATCTCTCATTGTATGGTTGACTAGCAAGGTCACTTTCTTGTAGCTCTAGCTGAGAGAAAAACTCATAGTCCCTTGCAACTCCATGCATAGAGAGCTATGAGCCACTTTGTGAGGCCTCACTCTTGAGTAACCTTGCATGTAATGGTTCATAGAAGTGCATATTTTAGTGTGTACAACTAGTGCTTTAGATTACACTCCTCCCATATGAGAGATTTAGCATTTGGGTGGATATTGTTAGCATCACTCCAACATATCAACCCATTCAACTCGAGAGAAAAATTTATCAATGCATCTGCAACTGTGTTCCCTTCTCTATAAGAGTGTTTAATTTTAAACATATCAAAGCCAAGAATTCTATGAATATCTTCCACGATACCAATCGTGGACCAACTTGAAATGAGATGGCCTTTAACAACATTGATTGTAACTAGAGAATCTTCTTCTATGATGAAGACCTTAACCCCAAAGGTAAGGGAAAGTTTTATTCCCCATAGCATTGTCATACTTTCGGCCTAGTTGTTAGTGAGACCATCCACATTTCTTGAATAAGCCAAAGTCATCATTCCCAACTCTATCCTTATAACACCACTTGTGATTGCCTTATCCCATCTAGCTTCCCTATCAAAGTTTAGTTTTAGCCACCCAGGATCTAGTGGTTTCCAAACCATACTCCTCCTCCTCGTTGCCTTTGAATTATCAGATATGGAATACCTAGATTTGATATCTCCTAGTTCCTAGCAAACCTTTCTTTAAATAGGGACAGGGGAAATCGAGGGCATTTACAAATCGTGACCACTATGTTCTCCTTAAGCGACATGTAAAACAAAAGGAAGACCCCATCAATAGTGCTCTCCTTATCATAAAAATATCTATTATTTCTCTCTTCCCAAAGGCTCCAGGAAAGATGTTAGGGGATTTTTCTCCAAAGTTGAGAAATCAAGAGATTATATACATGTCACTTCCACTCAAATAGGAGTTGTTAAGCATTATTATTCAAAACCCATGGTATTTTCATATTAGCAATGACTCTCTGCCAAATTTCTTTCACAAACTCACAATGAATCAGGAGATGGGGGATAGATTCCTCTCCTTTCTTACAAAGTACATACCTATTTAGGAATTAGAATAATTTCTTCACCAAATTATCCTAAGTCAAGATCTTATTATGCATTAGAGTCCACCAAAATAAGTTTATCTTTTGAATCAATTAAGGGTTCCAATCCTCCTTCAACCAATCCTACATGCTCCCATTATTTATAATTAATATGTAAGCATATTTGACCAATAAATCACCTGTAGAATTCTTTGACCAAATAAATATATCATTGCAAGGGAAAAGGGAAATTCTTATCTTCTGAATAATTGTTTGCACCACCCTAGCAATTGTGATCAAATCCTAACAAGGGTGGCAACACTAAGTAATATCCTTCAAAGACCTTCCTGGGGCTAAGTAATTGACCACCTTAGTACCAAAACATGTAGAAGCCAAATCATATTGGCCTCTAAATTATTGATTAGTATTCAGAAGTAAATTGTCAGTGACCCAAGAGTCCTCCCAAAACCTAATGGTCTAACCATACCCTATCAACCATTTTAGCCCTAACTAATTAATGCTACTGCCCATAACAATACTATTCTAGATCTAGGATCCTTTGGGAAAGGTGTTTCCGAAGAGATGCTCTGAGAATTTCTCAAAACTAAGATACTTAGCACACATAATCTTACACCAATCAGCCCTATGAAGCATCAACTTCCAAGGCTCAAAACTGAGATACTTAGCACACATAATGTTGATTCACGAACTAAATCTCAGTTGACAAGAGCCATCCTTTTCCTTTCCTCCATCTTGTTCCATTGGAATGATTTTGAAATACTCTCAATTTTAGAAGCCATATTACCATTGATCTTGAAAGAAAGTAAATAGAAATGTCTTGTAGGGAAGCTATAAGAAGTTGAAGTTTACTAGCACTACTAAGAATTTTAGCTTTCTAACTATCCAACTTCTTCTATGTTATGTCCATAATAGATCCCCAAATGTTGGGGTAACCTCCTTGATCTTTAGAGGAAGATCCAGATACAAACCAGGAAGGGTAGTACTTCAACAACCTAGGATTAGTCTGATTTTCTAATGAAGGCCCTCCTTATTTTTATAGAAGTAGACATTTCTCTTCTAGTTTATTTTTTGTGCAAAGGCCTTCACATAGTCATTGAGGGAGGAGATCCAAATTTTGGCATCCACCACTGAGGCTCTACCGAAAAAGATAGTATCGTCGACAAATTGTTGGACCACATTGGCAGGAATTGTTGAAGCAACTAAATAACACCTTTAAATTCACAAGTATTAACCATCTTTAAGAAACTCCTCCCTAATACTTTTGCCAGCATGATGAACAAGTAGGGGGATAGAGGATTTCCTTGCCTATGCCCCCTCTTAGTTCCAAAAAGGCCTATAGGGAACCCATTGACCATAATCAAGTACTTGACAATTTCTATACAAGTTCTCACAATGTTTATCATTTTGGAATTAAATCCCATCTTAAACATATATTTGCATAGAAATTCCCATCTGACTCTATCATAAGTTTTGGAAATGTCAATTTTTAGAGTTGTGCCCAGATTATTACTTTTGTCCATTGAATGAATAACCTCACATGTGGTAATCAGTGCATCGAGGATTTGTCGACCCAACACAAAACCTTTTTTATTATGATTAATTAGGTGATCTAGAAGAGGTTTCACCCTATTGACTAAGACTTTGGAGAAGGTATCTGTAATACTCCTCGGTTCCTAAATTTTGGGGATAAGAGCAATATAAGTGTATTTTATAGTTTTCAATAGTTTACCAGTTCTAAAGAAGTCTTTCAAATTCATCCTGACATTATACTTGGCTATATCCCAAGATTCTTGGAACAAAGCAAGAGGAAACCCATTAGGACTTGGGGCCTTATAAGCTCCCATAGAGAAAAGAGTAGTCTTAACCTCTTCCTTAGTTACCGGGCTAAGAAGTTGGTTATTTTCAACAATAAAAATAATAGTAGGTGGTCATTATAGGGGGTTCTCCTCCGCTATACTACATCTAATCTCATTATCTTTAAAAGCTGCATGAAAGTGGTTCATGCCATTCTCACCCATCCAAAGGTATTTCAAAATCAACTAATTAGAATTATTGAGAAGCCCAAAGATTGATTTCCTCTTTCTCTATTTACTAGAAAACTTATGAAAGAAAGCAAAGTTCGTATCCCCCTCCTTTCACCATTGAACATGAGAGTGTTGTTTCTAGTAGATCTCTTCTTTGAAAGTGATATCCTCCCACCTTGCTCTAAGAGTTTCCTCTTCATTAGAGAGTTCATGTGAAAAATCTCTCATTTCCATCTTTTCTTTAGTATGTTTAAGTTTCATGATGTTGTCCTTAAAAATATCCCCATAAGTGGACTTGTCCCAATTCTTGCCTTCTCCTTGATAAATTTCAGTTTCTAAGTGACCCTAAACATCACAATCCCCTAGACTGAGGTGCTCTAATAATCTGGAATGCAGTTCCTGAAGTCCAGATGTAGGGACCACATGATTCATACCTGAAAGGTATGGGTCCTCAGTGTTGATGTTACTGTAGCTCTATTTCATAGCATAAAAAAATTGTTTACCAATAAGCCTCTTATTCTAGCTTGTAATAAGATTGATTTGGAGCCACTAGAGACACTATCGAAGTGAGGGTTGTTACCAGAAGTTTTATAAAGTTGGATACTAATACAAGAGAAAGGGAAAGATCACCAATATATGTGGAGCCTAGGTATAAATCCATAACTTATTGCATTCACTCATGATGTTATGGAATCAAATAAGTACACTTGTGTATAGGAAATTGCTCCTACAAACAATGTTGTGATCATTGAACAAATAATCATGTTCCAGATGATGTTAGAACTTGGAGCTTTAGAGGGAGAAGCTAGAAGATCTGCTTTATTTGATTTCCAATGATCTTGGTTATATTGGATCAGAGGAGTGGGCCATGTCAAGATGGTTTCTCCAATGATCAACAGTCAATGGAGTATGATTCATGGGATGAAGTCCCATGTATGATGGCTAGAAGGCCTTTATGTGGACATCTAGGTCATGATATTCCTGGATAGATGGATACTTGTTGGATCAAAGATCATTCAAGAGAAGATCTTGATGCATCCTGTGTGGAAGTCATGTAGGTTGAATAATGAAGAAACAACTTCTTGTCTTGAGGCTGATTTGATGACACATATCTAGATCAAATTCCTCAAAGAGGAGGAATTAACATTCAAAGGAAGTTTGTCAAACCATTAGAGGCAACCTTGGACAAGGAGAGGTTAGAAGGTTGATATCAAATTCATAGGGAGTATGACATTTTCATCTGAGGCAACCTTGGAAGAGGAGGCCATAAGGTTGATATCAGATTCAAAGGGAGTCTGACATTTCATCAAAATCAACCTTGGATGAGGAGGTTAGAAGGTTGATATTTGTTTCAAAGGGAGCCACGTCATCATGAAGATCTTCTTAATGCAATCTTCTCCACTAGGGATAATTTTTAGGTGCAAGCCCTTGCTAATGTATTTCTCTTTGAGAGAGGCTTGATGTGTAAGCCCTTATTACCACCCTCTAATATGGTTCATGATGGATGTCATGTGTGTGACACCATGACAACACCACGTGAAAGAATCTGTGGTGAATCTGTGGTGAGTTTTTCTTGTACTTGTGTAATGATTATTGTTGTGACGTGATGATCTCAAAATGATATAACACTTGTATATTTCACCATCTTTGTGAGGTGGTGATATCACAATGTTGGTTGATGTCTCTTGGAGTAATATTTAAGGATAGCCATATTGGTGGATATTACATGAGGTGATATCTGAGGACATGCCATAATGGTGGACATTACATGTGGAGATTTTAAAATCCATTATGGTAGATATCTTATAATGTTTAAGGATAGCCATATTGGTGGATATCACATCAGGTGATATCTAAGGATATGCCATAATGGTGGGCATTATAGAGAAGATATCTAAAATCCATAATGGTGGATATCACTTAAGGTGATATTTAAGGAAATCCATAATGGTAATATCACCTAAAGTGATATTTATGAAAATCCATAATGGTGGATGTCATGTAATGTGATATTTACACTAGTACATTTGACCCACATTTTTTACCAACATTTTTGACCAAGCATTAAAATGGTTTTGCTTGGTCGGTTTATAGAAGGAAAATTTTGAATTTTTTTTAATCCATTCCCGTGTTGGTCAGAATTATGACAACCATGACATGTGGTCATAATTATGACCAACACGGGCATATAACTTTTTTTTTAAAAGGCGGTTTCATTTTATTTCATTTTGTTATTCCGCAAAGTAGAGGTGAAGGAGGGAAGGAGGGCATCTCTTGACACCACCTAGGCATCTCTCGACACCACATGTAAGGGCATATCACATCAGGTGATATCTAAGGATATGTCATAATGGTGGACATTACAGAGAAGATATCTAAAATCCATAATGGTGGATATCACTTAAGGTGATATTTAAGAAAAGTCATAATGGTAATATCACCTAAAGTGATATTTATGAAAATCCATAATGGTGGATATCATGTAATGTGATATTTACACTAGTACATTTGACCCACATTTGTGACCAACATTTTCGACCAAGCATTAAAATGGTTTTGCTTGGTTGGTTTATAGAAGGAAAAATTTGATTTTTTTAAATCCATTCTCGTGTTGGTCAGAATTATGACAACCATGACATGTGGTCGTAATTACGACCAACACAGGCATATAACTTTTTTTTAAAAAGGCGGTTTCATTTTATTTCATTTTGTTATTCCGCAAAGCAGAGGTGAAGGAGGGAAGGAGGGCATCTCTTGACACCACCTAGACATCTCTCGACACCACATGTAAGGGCATCTCTCAATTCATTCCCATTCTCTATCTTATCAAGAACCGTGTGTCTGTGTTCCACCTCTAAAATAATAAATTCGATTTATAATGTAGTCCCAACATGTGCAAATATAAAAGTGTGAAGGATTTATTAATTTGTTTGCACAAAATAGATGTTTTTGAAAAGGCTTTAGAATCTTTGAGAAAATGTAATTTCCAGGTGTATTGATAGACATCTCAACCTTTCCCAACATCCTCCTAGCCTGTGACAAAACAAGCACTTTGGAACAATCTGTGAAAGTCAGTGAAAACCCATTGTTAGATGTTGCAGTTGCAACTAATCTAGCATACACAAGGCATGCCAACTATTTGACAAAATGTCTCCAAGAAATATATTCTCATGAAATTCCCTGAAAGGTATTCACAAGATGGATTTGTTAATAAGAATTTCTTTTATAAAAGATTAAAAGGATATGTTTGGAAGTTTGTGCCTATGTGTTTAGTTTATGAGTATAAGTAAGGGAGAGACAATCAAATTACCACCATGACTAACACAAATATTGACTATTACAAGATATTGTTGGAAGAAAGTATCCATGGAATTCCCACCGACATTCCTAAATCTTTCTGGAAGAAAGTATCCATGGACTTCCCACCAGCATTCCTAAATCAGAATTGAAGGGTGTTAATTGAGGAATGTACATTGGTAGACAAGCTTACCAAATACAATTGTTCACCACATGACTCACACAGGAGCCATTTTTATGGATTGTGTCCAAGAGATTCATTACACATGTAAGCTAGGTGATTAAAAGTCAATTCTAACCAGAAAGTTTTAGATAAAAAATTTCTAGATTTTTAAAACTACCTCCATAATTTTCTATTGAAAACAATCCCAATGGACCAAGTGACTTCCCTTGAATGAGTTGAGGCATAAAACTACTTTGACATCAACTAACTGATTCATAAAAAATCTCTATGACAATACTATTAGCATAGCTATGCTGTTGCAGATTGCCTAATTAGGGAATTCTTAAGATTTGAATAGCAATTTTGATAATGTGTGCACAATGCAAATAGACTAAAATTTAGATTTTTTATTTATGTAGAAAACCCAAAAGAAATTATTTTTTGGAAAACATAGTTCCCATCTAAGAAGGTTCCAACAGAGCTTAATCACCAAAAGCAAATGAATGGACACCAACAAAGTCCCACATTGTGTCAGTGTTAATTGGTTAAATTCAAGATATTCATTGGCCATTTATAAAGGTTATTGGACTTGTTTCTCAAGTGAGTAAATTTTTTAAATAAAATCACAATTTGGTGAGTGACTTGTTGCTAGCTTTGGACCAATTTTGGAGAATTATAAAGGAAATTAAATTCCTCCTACCTGGGAGATCATTATTTCTTGTATTTGCAATTTTGCCATTCCTTGAATCTTATCAATGAATTTACCAATATGAATGTACCTATTTTACTATGAAACATGCCTTACTATCATTATCTCCTTTGTTCTTTTATCACTAAATCACGTTTCTCACCCCCCCCCCCCTCTTTTTTTTTTTAATATTCTTTTACACTTTCATAAGATTTTCTTAAGACATTTTCCTATTTCCAACTTCAAGTTTTTCTTTTTTCTTTTTCCCTTTGTATAATTCTCTTTTTTTCAATGAGGGTTTTTTTATTCTACATTTGTTTTCTATTTTTTTTTTTAATGGAAACATTTCAACATATATAGATGTCAACAACTCTATTTGTATTTAACGAATTACAATGATATGAGTAAGAATGCATCTAAAATAGAAGCTTCCTTTGCCTAAGAAACCATGTGTAGGGGGATCCAATCCATCAAATTCAATTTCTTGTATTCTCTAACATTTGCTTCTTTACTTTTAGTTACTCATTACTGCTTTAGCATTATAGATTACATTTTGACTAGAAATTACTAACTTTTTTATCATGACACTATCACATTCTTATGGAGATATTAAATCTGGGACAACCAAATGCCTTGTAATTTATCACAAAAAATGAAGTGGACTTTCCTCTTTTTCTTCTACCCTCAAAATCATAATCCGCTAGTGTGTGCAATAAAATGTGAATAAACAAATGGTTAAAAGACTAAGTTAAGCATCTAACTACACAAAATAAGAGCAAACATTCAAGATTAGGGGATGAACATAGGCTAACTAAGAAAACAAATAAAAGAAAACTTAAGCCTCTTTTGATGAGGATATTCTTTGGATTTTTGATTTGATATGTGTGCTCACAAAATCAGTCTTCAAGAATGCTCAACAAGCTCCCTGATTATGTAAGATGATAATGATAACTATGGATTTGATAATGCAAGATGGGTGAGAATAATGATAGAACGGATACAAATTAAGTTAAAATGAATTGAATTAAGCTAAATGGATGGTAAACTATATGAGATTAAATGCTAAAATGATTAAAAGCTCTAAAGGCAAAATGACAATATGTAGTTACTATGCATAAAAGTGGATGATTAAGGAAGGAAATAAGGGGGCTTCATAGGAAATAAGGGGGCTATTTTGTTACAACTTTTTGGTGTTTTTAAACTTTAATCCCTGTTTCGGGATGATTGTTCCAGAATAGTGACTGTGAGCAACATTGAATTGCTTTGAAGCAATGATGGATTTGTGTGATCCCTCACTTCCATGGATGTTATGGAATGTGGAAGGGTGTTCTTTTATGTAATATGTGTTTTCCAATGTTTTTGTTTGCAGGATGAACAAGGGGGTTGAGTTTGAGAACACTGATTGCTTGTAAGGAGCCTTGTAAGGGTCACTTGCCCTTGGGACAGTCATAGATTGAAGCATTTGTCCACATGAGGACCTTGTTTTATGGCATGAATGTGTTGGTACTCAAAAATACATGGGTTTTTTAGCACCTTGTGTGAAATTTTTACAGTTTGAAACCCTATAAGTGCTTTTGTGCCTATCTTCCCGGGTAACATTTCTAAGGTCTACCATGCTTGTCAGGTGTTCATTACCCTTGCTATATCATTTGAAGACATCTCAGGTCATTAATTTTGAGTTTTGAGTCATTCAATGATGTCTTGTTTTGAGCACTTGTCCAAAGTCTGTTATTTTGCCCGAGTGTTAATTTGTTGTAGCAGGCCCTGTTTGCATTTGAATATCTTTTGCCCTGTTATGGATCATTGTATGCCGATTGTTGCATCATACTATAGGCATGGGAGTGAGTCATCCTACCAATTTTCAGGCCCCCATGTGCCCATTTGACCTATTCGCCAGTGCCATTCCATTTGTAATTTGTTAAATTTCTCTGAATGTGCACTGTCTAGTTTTATAAGTGCCATACTTTGAGGTATCCCAGTTTGCACCTTGTGCAAGGTCTGACATAATTGAATATGGTTCCATACTTTAGACCTAGAAGACTAAGTGTCTGATGATTTTCAAATCTCTACCAATCCGTTTGATTACTTTCCCAGGCTAATTCCAAACCCAGTTTATGCATTTTTCACTGTTTCTTATCCTGAATTTTACTAACTAGCCCTAACTTTGGTGATTAATTGTAATTGGTCATTTGATCCTTGGGATGAGAAAATGATGGATTCACATTCCTTGTATGAGGGTGAATCAATGCTCAATTTTTTGGTTTATGAAAGTTTCAGTTGGTTAGTTTTAAAGGTCGGTTCCAGAAGCAACTTGTATGATTTTGGCAGTATGGCGAGATTCAGTTTTCAAGGTGCCATGTTTGACCATTAATATCTTTGGGCTCTAATCTTCTGGAAAGTTATTCTTTGACCGGTGTGTTGTAATGTTGG
The DNA here is from genome assembly GCA_027943335.1 of Chamaecyparis obtusa. Lineage (NCBI taxonomy): Eukaryota > Viridiplantae > Streptophyta > Pinopsida > Cupressales > Cupressaceae > Chamaecyparis > Chamaecyparis obtusa. The sequence goes on along the minus strand of BSBK01003968.1, from coordinate 143,814 downwards.
AAGTGTACTGGTGTTCCCGGTGGCGTGTTCTTGTGAGGCCGTTTGGTCAGTTTTTAAAGCTATTTCTTGATGACCGGTTAGTGTAATATGGGCTGATTTGTAGAGCGCCAGTGTTTTGAACTGTGTGATTGAAATTCTCGCACGGTTTGTCCTAGTATTATTGGAATGACTACATTTTGTAGGTATGCATTATGTATTTTCAATAAGATATGTGAACACTCAGCAAGGACAAAATGAAGAGGCCGAATAGATATATGCTATTTGTGACTATGTCAACTTTGCCCGTCGGAGGTCATATTTTAATGCTAATAAAGAAATGTTGCATTGCTAGTTTTCTAAATATGTTGCTAGCAAGGACGGCCTACAGAAAGTATGTTGAAGGAGAATATTACTAACAATGATAGCAGCAGGTGTTCACACTCCAGAGCAGAAGCTGGCCTGAGGTCTGAAGCTGATTGTGAAATATTATGGAGAGACCTTGTTTTGAGACAACAAATTGGAAAAGCTATGTTTTTATTTCAAGTGTGAGTGGTTTTGGTGCGTGTTTGAACTTTGAACACATGTACTCAAAGTACGTAACTATCTTGAATGAGGCATTTGATGAGCATAAAAGAAATCAAATTAACTAAACCCCTCAAGTTCCTATGGTGTGGTCCTCCATGGATCATGGCTGGAGTTGGATATGGAGCCATGCGCAAGTGAAGATGGAGCAGCCTGCTAATAAATTTGTGGGAAATGAGGTGCCTTGTACATTTAAAGTGCGTAGTAAGTTAAATACTTTGTGTAAGAAATTAAAGAAGACACCATGTGTTAAATTAATAGAGTGGCTGCCAGTCCAATGCCAAACACTTGCGTAACATACCAAAGGGGGTGCTTGGAGATTGCGACTGGTGTAGTAGGTGCCAGCGCATGTGTTCAAAGGCTAGTATAAACAATGAAAATGGAGGACCCACGCCAGTTAGAAAGAGATGGCAGGGCTTGGCTTGCATGCCAGGGAAACCCACGCACAATGGTGTATGCTACCTTGCGTAATGAGTCTGTTGCCATGCACAAGTCTAAAAGTGGAGGGTTCCAGTACACGTGAGCAGGTGGTGAGGGCATTGTGTTCATGCAAGCAGTGAGGGAAAGGCCAGTCGCACCTCCTTGCTGCACAACGCACAACTTGGAGACCCAGCGCAATGAGGTTTGGACCTCATGCATTGAAATGGGGGTTGCCAACACTAATATGGGGAGGTCCACATAACGAAAAATAGCAGCCTACGAAACAAGATGGAGGGGCCTGCGTTAGCGAAGGAGGGTCTCACACAGTGTAATGAATGGCCAACATAAGGTAAATGGGGCCTTCCAAATTGGGAGCCACCGTTAACAATCTGGAGACCCAAACAAATAATACCAGCGCGAAATATCATGGGATTGCCATGGTTTGCCAGTGGAATACAAAGATTGATACAAAGTTGGAGTTTTACGCAATTTTGGGGGCTAGTATATAAAGAAGGAGCTGTCAACAATTACAGAGGATCCCTGCACCAATTCAAAGGAGGAGCCATGCGCAAGTAAAGATGTGCGCAACTCACCAAAATTTGGAGTGGTGTAAGGCATGGTGAGTGGATCGACCTGCACAATGAAATACAAGTAAAATGGTGGGTGCCTCACGCAAATGAAATAGAATAGAAGCTGTTTGATGGTGCCAGTCAAACATGAAGACCAATGTCTTGTGCAAGTCATGAGGGGACATGAGTTTGAGAAAAGAGAAATGGTTTGGCATGGCGCGTGAAGTAAATATAATAACCAATCATTTCTTTTGTCCCACATTCTCCTTGGAGCGCTTGTTTTAGATGTTTAAAAGCAAATGCACTCTTATGAAGAGTAAGTGAAATGAGTGGACACTGTGGCTACCTCACGTACCTGTGAGCCTATGTTGGGAAGTGTGCCAGTTAGGCTCTTTGAGAGCATTTTGAAAGACCATTAAAATACTCTAAACTATATATCCCACATTGATGCTGAAATGGGTCTTTATGGTGTTTATATGCAGTAGAACTCACATAGTAAAATATAAAGAAGAGCTAGAGGCTATGCTCACGTGACCCTTCACAATGGCACCTCGATTTCCATGCCCAGGCCCACTAATAAAGGTAATTTTGCAAGAATGGACGTGTGATGATGATGAGGACAAAGACGACACATGGCGCATGTTCACTAATTTGCTAGATAAACCTGGCAGTTAGTGAAAATTTGGAGATTTAGAGGTGGCGGTCAGCTAACCGCTAGTCGCTAGGTCATTGAATGCTAGCGGTTAAGGCCAAGCCATTTCGAGATCCAGAGATAGCTCAGTCGCCAGGTCGCTGGATCCCATGCGGTTAGAGGCTAACATTCAGAGAATGGAGGTAACCGCTAGTTGCCAGGTCACTAGATCTCTTCTAGTCAAGACAAGTCATTTGGAGTTTGGGAGAATGGGCTCAGTCACCCATTCTCCATATGTAACCCATGGTCAAGGCAAAATCTAGAGATTCAGAGATAAGCTATTTTGTGCAATAGCCAATGGTAACCATGGTTAAGGAAAATATTTAGAGAATTGGAGAATACAAGCCATTCGCCAGTTCTCCAAATGAGGGTGGTCAACCTGAGGTCAAGTCTGAGCAACGAATGAGATGGTGACACTTGGCGCTTCCTAGTGGCTTATGTGGCTAAAAGTGCAAAAAATAATATAATATTGCAGATTTGAAAGTATTTGAAAATTTAAAGAAAAATGACATAGTTCAAACATTAGGCAGAAATTCAAAAATTTAAATGACAAGCCTGCTCATGGATTAATGTCCTAGAAATTCAATTTTTGTCCAAACATACAAGTGTTATATGTTTCCGGAAATGGGAAAAGACAAGGAATCCAATGGCAATGATTATTTTCATTTTTAGTGAAGTGGGAAAGAGCAATATGGGTTTGAATTTCAAGGCCAGAATCAGAATCAATTTATTTGAAAGATGATTGCACACAGTGGATCAGTTTTGAGAATTAGTTGCAGATCAAAGTGTGGGAAAGACTTGGAGATATTTCCATGCCAAGAATGGATAGCTGTTAGTTGGCTTTCAACTAACCACATTCTCCTATATCTTGGTTTTTCTCTCATTTTGTAAAGGATGTTGAAAATTTATGCTGCTGGGACAACTTCCAAGCTTTTGAGTCTTATTTTTTGTGTTCTTTGTCTTGCAAATGTACAGTTACAGATAAATTTTAATGAGAACGATGGAATCCCTATTCAGTTCTTGTTTGATGTCTTTGTATGCATGATCTCAATTCTTGTGTATTGAATTGTAAGGCATGTCAGTATACCAGTTATAAGGTATCTGTGGTTTTGAATTTGAGTTTCTTTCAAGGAGAGAGTAAGTCTTGATTTCAAATTCTGAGAATTCTAGGTTTGTATATGAATTTGATGTCCAGGAATTGGAGTGAGAAGAGTGATTTGTAAGGCACTTCACTTGGTTTCTTTGAGTTTAGGGTTAGGGTTTTCTGGGAATGTATGTTTGTATGACTCTGTTGCCCAATAGATAAGGCACTAGTCTCTTGCTTTTCTTGCAGTTTCATTATCAAATCTTTAAATCAATCCATCTTTAATTTTATGTTTGAGAGCATTCATGTTTATAACTTGTGTTTATTGAATACAAGTGTTGTTAGTGATTCTTTGAAGAAATGAATCCATGGGTTAGCCTGCCTGAGCTCAAAGCTCAAAGAGAAGAAGGAGTTTATCCTTGTTGTCACATTGGCCATTTTCCTAGTTCTTAGCAGATCATACAAGTGGGATCCTGTATAAGACCGGTTGAGTTGAACTCTCATGTTTTATAAGTCTGAGAAGTATCCATTGATTTTCATATCTGCATAAAAGGTTTTAGTGAGTAAGTGTTAGCTTGTGGTGACCGATCAGGAAAGTACTATCTAGGAAAGTACTATACACTTTTTTTGAGGCTGACATATTTTTGGTAATTTTTGGGGCCGACATGTTGTAACTCATTCTAACCCTAAAGCAGAAAAATATTGTATAATATGGCTTAGGGTTAGGGATTTCATAATGTATGATTTTAGTACTTGCGGTGGAATTGAGCTATAAGGGATTACAGATTGTAATCAAGTTGTAATCACTGGATAATAATAATATTGGACTCATTGTTGGTAGACGTAGCCCAGGGATTGGGTGAACCATATTAAATCTTTGTGCCTTATGTTCTCTTCTGTGTGGTTTATTATTTTCTGATATTAGTTATATTTGCATGTAATTGTTATTTCTGCCTTGTTAATCCTAACAAGTGGTATCAGAGCGAGGTTGTTTTTTCAGTTATCCTCTGCAAGAAGATCTCACGGTTTAGTGGGAGTCTCACGGTTGAGTGGGAGCAATGGAAAATAAGGGTAGGCTGAAGGTTGACAAGTTTAATGGGCAGAACTTCCAGTTATGGAAGATGCAAATGGAGGACTATCTCTATCAGAAGGATCTATTGTGGCCATTAGAGGGAATAGCCAAGAAAGAGGCAACAATGTCTTAGGAAGAATGGGATATTTTGGATAGGAAGGCATTGGGGAGTATTCATCTATGTCTGGCACAATTGGTGGCATTCAATATTACTAGAGCAATGAAAGCTAAAGATTTGATGGACACCCTAGCGAAGTTGTATGAAAAGCCTTCAGCTTCAAACAAGGTATTTCTTATGAAGTATTTATTTAATATGAAAATGGTAGAAGGTGGATCAGTTGCTGATAGTTTGAATGAGTTTAATACAGTTACAAGTCAGTTAGCCTCAGTTAGAATTACTTTTGATGAAGAGGTTAGGGCTATCTTGATTTTGTTCTCTTTGCAAGAAAGCTGGAATGGCTTGGTAATGGTTGTTAGTAATTCTATTTTTGGTTCTAATACCCTAAAGTTTAATGATGTTATTGGTGTTAAATTGAGTGAGGAAATTCGTACGAAAAGATTAGGGGCATCCACATTGGGTAGTGTATTGAACGTAGAAAGCAGAGGCAGAACAAGAGATAGAGAAAACAACTCTGGAAATCATGAAAAATCACGAGGGAAGTCAAAGGGAAAGAGGTCTCAGTCAAGAGGACCTAGGGATTGCTGGTATTGTGGAAAACCAGGACATAAGAAGAAAGATTGTTGGTCTCAAAAGAAAGATCAAGGAGACAAACATGATGGAAACTAGGAGGAAAATGAGGTAAGTAAAAAATCCGAAGAGGATGCTTTGCTCTTGTCTTTAGAAAATGTTGATGATTCATGGGTGTTAGATTCAGGGGCTTCATTTCATGCTACACCCCATAGAGGTTATTTTGTTGATTATGTCCAAGGGGATTTTGGGCTAGTTTATTTGGGAGATAATGAACCCTGTCAAATTGTTGGAAAAGATCAAGATTAAGTTGCACAATGGGAATCATTGGCTACTACAAGAGGTAAGACATGTTCCAAGGCTGAGTAGAAATTTAATTTCAGCAGGGCAACTTGCTGATGAGGGTTGCACAGTTACTTTTAATGATAAAAATTGGAAGGTTTCAAAAGGTTCCTTAGTAGTAGCAAAAGGTGTGAAAGTAGGCACCTTATATCTTTGTACAGGTCATATTGTTCCCTCTACTTTAATTATTTCAGAGAAAAATAAATGTTCAGGAACAGTTGCTACAATTGAGCAGGTAGAACAAGAGATAGTAGCTAGAGATTCTGAAATAGCGTTGTGGAACAATAGACTTGGGCACATGAGTGAAAAAGGTATTAAATTACTTCATTCAAAGAAAGTTCTACAAGGTCTGAAATGTGTTAATATGGATTTTTGTGAAAGTTGTGTGTATGGAAAGCAAAAGAGAGTTAGTTTTGTAAAGAGTGGGAAGGAAAAGAAAGATGAAAAATTAGAGCTTGTGCATACAGTTGTATGGGGTCCAGCTCAAGTATCTTTCCTTGGTGGCTCTTAGTATTATGTTACATTTATTGATGATGCAACTAGGAAAATATGGATATATTTCATTAGACAAAAATCTGATGTATTTGAAACTTTTAAGAAATGGAAAAGCTTGGTTGAAAATGAGACTGGAAAAAGATTAAAATGTCTCAGATCTGATAATGGTGGTGAGTATTGCAGCAAATAATTTGAAGATTATCGTGCCTCTACTGGTATTCATAGACAAAAAATAGTTCCAAGGACTCCACAGGAAAATGGAGTGGCTGAACGCATGAACAGAACAATAATGGAACGTGCTAGGAGCATGAGGTTGCATGTTGGGCTCCCCCTAAACATGTGGGCAGAGGCTATAAATATTGTTGTATACTTGATAAATAGAGGCCCCTCTACTCCCTTGGATTGTGGTATTCCAGAGGAAGCATGGGTAGGTAAGAAGGTGAGTTATTCTTTTCTCAGAACCTTCAGTTGTGAAGCGTTTGCACATATAGATTCTGAAAATAGAACCAAGCTGGAAGCTAAATCTATGAAATGTATATTTGTTGGATATGACATTGATGAATTTGGTTATAGGCTTTGGAATTTTGAAAATCATAAAATTGTAAGAAGTAGGGATGTCATATTCAATGAGAAAGTGTTGTACAAAGATCTGTTGCAGTAGCATGAGAAGAAAGAAAATGATTATGTAGTGCTGGATGATATTCCAAATGATAATGTTCTAGAAATTCCTTATGCTCCGCAACAACAGCAACAACAAATACCACACACCCCAGTGAATGTTAGATGGTCAACAAGGCTAAGTAGACCTCCAGAGAGATTCTCTCCCTCTTTGTATTCTATTTTATTAATAGATGTTAGTGAACCTGAATGTTATAATGAAGTTGTGCAAGTGGATACAAAGATTCAGTGGGAGTTTGCAATGATAGATGAAATAGACTCCTTGCTGAAAAATCACACTTGATATTTATGCAAGTTACCTGCAGGTAAAAGGGCTTTACAAAATAAATGGGTTTACCAGCTAAAAGAAGAGGATGGAGGTAAGAAAAGATTTAAAGCCATATTAGTCGTAAAAAGATTTGCACAGAAACATGGTATTGATTTTGATGAGATTTTTTCTCCAGTTGTTAAAATGACTTCTATTCATACTGTTTTAAGTATTGTGGCTATTGAAGATTTGCATTTAGAGCAACTTGATGTTAAAACAACCTTTCTTCATGCTGATTTGAATGAAGAAATATATATGGTCCAACCATAGGTATTTGAGGTCAAGGGTAAGGAGAGTTTAGTGTGCAAATTATAGAAAAGTTTATATGGCTTGAAGCAAGTACCTCGGCAATGGTATATTAAATTTGATACTTTTATGAACGAGAATGGATACACTCGATGTAATTTTGACCATTGTGTTTATTTCAAGAGGTTAAATAATGACAGCTACATTATTCTATGTTTATATGTTGATGATATGCTTGTAGCTAGATCTAACATGGATCATATTAAGGGGTTGAAACAATAGTTAGCAAAATCTTTTGCTATGAAGGATTTGGGGGCAACAAAACAAATCCTTGGCATGAAAATTTGTAGGGATAGGAAGAACAAAAAATTAACTCTGATTATGTTGAGAAGGTGTTGCAGAGATTCTACATGAAGGATGCCAAATTTGTCACTACACCTTTGCTTGGTCATTTGAAATTGACCAAAGAAATGTGTCCAAAGACACCAGAAGAAGAGGCAAAAATGTCCAAGATACCTTATGCTTCAGTTGTAGGGAGCTTAATGTATGCTATGGTATGTACTAGGCCAGATATTGCACATGCAGTGGGAGTCATTAGCCGGTATATGAGTCACCCTGGTATTGAGCATTGGAATGCAGTTAAATGAATTCTCAGATATTTGAGAGGTACATCCAGTAAGTGTTTACACTTTGGGGGTTCTACTACTACTATACAAGGCTATGTTGACTCAGATTTGGTAGGAGATATATATAGCAGGCAAAGCACTATAGGTTATGTATTTACTGTTGGTGGGATAGCAGTGAGTTGGATTTCTCGACTACAAAAGGTGGTTGCTTTATCCACTACAGAGGCAAAGTATGTTGCTGCTACAGAGGCAGCCAAGGAGATGATATGGCTTCAATTCTTCATGGAAGAATTGGGACATCCATAGATGGATAATTGTTTACATACAGATAGCCAAAGTGCCATTCATCTTGCGAAGAATTCTTCTTTGCACTCAAAGACAAAACACATACAGTTGTGATACCATTTCATTCGGTCAGTTTTGGATGATGGGAAGTTAAAGCTGGAAAAGATTCATACAGATGACAATCCAATAGATATGTTTACAAAGGTAGTAACAAGGGAGAAGTTGAACTCATGTTCAGCTTCAGTTGGTCTTCTAGACTGAACAGAATAAGGGAACAACTGAGTCCAGGGTGGTTCGATCTAGTGGGAGCCTCATATGGTAGTGGTATTGCTATAGGATTAGTCTCCAAGTGGGAATTTATTTTTTAGTGTGGATACTGATCAGTGACCAAGTGGGAGATTATTAGCTTGTGGTGACCAATCAGGAAAGTATTATCCAGGAAAGTACTGTACACTTTTCCTCCCGACCTCACCCCCGAGAGTGGGGGTTTGGGAGCGCAGCCCCCGAGGCAAATTTTTTTGAGGTCAAAATTTTTTTGGTAATTTTTGGGGCCGACATGTTGTAACTCATTCTAACCCTAAAGTGGAAAAATATTGTACAATATGGCTTAGGGTTAGGGATTTCATAATGTATGATTTTAGTACTTGCGGTGGAATTGAGTTGTAAGGGATTACGAATTGTAATCAGGTTGTAATCACTGGATATTAATAATATTGGACTCACTGTTGGTGGAGGTAGCCCAGGGATTGGGTGAACCACGTTAAATCTTTGTGTCTTGTGTTCTCTTCTGTGTGGTTTATTGTTTTCTGATATTGGTTATATTTGCATGTAATTGTTATTTTTGCCTTGTTAATCCTAATAGTAAGTGTTTATGTATGTAGATTTAGTATGTTTTAGGTGTACCTGCCTAAGTGTGTGGAACTCAAAGTAGAAAGAGGATCAAATCCTCATCAATTAGTCTTTTCTTGCCCCCCACTTTGCATGAACAAGTAGATTTGTGTTACTGGACAAAGATCCCCGGGTTTGGTTTTCATATTTCTCTTTTAGAGTTGAGGGATACAAGAAAAATCACTAACATGATGGTCATAATATATTTATGTAAAAGTGTTTGAACCATTAGTTTGGTTGGAAAGTGATGAGATTGGTCACTTTGAGAAAGCCCTAGGTTTGTATACCTTAAATGGAGGGTTCTATTGTTGGGATGTTAAAAATTATTGGATCATCTTGAAAAGTTTAAAATCCTTGGATTGGGATGGTATCTAAACTTTTTGTATGGGTTAGGAAGTCAAGGTGGATGTGCAAATAAGAGTTGCTTTGTATTTGGAGACCTATTGGAGGGGTAAAAGCCTGTACACCAGCAATTGTTTGTATAGATGGTCCAAAGGAGTTGCATATGGATTTGGGATATGTTATGTAGCTCTAAAAGGGTATTCAAATATGCTCTTATTTTCCCTAGTATTTTGGGAAAGTTTTGTGAAATCCTAGGAAAACTGGTCTAACAGGGCTACTAGAGGAATGGGCCTAGAAAGCACCCAGTTTGGGATTTTTGAGTTGTTTAACTTGCTTGGATGATTCTAATGACTTATTGAGGGACATCGAAGATGTTTTCAATGGTGTAGAGTAGGTGGTGGCTTCATAAGTCTTTTGTGCACTCTGATTTGGTGAAGCTTGCATTGGATAAAAGGGAATGATCCTAGAGAAGGCCTAGTTGGTCTTGTGTTTGAGCAACTTATGAAGTCCCTCAACATGTTGTTTTGACATCTTTCATGTTCAAAGACTAGTTTGAAATTGTGAAATTGTTCTTGTGGTTGAGGGCTCATTTTTTCCAAATTCAAAAATTCAAGTTCAAGTTTGCTTGATTGCCACCTTTTTTTTCCTTCCAACCTAAGAATAATCATGGTAATTACCATAATTACACTTCTCAATTCATATATTAATTATCATTTGTTCTATTAATTCACATGCAGTTGTTATATTTTATTATTGCATGAATTATGTTAACATAATTCAATTCAAGTATATTAAACATAGGTCCTTTTATGCATAAAATAGTTGAATTTACTTGGGGACATTACAACAAGTTATCACCCAAAGAGCCTTCTTACATTTACTATGACATTTTCAAGACCTTAAATACCCCAAAACACCAACTTATTTCATAATAATACCCATGATCCCATATACAATGAAACAACATACTATACAACATTAGACTCCTCCCACCAGAGAAGGTATATGCACAGGTGATGAATATGCATATTTTCCTAAGCACTACTGGGAGCTTACCCTGCAACAAATGTACTATTGTGAAAATCATCACAAGTCCATTTGTGGCAGGGTCTAGTTCCCAGTAATGCTTGGTCAAATTTGCATGTTTGTCACTTGTGCATATACCTTCTCTGATCGACTCTTATATGCATAGGTTTTACATGATTGTGTTTTACATAACACGAATAATATTAGTTTGTGTTTTACATGATTGCATTCCTCAAATCATTATTGGTAAAATTTTAAACATATTTAAATGGAATACTTTGTGCCTATTATACTTAAATGGAATACACCAAGAAGTGCCAAATGATGAATGCTCAATTATTGTAATAGCAAAATGGTTGTTCAATGACTGTATCTACCATTAGAGCCACTTCATATCCACAGGTGATGAACATGCAGATTTGCCTAAGCACTACTGGGAGCTGACCCAGCAACACATGTTATTGTGAAAATCATCACAATCCATTTGCTGTTGGGTCTAGTTCCTAGATGTTGTTGGTCAAATTTGCATGTTTTTCACTTGTTCATATACCAAATTATGAATGCTCAATTGTTGTAATGGAAAAGCATCAGAACCGTCCATTTCTAGAACTTGATTTTCTATAGTCTTAATGATTTTTCTATAGTCCTAATAATTTTTCGTATTTCTTATCTTTTGTCCCTTTTTGATTTCCTATGTCTGTGCTTGGTGACAAGATTTTGAACATTGTTGACAAAGCGTGTTTATTTTTTTGATTATTTGATTGATCCTCTCACCTTTTCTTACTTTGTAAATTCCATTGTCCCAATCAAGTTTTGTAGTGTTTTTTATTAGGTTTCATGTTTTCGATTGTGGGGTTCTGCATTATTTGTTTCTCTTGATAAATTAGACCTTGAATTTGACTTTTCCCATGTCCAAGTTTCTGCCAATCGTGGAGTTCACCTTCTTTTGATGGTTTATTTCATTCACTCTATGTGGAATACTATTTTGTTAAATGTTTTATTTCATCTTGATATTTCATTCATTTTTCATATACACAGAGACTACACATGCTAATTAAAAAATGAGCTATTTGATTTAGGTTTACTGTTCATGATTTTAAATGGTCAATATTTTTGATGGTACTCCTTGGTGTATTCCATTTTAAAAAAATCAAGTTTCTATGGCTATGATTAATGTCCCTTTGTGTTGAGAAAGCTAGATTTGAGAAAATGGTTGTTCAGTGTCTATAACTGCAGGTTGCAAACAAATCATCCTTCTTCCACCAACATTCTAGTCAATGTACAAGTAACGAGTCATTCCATTCAAGAAAGACCATGTCTGACAATATCAACCCAGAACAAAATAAGGAGACAATTGCTAGATTGTGGTCTAAATTTAAAAGAAAAGGTGATGGAAAATGTTATTGTGCCTGCAAAATTTGCAAGGGCTTAAAGACTCAAAGATATCTAATCAAAACAAATGAGGAACATTGTAGGCAGCATGGTCACATTGAAGGGGGAAATGAATTTCATCCATTGATATGTATTTCAATATATTATTTTAACAATTTATATACATAAGAAATAAATTGATGATGACATCATGGTCATGGTTAATTTAAGGTCATCATTTTGATATAGGTCAACCACTTTGAGTTTCATGTTATGGACCATGAAAATCTGGAGAATGTGGATTTCCAAATAAGGGAACATGGAGGTGTGAATATCGAAGTATAAGGTAATGATCCCATGGAAGAAGATCACGATGATCAAGATGATGATATTGGCAGAACTGATGAAGATGATGATGAAGATGACCTTGATGTACCTATACTTGAGAATGCATATGAGCCCCTATACAAAGGCTCCCAAACAACTCTTCTTTCCATTTTATTATTATTGGTGAACTTGAAGGTTATGAATGGTTTATCCAACGTAGAAATCACACATATGTTAAGGTATGTCATATATGTCATCTTTTTTAGTTATAATTTCCTTATAGTTAACAAAGGGTGAATCATGTACCAATTAATAATCTTTATATTAAAAAATTATATTTTTGGTGGTTGGTATATAGGTGAGTGTTTGTTACCACCATCAAACATTCTACCTCGCTCGTACTGAGAATTATCTGCCATTATGAAAGATATTGGAATGGAGTATCAAACAATACATGCATGGCCGAATGATCATATTATATATCATAAACAATATGAATTTGCAACAGAATGCCCTAAATGTCATATTAGTAGATATTGATCAGATCAAATAACAAAAAAGGTGCCTCGCAAGGTTCTTCGATATATTCCCATTATTCTACATTTGCAATGATTATTTAGGTGCACTAGCTTGGCACAATTTATGAATTATCATGCACGCAATAGAAGTTGAGATGACATTATGTGAATGCCTGTGGATGGTCCAGAATTTAAGAAAATAGAGGAAACTTAGCCACACTTTAAAGAAGAACCTCATAATCTAAGGCTTTCATTGGCAGCGAACAGTGTCAATCCATTTGGAGAGATGAGATCTGTTTACTCAATGTGGCCTATTTTCGTTATCAACGATAACATTCCTCCTTGGATGTCCATAAAGAGGGAGCACACAATGTTGGCAATGATTGTTCCAGGTATTTTTTCATTTAATAGTCATCTAAATTAATTTATTATAAATAATCCATCAAAATGGTCATAATAATTATGTAATGTTTTTGTTCATTCAACTAGGTAAGTACCAAGGTAAAGATATGAATGTATATATTGAGCCCCTTATCGACGAGTGTTGGACTACAACTGATTTGGAATCTGATTGAAGGATTTGTGATTACAAGATCACTGAGAAGTTGCTGATTAGATATGTAATATGATTAAATCAGTATTATGTTGTATTTGATGTCAACTAGTTTGACAACACTTATCTTGTAAGTTACTACACCGAGACAACTGAAGAAAAATGAAAAGAGATGAAGAATAGAGAAATCTACATGAGGAAAGATGTACATGATAGATGAGGATAAGGAACACATTGAGTAACTTGTTGATGAGTCTATGACTTGATGATATTGACTTCATTATGTTGCATTCATCTATAATGAAGTATAGAGCTGAAAGACACAAAGCAGTGTTGTCGGTAAATGAAGCATTTCTAGTATACACTGACAGAGTGTAGTGTATACCGACCACAGTATTAACCGAGTAGAGTTCACCGACACATTCTTTATTAACCGAGGAGAATAGAATGAATTAAATGTTGAGTTTAGCCGATAAGATTGATGAGCTGGCAAGAGTATAACATTGAGGTAACATATAATGTTTGTTACATAGATCAACGACTGACAAAATTCAAAGAAGATCTAACGAAGAAGATTGAAACATGTTATTGACACAAGTACCGAGAAAGTTTAAGCAAAAAAATCTATGAATGTGATTAAGTGGCAAAATTTGATGGTGGAGAAGAAAATGATTTACTCGTCTATATAAGAGAACAAAATTTCTTTATGAAAAATGTCGGAAGAAGAAGCTGCAGGATTATCACGTGAATAAGGTCTCATGCATTCTGATCATACTGGTTAGTGAGAACTGAGCTGCAAAGCAATTACTGAGCTACAAAGAGCAGTTACCGACAGACAGTAAGTTAATACAGTATTGAATCTGAAGTGAATTATTGATTAGAAGGATTTTAATGGACTAAATATTGATTTGTAATCTGCAATTGAAGTTGTATTAAGGCAGGTCATTTTACTATTACATATTTAACCATTGTATACAGTCTAAATCTCTTAACTGAGTGGACTCTGAAAGTCTTATGATGTATCATTCATAGAATGAACATTGTTATCCTGTCAACCCCATAGTGAATGCTAGTTGGATGATAACTTCTAGTCTAAAATCCTGTAACAAGGTCACACCTAACAGTGTGTTTGTAACCTTTAATAGGGTTGGGTCTTAACTGACCTCACTTCAGAAGAGTGAACAATTTTGGGTTGCCGGTCCCAGGTGGTTTTTCCCTTTACAAGGTTTCTATGTTAAATCTCTTGTGTTATGTGTTGATTATGATATTTGTTTGTTATCATACTTTGCATGTTACATATTAAATTTGATCGGTAAACAGTTACAAGTATTAGACTGGTAATCGGTAAAAGCACAGACAGTAAGAGTTATTATTGCTTACCGACGAGCAGAAATAGAAGAAATTGTTTTTAATTATATATTTTGTATTGGGACACTGGATAACTGATTCACCCCCCCTCTCAGTTATTCTAGCAATTGGTATTAGAGCCACGTTGCTTGGAATAGAGTTTTAAAGACTTAAGCATAAAGGTCTCAAGATGTATAAGAGGGAAGTACCGAAACTAAATAAAGAGAACTTCACAGTATGGCAAAGCAAAATGAAGCTGCACATATCTAGAATTGGGAACTCAGCACTAGATCTGATGCAAAATGGCTACATACAACCACCCACTGGTCCCCTAACTATTGATCAACTGAAGGATAAGCATGAACACAATGTTACTATGGTGGAACTTGCTGCTGCCTGTACTGATGCTGAATTTGAAGATGTCAAGACATGCATGACTGCCAAAGGAATGTGGGATAAATTAGCACAAATCTACAGTGGAGATATGAATGTCAAAAGAGCCCGAGCTGAAAGTCTGAGAGGTAGATTTGATGAAATGAGAATGAAAGAAGGTGAGAACATTGTCCAATATTCAAATAGACTCAAAGGAGTGGTACATGTTATTAGAGCATCTGATGGAGTGATTGATGATGAAACAGTGATAAACAAGATTCTCAGAACTTTGCTACCAGTTTATGCAATCAGAATTTCTGCAATTCATGAAACAAGAGCTACATCCAACCTCACTCTTGACACTCTGATTGGTAAACTTACAACCTTTGAATTAAACAATTTTGATAATAGTGTTGTTCCTTCTATTGAATCCTCTTTCACGTCTTCTCTGAAGATTGGAAAGTCTAGCAGGAATAGTAAGAATTGTGATAGTGATGACAATACCGATGATGAACTTGATGATCTTGAAGCACTTATGGCCAGAAAATTGCCCAAAGGAAAAGGAAGGTATAGAGGTAAGCTACCTTTAGCATGTTTCAATTGTAAGGAAGTTGGTCACATCGCTGCTAGATGTCCACAGAAGAAAGATGATGATATATCCAAAGATTGATTTGAAGGAAGCTATGGGAGAAGAGTCAACAGAGGTTACTGACACAACAATAGAGACAACCGAGATGAAAAAGGAAAAAAGGTATGTTACATAGCCGAAGATATTGAAACTGAATCTGATTCTGATGATGATATAGAAGTTGTATTTTTTGCTATGAAAGATGACTCAAAAGAGGAAGAGAAACATGAAGAGACAACACTGATCTCTAAAGTAAGCAGAAATGATACATGGATCATAGGCAGTGGCTGCACACATCATATGACCGGTGATGTAGAGAAGTTTGATCATCTTGTTGAATATAATGGAGGATCTATGAGAATGGGAAATGATGCACCTTGTATGGTAAGAGGTAAAGGCTCACTGATGATCAATGACAGATTACAATGTGAAAATGCATATTGGGTAGATGGACTGAACTATAATCTGATAAGTGTGGCTCAGCTGAACAATTCAGGCCACTGACTAGCTTTTGAGAGCAAAAAGGTGAAGATTTATGATGATGGAGAAAGACTTGTCAGAACTGGTACACAATCTAGAGGTAATCTATTCTATCTTGATATAGATCATTCTTCTTGTTTGTTAATAAAGGATGAAGATGCTTGGTTGTGGCACCGAAGGTTATGCCATGTGAACTTTGACAACATGATCAAGATTAGTAGAAAGAAAAGAGTTAGAGGATTGCCTAACTTGACAAAACCTGATCATGCCATGTGCCATGAATGTCAAAGAGGTAAGATGACTAAGTCTAGTTTTAAAAGCAAGGACTATTCAACAAAGAAGATACTTGAGTTGGTTCATACCGACCTATGTGGTCCTATGAGAACTCAGAGTTGTTCTGGTGATAGATATTTTATTCTTTTTGTCAATGATTATACTAGATTGATGACTATTATGTTCTTGAAAGAGAAATCTGAAGCTTTCAAAATGTTTAAGTGGTATAAAGCTAAGGTAGAAAAAGAAACCGGTAAGGAAATAAAGTGCTTAAGATCAGATAGAGGAGGTGAATTTACTAAATTTTTCAATGAGCATGGAATCAAGAGGCAGGTATCTGCACCGAGGACACCTCAGCAAAATGGCATTGCTGAAAGAAGGAATAGGTCTATAATTGACTGTGCTAGAACATTGATGATACAAAAGAATGTTGCTCAAACATATTGGAGGGAAGCTATCAGCACAACTGTATATGTTCTTAACCGAGTACAACTGAAGAAGGACTCCAACTGAACACCTTATGAACTATGGTTTGGACACAAACCTATTGTGAGTTATTTCAGAATTTTTGGAAGTAAATGCTTTATCTTGAAAGATGAGAGAAATGGAAAATTTGATTCTAAAGGAGATGAAGGAATATTTCTTGGATATTCTACTACAAGTAAAGCATACAAATGTTTGAATAAGGATACAAATAAGATTGTTGAAAGTACTAATGTTCCTGTTGATGAGTTTGATGACAAGTACATAGAGGAAAGCACAAAGGAGCCAAAAGACTATGGTAGATTCACTTACATTGAACATCCAGAGTATCTACCGACATCGCAAGTTGTAACAACCAGTTAGCAGGGAAATAATGCAGTACAACAGGCACCATAAACCGATGAACATGAAGAAGCTGCCGAGTAAGGAAATGACCTCGAGCAGGATGAACAGGAAAGGAGAAATCATGTCTTGGCTATTTTTGTTAGGAGACATCATCCTGAAACACAAATCATTGGAGACAGACATGCTGGAATGCAAACCAAAAGCAAAATAAGACAAGGTACATGTTTAATTTGTGAATTTGAACCTAAAACTGTGAAATTTGCATTAGAGAATGAAGAATGGGTTAATGCAATGAAGGAGGAAATAGAGAAAATAGAAAAGAACAAAACCTGGTCCTTAGTACCCTGACCAAAAGATAAGAATGTTATCGGTACTAAGTGGATATACAGGAACAAATTGAATAAAAATGGTGAAGTCACAAGAAATAAAGCTAGATTAGTATGCAAGGGATATGCACAGGAAGAAGGCATTGACTATGGTGAGACATTTGCACCTGTTGCTAGATTAGAAGGAGTTAGAATGCTACTTGCATATGTTGCACATAAAAAATTCAAAGTCTATCAAATGGATGTGAAGTCATCATTTTTGAATGGTATACTTGAAGAAGAAGTCTACATTGAACAACCTGAAGGATTTGTTGATCCCGACAATAAAGACATGGTATGTAGATTACATAAAGCTTTATATGGACTAAAGCAAGCACCAAGAGCATGGTATGAAAGACTACATACTTACTTGTTAAGTATTGAATTTGTTAGAACAAGTGAAAACATCAATCTGTATGTGAAAGGTGATACTGATGATACTATTATCATTGCAAAAAATTTTGTTGATGATATTATCTTTGGTGGCTCAGATCTTGTCTGCAAGGCATTTGCTGATGAAATGCAAAAGGAATTTGAAATGTCTATGTTCAGAGAGATAAAGTTCTTTCTTGGACTACAAGTGATTCAACAAAGTGATGGCATATTTATCACACAATCTAAATACATAAAGGAAGTACTAAAGACATTTGGCATGGAAGATGCTAAACCTGTGGGAACACCGATGGCTATTGGATGCAAATTGACAAAGGAGGATGAAACTACTGAGGTAAATCAAACACTTTACCGATCTATGATTGGCAAGTTAATGTATGTAGTTCACAGTAGGCCAGATATAGCACATGCTATGGGAATTGTTGCAAGATTTTCTGCTAACCCTAGAGAATCACACATGATAGCTACAAAAAGGATCTTAAGATACTTGAAGAAAATAGAAAATTATGGATTATGGTATTCTAAGGAAGGGAAGTTTGAACTGAAAGTTTACACCGATGTTGATTGTGCTGGAAATGTGGATGATAGAAAAAGCACCACCGGAGGAGCATTTTTCTTTGGTGAAAGACTTGTAACCTGGACAAGTAAAAAGTAGGCTTGTATTTCTCAGTCTACAGCTGAAGCAGAGTATGTTGCTGCTGCTACTAAATGTTGAAACATTGCATATATCAAACAAGTTTTGGAAGGAATGAATGAGGTAATCACTGACCCGGTGATTATACTGTGACAACACTAGTGCTATTAATATTTCAAAGAGTCCTATGATGCACTCTAAGACAAAGAATATATCTATTAAGTATCATTACTTAAGAGAACAAGTGCAAGAGAAGCAAGTAAAGTTAGAATTTGTTACATCTAAAGAACAACTTGCATATATTTTTATAAAGCCCCTACCGAAGGACACATTTGAATACTTGAGGACTAGACTTGGGGTCTGTCCCCTGTCTATCGGTCACTAAGGTGATCTGGATGTTGCATCAGCCAATTTTTTTTCAGAAGATCATTCATGTTGATGCAACATAGTTCACACTTTGAATCATGTTCAAGGCTATGATTAAGTTTGAGAACTTGAACCGATGAGATATCAGTATATAGAGATATAGAGGAGTACTGAGCACCACAGAGAGTTACTTGGCTACTATAGAGTTGATTGTTTATTTGTTTCTTTGGCATTGCTGTCAAAGGGAGAGATAAACCATATGAAATGAAAGGGAGAGATAAATCAAAATATGAAAAGGAACAAGCACCGATGACAATTATCTAAGGGAGAGACAATTTGAATGAGACAGAGTATTGAAGATCAGTTACAAAGAACAGAAGCAGGAACAAAAGAACTAAAAATATCACAACTACAAAAAGGTAAAGTTGTATTACTTAATGCTAGTTTAGTAACATAGTGATTAAACATATTAAGTCTATTCGACTTGCAACATTTATTCACAAAGTTGTAGAATGTATGTTTGGTATGTGTATGGTACATTTCATATTTCTTGAGTTGCCATCAATGCCAAAGGGAGAGATTGTTGGACTAGAACTGATTTGGAATCTGATTGAAGGATCTATGATTACAAGATCACTGAGAAGTTGTTGATTAGATATGTAATATGATTAAATTAGTATTATGTTGTCTTTGATGTCAACTAGTTTGACAACACTTATCTTGTAAGTTACTACATCGAGACATCTGAAGAAAAATGAAGAGAGATGAAGAATAGATAAATCTACATGATGAAAGATGTACATGATAGATGAGGATAAGGAACACATTGAGTAACTTATTGATGAGTCTATGACTTGATGATATTGACTTCATTATGTTGCATTCATCTATAATAAAGTATAGAGCTGAAAGACACAAAGCAGTGTTGTCGGTAAATGAAGCATTTCTGGTATACACCGATAGAATGTAGTGTATACCGACTGCAATATTAACCAAGCAGTGTTCACTGACACAATCTTTGTTAACCGAGGTGAACAAAATGAATTAAATGTTGAGTTTAGCCGATAAGATTGATGAGCTAGCAAGAGTATAACATTGAGGTAACAAATAATGTTTGTTACATAGATCAACAACTGACAAAATTCAAAGAAGATCTAATGAAGAAGATTGAAACATGTTATTGACACAAGTATCGAGAAAGTTTAAGTGAAAAAATCTATGAATGTGATTAAGCGGCAAAATCTGATGGTGGAGAAGAAAATGATTTACTCATCTATATAAGAGAACAAAATTTCTTTATGAAAAATGTCAGAAGAAGAAGAAGCTACAGGATTATCGCGTGAATAAGGTCTCATGCATTCTGATCATACTGGTTAGTGAGAACTGAGCTGCAGAGCAATTACCGAGCTATAGAGAGCAGTCACTGATGGATAGCAAGTTGATACAGTATTGAATCTGAAGTGAATTATTGATCAGAAGGATTTGAATGGACTAAATATTGATCTGTAATCTGCAATTGAAGTTGTATTAAGGTAGGTCATTTTACTGTTACATATTTAACCATTGTATACAGTCTAAATCTCTTAACCGAGTGGACTCTGAAAATCTTATGATGTATCATTCATAGAATGAACATTGTTATCCTGTCAACCCCATAGTGAATGCTGGTTGGATGATAACTTCTAGTCTAAAATCCTGTAACAAGGTCACACCTGACAGTGTGTTTGTGACCTTTAACAGGGTTGGGTCTTAACCGACCTCACTTCAGAAGAGTGAACAATTTTGGGTTGTCGGTCCCAGGTGGTTTTTCCCTTTACAGGGTTTCCACGTTAAATCTCTTGTGTTATGTGTTGATTGTGATATTTGTTTGTTATCATACTTTGCATGTTACATATTAGATTTGATTGGTAAATAGTTACAAGTATTAGACTGGTAATCGATAAAAGCACAGATAGTAAGAGTTATTATTGCTTACCGATGAGCAGAAATAGAAGAAATTGTTTTGGATTATACATTTTGTATTGGGACACTGGATAATTGATTCACCCCCCCTCTCAGTTATTCTAACAAGTTGATGGTGTTATGGAATGGGGTCACTATGTATGACATCTCTAGACAAATAGGACAAAGAAAATTTCAATTCCATGCCATGCTTGTATGGACAATACATGATGCCCCTAAGCTAACACATTTTTGTGGTATGTTCTCTTGTTAACACCTCTTTTTTGGTATGTTATAGTGCTAACTGGTGCATAAGCACCTAAGCGAACTCCTAAACTTGTTTAAAATTTTGGCTTGTACTGACCTTAGCCAAGTTAGTATCTTTTCTTTTGACCTTAGAATGTCTTGCAAGTGTGTTCCTAGGTGGATTAGACTAGGTTCAATCCAGCCTAGATGTTTATGCTTTTCTAGTGGATAGTGCTAAATTAGGCCTTAGTGGGAAAATGGGTGTAAATGATTCTAAAAGTCTTCTAGACTTAGCTTGGATTAGGAAAGTTCCTTAACAAGCTTAAATGATGTCCCTACATCATTTGGGAGGAGTTAGTGGCCATTAAAGACAATTTGGAGCAATGATGAAAAAGTTGCTATAATGTTGTCATGACAACATTTGCATTTTTGGCAAATGTTGCATGCAACATCGACAATTTTGATCCCTTCTAAGTTAACAGTTGTTATTAATGCTTAGTGGCCTAAAAACTAGAAGGAATATTTTAGTTAAGATAGGATCCCATTTCCGGAGGTAGTATGGTGTAAGAAAGTTTTGGAGTTTGAATGAAGACACAATGTTTTGTTTTGCAGTGACAGTCGACTTATTTTGAGTGCATGAGTTATCATATGCATTGAAGTGTGAAAGATAGTGTTATATCTATGTAGTAGAGTTAATTATAAGCACTTTCAGTTTAGTATTGTATAGGTTTTAGGTTCATTAGTTTAGTCTTTTAAATTATTTTGCAAGTAGTATAGTTGTTGGTGTTCACACGGTGATTTTGGGAAGAATGGATCCCCCATAGAATCCAACCATGGAAAACATTAGGGTTTGGATGAATATGTTAGGGGAGCCCATGTATAGTGTACATATGCAAGGAGGGAGCATGAAGAACCAGATGGCTATTTTTAACATCATGCCCTAGGCGAGACCAGTGTACCCTGCTAGGTGCATGACAATGAATATCTAGTGTGTAATTCCAGGGGAAAGAGTGGAGGCTCGAATGGAGCATGGTTTCATATAGACCATAGACATATTGTTACCTAGTAATGAGATTAGGCATTGGCCAATCCATTAAGATAGATTTCTAGGTAGAAATCAGTAGACTGCATAAAGCTAGCCCTATTAGCCCTATAATCTAGGAATCCATTGTACGGAGGCCCTAGAACCCTAGAACCCTAAAACCACAAAAATCTCTAAGGTCTCCCAAAAGGGTATCCAAATGAAAAGTTAGGTTTTGGAGTCATTTGGAATTTTTTAGAAAGAATTGAGAAAATTACCATGTATAGGGCTACTAGATCAATTATGCTTATTAAGCCAAGAGCATGGTAGATCTTGAACCCGATGAGAAAAGTCTTTGTTTCCTATTCAAATGGGAGCATTAGGGATAGAAATGGATGTTATAATAGAGAATGCACCCCATACAACACTTGTGGAGAGTTCATGGTGAATGGGTACTTGGAGTCATCCAAGGAGGAGTGAAAAGTTGAAGCAACCTAAATGGTAGTAATCCTTCAAGGTGAAGCACAAGAAGTTTAACTCATTGAGTTGAGTTAGGATAGTCTAAGGCTAGGAGAGAAAAGACTATTGAGGTCCTAGAAGATAATTTGGGATCTTTGAAAGGTTAGGACAAGTAAGGTCCTAGAGAAGGATTTGTGCAAGCACACCTAGGAGAGTTTCTATCACATTAGTATCAGAGCCTTTTAGATTAGGCTTGTGGTGAATGTTCCAACCAAAGGATTTAGTCAGAGACTCTACAATGGTGACCAATGATGAGTTGTAAAAGAAGGTGGAAGAGCAAGAAGAAGAAAACAAATTTCTCAGAGATAGGCTAGCTCAACTAGAACAAAAAGTGGATGAAGTAGATGAGAAGGCCGAAGAAGTTAAAGAAAAGATAGATAGAGAGAAAAAAGAGATACTCTTAGAGGGTGAGGTCCCTGAACTAGACCCAATCCTAGTTGAAGAACCCTTCTTGAAGGCATTGAAGGCCTTGAGTGGAAAGGCATTAGAAGGAATTCCAATATTTAATGGAAAGATGGAACCATAGGTAGTCCTAGACTAGATTGAAGGACTAGAAAACCATTTTGAATGTGATGGTATAACATAAGCCCAAAAGGTCAAAGTGGCTAAGGCTAGATTGAGAGGCCCTGCACTCACTTGGTGGAAATTTATCCAAGATGAGAGAGAGAGAGAGAAAGAAGGAAGGTAAAAAGCCTATTGATACATGGAAGGCAATGGTATCTAAAATAAGAGATGCTTATGTGCCCAAGGATTATGAAATCTAGTTTCATAAGAGAAGACAAAGTCTTAAACAAAAAGACTTAGATGTGAAATCCTATACTGAAGAGTTCCAAAGGCCATGCATGAGGCCAAGAGTTGTGGAAGATGAGAAGGTGAAAGTAGTTAGGTACCTTAATGGTCTCAAGTGGACTATACAAGATGAAATGAGTTTATTAACCCCTGATATTGTTTAGAAATGCCACCAAATAGCAGTGAGGGTAGAGGAGAAGTTAAGAAAGAAACAAG
Source organism: Chamaecyparis obtusa (assembly GCA_027943335.1). Taxonomy (NCBI): domain Eukaryota; kingdom Viridiplantae; phylum Streptophyta; class Pinopsida; order Cupressales; family Cupressaceae; genus Chamaecyparis; species Chamaecyparis obtusa. The sequence continues at coordinate 120,307 of BSBK01003968.1, read as the reverse complement.
ACTCTAGTACTACCAGAGGTAGAGGCAAAGGAAGAGACAATAGAGGAAAGAGAGATGGATATGGTGGGAGAAATTCAGAGAACAAGTCTTAAGGAGAAACCAAACTTACTGATCAACAAGAGGGGAGTTCAAGTAGAGGGCATTCTAATAGTGGAAGAAGCTCCAATATAAATTGGAGAGGAAGAAGCAATAGTTAAGGTAGAGCTTCTTACTTTGCCACTATGAAGTGTTACCACTGCAATCAAATGGGACACCCTGCATACCGATGTCCAGAGAAAGGTTCTACTTCTCATGGAGGTGATAAGAGGATAAATTATGTTCAAGAGGATCCTAGTAGTGGAAGTAAAAACCTTGAGGTACCCTTGGAGTCAGAGGAAGGTGAAAATCTAATGATGAGAAGGACATTGATAAAGGATCCAGTAAAGGAGGAACCAATTTAGAGGAGGTCACTTTTTAGAGTGAAGTGCAAGATGATGGGAAAAGTTTGTAGAGCCATCATAGAATCAAGGTCTACTAACAATATAGTGTCAGAAGAGGAAGTCAACAAACTAAAAATGAAGAGGATACCACATAGTAACCCATATAAGGTCACTTGGTTGAACAAAGGACAACATGTCCTTGTCAATAAACAAGCATGGGTGGAATTTTCAATTGGGAAATATAAAGACAAGGTGTTATGTGATGTCCTACCTATGGATTCATGTCACCTACTCCTTGGGAGGCCATGAAAATTTGACATACATTCCATGCATGATGGAGCAAAGAATTCTTATTCTTTCAAGAAGGACAATGTGACTTTCAAGATACAATCTGTGCTAGAGGATGGAGAAGTGAAGTCATCAGGTCCAAATGTGTTCATGGTTAGTGAAAAGGAGTTCATAGAGACCTTAAAGGAAGTAGAGGGAGTAGGCTTTGAACTTGTGTTAAATCCAAAGGAAGTAGGCACTGATAAGACAATGAAGAAGCCAAAATTTCCAAAAGAAGTACAAGACATGTTGCAGAGATATGAGGGCATTGTCAGTGATGGAAAACCATCAACCCTACCCCCTAAAAGATATGTAAGTCACAAAATTGACTTCATCCCTGGAGATACACTTCCTAATAAGGCAGCCTATAAGATGACCCCTCAACAAAATGAGGAAATTTATAAGCAAATCCAAGAACTCCTAAGCCAAGGTCTCATTAGGAAAAGTATTAGTCCTTGTGTCATACCAATTGTCTTAGCACCTAAAAAGGGAGAAACTTGGAGGCTTTGTACTAACTCAAGAGAAATAAACAAGATAACCATTAGGTATAGGTTCCCTATCCCTAGGATAGAAGACCTAATGGACTACCTAGGAGAATCCAAATACTTCACTAAGATTGACCTAAAGAGTGGTTACCACCAAATTAGAGTCCATGAGGGAGATGAATGGAAGACGACCTTCAAAACCACAAAGGGTTTGTATGAATGGCTTGTAATGCCATTTGGGCTCTCTAATGCCCCATCCACATTCATGAGACTCGTGAATGAAGTCCTTAAAGACTACATTGGTAAATTTTTGTTAGTGTATCTAGATGATATACTAATCTATAGTAAGACCAAAGATGAACATCTCAAGCATTTGGAGATTGTTTTCAAGAAGCTACATGAGGAGAAATTGATGATAAACTTGGAGAAATGTGAATTCATGAGGTAGGAGCTAGTACACCTTGGGTTTGTATTGTCTCAATGCAATTTAAAGATGGATCCTAGTAAAGTGGAAGCCATTCTCAATTGGCCAACCCCCAAGACAACAACAAAGGTAAGAAGCTTTCATGGTTTAGCTAAATATTATAGGAAATTTATTAAGCAATTCAGTGCTATTTGTGCTCCTATGCTTGACACCATCAAAGGAGGGATGAAGATTAAATTTGTTTGGAATGAGAAAGCTAACCATGGATTTGAATTATTGAAGAAAAATATTACCACTCAACCAATCTTAACCTTGCCAAGTTTTGAGAAATTATTCACAGTTGAGTGTGATGCTAGTAATGAGGCTATAGGTGCTGTCTTGAGACAAGAGGGAAGACCAGTGGCATTCCACAGTGAAAAAATCAATGATGCTAAGAAGAAGTAATCTTCTTATGACTTAGAGATGTATGCTCTAGTACAAGCACTAAGGAAATGGAGGTACTACTTGCTTCCAAAGGAGTTTGTGGTCTTTTCTGACAACCAAGCACTAAGTTTCCTGAATTCACAAGATAAACTCAATCATAAGCATATGAAGTGGGTAGAGTATTTGTAGGCCTACACCTTCAAAATCAAGCACAAAAAGGGACTACAAAATAAAGTATTTGATGCTCTAACTAGAAGAGCCATGATTGCACAAGAAATACACTTGTAGAGCATGGGAATTGATAGCTTCAAGGTATGCAGAAGATGAAGACTTTGCTGAGATTTACAAGGTATGCCAAGAACATAAGAACCATTTTCATAGTTAATTCTCTGAATATATTATACAAAGTGATCTCTTGTTTAGAGGAAGTCAACTATGTTTTCCTAGAGGGTATATTAGAGAAAATTTAAGAGAAGCACAATGGTACACTTAGTGGGCATTTTGGTGTCAATAAGACTCAAGAGTTGGTGCTGAGGTTATGCTTTTGGTGTAGAATGAATTTGGACATTAGGAAGTATGTATAGAGTTGTGTGGTGTGTCAAAAAGAAAAGGGCACATCTTCCAATTTTGGCCTTTACCAACCTCTTCATGTTCCTAACAGACCATGGAAGTGCTTGATCATGGATTTTGTTATGGGATTTCCAAAGACCAAATAAGGAATGGATAGCATCTATGTCATTGTAGACAAATTTAGTAAAATGACACATTTTATCCCATGGAAGATGGTACATGATTCTAGTCACATGGCACATTTTTTCTTCAAGGAAGTAGTGGGGATACATGGATTACCATTGAGTATAGTCTCTGACAGGGATACTAAGTTCATGAGCCACTTTTAGAAAACATTATGGCATAAGCTAGGCACCAATATGTCTTTTAGGTCTGCATATCACTCTCAGACAGATGGCCAAACTGAGATGGTCAATAGAAGCCTAGGGAACTTGTTAAGATGTCTTACAAAGGAGTATGGTCAAGCTTGGGATCAACTCCTACGATAGGCAGAGTATGCCTATAATAATACAGTCAATAGGACTACTGGTAAGAATCCTTTAGAGATAGTTTATGGCCTACACCCAAGAGGCATATTTGAGCTTAGAGAACTCAAGGATGGAGCCAAGGGTAGTAGTTATGTTGAAGACTTTTCACACTCCATAAAAGAGGTGCATTAAATAGTGAGGAAGACTCTACAAGAGAACATCACAAAGATCAAACAAAAGGTGGATGAAATGAAAAAGGAGGTACACTTTCAGGTAGGAGACCTAGTTATGGTTCATCTCAACAAAGCAAGACTACATAAAGGAGTCCCCCATAAGCTACAAATGAGAAGATTGGGACCATGCACTATTCTGGCCAAATATGGCAATAATGCATATAAAATTGAGCTTCTGGAGGATACTGGTTTGTCCCCAATCTTCAATGTTTTAGATTTGGTCCTTTATAAAGCCCCCACTCCAGATCTAGACTAGATTCTTACTGAGGTTATCCAAGAAGTAGAAGACCTGAATTTGTCCCCTTCACCACCAAAGAAGGCAAAGAAGATACCGAATTCCAGGGCATACAAGAAGACTAGACAAAGGACATACTATGAGAATTTGGTAAAATGGCATGGACAAGGTGATGAAGAAGCCACCTGGATCAAGGAATCAGAGTTCCAGAAGTTGGGAGTGGATTCCAACTTACTCAATCCAAGGATGGATTGAAGTCTTTTCATTTGGGGAGGATGGTGCAGGAGCACCTAGGCTAACTCCTAAACTTGTTTAGCATTTTGGCTTGTACTGAACTTAGCCAAGTCAGTAGCTTTTCTTTTGACCTTAGAAGGTCTTGTAAGTGTGTTTCTAGGTGGACTAGACTAGGTTCAATCCAAGCTAGATGTTTATGATTTTCTAGTGGATAGTGCTAGATTAGGCCTTAGTGGGAAAATGGGTGTAAATGAGTCTAAAAGTCTTCTATACTTAGCTTGGATTAGGAAAGTGCCTTAAAAGGATTAAATGATGTCCCTACATCATTTGGGGGGAGTTAGTGGCCATTAAAGATGGTTTGGAGCAATGATGAAAAAGTTGCTATAATGTTGTCATGACAACATTTGCATTTTTGGCAAATGTTGCATGCAACATCGATAACTTTGATCCCTTCAAAGTTAAACATTGTTATTAATGCTTAGTGGCCTAAAATCTAGGAGAAAGAATATTTTAGTTAAGATAGGATCCCATTTCCCGAAGTAGTACGGTGTAAGAAATTTTTGGAGTTTGAATGAAGACACAATGTTTTGTTTTGCAGTGACAGATGACTTATTTTGAGTGCATGAGTTATCATATGCATTGAAGAGTGAAAGATAGTGTTAGATCTATGTAGTAGAGTTAATTCTAAGCACTTTTTTTTCAGTAGTGTATAGGTTTTAAGTTCATTAGTTTAGTCTTTTAAATTATTTTGTAAGTAGTATAGTTGCTGGTGTTCACATGGTGATTTTGGGAAGAATGGCTCCTCCATAGAATCCAACTGTGGAAAACACTAGGGTTTGGATGAATATGTTAGGGGAGCCCATGTATAGTGTACATATGCAAGGAGGAAGCATGAAGAACTAGATGGCTATTTTTAACATCATGCCCTAGGCGAGACCAATGTACCCAGCTAGGTGCATGACATTGAAGATCTAGTGTGTAATTGTAGGGGAAAGAGTGGAGGCTCGAATGGAGCATGGTTTCATATACACCATAGATATATTGTTACCTATTAATGAGATTAGGCATTGGCCAATCCATTAAGATAGATTTCTAGGTAGAAATCAGTAGACTACATAAAGCTGGCCCTATTAGCCCTATAATTTAGGAATCCAATGTACGGAGGCCCTAGAACCCTAAAACCACCAAAATATCTAAGGTCTCCCAAAAGGGTATCTGAATGTGAAGTTAGGTTTTAGAGTCATTTGGAAGTTTTTAGAAAGAATTGAGAAAAGTACCTTGTCTAGGGCTACTACATCAATTAGGCCTATTAAGCCAAGAGCATGGTAGATCTTGAACTCGATGAGAAAAGTCTTTGTGTCCTATTCAAATGGGATCATTAGGGATATAAATGGATATTCTAATGGGGAATGAACCCCTTGCAGCACTTGTGGAGATTTCATGGTGAATGGGTACTTGGAGTCATCCAAGGAGGAGTGAAAAGTTGAAGCAACCTAAATGGTAGTAATCCTTCAAGGTGAAGCACAAGAGGTTTAGCTCATTGAGTTGAGTTGGGATAGTCTAAGGCTAGGAGAGAAAATACTATTGTGGTCCTAGAAGATAGTTTGGGATCTTTGAAAGGTTAGGACAAGTAAGGTCCTAGAGAAGGATTCGTGCAAGGACACCTAGGAGAGTTTCTATCACTAATACAAAATTAACATATGTAATCCAATTATACACAATCTTGTAGGTCTTCAAACAAAGGGAAAATTTGCATGTCCAGTTTGTGGTCCAAAGATGAAATCTCATCATTCAAAAAGTTTAGGAAAGCAGGTGTTCGATGAGTATAGACACTTTCTCCACATAAATCATAAGTACTGAATTACTGAAAATATCTTTTCAATGGGAAAGATGAGACTACATCAAAGCCATAGAGAATGACACCTCGCCTATGGAAGTTGGAATACAATAGAATAAATCATCAAGGTAAGGTCATTCCATCTAATGGTTTTTGTTTGAAATTTATATTTTGATATTGTGTTTTGTTTATTGATGATCTAATTGATGCTCGTGAAGATCATCAAGGCATTAATGACTAACTTCCAAAAGAACTAAAAAGTTATCCTACAAAATTTAGTAGGTTTTTGTACTACGAGCAACTCCTAATCATGAATTTGTTTGATGCTATGCATATTGGAAAGAATATAACAAATAAATTATGGAAAATATTGGATGGAAGGTGTGATAAAGATAAAATTGTCAAAATTTGTAGTGACATTGAAGAGTCCAACCATGTAATACAAAATGTCACTTGATCAAATAACAATAGAGACCAGATTGATATAAGTGACCTTACTTGGTTATTATCAGAGCAATAGAGCAATGATATAAAATAAGTCATACAAAAAATATGATTTCCCATAGGATTTGTTGCGAACATAAACAATCTCATATCAAAGAAAAGTGAATTTGGGCAGGGATGAAAATACACTATTGGTATATATTTATTAAGGTGTATCCTTGGAAAATGGAAGCACTTCCATTTAGGACTAGTTTAGCCCTTTGAGTAAGTGGTTTGGGGTCATGTCAAATGCCTTGAATGGGTCTTTGACTTGGATCTGGCTTTTTCCCCTGTTTTGCGCCATTTTCCACTTCTTTTCTACATTATTCTGGCATCCTAACCTAAAACCCTAAGATTATTGACCTCAGGGTCAAGGTCGACCTTTTAGGTCAAGGTCAACCTCAACCTTGACCTAGGTCACGGTTGACCTTGACCCTAACCTAGGGTTCAAAATTTAAGATTCCAAAGTTTCTGGATGTCAGGTTTCCAAAAGATTTATTTCCCACTTTCGGATCAGCTATTTCGAGCGTCGAAATGGTAAAATCTTAAATTATATATAATTTAGGTTCATTTCTAAGGGTAAAGGTTTATATGGGAATTTAATTCTCCTATGTACACCTCTCTAGAAGTTTGTGCCCTAAATTAGTATAAAAGGAAGCCTTCCTCTCATTTCAATCGATCTTACATACTTTTTCATAATCTCTCAAGCACTCAAGCAAGCAAAATCAAGAAGTAAAGAAAGAAAGAAAAATAAAGCAATCAAGAAAGAAAGAAAGAAGGAGAAGGAAAGCATTCAAGCATTCATTCATCTTCAATCATTCAAGCATTCAAGATTCAATTCATCAAGGAGATCCATTGGTAGCCATTGAAGGATTCAATCTCTATGGAGCCCTCTTGTTGAAGACTTCTCCATCCACATCTATTCAATCTTCTTCTTATTCTAAGATCCATTCAAGATTGGTGTTGAAGATCTAAAGATAATTGATTCAATACATCCTACATCCAATTCTACATTCATTTGGAGCATCCATAGTTGTAGATTTAAGGATTCAAATCCTCCACAAGGGTTTCAAGATAGGCAAGCTGAATTGTTTTATTTACTTTTGTTATGACTGTAATTTCAATTCAATTTCAAGGTTAATTTCTAAATTGGGGTTTGACCAAGGCAAATCCCTCCACCCCAATAAACAAAACCATTTTTCTTGCAGGAACAGGTACAGAACAATGAATTACAGTGTAGATCTGGACACCCTTTTCAAAAAATTCTGGGATCCGTGAACATATTTTTTGTCGGAATAGTGTAGGTCAAGGTCAACATAAAGGGGCACAATTGTGCCTCAGGGAAAGATTGTGCCCCCATATTTAGATCAAGGTCAACCTGTCTCAGAAAAGTAGAAGGTTTCTAGGTTTTCTCTGTCTCTGTGTTTCCAGGCCAGATCCGGTTGCAAAATTTCCCGAAACTGAGTGTAGACACCAGAAATAACATTTTCTAGATTTTTCATATTTTGAGGTTATTATTTATCTTCAATCCAATTAAAATTTCAATACTCCTTTCCATAAAGAAATATAAGGTTTTCTCCTTTCTTCATATTCTCCATCGATTGATTCATTTATGCATTGACCATCTTCTTGTGGTTAATCAATTTGGATCTTTCCTTTGGGAATTTGGGGTTAAGAAGAAGATCTTACCTTCCCCAATCCTATATATCATACATAACATCTTGATCCCCTTTTTTATACTTTACATTTTGGTGAACCCGCGATAGACAACTCTGTTGGCAATTTGGCTAAAGTGAGTACTTAGATGTTGTCATTATGGAAACATATGTCCCTCATGAAGATCACACAAAGTAGAAAGTAAGTATGGAAGATCGCAGACAAGATTTGTCTAAGTGTTAGATAGAGTTTTTAACAGAGCACCTGATATAGTTTGTGTTGGCGACATTGACTAGAGTATGTTCAGAGTTTGCGTAGTTAAACATAGACTCTATGGTGTCTGAGGATACCCCATCTTAGTGTGAAAGATAGTATGGATTGTACGGAGATAGTTATGATCATTTTACCGATGACAGAGTTAAGCCAACAGAGCAATTTTGAAGACAGAACTAGTAAATGAGTTAAGGGATTATTTTGCTTGTCAAAATAATGACTTAACATTATAAAGAGATGACATCCTAGATGTTTACTCTTGGATAAATTTATGCAAGCTGATTGGAAGAGTTATTATGTTTGAGTCTTGTATAAAGATGTAATGTACTGAATTGTAATATATCAAAAAAAGAAGAAGAAAAGTGATAGTAGGATATTGTGATAGCAATGAAAGATATTGATGCGAAGTCATAGTCAACACTATATTGTAATTAGTATACATTTTGTATTACTTGTTTGGGTAGTGGGCTCATCTGGTAATTAGGTTATGTGTTGACAACTCGTAACAGGGTTGAGGCTTCTAACAAGGCCTATAGTCCCTTAACTAGGACTGATACACTATATGATTGTAACAGGCTCCTAACAGGGTCAACATCCTTAATGGGATATCTTTTGATTAGTGGATCTTTGTGGGTACCATCCCCACTGGGGTTTTCCCTTGGCCAGGGTTTCCTCGAGAACATATCATGTGTTATGAGTTCTTTACTGTTATGCATGTTATTTAGCTTCTTATGTTTTGTATGTATTAAAGTAATCTGTTATATCCATAAGTGGGAAAAAATTAAAGTTTGTGGAATACTAATTCACCCCCCCTCTCAGTATTCCCTATTTCTAACAATCAGTATCAGAGCTTAGTTACTCAGAGAAGAATCATTCAAGGAAAGCCTAGCAGCTTGAGTAAGATCTCTATGGATATGGATCAGTTATAGAAGAATCTTGAAGAAGCTCTTGAATAGATTGATATGCTTATTGATGAAAGAAACACTTTGAAAATAAAGTATGATGATGCAAAGAATGTTATTGACAAATTGAAAGGCAAAATAGAAGATCTAAAATCTGAGAACGAATTTGAAATTCTTGTTGAGAATTGTGATAATTTAGAAAAAGAAAATGTGATCCTTAAGCATGAACTGAAGATAGCAAATCTGAAACTTATCTTGAAAGATGGAAATAACAATTTGAGATCTGAGAATGAAAACTTGAAGAATGAGAATGAAGATCTGAAATCTAAACTTGACAAGGTAACATCTGAATTTGATAAAGTAAAAATGCAGTATGCTGAACTTGAGAAATACAACAAGATTGTGAAAGGTGAATTGACTCAATCCAAACAACAACTTGAGAGACTATATTTAAATAGTGAGAAGATTGATGAGAAAATATCTTATGGGAAACCTTTCTATGACAAAACTGGTCTTGGATTCAACACATTGAAGATGGATAATGAAAGCAAGAAACCAGATCTGAATGTATTTGAAAACATAGATAAGAACAAATCTGAAGATGCACCTAAAGAAGAAGAAGAATCACCAAAGCAAGATGAACTATCCAAAGGTATGCAAAGAGAATTCAAAGGTAGATTTTTTTCTTGTAATACTATTGGTCATATGAAGAGATATTGTACATGTAAACAATTCAAACCTCTTAATGGTTATTGTTATAATTGTCATGGTTTTGGACATAGAGCTATTGAATGTAGAAGATCTAAAGTTATTGAGAATAATTATAATGGTAGAATACCTAGGAATACTAACAATGCAGATCAGAGGACTACTGATGACATGAACAAAAGAAATGGAATAGTATGTTATAGATGCAACAAGATTGGACATATTGCTAAAAATTGCAGGACACAAATCAATCAACAAGGACCTAGATATGGAACCAATGGAATCATTTGTCATATATGTAGCAAGACTGGACACACAAAAAGATTTTGTAGAATGAACAATGGAGGTTATCATCCTAACCCTAACCCTAGAAACTATGCAAGAAGGAATGAAAATGCAGGAAACAAAGAGAAAGGTTGATGTAGCAATGAAGATAAAGTAAAATTTGTTAAAAGCACAGATCAAGGAGGCATATTCAATATCGAAGGTAATCAGAAAGGTGAAGTATCTGATGGTAAGAATGAACCCTTACCTAATCTTTCTTTAAGCACTTGAATTATGTGAATTTTAGTATATTAGGAACTTAGAATTAGTGTAGAAGTAAATTTTGAATGAGTTAAGTTTTGCACAGTTAGATGAAGGTTTTTTATGTTATACTAATGCTATTGTTAAGTGCACAAAAAGAAATATTGTGTTTTGCGAGGTCGCAAGAAGTTTCATGGTTACAGGTTTACAAAATTAGTTTTTGGTAATTAGCGGCAAAAGAATTGAATGCGATGTCAGATTAGAATAAATGTGAAGTGATAAAAGGTTGAGATCGAAGTCATTTTGATTATCAAGCAAATTAAAGTGATTTGAAGTGTGAAGAACAGAGTTTGAAAGTGATTTGCAGTGATTTGGAGAAAGTTTGAAGCGTCGAATCTGTGAAAGCCCTAAGTTTGTGAATTTGAGGTATTTATCCACCTAAGTTTTTGAATCAGTATAAGAGAACAGATAGAATCATGGATGTATCTTTAATTCATAATATCAGAGATAAGAACAAACCTAGAGTTAAGAGAGAACCAGTTGAACCCTTGGAAGTTGATGCTAGTTTATCCCTATCATTCGTACCAGATAGAGTTTTGCATTTAGAGAATGTGAAAGGATATCTTGGATGTAAATTTGAAACCCTAAGGGAAAGTAATTTCATTACTGAGTATCAGAAGATGTATAATCAGGATAAGTTAGTAAAACAAGGATATGAACATCTAAAGGACAATGAAATTATTAGGTATTCAATGAAATATGAATTTGATGATGAGGAATGCACTAAGATTATTTTGAGCAGAATTCACAATGGTAAATTTTGGTTAGAAGATAGAGTAATTGATATTACTACAGACCTAATTCATGATGTCACTAGTTTATCTAAAGTTGGTGCTATTCCCCTGAATGAAAAGAACATGAGGAAGATTGTGATTGATAACATAGGATCAACATACAATGGTAGAGGTATAGTTATAAGCAAGATAAAACAAGATGATGTAAGGTATCTATGCAAGATTTTGACTACTAAATTTTGTGGAAGTTCTAGAGAAGATGACATGGCAGCTGGAATGGTACACATAGCATATTTGATGTGTGTTGAGAAGAAGCCTATTAACATGTGTGAGATTTTGAGAATTCAGTTATTTGAGAACTTGGAGAAGATTAAGAAAGCAAAGTACACTTATTTTAGATTTTCTTCTTTGATCATCTACATGTTTTTCCACTTATTGAGAAGATTTCCTTACACTACTGGTAATGACTAGAATGATGGTGTAAACACCATGGAGAGAATCAACAAAGTCTATATGAAACACCTTATAGAGAAGGTAAATGAGAGTGCAAAGTTAGTCTTGAAAACATTTCAAAATATAGTTGTAAATAGATCAAGGATCCCTCCATCCCTTGTTGAGAAGTACAAAGATGATATATGTTTTATGGTAGACACTGATCTTACTTACATTGAGGTAGTGAAACCTAGACTTGAGTTCATAGACCCTCTTGGATATGAAATTTTTGAAGCTGAAACTAAAGGTTATGTGAGCAGACTATTGAAGAGTGAATTAGACGCCCAAAGTAATAGATTTGGAACCTATGAAGAAAATTTTGATACAACAAAGGCACTAAAGGAAGAGAAACAATCAAAGAAAAGAGTAGACAATACTATCAAGAAAATTCTGAAGGAAACAGGTATGAGTAAACATGAGTTTGATTTTGCAAGAAAGATAGCTGAAGCAATAAGGCAGAGTGAGGTACTATCAATCCCACCCTTGGCATCTAGTTTAGACCCATAGAAACCTATTCATGTTGAAGTGAAAGTAGAGAATCTGAAATAGAGCAAGTGACAACAAGATCCTCTTCTTCCAAACCTAGCAAGAGAATGAAGGTCAGTGCTTCTAGATTGGGAAAGAGACAGAAAGTGGTTGTGCCACCAGTCCCTAGAAGAGTTGCAGAAATCAAGGATGATGAAAATACAGTGAAAAAGAAAACTTAGAAACCAAGAATTGAAAGAATTAATGAAGATATCATGCAGCATGGAGATTTCACTAAAATGAACAAGTATTATGATCTTTATGGATTTTCTGAAAGATTGAATTTAGAAAACGCTGTTGTTACACATATGATTTTGACTGATAAGAAGTTTGACACATTACATGGTAAAATTCCAGAGGATTTGTATAATAAAATTATAAAGAGAAAGATGAGAGCACAAGAAGAAGAAATGGCTATGAGAGAAAATTTGGTGAGAAAATTTTGTGATGTAAAAGATGATGATCTCTTGAAACAAATTCTGAAGCCACTTGGAACCTTAATAAGAACAAAGAGAAGAACTATTCAGATTATGGGAGGTCAATATGAGCAAGTCCAAGCAGAGATAGAGCAAGCAATTATGCAAGTACTAGCTGAAATGGTAACAGGAACAGTTGAGAAAGATTAAGTAGTTGCAATAGAAGAGCAGATTACAGAACAAGCAGAGCAAATAGAGGAAGGAATTGTAGAAGTAGAAGCAATTGAAGTTGAGGATATTCCCTCATCTTCAGATATCAATATTGATAGAGAATCAATGAATATAGAAGGCACTAAGGTCACCTTGAACACTGATGATGCAGTATTCAAGAACTTGGATAATATTGTTGACAATTTGGCACTAGGAGAATCAGACAAGAATGCTGAAGCAAAGAAATCACAAGCAGAAGAGAAAATGGAAATAGAGGCCCATACACCTATTGAACCACAAGAAGACATCAGTCTTACTCCTAAGACTGGAAAGGATAAAGGAATAGGAACATTGATTGAAGATTTGAGCAAGGAGGTTGATGACGATGATCAATTAGAGTTGATCACTTCTTTGAACAAAATTATTGGAAAGAACAAGAAAGTTAAGAACTTGGAAGGAAGTCTGAAGGATTTAACTGAGAAGTTGCAAAGTGTTGTGACTACGAAAGTCTTTGAGTCAGATCCTTTAGAAAGAGCTAAAATGGTGATGAATACATTTGATGCAGAGTTTAGAAATTTGACTGATATTGCAAAGATTAAGGCATAGGTAGCTTATGAAGCTGAAATGTTATAGAATATAAGTCAGAACATAAATAATGACATTGGAGGTTTTGATGTATGTATCAAGAACTTGAGAAAGCATTTGGAAATAGGAAAGTGTTTGTACATTCAGTGTACAAAACCTGAAAGTTTGATAACAGGTGAAGAGCAGAAGGTTAAGCAGAAAGAAGATGAGATTACAATTGAAAGAAATTTGATTGCTAGTCCCAATGTGAAGATAAGTAATGTAGAAAAGAAAATCAAAAAATTATGAGATGAAATCAGAACTTTGAAAGATGAGGAGAGCAGGAAATTGAATAGATTAAATCTTTTGAGAGAACATGTTTCAATAAAATTAGCTATTATTGAAGAGTAGCTAGATGAATGTCTTACTGCTAAGACATCATTTTAGAAATTCAATTTTGAGTCCCTTCAAGCATGTCAGATTGCAGCCTATGGTTTGAGTACTTTACTCAATGTAGCAGATTCAATAAAGAAGGCATGGGAGAAAGAATTTGAGGCTTGGAAGATAGATTTTGTAGATTGTGTTGCAAGCCTACTGACTTTGCAATAAGATAGTAAGGTATAAAGTTTTGACACAAATTTTGCAGACCCTTTCCACCTTTATTTTGTCATTGTTGTCAAAGGGGGAGAGATACTTAGAAAATTGTCTATGGTATAGAGCAGAATGTGTTATATATGATGAGTGATACTCATAGGGGGAGTATTATAGATTATTGTAATGAAATATATATTTTGAGGAGATATAAGGATAGTATACTTATTTTATACTATGGCCACAATTTTGATACACTTTTGAGATTTTGACTTATACACTTAGTCAATTTTCTCATATGTTGCCACTTATGACAAAAGGGGAGATTGTTGGCAATTTGACTAAAGTGAGTACTTAGATGTTGTCATTATGGCAACATATGTCCCTCATGAAGATTGAACAAAGTAGAAAGTAAGTATGGAAGATCGTTGACAAGATTTGTCTAAGTGTTAGACAGAGTTTTTAACAGAGCACCTGATACAGTTTGTGTTGGCGACATTGACTAGAGTATGTTCAAAGTTTGCGCAGTTAAACATAGACTCTATGATGTCTAAGGATACCCCATCTCAGTGCCCAAGATAGTATGGATTGTACAAAGATAGTTATGATCATTTTACCGATGACAGAGTTAAGCCGACAGAGCAGTTTTGAAGACAAAACTAGTAAATGAGTTAAGGGATTATTTTGCTTGTCAAAATAATGACTTAACATTATAAAGAGATGACATCCTAGATGTTTACTCTTGGATAAATTTATGCAAGCTGACTGGAAGAGTTATAATGTTTGATTCTTGTATAAAGATGTAATGTACCGAATTGTAATATATCGAAAACAAAGAAAAGAAAAGTGATAGTAGGATATTGTGATAGTGATGAAATATATTGATGTGAAGTCATAGTTAGCACTATATTGTAATTAGTATACATTTTGTATTACTTGTTTGGGCAGTGGGCTCATCTGGTAATCAGGTTATGTGTTGACAACTCCTAACAGGGTTGAGGCTTCTAACAAGGCCTATAGTCCCTTAACTAGGACTGATACACTATATGATTGTAACAGGCTCCTAATAGGGTCAACATCCTTAACATGATATCTTTTGATTAGTGGATCTTTGTGGGTACCATCCCCACCGGGGTTTTCCCTTGGCCAGGGTTTCCTTGAGAACATATCATGTGTTATGAGTTCTTTATTGTTATGCATGTTATTTAGCTTCTTATGTTTTGTATGTATTAAAGTAATCTGTTATATCCATAAGTGGGCAAAAATAAAAGTTTGTGGAATACTGATTCACCCCCCCTCTCAGTATTCCCTATTTCTAACAAAATCTTTCTTTCATGGTGTTAGATCTTGCATGTATTAGTCTTCTTTTATGTGTTTGCATTTACTTTTCATATAAAGCAAATATACAAAAACATTTATTTGCTCATGCTTTGTGTTTTCCTAGTTTAGTTCAGTTGCATTGCATTGGTATATGAGCTTTACTACCTCTAGTCCTACTTACAATATTCCAGTTAGAAGAAGTCGTAGACTTATGGGTTTCTTGATCCTGAGTCTTCCCCTCCTCTCCTTAAGATCCTGGATGATAATTTGATTATTCATGATTATAATCCTACTATGGAGTATAACTCTTCTCACTCATCTCATGATGAGGATGATGCTTTAAGAGTTCCTCCTGAACACGTCCAAAAACTTTCAACTGAACTTGATAAAATGGGAAATTGGCTTACTCAAGAGAACCATAATCAAGATTTTATTCAAGCTATAGATGCTCTTAAGAAAGTCCATGATAGCGATCAAGGTGTTAATCTCTTACATGGTATTACTCATCTCGTGTATTCAAATGTTAAACCTTAAGCTCAAGAAGCTCAAGATTTAGGATTCACTCCTCCTATCACTAGTGTGGAACCTTCTTCTATTCCTTTACCTAGCATTCCTACTTATACTCCTCCTTTAGTGACTACATCGGTTCCCTCTCTTCCTATGAGTGTTCCTCTCATATCTCTACCTACTTCAAAACCTTCTTATCATAATATTCTTTTTACTTATTCCAATCCTCTTCCAACTATGGTTCCAAGTGTTCCCTTGGTTGTGTCTTCCATTCTTTCCGCTTCATACACTTTACCTAGTGTTTCTAGTGTGTCTATGCCTCCTATTTCATCTAATGATTCCACAATCATCAATTTGGCTCAAACTATGTCCTCTTTACAACAACAACTTGCATCTTTAACTCAATCCAAGTTTAGAATTCCTACATGTGACATGGGCAATCCTTTATCCCTAGACATTATTCATGCTCCTGCTCCTTAGCAAGCCGATATGCTCATCTTGAGAATTACAATGGTAAGGCAGACCTTGTTACTCATGTTAAAATGTTTCAAATCCTTTGTAGTGACTATGCTCATGACCATAGGATTTTAGCCAATTTGTTTGCTAGAAATTTTTGTGATAAGGCCTTGCAATGGTATTGTTCCTTGCCTCCTTATTCTATTGACTCTTTTCCAAGACTTGATAATGCCTTTATTCAACAATTTCAAAATAACATTGGTCCACAAGTGTCCTTAACTAATTTGATGCATTGTAAACAAAATACTAAAGAAAAATTGACTAAATTTATTGGTAGATTTAAGCATTTGTATGCTCAAATTTCTTATCATGTTCCTGATATTGATATTCAATGTATGTTTATTTCAAATTTATAAAGGATATTAGAGATAAGATTCTACTTACTAAATTTACCTCTTTTCAACAACTTTGTGTAGCGCTTCATCATTATCAATTACAAGTGAGTCAATTTGAGAGCAACACTCCAATGCTTCTGTCCTAGTTGATAAGAGTGATTCTACTCCTAATCCAAACAAGTTTCAAAAACCTAACAACTATGTCAAGATAAATAAGCAAGCAAATGCAGTTGTTGATCAAGTTGTTGTTGCATCCAACAATGTCACTTCTGCATCCACTTCTTTTCGACTGAATCGTACGTTTACTCTTCTTTCTGAATCTTTGCATTCTATTATGAGTAAATTATTGACTACTAATATGATTACTTTACCTCCTATTCGACCTCTTTTACCTGCTATAGTGGCATCCAAATCCTTTGATTCTAAAGCCTTTTGTCAATACCATCGTCAGAATGGCCATGATAGCGAGAAGTGTTATTCTTTAAAACATAAGGTTCAAGATTTAATTGATTCTAATGCTTTATTTGTTGATAATTTTGATGGAAGTGGGAACAAATCTGTCTCTCCTCCTAATCAAAACCTCCAAATCTATATGAATCCTTTGCCTACACATGATACTAATACCATTCTTCAACCATCTTATATAGATATTGTTTATGATTCAAAGATGGATGATCTTAATCACATTATTAACCATGTGGAGTATGCTATTTTGTCTCAATCTGTATCTCCACCCTAGCCTCAATCTTAACCTCAACTTCAAGTTCCACCTCAACCTAAGCCTAAACCTAAACCAAAACCTCAACCTAAACATCGAAAACAACCTAAGAATAAAAGACCTAGGGAACTCTTGATTACCTTTGATGATTCTGAGACTATTAAAGCTCCCGATGGTCCCCTCTACATTTATGCTAGGATTTATAAGATACCTACATGTGGTTGTCTTGTTTATCCCACATCATTAGTCAATGTTATTACTAAAGAAAATCTTTTTATGAAAAACTTACAACATGATTCTTATGATACATCGGATGTGTGGATTCAAACTTGTAATGGTTTTCTTTATCCATTGTTTGGTTCTATTAATTTACCTATTGAACTTTGTGGTAAAGTTGTGGACACTACCTTCATTTTTGTTCCTACTTTTGATCAATTTCAAGTTAAGTTAGGTTTGCCTTGGTTGAATTCCATGCATATAGTTGCTTCTCCTATCCATAAGTGTCTTAAATTAATTCATGATGAAGATGATTAATCATAGTTTATATCAACCTTCTAGGCCCACGGATTGTGCTACACTTGACTTATTTTGGCCTTCATTACCTAATTCATGTCCTTCTCGACCTGATAATCTTTTTCTCTCATATCAAGCCTATAAACATTGCAAGATTCTTGAGTTAAGCATGCCTTAGATGGATCTTAACTGTGGTATTTTGCATACGCCTTCCATACCTCCTTTATCCATGGCTTCTAGTTTTGTTAATCAAGCTCCTAATGTTTCTTTTCAGAGTACTAAGAATCCTACTGATCCTCCTATAGAACATGTGAAGGAACCAGTGGTTGTACCTCCTAGTTCTCAACACATTTCAAATAAGACAAAACATAACCGATCTGCTAATGAATGTCATAAGAAGCGTTGAGCTCAAGCTAAGGCCCGTGCCTCTGTTAGTAAAATTTCTTTACCTTCTTTTGACCAACCTATGCCTGATGTGTTAGAAGAATTTAATACTAATAATGATGTTAAGATGAATGATTATGATGATTCTATTCGTATCTTAGATTCTATTTCGATTAATCTGGATGAAGAAGATACTCTTGATGATTCTGATGATGTTAATGATGAATATGAGACTATTGACATTGATATTGATTTACCTAATATGCTTTCAACACACTTGATAATTACACCTAGTATCAAACATTATGATTCTCAAGAGGATCCTTGATTGGAACTGGCTATTATTTCTACTGTATTGGATATAGTCCCTCTTGCGAGTTTCCCACCTTCCTGAAATTATATAGAATGAGATGGGGAGAGTAGGTGATGCTCTTGATTAGCTTTTCCTTCATGGTAGCTTTTTGTGTGTTTGCCTATAGTATTGTGCTTCTCTCATAATGTGTTTGCTAAATATTTGTTACATTCTTTTATACGACCCTTGTTACTTTGTTGGTGCAAGGTGATGAAGGAATCAAACTTGTTATACTATTCCTCTATATGTATCTTTACTCTTCTATATGTTGTTTTCATGTTATGTTGTACCTATGCTATTATTCATAAATTTTTTCCTTGTGTAGTTCACTTGGATTTGCGACTTGGTAGCACTGAATCTTTTTGGTCTCCATGTTGTGGTCCAAAAAGACTCTTCTTCATAACTCTTATGTTTTATTTTCTGCATTGTGATTGTAGTTCTACTTTCTTTGGGGAATGATGTCAATTCATTTGCAATAATATCATATATAAATATTATCTTATGATCATACTGACCCCACATAAGGTAGATCCCTTCTATATTCTTTGTATGTTTATGTGGTATTTCTCTTGATTTGTCTTCACTTGGGGGCATCTCATAGTGGAAACGTAATCAGTGGAGTTGTTTATGTTTCCATTCAAGCCATTGCTCCTGTTAAAGTGTTAGCAATGACTTTATCATGGGGGCTTACGCTCTGCTCACTTTTTGCACACACACACTTTCAATATATATATATATATATATTCAAGAATCTTTTCTCCCTTTATGGATTAGTGACTAATCCTTAAAGCATATATTTTTATCTTATAGGATCTCTTGATCCCTCCAATTTCAATTTTCAAGGTTTGGATCCCTTAAGGTTGGAGGTGTCCTTAAGACTAGATCTCTGTTGTTTTGGCTTTGCTATTTTGGAATAGAATATTCCTAACGGTGAATCCTTGATTGGTTGACTAGTGATTAGCCACATTCACTAGGCAGTTCAACTCCATCTTTCCAGTTGCGGTGTTTCCTTGTGTGGTTCACAATGGGACATAAGTTCTCATTGGGCGAGGTAATCACACCCTTTTCTCTTTTTAGAGATGTCTCACTTATTGTAATCTTGGAGTTGATGAAGACTTGAGTCCCTAGGGGCTCGAGGATTACTTTGTCCCTTTGATTTAAATAAGATTGTCTTTTTCTTTATGATCTCCTTTACTAAGAGTTTGCATCGAGTCCACACTCTTGCTAAAGTGGGGGATAAATGTATCATCAAAAAATGGAAGCATTTCCATTTAGGACTAGTTTATCCCTCTGAGTAAGTGGTTTGGTGTCATGTCAAATGCTTTGAATGGGTCTTTGACTTGGATCTGGCTTTTTCCCCTGTTCTACCCCATTTTCCACTTCTTTTCTACATTATTCTGGCATCCTGGCCTGAAACCCTGAGATTCTTGACCTCGGGATCAAATTTGACCTTCTAGGTCAAGGTCAACCTCGACCCTGACCTGGGTCATGGTCGACCTTGACCTTGACCAAGGGTTCAAAATTCAAGATTCCAAATTTTCTGGATGTTGGGTTTCAGAAAGATTTATTTCCTACTTTCAGGTCGGCTATTTTAGGTTTCAGAATGGTAAACTCTTAAATTATATTTAATTTAGGTATATTTCTAGGGGTAAAGGTTTAAATGGGAATTTAATTCTCCTATGTAGGCCTCTCTAGATGTTTGTGCCCTAGATTAGTATAAAAGGAAGCCTTCCTCTCTCATTTCAATCGATCTTACATACCTTTTCATAATCTCTCAAGCAATCAAGCAAGTGAAATCAAGCAATCAAGAAAGAAAGAAAGAAGGATAAGGAAAGCATTCAAGGATTCATTCATCTTCAAGCATTCAAGATCCAATTCATCAAGGAGATCCATTGGTAGCTGTGTACTAGAATTTGTACCTTCATAGGGTTAGTATTGACAATAATTGAATAAAATAACTAAATTAACCACAAAGGAAGAGCTATATTAACAAATAAAGACAATGAAAGACTCTATGGATCTCTAATTAAGAGTGTTAATGGTGAAGGTCTCAGAAAGCCTCCATTAATGACAGTCCTAGAATGAGAGTAGATGATAAAATAAGCTAAATAGTTCAATTCCAAATTGAAAAGCTAATTAATTCCTATATTTTCCTTTCTAGCTATAATTCTCAAGAGGATAGATGTAATTCTCAGATTTGTGGATGAATTATGAGTAAATTTAGCCTTGCTTTTATAGGATTTGGCAAGGGTAGAGGGTGTAGTTGAGTTGATCATGATTAGGCTTGAGTTGAGTCTTTGGTTCCACCCTTTGAAGACAATTTAAATATTGTGTCCTCAAAGCTTGGGACAAGAAGACAAGATGAGTGGACAAGATGTTCTTTTCAATTGAGTGATTGAGATCCATTTTGGCTTGATCCATGTGAGTTCTTTCCATAAATCCTATTGGTTGAGGCTTTTTCCTCCCATGTGGTGTTGAGATAAAATAGAACTTAATCAATTGAATTTAATTAATTTGTTTAGCCATGTGCACCCCTTGAATGGGTTGATTTGATTTAATTCAAACTATATAATTAATTAGATTAATTGCACATTGATTTAATTTATCATGATTTGATAGGTTTTAATTGATCTTTATGGCTTTGATTTTTAATTAAATTGAATTGAAGCTTGATTTTAATTTTGATTGGATAAATGCTCATTTGGATTCAATTACCTTGATTTTGCCTTAATTTGCCTTGATTAATCACATGAATGATCCTATCCACTTTTAGGTGATTACAGTAGCCATTGAAGGATTCAATCTCTATGGATCCCTCTTGTTGAAGACTTATCCATCCACATCCATTCAAGCTTCTTCTTATTCCAAGATCCATTCAAGATTGGTGTTGAAGGTCTAAAGAAAATTGATTCAAGACATCCTACATCCAATTCTACATTCATTTGGAGCATCCATACTTGTGGATTGAAGGATTCAAATCCTCCAAAAGGGTTTCAACATAGGCAAGGTGAATTGTTTCATTTACTTTGTTTATGACTACAATTTTAATTCAATTTCAAGGTTAATTCTTGAATTGGGGTTTGAACAAGGTAAACCCCTCCCCCCCAACAAATAAAACCATTTTTCTTGCCGAAATAGGTACAAAACAATGAATTACAGTGTAGATCTGGACACCCTTTTCGATAAACTTTCAGAATCCGTGAATGGATTTTCCGTTGAAATAGTGCAGGTCAAGGTAAACATAAAGGGGCAAGATTGTGCCCCGGGGCAAGATTGTGCACCTGTACTTAGGTCAAGGTCGACCTATCTCAAAAAAGTAGAAGGTTTTTGGGTTTTCTTTGTCTCTATGTTTCCAGGCCAGATTTGGTTGCATAATTTCCTGAAACTGAGTATAGACACTAGAAAACATCATTTTCCAGATCTATCATATTTTGAGGTTAGTATTTATCTTCAATTCCATTAAGATGTCAGTACTCCTTTCCATAACAGAATATAAGATTTTCTCCTTTCTTCATATTCTCCATCGATTGATTCATTTATGCATTGACCATCTCCTTATTGTTAATCAACTTGGATCTTTCTTTTGGGAATTTGGGGTTAAGAAGAAGATCTTACCTTCCCCAATCCTATATATCATACATAAAATCTTGATCCCCCTTTTTATACTCTACATAAGGTAATTCATGTTATTTTGTATTCACTATATATTTGTATACTTTATGTAGTTTTCATTGTATCATTTTATAAAATATTCAAAATATCATTTTACAATTATTGCTACATTCTACCTCTATCTCTCCCACACCACTTTGACAACAGTGTCAAACAAGTTATATATGATCTTGGAAAATATATGAGGTGGTTGTCATCGAAAGAAATCAATAAAGAAGATATAAAATATTGGAAGAGAAAAAGAAAAATTCCTCATCTTATGTGTCAAATGAAAAAGTGTCTACCTTCAACTTTTTTCAATGCACAAGAGCACTAACTCATACATCAAGTTGACGAGATTGAATTGTGTGGACCTGTACAAACTAGGTTAATGTGGATGGTTGAGAGACACTTAAATTTTTTGAAGGGCTTGATTTGACAAAGAGCATATCCTGAGGGTACTATGGTGGAGGGATATATGGTATACTAGACCATGGTGTACATTAGTGAATATCTTCCTAAGTTTGCAACAAAGATCCATGTAGATCGTATTTAGGATCCCAACTCTGTTAACAAATTCAAAGGGGAGTACTTGATGGGGAAAGGTAGATTGACGAAAGTGAGAGGTAATTATAAGATGTTATTATAGCTAATTAATTCTTATAAATCTTCAATATAAGTTATTTGTAATTGGTCTATTTTTTTTATACAGTTGGTCGAGAGTGTGATGCAATACATTTGTATATTGCGAACAATCTTGATTAGATGATGGTATGGATTGAACGATGTCAACAAAATAGTTTCTCATTAACATGGGAAGGTGTTGCTTCATTTTTTAGAGAAGCTTGTTGTAATGGAGATTCCAATGTTATGCCAATGGTAATTGATCTTGCATATGGTTTAAGAGGTAGACAGGTATGTAAAAATTTATTAATGATTATGACCCATGTGTTTCATATCAACTCACAATGCAAATAATTTTTACACGCTTGAAAAATTGTAGGTCAACCACCATAAAGCTATGTACTATCATGACCACAAATTTCACATAAAAAAGTTGGATGACATGAAAAAAACTTGTGATTCTAAGATAACTGCAGTCTTCAAGGTCACTAATATTTCATTTAGAAACGACATACATCCTCAACAATCTCAAAATAGATACTATGACATCTTGGATGATATACTTGAGTGCAACTTTAACTTCTTCAAATTAGTTCTATTCGTTCTAAAATGGTACAGGCACGACTGAATCAAAATGATCTTGATAGAACTGTTATTCAACATGATAATGAATTTACAATGATTAATACAAGGTCATTTGAGCTAGTTGGAGATCTATGTTCTTCCAAGCCAATGTGAGTAAGTGTTTTACTTAGAGGTTCCACATAAACCGGGTTGGTCATTTGTTGTTAGACATGATCCAAGAGGAAGGCTAGTAAAGTATAATGTGATGGAAGAATAAGATACCAGAGAAGAAGAAGAAGAAGAAGAAGATGATGAAGAATAAAATTATGGTGGTGGTGGTGGTGGTGATGATGATGATGATGACGACGATGATGACGATGATGATGATGATGATCTTGGAAACTACAATTGAGGCAATTATTGTATTATCATTGATGTCAAACCTTAACTAGTAAGACTGTTGCTATCTAAGAAAGTACTATATCTATTTGATTGTTGAGAAGGATTAGGGAAAGGTTGATAACAATAGCACCTAAGGAAAGGTTGAGTTATCTTGATACTTCAATGAGTACTTAATTATGTGGCACAATGATAAGATAATGTATTGCTTATCTAAGTAAGAAGGAAGATTAAACAAGTAGGCTTAACTGAGAAAAAGTGAAGAAATCTAGTTTAAGTCAGGTGATGTTAGTGTCGATTGAGCCAATATATGCCGAGTAAATTCAGTGTTGACCGAACATCAATTAATTTTCGAGGAAGATAGTATTAGTCGAGGAAATAGTTGTAGTGGTGACCGGGCTACCCAGTGAAGACTGAGGAGTTGAATGTGTAGTATTGACTGAGCATCAGTAATTTACATTTGAGGAAGAATTCAGATTCCTAGCCGACATAGTTGAATTCTTGGATTATGTAAAGCGTGTTGACTTTATTTATTGATTGCATGGAAGCATTTAATGCACTGTAAACTATTTTATTGTGATTCCATAAAGAGATTTGAGATGTTTCTAGAAGGATGGATGAAGAACATAAAGTTGGAAAGATTCGATGAATCTGACCTAACCCTAAGATCTACGGAGGAGATTAAGTGACAAAAGTTGGATTGACCTAAACGAAGAGGTATTAAGGAAACCTAAGTGTGAGGTTGAATAAAGAGGATGTTGGAGTTGTTGTTATTGACTATATAAGCAGAAAAGGCTGAAGGAGAAGGAGTTGTAATTGCTTGAAGGGATTTCTAAGAAGATCAGTGATGGAGATGGAAATGGATCACAGTCAGTAAGCCAACATATGTGTATGGAATTGGATCTGATATTTGCAAAGTGAGTTGTATGTTTTTAGATCAAACACTGCTATTACTTTCTAACCATTGTATCAATTTGAAATCCTTTAATCAAGGTTGACCTAACAGTCATATGTATAAATCCTTTGAATAAGGTTGCATTCTAATGGAATGTATGTAAGTTCTATAACAAGGTGCACTTTTGATAGAGTGGTTGAAATCCTTTAATTGGGTCACACCTGACAGTGTGTTTGTAACCTTTTGACAGGGTTGGCTTTTCACAGAGCTCACTTCAGAAGAGTGAAAATATCAGTAACATATTACAAAGTGGTTTTTCCCAAATTAAGTTTCCACTATAAATCATGGTGTTAATGCTTGTGTGAATGTTTTGGTTTGAACATTTCTGTGTTTTGCAAGTTAAATACTATTGGATAGTGGACTGCACTATTATATGTTTCTATTATGTATTCAGTAATGACTGAGTAGCTATTGGTTGTTAGATTTGATTTGTTGGAGAGTTTGAAAGTTTATTTTATACATCTGGACCTGAGAACAAATGATTCACCCCCCCTCTTTATTGTTCTAAATCTTATTAAAAATTGGTATAAGAGTTGTTGGTGCTTACAAAGAACAAGTTTAAAGGTACTTGAAGTAAATGATCATGATGTATAAGAAGGAGGTACCAAAGCTAAATAAGGAGAACTTCCCTGCATGGCAGAGTTTGATGAAACTGCAACTAGCCAGTACTGGTGATTCAACAAAGTATTACATTGAGCATGACTATGTTACACCTGTTGCACCTCTGACTACTGAGGATATGAGAGCTAAACAAGAGCACAATCAAGAAATGTTGGAGATTGCTTCTGCCTTAAGCTATCCAAAATTTGAAGATGTCAAAGATTGCACAAATGCAAAGCAAATGTGGGACACTCTTGCAAACATCTATGATAGCAACATAAATGTACTAAGGGCAAAAGTTGAAAGCCTAAGAGGTAAATTTGATGAAATGAAAATGCAAGAAGGTGAGCATATTACACAGTATTGTGGTAGAATAAAAGAAGTTGTAAATGCTATTAGAGGAGCCAATGGAACTATTGATGATGAGACTTTTATTGGAAAAGTTTTGAGAACTTTGTGTCTTATTTATGCCATCAAAATTTTAGCAATTCAAGAATCTAGATGTAACCCTAATAATAATCTTACTTTGGAAAGTCTTGTTGGTAAACTTACTACTTTTGAGCTTTCTAATTTTGATAACTTCATTATTGCTAATGTTGAATATTCATTTAAGTCACAAATGGTTCTGAGTAAGTCAAAGAAAGAAAATGAAAGATGCATCAGTGAGAGTGAAAGTGAAAGTGACACATCTGATGAAGAACTAGAGGATCTTGAAGCTCTTATGGCCAAAAGATTAAAGAGGGGAAAAGGAAAGTATAAAGGTAAACTCCCTATCATGTGTTTCTCATCTAATAAAGTTGGTCATATAGCTACAAGATGTCCTGATAGGGATGAAAAGGATTAGGAAAGAGATAACAAGCATAAAGACAAAAGAGAAGACATAGGTTACTAAAGGTACAAGGAATACAAAGGAAAAGGTAAGAAATCTTGCTATATTATTGAAGAAATGAACACTGATAGTGATGATTTTGAAATTGAAGTAGTCTATGTTGCTATGAAAGATGAGTCTAATGAGGATGAGAAAACTACACTGGTATCCTATGTGAACAAAAATGATAAGTGGATTATTGATAGTGGCTGCTCACACCACATGACTGGTGAAAAAAGTAAGTTTGATACCTTAGATCATTACAAAGGTAGAAGTGTTAAATTTGGTAATGATGCACCATGTCTTGCTAGGGGTAAAGGATTGATTAAGCTGACTGATAAGATCACTTGTGAAAATTCTTATTGGGTTGAAGGTCTTAACTATAATCTGCTAAGTGTTGCATAGCTTAATAGCACTAGCTACCGAGTGGAATTTCATCACAGGAAGGCTAAAATATTTGATGCCACTGGTCAACTGATTGGAAGTGGAGAACAGAAAAGAGGTAATTTGTTCTATCTATACCTATGTGAAGAGACATGTATGATTGCACAACTTGATGATATATGGTTATGTCATAAGCGACTATGTCATGTTAACTTTGATAATTTGGTAAAAATTAGTAAAAAGAAGAAAGTGAGAGGACTGTCGAGATTGAAGAAACCTGAGAATGTAATGTGGAAACAATGTCAGTTGGGTAAGATGACAAAGTCTAGTTTTAAGAGCAAGACTTTTACTTTTGAGAATGCTTTAGATTTGGTTCATACTGACCTTTTTGGACCTATGGGTGTACAAAGCTATTGTGGTGCTAGATATTTTATTATATTTTTTGATGATTACACCAGAATGATGACTGTAATGTTCTTAAAATAAAAATCTGATGCTTTTCAAAAATTTAAGTGGTATTTGGCTAAGGTTGAAAAGGAGACAGGTAGGAACCTGAAGTGTCTGAGATCTGACTGAGGTGGAGAATTCATATCCAATGAGTTCAATCTATTTTGCAATGATAGAGGAATCAAGAGACAAATGTCTGCACCTAGAACGCCTCCACAGAATGGTATAGCAGAGAGAAGGAACAAATTTATCATGGATTGTTCAAGGACATTGATGATCGAGAAGAATGTTGCACAAAAGTACTGGAGAGAAGCTATAAGTACAACTATTTATACCCTTAATCAAGTATAGATAAAAAAAGGTACAAATATTACACCTTATGAGTTATGGCATGGGTATGCACCTAATGTAAAGTACTTTAAAATTTTTGGGAGAAAATGTTATATACTAAAAGAGAATAGGAATGGAAAGTTTGATGCTAAAAGTGATGAGGGCATATTCCTAGGTTATTCCACAAAAAGAAAAGCTTACAAGTGTTTGAACTCTAACACTAACAAAATTGTGGAAAGTGTAAATGTCAAAGTTGATGAGTATGTAGAGAAAAATGAACAGGAAAGCAAGAGAGAACTAGAAGATTGTAGATCTTTTGTATATATAGAAGAAGGAGAGGCAAGTGACAAACTTGCACCTAATGTAGAGTCTTGGGTAAGCAATACCAAGCATCAGGAAGAACATGCCAAGTGACAGGAGGAAGCTGTCGAGTATCAAGAAGAGGTTGCCAAGCATTCAGAAGCTGAATCTGACAATCTTGTTGGTGAACCTGAAGAGCAAGAAGAAAGGAGAGCATAACCTATTTTGGCACAATATGTAAGGAGACATCACAAGCCTAAACAAATCATTGGAGACAAAGAAATTGGAGTTCTGACCAGAAGCAAGTTAAGAGACTCTACATGTCTACTATGTGAATTTGAGCCTAAGACAACAAGGGAGGCATTAGAAAATGAAGATTGGATCCTAGCCATGAATGAGGAGATAGACCAAATAGAGAAGAATGATACCTGGACTTTGGTGCCGAGACCAGAAAACATAAATGTTATTGGAACTAAGTGGGTGTTCAGAAATAAGCTGAATGAACATGGACAAATCACAAGGAACAAAGCAAGGCTAGTATGCAAAGGCTACACACAAGAAGAAGGAATAGATTATGGGGAGACATTTTCCCCTGTAGCAAGATTGGAAGGAGTAAGAACTCTACTTGCATATGCTGCCTACAAATATTTCAAGGTATACCAAATGGATGTCAAGTCTGCATTTTTAAATGGTATATTAGAAGAAGTGTACATTGAACAACCTGAAGGATTTGTTGATCCAAACAAGAGACACATGGTTTGAAAATTGAATAAGGCACTGTATGGATTAAAGCAAGCCCCCAGAGCATGGTATGAGAGGCTACACAACTACCTAATACAGATTGGATTCTTAAGGAAAAATGACACTAGCAATCTGTACATGAAAGATGAAGAAGGTAAAGGAATCTTGTTGGCTAAGATTTTTGTAGATGATATTATATTTGGTGGACAAGATGCCCTATGTAAGAAATTTTCAAATGAAATACAAACTAAATTTGAAATGAGTATGTTTGGGGAGATCAAATTCTTTGTTGGTTTACAAGTATATTATATTGAGAGAGGTATTTTCATTACCCACTACTACATTAGGGGTCAAATTCTGACGGCCATTTGTTAGATTTGCAACGCTAATTTGTTAGCATTTCGATAGATGGGTCCGTTGCCATTTTTGCATAGGAAATTATGATAGAAGACGTATCTGTTAGTTTACCGACACCATATCACATCAAAAACTTGCATTTCAGCAACAACTTTGTTATGGCATTTTCTACGATTTATCCATCGGAATTCCGACACAATGACCTATTAACTATCAAAAAGATATCTTTTTCGACATTATAACTATTGGAATAGTGATAGTTTCCACTTAATTCTGATAGATATACCCGTTGGTGATATGGCATTAATGTCAAACATTCTGTCGAAACATTTCTATTTGTGACACTTGAAATGTCAGAAGAGCAACATTCCTTCATTATTTCTCCGATAGATTCCCTGTCGAACGTATGCATTACTATCGGAACTATTGTCGTAAATTAGTTTTCTCTAACATTTTATCTGTCAAATGCATAACACTTCTGTCATAATTAATGATTAAGTGTCGAAAAACCAATGGATATGCACATTAAAGATAAAATAGCTCAAGAGACCATCATAGGTTCTCTCTTTCTTTGGTCTATATTATTGATCGCCGTCCTCATAGTCTACAAGTGCTCGAAGTAGATAAATTCGTGCAACGTCAACTTAAATAATATACGCTGTCATGAAAATATTCTATTAAATTCTTTCAAATCCCTGGATTTGATGAGCTAATGAAAGGTAAAACATTCTGTCAATAATATAGACTGAAGAAAGAGAGAACTTGTGATGGTCTCTTGAGTTGTTTTATCTTTAGTCCTAGCTACTGTCCTAGCTACCTATTGATCATCGAGAATAATCACCACCTTGCATTTATGTACACTACACAAATTGATCCTAGTCTCGCAAAAACATTTTACACTTGTACATCTCATCAATACTGGAGGCCTAAAGTAATTTTATACGATCACTAGCACATTTCATGCATGGATGAGAAACAGTATCCAAAGTTTCTAGATAACCATTTTTGAGAAGAGGAATGAGTGCAGGCCA
Organism: Chamaecyparis obtusa; assembly: GCA_027943335.1. Lineage (NCBI taxonomy): Eukaryota > Viridiplantae > Streptophyta > Pinopsida > Cupressales > Cupressaceae > Chamaecyparis > Chamaecyparis obtusa. The sequence continues at coordinate 90,618 of BSBK01003968.1, read as the reverse complement.
AAGAAGGGATAATTCCACAACAGAAAGGAAGACATATTTTTAGCCTGGGTCTGGATCCTACCCCAATTATCGAAGGATCCAAGGCCAATCTAGAAAGATGTCTTCCCATTCTGTCTGCAACATTTTGTCCATCCACGATCTTAGGAATATCATCATCTTTCTACTCTTCATTTGCCAAAATATATGGCTTCTTCAAGCTTGCAGAGTAATCTTATTAATAAAAGAACTCTTGCCAACATTAGGGTACCCACATATCAAAATAGTTGATGTTATTGGTGCTTGTGCTCAAGGATATCAATTCACTATTTTAAAATGGCCAAATCATTTTTATTTCATTTGTAGAGAAAAGGAGTGGGAGAAAACGAGCGAGTGAAAGTTGATCGAGCGCGAGAGAAGGCATTGCATTTTATTTGATCATGAATGCTCTCTGAAATGACCAATCATGTTTTCTATTCAATTTTTTTTGGTGTTTTTTTTTCCCATATTCAGTAGATAAAAATAATGGCGGCAGCCACTTAGCCATCTTTTTGATGTTCCAGGTATTTTACAAAGATACAAGTATGTGGATTTATCATTCAGTTGCTTGCAGTTATTGGTCAAATGCAAATATTTTGTCAAGTTGAAAGGGCAAGATATTAGTTTGGTGTTTTCAGTTTATTTTAAAAGTTGATTTGGTAAAATCCTCAAAAAACACACTACATGTTCTAAAATGTAAAGAAGTTGAATGTTAAATGTAAGATATATATCTCATCCATAGTAATCAAAAGAAAGGACATGAAACTTATAAGGAGATTTACCAATCCAAAAATATAAGTGAATAGGAAACATGATTGGTACCTTATAAATTAGTTTTTGAGGTGCACAATCTTCATCAATCTCCTAAGAATAAGACTCCTCATGAAAAATTCATTTAACGGATTAAAAAAATCTACAAAACAGAACCAATGGCATGTTTAGAACAAAGAAATAGATTGATAATAATATGCTGAAAATTCTATTATGTTTAATGCACGCAAAAGGACCAGTCCCAACAATTCTTAAACATACCTTATCTGATATGATAATAACATGCTAATTAAACTAATAAAGGTGTTATATACATTTAATCTACCAATTACTAATTACACAAAAAAAAATTACAAAATTGAACCAATGGCATGTTCTTCGTGTGGTACAAGGAAGATTTGGCTATGAAAAAAAAAAGTGAAACGACTTCATCATTTTTATTTCGATTGGATAGAGGAGCGAAAGATGAGCACGAGAGAAGGTATGTGATTTCTTCATCTTTCGATCATCTGGCATCATATTCGACTGCAAATTTCAAATGCTTTGCATTTTATTTGATCACGAATGCTCTTTGAAATGACCGCATTCTACTGGTGCCATGCCCTAGCCCGTGCTTTATCTCCATTATTTGATATTATTGGTGCTTGTGCTCAAGGATATCGATTCACTATTTTCAAATGTTTGGATCATTTAGACAATTACATTTCCTGACTGTTCCTCTAGTACACAGTCAGGAAATGTAACTGTCTAATGATTATATGTAATGTTGAATGGATTAAATGCTTTATTCTTGGTAGAAGTGAATGGAAGGAATAATGTGTATTAAATACAATCCAGTCACTTATTGAACACTTTGGAGACTACTAGTTTGATTGTCCATGTGCTACCAGCGACTGAGATTCATTAAAGGATACAAAACCCTTCATTTTGGGGTTATTGTGTGTGGATTCAAATGTAGGTTTGATTTGGTTAATGTTTAGAAGAGATCAATAAAGTATTTAAAGACAATCTTACATGTTTGGAGAGGTTTGAGAGGCACTTATCATGACTGTACCCTCACAAACATCGGCATAGACTAGTTTTACTAAGTTTCCTTTCTCTATTTTGAGGTTTCCTTTCTCTGCCGTAGGGGTACAGTCAGAGGGTTCATTGAAAAAATGATCCTTCGTATGGTTACTATGAATATGAATGATTTGATATAGCATATTGCTCATTTTACTTGAAGTTTGGAATAGCTTGTGCAAGGGTGAAAGTAGTTTTGATCATTTTGGTCGTGACTGTTCCTCTACACAGTCAGGAAATGTAACTGTCTAATGATTATATGTAATGTTGAATGGATTAAATGCTTTATTCTTGGTAGAAGTGAATGGAAGGAATAGTGTTGGTGTTAGGTTTCATTTATTATTGAATTCAATGGTTTCCAAGATGTGTTGAGGAGTTTGCTCCTTGTTTAATGTTAACTGTTCCTGCACAATCCACTCATACAACAGTGAAGTTACAAAACTGAACCGATGGCATGTTTACAACAAAGAAATAGAATGATAATAATATGCTGAAAATTCTATTTTGTTTAATACATGCCAAAGGACCGCATTGTAAATTGCTGTCACTGAAATGACCACATTCTACTAGTGTCGTGCCCTAGCCCATGCTTTAACTCTATTATTTGATGTTATTGGTGCTTGTGCTCAAGGATATCCATTTGTTTGAAATGTTGATTGTGGTTATGAAATGGACAGCCCGTGAGCTTCTAGCTAGGTGTCATTTGTATTGATAGCTTAGGGCATCAAATGTATTGTATCATTGATAGTTGATACTTTGTTAAAAGGAAATAGGACAAAGAATGATTTTTATTCAGTTTCTCTATTTTGATCCCTAAGTGGCTTACAACCCTAGAGAAGTATATGCAAATTTACGGATGCAGTTGCAGGATACATAGCAGCCGATAATTCACAATAAATCCATGCATCCAATTTGAATAGCAATTAATACAAAGAACTAGGGTCCTCCAAAGGCCCAATCATCCAAACCTTGACTATCCCCTCAACCAGTGACCCATCAAAACCAGGTTATCATGCAATCAGTGAGTGATCCTTCATTCTCCTGGTGAGCTTCTAGGTAGGTGCCATTTGTATATTTGATAGCTTAGGGCATCAAATGTATATTGTATCATTGATAGTTGAGACTTTGCTAGTATCAGTTTCTGGGTTCGATTGTGTATAATTTTTTCCATCAATGTTTCAGATCATACTACATGATCCATCATTAGGATGCTAGAGAGAAAAGAACATGATATGATGGATCATTTAGTATGATCCGAAATGTTGATGGAAAAAATTATACACAATCTCTAAGTGGCTTACAACCGTAGAGAAGTATGTGTCGATTTACGGATGCAGTTGCAGGATACATAGCAGTGGATAATTCACAAGAAATCCATGCATCCAATTTGAATAGAAATTAATACAAAGAAATAGGGTCCTCCAATGGCCCAATCATGGGGACCTTGACTGTCCCCTAAACTAGTGACCCTTCAAAACTGGGTTATCATGCAATCGGTGAGTGATCCTTCATTCTCCTGGTCTGCCCTACAACCAAACATATTGGAAATACACAATACAATGATAACAAGTCTTTCACAATCCCCCTTCCCTCAAGGAACACTATCAACCATCCCTTCCACATAGAAATTGACTATTTTATGAGTGGATTATGCAGGAACAGTTAACACTAAACAAGGAGCAAACTCCTCAACACATCTTGGAAACCATTGAATTCAATAATAAATGAAACCTAACACCAACACTATTCCTTCCATAGTTGCAGGATACATAGCAGTCGATAATTCACAAGAAATCCATGCATCAAATGTTTATAAGGATATCCTACTAATCAATAGGAATTTTCTTGAGATGACCAATGATTATGCATTTTGATGGCAGTGTGCTAGTTCAAAAGGATAATATAAATCTGAAACAATTTTTTCTAATTTTCTCAAACTATAAATGTGGTTAAAGGGAAAATATTATGGCCCTTACACTGTGGTTGTTAGCCTAATTAAGACATGCCTACCTTTACATATAATAAGAGGCCAACATGAAACAAACATCCAGAGGTTAGGGGGTTGTTCCCTATCCATAATTTATTATTTAAGTGCTAAGTGATGATGGGTATATCATGTAATTCATACCTAGTGTGTCTCTTTCTTTCTCTCCACATTTCACATTAGGAGTATATGTTATAAAATACTAATGAAATCAACTATAGGTCAAATCTAATCAAAATTGCAATATAAAGATTAAAATAGATCTTGAATAAATATGGGAACCATTTTTGATAGATATTGTACAAATGAAGAGAATACTCCAAAGAGGAAATGCTTCAATGTGGGACAATTGAAGGACAATATTTTACTTTTATATGCACATCTGCAATGTTTTTGATATATTTCTAAGATAACAAAACCATAGAAAGAATAGCATATAGAAGAAAGTAAATAATAATGATCATACTTTGAGATATTGTGGAAAATTAATGGAAAGAATGCTTGGTGGGGTTATCATGCAATTAGTGAGTGATCCTTCATTCTCCCGGTCTACCCTACATCCAAACATATTGGAAATACACAATACAATGATAACAAGTCTTTCAAAATCCCCCTTCCCTCAAGGAACACTATCAACCATCCCTTCCACATAGCATTTCACTGTTGTATGAGTGGATTGTGTAGGAACAATTAACATTAAACAAGGAGCAAACTCCTCAACACATCTTTGTTGTAAACATGCCATTGGTTCAGTTTTGTAAATTTGTTTTTTGTGTTAAATGCATTTAAATGGAACATTAAGCATAGTAATAATATGCTTAGTCTATTAGTAATTGCAAATTAAATGCCCATAACACCTTGATCAGTTTAGCATGTTATTATAAGATACTAAAGAAGACCTGCTATTTGTTAGAGAAATCTTCACTGTCCCCCACAATGAAGACAATGAAGATTGACCTCCTACCCCACAACAAAGAACATTGTAATAAGAATAAGATAGTGCCAAGAAACATTTTCACAAATATGAAATGTGAGGAAAAGTAATAACATTAACAATGCCAAGATTCACAGCATTAAATTTCACCTGCAGATGAGTTTCTGCAGTGGGTTGCCCAGCATAAAAAATATGTTGAGTTGCATTTGATCTGTAACTAAGAGTATCATGTAGAACATACCCTAAACTTTGAAAGTGGTCTCTAGCCCGACAATTCAAAATTCAATCTAGGCAAGCATCAGTAAGTGAAATAAATTATAGACATCAACATCAACATCATCATAATCATTAGACATAAATTATAGACATCAACATCAACATAATCATAATCATTTGGAGGGTATTCATTTTGGTTCTTGGATAGTACTATATTTCTTGAAAGTTCTTGTGATGCTTCTAAACTTTAAAAACATATTTTATGGCTTAATGATAATATAAATTAGTGTTTTATTTTCTAATGGAATGTTGTTGATCATTCATGGTCTTGAAGAAACTTTTGATTGTTTTGATTTTCGAGTCTTGACGTTGTTTCTCAATGTGATATAGACTGACCACAAGATGGTTCGGTTGGTCCTCTCTTTCTATTTAATCATTTGTCTTCTTCATGGTGTAAGTGTCAATATGTTATAATCCAACATGAAGTGTGGTTCAAATGAAGTTGAACCAAATGCTGACCGTGATGGCTATGATCATGATGAAGATAAATATGAATATTAAATCTAAAATATGGCTTGTAATTTGAATTTTCATTGTGAATGAAGAAACTATAGATTCAAGTTGACTCATTCTATGTTGCAGTATATTTGTTCCCTAGATCTACCATATTATATATGTGTAGCCTGTAAGGGACATCTTCTGCTCATCCATGTATCATATCTCGGTGAGAGTTCTTAGGAGAAAGAAAAGATGTCAGTGGGAGATGGAGAAACCAATATCAGAACACCACTTGAAGCCTTGCAATGTTGAGAGTGGGATAAAAGCTACACTTGAGACCCTATATAAGGAACAAACTTATTGAGCTTCACTTTATTTCGAGAATAGTTTTATATTCTATACTAAATAGGGCCAACCACATGAAGGTGGAAGCTCATTTGGCCCCACCCCCCCCCCCCCCCTAACATCACTCTAAATTCCCCGTTAACATCTAACATTCATTCATTATTTCATCCATTAATAAAATGTAACATTCATTAATTATCACACGATAACATTCATTCATACATTAATAAAATGTGACATTCATTAATTATCACATGATAACATTCATTAACACATTATAAAATTTATGAACATTCACTACCACATAATTAAATTCATTGGCATATAAAAATCAGTCATTATCAATTAAGGTGCATAGATGACAATCATTTCTTTTTTTTCTTTTGATTTCTAGTTTTTAAGATATAATTGTAAGATGAGTATCGATATCATCATCATGATCATCTACCCTCTCATTAGATCTCAATGCACACCTAGTTCTCTCTTGATGCAAAGGGGGCTCATCTGTAATAACATATAAAAGGGTTAAATTAAAAACATTTTATTATAATTAAAAACATTTTAAAGTATTTCAGTACTTTATAGGTCATAATCGTATAGCTCTTTACTTGATCTAGTTACTGTTATACACTAAGTTTGCACCCTGTTTCAAGCTCTCTTGGTCTTGATAACCTAGTATAACATGGGAATCATCTCCAGGTGTGGGACCTATGCTAACTGAGATGAGACCTCCAGGTTCTAGGCTGGTTCCTCTTGGATAGTCACCTTAATTTGCTTCTTGACATGAAAGTAAAACTTTGAAGGAAAAGGGATAGAAGGAATGCTTGAAGGGAAATGACTGAAAAGCAAACTACCTACTAGGTGATACACCGAAATGATGGTATGAATTACAGTATAGAGAATGCAATCAGTAAACAAACTTAGGTCTAGGAGATCACAACTCACTAAATAGGTTTGCATAAGTATTTCATAGAGAGGTCTGGAATAGAGAGATGCTATGCAGGGAAAGATATAATTTCACAAGGCAATAACACTCCTAAGGACTTAGACACAAACTATAACCTGCAAATAGACATTCACCTCTACAATTGGATATAAGAATGAGACAGATTGCCAGGGGTGGAAGTATACCCACAAAAGCATTCAAATCAAATCATTCACAAGCATACACATAAGTTGTAGAAAGAAAGAGGGATCCAGAACCCTAAAATATCACTAAAAAACATACATATACTGAATTCAATGAGAGAAAATTCAGACAAGAAGGTATAGGGGACATGAAAGAATGTCACAATACACTTTGCAATATCTAAATAGTCAATGAAAGGTTACAATTGTAGAAGCCAGAGGGCAGGAAGAATGCCTCAGATAACTTCTTGGAAAGATGAACTCTCTTTTTACAAACTAAAAACTCTGAGCTCTAAAGGCTCCAAAAATTAATTATATACATCTCCTCTATTGCACATAGGTAGGAGCAAAATCTCATTAGGGTTACATAAATATGCATAAAATAATCCAACCCTAAACCTATCATTTCTGATCATAAATGTTCATGAAAATATCCCAATCGATCACATATGTCTTTGCATGCCCATCCCTATACTGAAATTGCCTGCAGAGAAGCCACCTTGATTTATCTACCACCCTGCAACTCGACCTTGCCATGAATGCTCAAAATCTGATCCTGGTCTTGGTATTTGTATTTTGAAGTACAAAAGGCCATAGGTGGCACCACCCTTAATTATTTTATTTTATTTTGGCGCAAGAACACCAACTTGGTACCCTGAGAAATCATAGGAGACGACCATCAGATATTCTAATCAACTTCCCAACTGCCACTGTCCTAAAGAATTCAATTTGAGCTACCCATTTTGTCACAATCGATCGCCGGATCAAAACCCTAGCAAAACCCTACAGAGATATATTTGAATTTAAATATTAACGGCTAGTAGGTCAAATTTAAAATGCGACTGTCGATCAAAGCTTCTCTCGGTAGATGAACGGTTTAGATCGACCTAAAAAATACTCGCAAACCTTCTGAAAAGTCAAACACCACCTCATTGGTCAGAAGCCAATAAAAAATGAACACCTCAACAACACGTAGCACATCGAACCCACGACCCACTGAGATTCTCATCGGACGGTGGTCGCATGATCACATGGGCTCAGAAGATTCCATGAGATCATGCACCCACCGTAGATCTTACTTCCCTGCCACCTCACTCAAGACACTTGGACCCACTATCAAATGCCACCTGTAATACTTGCTTGACCAATAAGAACTAACCATGTCAGATAGACCCACAAGACAGAGTCTGAACACTTGGAAGATCGAATGATCGTCACATGATCTCATAGGGTCAGAAGATTCTATGAGATCATAAGACAATCGTAGATCTTACTTTTTACTGATGCTCTTATAGATCCTCTGACACAGTCCCACTAACAGATCCCAGTCATCGCTTGGCTGACCAATAAAATGCGAGCACGTCAAAAATCAAGGACCCACCTGACAGAGCCCTAGCAACAAAGCAAGATCGATGGTGGTCATATGATCACAAGGAATATTCCTGTCCCATGTGATCATGCGACCGCCATCAAATCTTTGGGAAAGACAACCACTGGGCCCACTCTGACTTGTCTTCACATCATGAACCCACTGACCAATCAGGGTCAAACACCTCAAACCACATGGTGGTGGACCCACTGACAACCTGCAACGCTATATTGAAAAGAAGATTGACGACCATCACTATGCCATGATCTTAAAACACTTGCATCTTTGCTATATAGAATAGCGGTGACTGTCAGATCTGATTGACACTTAGCCTCCTCAAAGACTGAAACCGCGATGCCAAACATTAACCACTCACTAGATCGCTAAGTGTTAGGGTTTTGACCGCCAGGAATAAGAGACCTGGTGACTAAAGGATTTAATTGTGCACATGAAAAATGAAAGGCTTAAGTGGCCGAAAAGGTAATAAAGAAATATAATAGGCCAAAGGGTTTTTTAGGGCTTTTTTGGCTCCAATGGCTATATTTATGAATTTTTACCTAGGTCATTAATGCCAGAGGCAGAACAAAATGCTGCAGAGACTAGGGGAAAGATGCTAACCCCATGAAATTTTTTGGAGGTGTTCAACAGGGCTTAAAGCATGAGGATCTTTGACTAAATTTAGCCTATGACCAAAATGAATAGATATGAAATTTTGGGCAAAATTTTGGTGACTTCTGCTGGATGTCAGCCTGCTAGACATTGAAACCAGTGGCCTTGATGTATTCATTGGGCATGGTTTCATTATTTGAGCACAAAACTTCTTGATAGAGAGACAAACCTAGAACTAGGGGGACAAAATTGTGTACAAGCACTTCTTGAAAAATAGGAAAACTAAGCTAGAAAGCAGGGAAACATATTTACAAGTATTTAAAAGGAAGGATTGACCTCAAAGTAGGGCTTCAAGTGGAAACCATTCACTGATATAGGTAGGGCATCTCCTTCAAGAGTTGATAGCTGAAAAGCATTAGGCCCCTTGCATTCTATAATAACAAATGGTCCACCCCAGAAGGAATCAAACTTTGTGTGTCTGCCAGGCTTTGATCTGAATTCATCCCACTTGAGGACTACATCTCCAACTTTGAAATTTTTGGCCCTGGCTCTTTTATCAAAACTTTTCTTTGTCTGAATCTGATGGAACTCCATATCCTTCATGGACTTGTCTTTGAGTTCCTCTAACTCCATTAGCTGAGCATACCTAATTTTTAGGGGATCTCCTTCTTCAAACATGGCATATTGAGTAGCCAAGTCCAAAGCTGGCAATTCAGTTGAGATGGACAACTTAGCCTCTCTACCATACACGAACATGTAAGGAGAATTCCCAATGATATTCTTTGGAGTGATCCTGTCTAACCATAAGGCAGACTTCAACTTAGTATGCCAATCTCTTTGGTTATCCTATAGAGTCTTCTTGATTATTCTAATCAAGTTCTTATTAGTTGATTATGCCAAACTATTTCCCTGGGGGTAGTAATTTGAAATTGTGTTTAGATAGATGCCATTTCTGATCGCCCATTCTAAGACTTTAAGGCCTGTAAATGCCAATGCATTATCTGAAATTATGGAATATGGAGTGCCAAATCTATCAATAATATCATCATAAAAACTTAAGACAACACTCTCATTTGATTCTTTAAGGCAACTGCCTCTATCCATCTAGTGAAATAATCTATTGCAGTGATTATCCACTTGTGTCTTGCACTAGATGGAGGGTTAATCATCCCAATAAAATCTATAACCCATCTCATGAATGGTTGCTCTGTTCTGACTGGCTAAAGGGGCAGAGTTGCAAGCTTTTCTTTTCCTACAAACATAGCACATTTGATGCATCTCCTCACATAATCATGACTATCCTTAAAGATAGATGGCCAATAGTATCCAACCCTCATGATTTTAAAAGCAGTAGTCCTAGAAGAAAAGTGACCTCCAGAAGGTCCATCATGAAATTCAAATAAGACATCAGCTATCTTTTCTGAATCAATACATCTTAAAAGGACACCATTGTGATCCTTTCTGAAAAGAACTTCATCTATCAGCATAAAAGGAACAGATTGTAACCTATAATATATTCTTTTTGCTGAATCTAGGCCTGCAAGACATAGTCCTGTCTTTAATTAATGAATCATGTCAGGCAACCAACCTGATGCCTTGGCATGTTCTTCTATAGAATGCACAACCAGAGATGCATCTGTTTGTTCTGATTTCTTTAAACTTTCATCCCCTGCCAAATGCTCACAAAGACCTTTTCCTCTAACCAACTTGGTGGTTTGGATATCAATGTCATATTCCATTACCTTGGTAATCCAACCAACTCTTTTCTCATTTAGGTCCTTGGAAAGTGAAAATTCTTTGACACTTGGATGAGTAACCTTTAGGTGTACCTTATTATGGGTCAATAGATATCTAAAATTTTTAAGGCTCTTCACCACAACAAGTACATGTTTTTCTACAAATGAGTGCCTTTGTTCATACTCCTCCAAACCTTTGCTGAAGAAAGCAATAGGCTGCTCCAACCCTTCTGAGTTTTCTTGAGTCAACATAGCAGATATAGCATCATGACCTCCATAAGCATAAATGATAAAGTCCTTACTGAAATTTGGGTTTAATAGAGCAGGGGCTTTTGTCAAGGCTTCTTTGATGGCTTGGAAATTAGCTTTTCCTTCTTTAGTCCAACTGAAAGTTGAGCTCTTCTTTAACATGGCTGTCAAAGGCTTCAATAAATTTGCAATATTAGGTAAGAAACACCTAACAAAATTAATCTTTCCTATGAAAGATTGGAGACTTTTCTTATGATGTGGCAATGGTAGCTCTAGAATAGCTGCAATCCTCTTAGGGTCTACTATAATCCCTTTCTTGGATATTATATATCCCAATAATTTTCCTTCATGCACTGCAAACACACATTTCTTGAGATTAAGAGATATCCCAAATTCTCTACATCTTTCAAAGATTCTCCTCAGATGTTTGATATGATCTGCTACATGTTTAGAATAGATAGATATGTCATCTAAGTAGACCAGTACAAACTTGTACATGAGGCTTTTAAAGGCCATATCCATTGCCTTTTGAAATGTAGCACCTGCATTTGACGAACCAAAGGGCATCTTTTGATAAGCCATGGTTCCCCACTTGGTTGTAAATGCAGTCTTATATTGATCCTCTTCATTAACTAAGATCTGATTGTATCCTGAATAGCCATCCAATAATGAAAATCTCTTAGATCCAGAGACACATTGTAATATTTGTTCCATAGAGGGTAATGGATGGCGGTCTTTTAAAGAGGCCCTGTTAAGATCCCTGAAGTCAACACATAACCTCATCCCCATTCTTCTTCCTTACAGGAACAAGGTTGGAAACCCAACTAGTATGCTTGATGGGGTAGATGATACCACTTTCTATTAATTTGAGCACCTCTTTATGCATAAGTGGCTCAAGCTTGGGATTAACATGCCTTTGCTTTTATCTCACTGGATTGGCATTAGGTTCTAATTCAATAGTGTGCTGAGCAAGGGCTGGATTAAAACCTTTGAGGTCTTCATATTGCCATGCAAAAACATCACTGAATTCATTGAATAATTGGGTGTAAGCTTGCTTTTCTGAATCAGTGTTTACCTTTCCAAATTGTAAATTTTTACCTGGTTCCAACTCTAGTTCAACACAATGTTCTTGTTGGACTACCAGGCCAGCTTTATTCTTCTTAACTTGATCATCCTTGTTGAAGATAGTCTCTAAGGTGATAAGACCTCTAGGCATCTTATTAGACTTAAGTTGTATCACTTGGTCACCATAGTTTTGTGATAGCCTATCTTGGTTATGTTTTGAGAAGACATCTTCTTCAAACAAGAACTGCAGAATTTGCTCATCATTATTAAACACTTGCCAATTAGTATCATTATCAGGGATAGAAGGTCTGACAATCACTTTGATATGCTGTTGGTCTATTTCTTTTGAAATGCTATTAGGAATGTCATATTGAGACCCAATAGTAGCTAATCTATCTGCATTCTGATTCAGCCTTCTAGGGATATCAACAATATTGAAAGCACAAAAGTCTTCAATTGCATCCCAAACTCTATGTTTGCATTCTCTCAAGGTGTCATTTTTAGTTGCACTTATCCCTCTCACTTGACCGACTACTAACTCACTGTCACCATAAAATTTTAAGGCCTTAAGCCCTCTTTTTCTAGCCCACTCCAGTCCATTCACAAGGCTTTCATACTCTGCAGTGTTGCTAGTGTAGGAGAAACTGAATCTGAAAGCTGTATAGTATCTTTCTCCTTTTGGGGACACTAGCATAGCACCACCACCAGAACCATGTCTACTTCTAGCTCCATCAAAAAACAATTCCCAAACCTGATTACTCTGATCCTCTGAATCAGTGTCTTCCTTGAAAAGGTTTGGCTCTATGGATCTACCTTCTTGTATCAAATAAGTTCCCAAACCAGCATCCCAAATGACACTTTCTTGGGCTTCAAAAACCTTTTCTGATTCTAGTTCATCTAGGAAAATATTAGGGATACTTTTTGTCTTAGTGTTTGATTCTTTGATAGTTGCAAAATCACTATCATCAAATATAGGGCAGCTTGCCTTGATGGTATTGGATACATATGGTTCTATATGGTATGCTGCTAATAATTCTGATTTAATGGTAACCTTGGTACCATATCTTGTGTGGAAAAGCATGTGAGACCAATCCGAAGAAAGGTAGCCCCCTATTTTGGTTGTGAACTCCCTTGAAAGGCATATGGAAAATAAGGCAGGGAGATCTATGATGTAAATATCATGTAGGATAAAAAAATTAGGACTAGCATGAAGGATTAGACTGGTATCCTTAGCTACACCTATAGTGTTAATTGAGGATCCATCAAGTTGTGTAACCTTCTTTTGGAGAGGTTCATAATTGAGTCCTAATTGGTCAGCCACTTTCTAGGGCATTACAGTACTAGTTGCTCCACTATCTACCATACAATTATGTTCTAAGGATTTTCCAATAATTAAGGATACATAAAAGGGAGGTGGTTTTGAGTTCCTACCTTGCATGGTATTGGCTTTGGAGTTTCAACTTGGAGCCTCCTTTTCTTGATCAGTGTTAACCAACACTGGCTTTGCAGCTTCTTTTGTAGGCTAAGGGGTTGTCATTTTAGTCATAGCTTTCTTCAAAATCTCAGGTTTCCCTGGAATAGCCAAAGAGTCCCACATAGACATGGTAATGTTCACCTTCTTCATGTTGTCTACAATGTTGAAAGGTGCCACAATGTGTACTCTTTGTTGTACTTTTACAATGATGGGCTCCACCTCCTTGAGAGTCTGACCTTCTTTGCTTGTAATGGTAGGAGCCTTATTAAATGTGATAGGAATAGCTTGTTGTATTGGCTCTGCAGATGCAGTAGCTTTAGTACCAGAGTCTGCTCGCTCCATATCTTGAGCTCTTCTCTTTGACCTTGTGTTGGCAGCAATAAAAGGTTCACTAATGAATCCATTGAAGTCTTGTTGCTCCTAATTGAAAAGAGCAGTCTCATTATCTTGTGGTTCTTGTTGAGGAACTGATCCACTAGAAGAAGCCTCTAATTGAGCTTGTGAGGCATTTTGAACCATTAGTCCTTGGTTCATCCATCTATTTGAACATGTAGCCTGATTATGAGGCTGATTACAAGGGAAACACCATTCATTGTCCATAGCCATATTATTTTGACTAGGAACCATGTCCCTAACTGGATTCACAGAATTAAGAGGTGCAGGGTTGTATGGTTGGAATGGTCTTTGATTAAAATTTTGTCTTTGCCCTTGATACCCTCCTTGGTATGGTGGCCTATTTTTTTGATAAGGCTATCCTTGATTCTGATATTGTTGATTAGGACCTTGGCCTTGTGGTTGAAAGGGGGGTTTGATTCCTTGCCCTTGTCTTTTTATGTTTGTGACCTCTTTAGTCAAATTTTGCAGCAAGTTTGCCATTTCTTGCTGACTAGTTTGTTGACTATTTTTTATTTCTTGCAACTCCTAAGAGAAACTTGCTTTTAGCTCTTGACCACTAGTACTGGCTTGAGGGGCTAATATGGTGGGAATAGGGGTAAATGGGGGTACATGTGTAGGTGCAATAGGCTGAAGGCTAGGAAAGATGGGCATGGGTGGCCTTCTAGCTATCATACCTGCTTGGATTAAACAGTTTTCAGCCCTGATAGCTATGTCAAAAGCTTGGGGTAAAGAGGTACCACCCATGGATTGGATCATGATAGAGCTCTGGCTATTCAAGCTTTGCAAGAAGTATAAAAAAGCATGGTCAGTTGATGGCCTCAATGAGACTAGAATCCTATTCCATGTCTTGAGGAATCTATTGTTGTAATCTGTCATTTGTTCTTGAGGGTCTCTTTTAATGGTTGTCAATTGCTCAACCAATGACAAGTTGTTTGATTTATCCTCAAAATGTTTAGTTAATGCATCCCCTAATTCATCTCATGAAGTAATGGAGCCAACAGTTAAAGTTCTAAACCATTCAAGAGCCTTACCTTTTAGAGATGCTGCTAATAATTTGGTGGCCACATCTTCTTGAGTTATGTTGTGTATACTACAAATAGTGGTCACATCTCTTATATGCTCAAAAGCTATAGCTTGTCCTTCACCTGTGAAATCAGGTAGAATCTTTAGTGCCACCAAGGGCACATCATGGTGTTGAGCAAAGGCTAATGGACTCCCTTGGTTGAAAGGTGCAAAAGCAAACTAACTAGCCATTGTAGGAGCTGAAACCTACTGAGTGATAATTGTGTGAGTTGTATTTGATGTTAGATTTGAATCTTCTTCTAGATCTCTGGTTAGAGATCTTCCTCTTCTTCTAAGATGAAAGGGAAAAGGTGTCTTTTCTAAAGTATCAGGTGGTGTAGACTGTACTCTCCTTGCAGGGGATGTTCTCTGGGTTGATCTACCTTTGTAGCCTCTTTTTGAAGGCAACTCTAAAAATTTGGTAGGCTTTGAGCTTCTAGTCTCAATCTTTCTCATAAAATTTGAACAAGTTTAGCCTGGATCTGTGAAATGAGGAGAGTCGCCAAATATACTTGATAGAAAACTTCTGAAAGTCTGTATTATGCAATCAGTATATCAGAGATAGCATAATCTTTTCAAAATGAACTTTTTTTTTTATAGTTAGAAATGTTATCCCCAAGGTGAGTTGTCTTCTAAATTTGAATATGATCTTAGTAACACCTTTGAACATAAATCTGAACCTTGTCCCACCAGGCATGCCAGAATTGTTATACACTAAGTTTGCACCTTGTTTCAAGCTCTCTTGGTCTTGATAACCTAGTATAACATGGGAATCATCTCTAGGTGTGGGACCTATGTTAACTGAGATGAGACCTCCAGGTTCTAGGTTGGTTCCTCTTGGATAATTACCTTAATTTGCTTCTTGACATGAAAGTAAAACTTTGAAGGAAAATGGATAGAAGGAATGCTTGAAGGGAAATGACTGAAAAGAAAACTACCTACTAGATGATACATTGAAATGATGGTATGAATTACAGTATAGAGAATGCAATCAGTAAACAAACTTAGGTCTAGGAGATCACAACTCACTAAATAGGGTTGCATAAGTATTTCATAGAGAGGTCTGGAATAGAGAGATGCTATGCAAGGAAAGATAGAATTTCACAAGGCAATAGCACTCCTAAGGACTTAGACACAAACTATAACCTACAAATAGACATTCACCTCTGCAATTGGGTATAAGAATGAGATAGATTTCCAGGGGTGGAAGTATACCCACAAAAACATTCAAATCAAATCATTCACAAGCATACACATAAGTTGCAGAAAGAAAGAGGGATCAAGAACCCTAAAATATCACTAAAAAACATACATATACTGAATTCAATGAGAGAAAATTTAGACAAGAAGGTATAGGGGACATGAAAGAATGTCACAATACACTTTGCAATATCTAAATATTCAATGAAAGGTTACAATTGCAGAAGCCAAAGGTCAGGAAGAATGCCTCAGATAACTTCTTAGAAAGATGAACTCTCTTTTTACAAACTATAAACTCTGAGCTCTAAAGGCTCCAAAAATTAATTATATACATCTCCTCTATTGCACATAGGCAGGAGTAAAATCTCATTAGGGTTACATAAATCTACATAAAATAATCCAACCCTAAACCTATCATTTCTAATCATAAATGTTCATGAAAATATCCCAATCAATCAAATATGTCTTTGTGTGCCCATCCCTTTACTGAAATTGCCTGCAGATAAGCCACCTTGATTTATCTACCACCCTGCAACTTGGCCTTGTCATGAATGCTCAAAATCTAATCTTGGTCTTGGTATTTGTATTTTGAAGTACAGAAGGCCATAGGTGGCACCACCCTTAATTTTTTTTATTTTGGCGCAAGAACACCAACTTGGTACCCTGAGAAATCATAGGAGACGACCATCAGATATTCTAATCAACTTCCCAACTACCACTGTCCTGAAGAATTCAATTTGAGCTACCCATTTTGTCACAATTGATCACCAGATCAAAACCCTAGCAAAACCCTATAGAGATATATTTGAATTTAAATATTAACGGCTAGCAGGTTGAATTTAAAATGCGACCATCGATCAAAGCTTCTCTGGGTAGATGAATGGTACAGATCAACCTAAAAAATAGTCACAAACCTTCTGAAAAGTCAAATGCCACCTCACCGGTCGAAAGCCAATAAAAAATGAACACCTCAGCAACACGTAGCACATCAGACCCACGATCCACTAAGATTCTCATCGGACGGTGGTCGCATGATCACATGGGCTCAAAAGATTCCATGAGATCATGCACCCACCGTAGAGCTTACTTCCCTACCACCTCACTCAAGACACTTGGACCCACTATCAAATGCCACCTGTAATACCCGCTTGACCAATAAGAACTAACCATGTCAGACAAACCCACAAGACAAAGTCTGAACACTTGGAAGATCGAATGATCATCGCATGATCTCATAGGGTCAGAAGATTCTATGAGATCATAAGACAACCATAGATATTACTTTTTACTGATGCTCTTATAGATCCTCTAACATGGTCCCACTGATAGATCCCAGTCATCGCTTGGCCAACCAATGAAATGCGAGCATGTCAGAAATCAAGGACCCACCTGACAGAGCCCTGGCAACAAAGCAAGATTGATGGTGGTCATATGATCACAAGGAATATTCCTATCCCATGTGATCATGCGACCACCATCGGATCTTTGGGAAAGACAACCACTAGGCCCGCTCTGACCTGTCTCCACATCATGAGCCCACTGACCAATCAGGGTCAAACACCTCAGACCACGTGGCGGTGGACCATTGACAACTTGCAGCGCTATACTAAAAAGAAGATCGACGACCATCACTATGCCGCGATCTTAAAACACTTGCATCTTTTCTATACAAAATAGTGGTGACCATCAGATCTGATTGACAGTTAGCCTCAAAGACTGAAACCAGGATGCCAAACATTAACCGCTCGCCAGATCGCTAAGTGTTAGGGTTTTGATCACCAGGAATAAGAGACTTGGCGACTGAAGGATTTAATTTCACACATGCAAAATGAAAGGCTTAAGTGGCCAAAAAGGCAATGAAGAAATATAACAGGCCAAAGGGTTTTTTAGGGCTTTTTTGGCTCCAACGGCTATATTTATGAATTTTTACCTAGGTCATTGATGCTAGAGGCAGAACAAAATGCTGCAGAGACAAGGGGAAAGATGCTAACCCCATGAAATTTTTTGGAGGTGTTCAACAGGGCTTAAAGCATGAGGATCTCTAACTAAATTTAGCCTATGACCAAAATGAATAGATATGAAATTTTGGGCAACAGTCACATCATCAACATCGAGGTCAGTTTGTCGATCCATGAGACTGTGTGGGATGCTCATGAAAGGAGTTTGGGTACCTACATATGTAATTCAATTATCTAATGTTAGCTAAAAAACATGTGATACATATACTCAAAACCACATAGTAAGTACATTAAAAACCATAAGCATCCCATAGTAAGTACATCATGAATTAATTAGATTAAGCATTGATTGCATAACTACACATTTCTATCAAGAAATCAATATTAAATAGATTAAGCAGTGATCACGTAACTGTACATTTCATTCATGTCATTCATCTTCTTCTTCATCCAACTAATCACCATGATCATTGTTGACATCGACATCATCACCACCACCATCATTGACTTCATCTTCATTGTCATCGTCGTCATCATCATCATCATCATCATCATCAACAAAATCATCATCAGCAACATCATCATCATCATCATCAGTAGCATCATTAGTAGCATCATCAGTAGCATCATCATCATCATCATCTTCTTCTTCTTCAAGAAAAGTTGCATCAGGAACATCATCGACTAACTCTTGTTCATGATCATCATCTACATCATCTTCTAGTTATTCGCAATCTTCTTCCATTGCATTATACCTCATCGGCCTTCCTCTTGGATCATGTCTAACAACAAATGACCAACCCAATTTATGCGGAACCTCTGAGTAAAATACCTTCTCACATTGGCTTGGAAGAATATAGGGTTCATCTCCAACTGGCTCAAACCACCTTGTATTAATCATTGGAAATTCATTGTCATGTTCAATAACAGTTCTATTAGGATCATTTTGATTAAGTCGTAGCCTATACCATCTGACGATGAAGAGAACTAATCTGAAGGAATTAAAGTCACACTCAAGTATATCATCCAAAATGCCATAGTATCATTTCAGACTCTTGAGGATGTAAGTCATTTCTAGATGAAATATTAGTCACCTGAAAGACTGCACTTATCTCAGAATCACAAGTTTTCTTTGTGTCATCTGACTTTTTGATGCGAAAGTTATGACCATTGCAAAACATAGCCTTGTGGTGTTTGACCTGCAAAAATATGTAAAACATGTATAAATTAATGCATCGAGAGTTCATAAACATACGAGTGATTAACGAATTTATATGTACCTGGAAATCTTTTAAACCATGTGCTAAATCTATTTCCCTTTGGGTAACATTTGGATCTTTGTTACAATGAGCTTCATTAATCAATGAAGAAACAGCTTCCCATGTTAATGTGTGACCTAAATGATGACATCATTCAATCCATTTCATCATCCAATCTTGATTTTTTGCAATATACAAATGTATTGCATCCCACTCTCGAGTAGCTGTATAAAAAATAAATAGACAACTTACAATCGATTAATTTTGAAGATTAAGAATTAATTAATAGCTACAATAACATCTTATAATTTATTACCTCTCACTTTCCTCATTCTTTCTTCCCCCACCAAGTACTCCCCTTCAAATTTTTTAATGGTGTCGAGATCCCAAATGTGATTTATATGAATATTTGCTGCAAGCTTAGGAAGATATTCAGTAACATACACCATAGTCTGGTATACCATACATCCCTCCACCATAGAACCCTTAGGATGTGCTCTTTGCTGAACCAAAGCCTTCAAAAATTTCAAGTGCCTCTCAACCATCCACATTGACCGAGTGTGTATGGGTCCACACATTTCAATCTCCTCAACTTGGTGTATGAGGTAGTGTTCTTGTGCATTGAAAAAGGTTGAAGGTAGACACTTTTTCATTTCACACATTAGAAGAGGAATTCTTCTCTTCCAGTATTTTATATTTTCTCTATGGATTTCTTTAGATGACAACCACCTACAAGACATTCAAGACACAAAAATATATAAACACAAGACTTTACAATATATATATACAACAAATTGAATAGATATCATTGCTTACCTCATGTATTTTCCAAGATCATATATCACTTGTTTGATGTTATTGTCGAAGTTCTCTGGGAGAGATAGGGGTAGCACGTATTGCAACAATTATAAAAATAATCATGTCATTCTTTTCTCATATAATACAATGAGAAGTACATGCAGTTTACAAATATATTGTAAATACAAAAGAACATGACTTACCTTGATGAAGGTATGCCAATCATGCATTTTCAACCCTGGCCCAAATTCACCTTTCTTTGATATGGTACTGCCTATGTTTGCAACAAATCCTGTGGGAAATTGAATTTTTCATATGACTTCTTTTATGGCATCACCTTGTTGTTTTGTTAATAACCAAGGAAGGGCACTTGTATTAATCCGTTCTCTATTTCTATTTGATTCAATGAAAATTTTCATTGCATGATTGGATTCATGAATGTCACTACAAATTTTGACAATTTTTTCTTTGTCACGCCTTCCATCCAATATCTTCCACAATGTCTCCGTTACATTCTTTCCAATATGCATAGTATCAAACAAATGCACATCAACACTAATACATTTGGGGTGAATTTGCGACGGCAGGCAAATGTCATGCGGTTTTGCTCTTTTTTTTTTCAAATATAGCCCGACACCGTCGCAATTTGCGACGACAATACATTTGTCACTGTCGCAATTGCGACGTTGTCGGGATATAAGTGCAAAATTAAAAAGGAACGTTGTCATGTGTGTTTTCAACAGCGCCGTAACCCTCCGCAAAATCACATCAGGATATAAGGGCAAACAAAATAAGAACGTTGTCATTTGTGTTTTCAACAACGCCGTAACCCTCCGCGAAATCACATCGGGATATAAGGGCAAAAAAAACAAGAACGTTGTCATTTGTGTTTTCAACAGCGCCGTAACCCTCCGCGAAATCACAGCTACAATTTCTGAGTACGTTGGGTTTATTTTTCTTTTGTCATTATTATGTAATCTGGTATTCAGCTGTTAGAGAGCTAAAATACCCAGAAATGAGGACATATCTATGTTGAATTTATTGTTAGCGGCTTTGGTTATTTAGAAGTTTAATTTTATTTGTTCATCTTTCAAGCACAAACATTTTGTGGACCATAACGTCTTCATTGTTTCGGGTATGCAGTGAAACAGCCCTAACTTGCAATTGTGATGTTGTTGGGATATAAGGGCAAAAAAAAAAAGGAACGTTGTCATTTGTGTTTTCAACAGCACCGTAACCCTCCGCGAAATCACATCGGGATATAAGGGCAAAAAAAACAAGAACGTTGTCATTTGTGTTTTCAACAGCGCCGAGAGAGATTCCCTCCGCGAAATCACAGCTACAATTTCTGAGTATGTTGGGTTTATTTTTCTTTTGTCATTATTATGTAATCTGGTATTCAGCTGTTAGAGAGCTAAAATACCCAGAAATGAGGACATATCTGTGTTGAATTTATTGTTAGCGGCTTTGGTTATTTAGAAGTTTAATTTTATTTGTTCATCTTTCAAGCACAAACGTTTTGTGGACTGTAATGTCTTCATTGTTTCGGGTATGCAATGAAACAGCCCTAACTTGCGACTACCTTCACGGTACTTGTGTACATTATCATGTTGTCTTTACAGTGACTGTCCTCATTCAAGTGGCAATTACACAAGGGACAGTCACTGTGAGATGTCCTCATTTGTGACAAGGACAGTCACACTTAGGACATCTCATAGTGATATTCCCTTGTGTAATTTCCACTTGAATGTATTGCTATTGAACCACATTAATGCTTTTCTTCTTCAACAAATGAGGACAGTCACTGTAAAGACAACATGATAATGTACACAATTACCAAAAAATGATCTTGTTAATTGATGTAACACTTTGTCTTGCTCACTCCCTATCCTTCACTAGGGTCTCTTTAGGCCAATGTTTTGACTTGATAGGGTACTTAACTATCCCTACACTCTTTAGGTATCTCTACCCAAGATCCCACTCCTTCAACTAGTGCACACCAACAAGAAATACAACGAACTCTGCTCAATACCAATCTAGCTACTAGGACACTCCTAGTCTTGTCTTCACAAATTGAAACACATTCAACTAGAACTTTACTCCATGGAGAGGCTGGCCACTAGGACCTCTATTGGTTTCAATATTACTCCTTCACCTATACTTTTCATCAGTACTTCAATCCGGTTCATCAAACCATGCCAATTGCACCCAAAAATAGGCTGCTAGCAATTAGGCCTTTGTCAAGCCTTTTTGTTTATATTAAGCCACCTAAAGGGCTTAGGATTCAGATGCCCTTTATTGAGAACTCCAAGATATCTAAGGTCTTCTCCTCCTAGATTTTTTGTACACCAACTGTTACAGCCATGCCTGAAAACAAGTATTTTGACACAACTTGGACAGTCTGACTAAGAGTTTGTTTTCTTAGCAGCCAAAGAAACTCACCCAATCTTCTAATTTGACTTGGGGCTTCTTTAGATGTGTGTCTACCTCTCCATGAGATTTTAGTTGAAGCAACCAATGCATTCAACTTGTTGTAATCTTCTTGTAATGATTTGTCATCCCTAACTGTGCTCAACTGACTCACCTAGGACATCATTGCAAACATAGAAAATGAGCTTCCCAAGGCCCCTCCTTCCAAACATATAGTACATGGAGTCTCCTCACCCATTCCAAGAGCCCGTACAAAATTGACAATGGAATGATGAGCTAAGACTCCATTTGTTCAACCTGCCTGGTTCAAACCAATGATAGGGTACTTAACAAAAGAATTAACAAACTAGTTGGAATGCTTCAAAACTCAAAAAAAACACAACACAGAATAAAAAAACAACTTGTACTAACTTTTCCAATAGACACTGCGAGCTATCTAATCCATTAATCAACTGAAAACAAAGAAACAAAAAAACTCAAGAATTCACTAAAACCGTGTTACTCTACAAATCTTCTTAATTCCAAATGTTTTTCCCCCCAACCTTTTGCACAGATTGATGGAGGCCTCTTATAGTTGATCTGATGCCTAATTCAATGGTTTCATATAGTTACATAACCATCTTACTCGAAAATGCTCCCTTGCACAAATGTTGTCAATGTTGTGAATGACAACATTGACAACTTGTTACAACCTTTGGGATTTTGGTTCAAAACTTATTGTTCAAACACCATAAGACCCTAACCATGACTTAGTTAGGCTATTTAGACCTCACATAGGCCACTTCTACACTTCTTTGCCCAATTTGACCCCTAAATGCTTCATTCCCACTTTTGCCACAATATTGGTAACTTGGGTACAAATTGGCACTTGCCTTCACAAAGGTCACACATGAGGACATCTCACAGTGATCGATTGTCCCTTGTGTAATTGCCACTTGAATGTATTGCTATTGAACCACATTAATGCTTTTCTTCTTCAACAAATGAGGACAGTCACTCTAAAGACAACATGATAATGTACACTCACTGTAAGGACAGTCACAAATGAGGACATCTCACAGTGACTGTCCCTTGTGTAATTGCCGCTTGAATGTATTGCTATTGAACCACATTAATGCTTTTCTTCTTCAACAAATGAGGACAGTCACTCTAAAGACAACATGATAATGTACACTCACTGTAAGGATAGTCACAAATGAGGACATCTCACAGTGACTGTCCCTTGTGTAATTGCTGCTTGAATTACACAAGGGACAGTCATTGTGAGATGTCCTCATTTGTGACAAAGACAGTCACACATGAGGACATCTCACAGTGATTGTCCCTTGTGTAATTGCCACTTGAATGTATTGCTATTGAACCACATTAATGCTTTTCTTCTTCAACAAATGAGGACAGTCACTCTAAAGACAACATGATAATGTACACTCACTGTAAGGACAGTCACAAATGAGGACATCTCACAGTGACTGTCCCTTGTGTAATTTCCACTTGAATTACATAAGGGATAGTCATTGTGAGATGTCCTCATTTGTGACAAGGATAGTCACACATGAGGACATCTCACAGTGATTGTCCCTTGTGTAATTGTCACTTGAATGTATTGCTATTGAACCACATTAATGCTTTTCTTCTTCAACAAATGAGGACAGTCACTCTAAAGACAACATGATAATGTACACTCACTGTAAGGACAGTCACAAATGAGGACATGTCACAGTGACTGTCCCTTGTGTAATTGCCGCTTGAATTACACAAGGGACAGTCATTGTGAGATGTCCTCATTTGTGACAAGGACAGTCACACATGAGGACATCTCACAGTGATTGTCTGTAATGTCCCCTTTTTGGCTAACTTGGAAAATAGGAACAATTACTCCACTTCTCAGACTTACTCTATCAAATACTTACAATTAAACTAAGTAATGGAGGTTACTTAAGATATCAACCGCTATTTCAGATTCAATCACAATATGTGTGCAAGATGATATTGATACCAATATGTTTAATAGCACTGTCGGATATAATGATATGAAATATGCTATGAATATGATGTTTCCTATCACTTATAGTGATAGTATAATGATGGTATGTCTGATATAAACAATATCGATATACAATCAATAAGTATTGCTTACAGCAATGTATTTGCTGTGTCTGATATGATGATGTAATTATGCAAATGTGTAATATCGCTATGAGTGATATGTTGCTATTTCAGATTCTGAATTATATGCTTGCAACTTCAAATATTGATGCTATTTCTGACTATCCTTTCTATCTGTGCAATCATGGTGTTGTCTCTGATCTGCAATGATAAACTTGAAACCAAACTGCCAAAGGCAGATGCTCTATTGAGTATATCCAAATATGGATAAGTAAATAAAGTTCTAATGATGCCTTGAGTGACTGACGAGAATGCATTCTTATATTGTCTTTAACAAATGAAGAGATGCTATGAATGAGACGTGTCTTGTTTCTTCCTCCATGTCCCTTTGTTAATCACACCTTTCCATAATCCGACAGTTCACATAATATTATTTCATTATTTTCTGATCATAGATAACTCCCAGATTGACTCAATATCAAATCTTTTTATGAAGGTAATCTTCCCTAATTGGTAGTGCAACCAGTAGTTAACATCCATTGTGTTTGTATTAGTTTGGTCTAACTATCATAAGTATTTAGTCAATCGATATTAACTCTTGCCTTATCCCATATTGTTATGATGATATCCAATCTTTCTACTCTGATATAAGTCGATATCATTTTCTGATAATTGTCCATTTATTGGTTGATTGCTGGTAATGGAGTTTGATCTTCAAATTGACTTCCATTCCTGTTAATACTTAAGGATACATTGTACTTATTATCCATGACTGATGCCTCATTCATCAATAGCTTGTGATATAATCACTGATGCTTTTGTGTTTCTACAAGATGTGGTTTATCTCAGACAATCGATAATCTTTCAATCCTTTAGTCGATATCCTCCTATGTGGTGTCTATTGATATAGATAGTAGAATTCAATCTAGTTTATGTTATTGTCATGATAACATAGGAAGTGATGGTGCATATTTGCTAGCGGGTCTTCATGTTTGATATTGCTTTATCGGATATGTCATTGTCTAAACTTGTGCAATTAATGATTATTTATAATATATGAATGGTTATCCTTCTTGCTTATCAATACATCTTCTGAAACACATAGCGACCTATCCCTTATTCATATCATGTTGATCTTGACTTCATAGTATTTGGTTCATTAATCATCCTCTCATGGTATCGATGTGTAATGACTAGTGACTATTGTATCACTTCTTCATTCCTCATCGTGATAGATAATGCAGATGTTTAATGTAGATGTATATCGATTACAGATATTCGATATTGCTTTAAACGTTATTATTATTATTATTATTATTAATGTTATTGTTATTATTAAATATTATAATTAATGATGTTAGTAATATTAATAATATTATAATAAATATTATTATAGTGATAACATATTGTTTTATATTGAGAGGTTTATTAATATTATTTATATATTAAAATTATTATATCAATAATTGATTTAATATTATTACTTAATATATTATTATAATATAATATATATAATTTATTAATAATTATTTATTATTAATTTATATTATAATTATAATCATAATTATATTATTTATTAATATTTTAATATTATTTAATTAACATATTACTTATTATGCTAACTATATATTATTATTATCTTTTGATAATAATTATATATTATTGTTATATACCGTTAATAATAGATTATTATATATCATCTAATCATTTTATTATTATACTAAGTTCAATATGTCACGGCTCATGACATTGTCCCTTGTGTAATTGCCACTTGAATGTATTGCTATTGAACCACATTAATGCTTTTCTTCTTCAACAAATGAGGACAGTCACTCTAAAGACAACATGATAATGTACACTCATTGTAAGGACAGTCACAAATGAGGACATCTCACAGTGACTGTCCCTTGTGTAATTGCCACTTGAATTACACAAGGGACAGTCATTGTGAGATGTCCTCATTTGTGACAAGGACAGTCACACATGAGGACATCTCACAGTGATTGTCCCTTGTGTAATTGCCACTTGAATGTATTGCTATTCAACCACATTAATGCTTTTCTTCTTCAACAAATGAGGACAGTCACTCTAAAGACACCATGATAATGTACACTCACTGTAAGGACAGTCACAAATGAGGACATCTCATAGTGACTGTCCCTTGTGTAATTGTCACTTGAATGTATTGCTATTCAGCCACATTAATGCTTTTCTTCTTCAACAAATGAGGATAGTCACTCTAAGGACAACATGATAATGTACACTCACTGTAAGTGTACATTATCATGTTGTATTACAAATGGACCTTATGTTGGTCGGGATATAAGTGCAAAAAAAAAAAGGAACATTGTCATTTGTGTTTTCAACAGCGCCGAGAGAGATTCCCTCCGCGAAATCAAGCGGGTTATCATTTGTGTTTTGAACAAAGCGGGTTGTCATTTGTGTTTTGAACAGCACCGAGAGAGATTCCCTCCGTGAAATCAAGCGGGTTGTCATTTGTGTTTTCAACAGCACTGAGAGAGATTCCCTCCGCAAAATCACAGCTACAATTTCTGAGTACGTTGGGTTTATTTTTCTTTTGTCATTATTATTTAATCTGGTATTCAGCTGTTAGAGAGCTAAAATACCCAGAAATGAGGACATATCTGTGTTGAATTTATTGTTAGCGGCTTTGGTTATTTAGAATGCTTCCCCACAATACTTAATTACACAAGGGACAGTCACTGTGAGATGTCCTCATTTGTGACAAGGACAGTCACACATGAGGACATCTCACAGTGACTGTCCCTTGTGTAATTTCCACTTGAATGTATTGCTATTCAACCACATTTATGGGCCCGTTTGGACCCCAGCACACAGTAGCATCTACAAAGAAGAATATCCCAGGTGTAACAAGTTGTAAGAATATACCAACAGTTCTAAGAAGTTCCCTAGCACGTAGTAGCATCTACAGAGAAGAATATACAACATGAGGGCAGCCACTGTAAAGACAACATGATAATGTACACTCATTGTATGTGTACATTATCATGTTGTCTTTACAGTGACTGACCTCATTCAAGTGGCAATTACACAAGGGACAGTCACTGTGAGATGTCCTCATTTGTGACAAGGACAGTCACACATGAGGATATCTCACAGTGACTGTCCCTTGTGTAAGCCACTTGAATGTATTGCTATTCAACCACATTTATGGGCCCGTTTGGACCACGGCACACAGTAGCATCTACAGAGAAGAATATCCCAGGTGTAACAAGTTGTAAGAATATACCAACAGTTCTAAGAAGTTCCCTAGCACATAGTAGCATCTTCTAATTGTCTATACCACTTCACAAGGTATTGTTTGCACACATTGTTTTTGGTTCTTTTGATGACCCTTGTTTTGAAATTGCTATTAGGCCTTGTAGCTTATATGTTTTGATTGCTGGAGAGCTTCTAAAGCTAAGCAAGAAGACCATTGCACGAGTTATAGCCGCGCGCTCAGGTTTGAAAATTGTATATTTTTCAATCTAATGTATATTTTAATCCTTTTGCCATGTCATGTAATATGTCTTGCCTTGTAGCTTATATGTTTTGAAATTGCTGTTAGGCCTTGTAGCTTATATGTTTTGATTGCTAGAGAGCTTCTAGAGCTAAGCAAGAAGACCATTGCACTAGTCGTAGCCGCGCGCTCAGGCATGAAAATTGTATATTTTTTAATCTAATGTATATTTTAACTAGACTTTTAAAATATTAAAGGATAGGTCTAAGAAGATTTGTGTACTTTTGACAATTTTGCTTAGTCACTGAAAGTTGTAGACTGAAGTTTTCATAGCCCAATTTTTGCTTCCTGCGAAGAACGATCATGTCAGATAATATAAGTGAAGAACAAAATAGGGAGACAATCGCTAGATTGTGGTCTAACTTGAAAAGAAAAGGTGATGGAAAATGTTATTGTCCCTGCAAAATTTGTAAGGGCTTAAACCGTAGAAGATTGCTAATCAAAACAGTTAAGAGACATTGTAGGGAGAATGGTCACATTGAAGGGGGGCATGACTATCATCCACTGGTAAGTTGTTCATTATATCATTTTAACAATTTATATACATATGAAATCACTTGATGATGAGTTGAAGATCATGGTTTATTTATGTTAATCAATTTTATATAGGTTGATCTCCCCAGGGAAGTACATGATATGGAGGAACATGGGGGTGCGAATATCCAAGGTGAAGATAATGATCCCATGGAAGATGACGATCATGCGCCAGAAAACACAATTGAAGATGATGGTATAAATACATTGATCCATGACACATTTAGTCCAAGCGGATCTGATCATGATGATGATGATAGCCTTGATGTACCTCTACTTGAGAAGGCATACGAGCCCCTATACAAAGACTCCCAAACAACTCTTCTCTCTGCTGTATTGTTGTTGTTGAACTTGAAGGTTATGAATGGTTTATCCAACATAACAATGTCACGTATGTTAAGGTATGTCATATATGTCTTTATAGTTAACAAAGGGTGAATAATGTACCACTAATATTGTTTATATTAACAACTTATATTTTTTGCTGTAGATTGATAGGCGAGTTTTTGTTACCACCATCAAATATTCTACCTCGCTCATATCGAGAATTATCTGCTATTATGAAAGATATTGGAATGGAGTATCAAGCAATACATGCTTGTCCCAATGATCATATTATATATTATAAAGAACATGAATTTGCAACACAATGCCCTGTATGTCATACGAGTAGATATCGAACAGATCGAATAACAAAAAAGGTGCCTCACAAGGTTCTTCGTTACATCCCCATTATTCCACGGATGCGACAATTATTCAGGTGTACTAGCTTGGCACAATTTATGGATTACCATGCACGCAATAGAAGTCGAGATGACATTATTCAAATCCCTGCGGATGGTTCGGCATTTATGCACATAGAGGAAAAGTGGCAACACTTCAAAGAAGAACCTCGTAATCTCAGGCTTTCATTGGCAGCGGATGGTGTCAATCCATTTGGAGAGATGAGATCTGTTTGCTCGGTGTGGCCTGTTTTTGTTATCAACAATAATATTCCTCTGTGGATGTCAATAAAGAGGGAGCACATTATGTTGGCAATGATTGTTCCAGGTATTTTATCATTTGATAGTTATTAATTTACATGTACTTACAAATCTTACAGTAAAATGGTCACAATAATTATGTAATGTTACTGTTCATTCAAGTAGGTAAATATCAAGTTAAAGATATGAATGTATATATTGAGCCTCTTATTGACGAGTTGGTGGAGTTATGGAACGGTGTCACTATGTATGACGTGTCTAGACCAATAGGACAAAGACAATTTCAATTCCATGCAATACTTGTATGGACAATACATGATGCCCCAGGGCTAACACATTTTTGTGGTATGTTATAGTGAATTCAAGTTGTGCATGATAATTCTAATTATAAAAATCAACATATTTAATAATCCAATTATATCATTATCTTGTAGGTCTTCAAACAAAGGGAAAATTTGCATGTCCAGTTTGTGGTCCAAAGATGAAATCTCGTCATTCAAAAAGTTTAGGAAAGCATGTGTTTGATGAGTACAGACACTTCCTCCACAGGAATCATAAGTATCGAAGTATGGAAAAACATCTTTTCAATGGGAAAGAAGAGACTACATCAAAGCCACGAAGAATGACACCTCGCCTATGGAAGTTGGAATATAATAGAATTAATCGTCGAGGTAATGTCGTTCCACTTAATGGTTTATGTTTGTAATTTATATATTTCTATTGTGATTTTTGTTTACTAATTATGTAATTGATGATCGTGAAGGTCGTCAAGGCACTACTGACAACCTTCCAAAGGGACTAAAAAGCTATCCCAGACAATTTAGTAGGTTGCCCTACTACGAGGACCTACAAATTGTGCATTTGTTTGATCTTATGCATGTTGGAAAGAATATAACAGAGACATTGTGGAAAATACTGGATGGAAGGCGTGACAAAGAAAAAATTGTCAAAATTTGTAATGACATTCATGAATCCAATCATGCACTGAAGAATTTCATTCACTCAAATAGCAATAGAGATCAGATTAATATAAGTGCCCTTCCTTGGTTATTAACGGAGCAGCAAAGTGATGCCATAAAAGAAGTCATACGAAAAATTCGATTTCCCACAGGATTTGCTAGGAACATAAGCAATCTCATATCAAAGAAAAGTGAATTTGGTCCAGGGCTCAAAACGCATGATTGGCATACTTTCATCAAGGTAAGTTATGTTCTTCTGTATTTACAATATATTCATAAACTACGTGTACTATTCATTATGTTATGTTAGAAAATAATGAAATGATTGGTTTATAATTACTGCAGTACGTGCTACCTCTATCTCTCCCAGAGCACTTCAACAATAACATCAAAAAAGTGATATATGATCTTGGAAAATACATGAGGTAAGCAGTAATATCTGTTCAATTTGTTGTATATATTTATTATATTCGTGATTTGTTTTTCTTGCTATGTAATCTATTGTATATTATTTTGTAAAGTCTCGTATTTATATATTTTTTGTGACTTGAATCTCTTAATGTAGGTGGTTGTCATCTAAAGAAATCCATAAAGAAGATATAAACTATTGGAAGAGAAGAATTCCTCATTTATTGTGTGAAATGCAAAAGTGTCTACCTCCAACTTTTTTCAATGCACAAGAACACTACCTCATACACCAAGTTGAGGAGATTGAATTGTGTGGACCTGCATAACAAGGAATGTGCTCTAGGTTAGTCATACACACTAGGTCCTCTATCCATTCCATAAGTTCTTCACCATTAAAACTTCCTCCATAACAAGGAATGTGCTCTAGGTTAGTCATGAAGCCTAGCATGGACTCTCTGTCAGATAGAGCCACTATTTCAGAGCCTTTTTTGTGCATTTCCTTCAAGCACTGTATAGTGTACGGATGTGAAAGGGAGGGCAGACCAGTGTGGAAGTTAGAGTATTTATATCTTATGCTTTGAGAGTTTATTTGGTAGATTCAAGACACCTTATATCAAAGTTATTCCTTTTTCTTATCTGTTGTTCTGTCAAACCCTCATTTTTTGGGTTATTGCATTCAAATGGCCTTAACTTGCAAATAAACCATAGGATATCCTCTGTTCTTTGTAAAATGCAAGTTAAGGGGGTTTATTTTCATATTTTAAAAGCTTTGGAACAGGATACTAAGCCAGAGAATTTCAAGAGCAAGCCCTAGGTCAAGAATCTCAATGTTCTTGACTAGGAGTTGATGGATTATGCAAGATCAGAGGGTAGCGGCAAGTAAAGGACCTCAAACCTTGTTGAATCTAGATCTTTAGAGCATGGTGGACATCTTCAAACTCTGATCTTGGTTTCATGCACCCATTTTCAATGCCTTGTTTTGGAACCCACACCCAAAGGCATGCATTAGGTCTGCGGACTCAATAAGGACATTGATATGCTGGAGTGGAGTCAAGGTCTGGGAGTTGGAGGATTGTTAGAACATCAAAAAGGGTACTCAAAAAACATATAAGTTCATAAGGTCCTTTGTCAAATTGAAGATTTATTGCTGCAGAACAGGTTTTGGAGACCTACTAGAGTCACTAGGTCTATTTGGACCCGTTTGGACCACGACACACAGTAGCATCTACAGAGAAGAAGTTTGGTATGCAATGGTCTTGAAACCTCCTGAGAAATTCTTGGTATGCATTTGTGTGGTGCAAAAGCTTCGTTGAAAGAGAAAAAGAAGAAAAGAATAGAAATGATTTTTTTTCTTTTTATGTCATATACTGTAACCAGCTACTTATAACTTGCAAAAATTATTATAACCATTTGAAATTGAAACTTAGTTTAATGTGAAACTGAGAACTGCTTTATTAGAGCTTTCTGTGATTTAGATTCAGACATCAAGAACATTGTTTGCCTAATATTGTGATTAATGTTTATTTATTAATATCTCATACTGACAAACAATTGATAATTGTAGGGAAAACGTCATTGGGGGTCTTTGAGGATCCACCAGAAGCCAAGGAGAAAATGTAATCAAATGCTAAAGATGGTGTAACAGTCCTTACAACTGTTGAACCTTGCTGTGTAGATCATCTCCGATTCTCCAAGTTCAACAGTACTGTGGTATTCCTTTGGATACTTCTAATGGTAAATTTCAGACATCAAGTTCTTTTCGTATGAAACTACTACATTTGTAATCTGTATTTTAAACTTTTAGTTTATAAATGTTCATCAGCTTTAGTTCGTATGCTGCCATTTCAAGTATGATTAATGAAGTTACCTTTATCACAGGATGAAAGTGAGCAGTCAGCATATTGGTACGGAGCTGGCAGCATTGATACGGTGACTAGGGCATCGTTTAATGGTGGTATTGTGTTTTCCCGTATTTAGGGCATCGGCCTTTTGAAGCATTGCCTTCATCTTTCTTAAGTCTGAGTTTTAAGTTTGTTTATCTCTCTCGGCGCTGTTGAAAATACAAATGACAACGTTCTTGTTTGTTTTGCCCTTATATCCCGATGTGATTTCGCAGAGGGTTACGGCGCTGTTGAAAACACAAATGAAAACAAAAATCCCTTGTGTAATTGCCACTTGAAGGAGGAAAGTCACTGTAAAGACAACATGATAATGTACACTTACAGCCCGTGTACATTATCATTGTGTCTTTAGAGTGACTATCCTCATTTGTTGAAGAAGAAAAGCATTAATGTGGCTGAATAGCAATACATTCAAGTGGCAATCACACAAGGGACAGTCACTGTGAGATGTCCTCATTTGTGACTGTCCTTACAGTGAGTGTACATTATCATGTTGTCTTTAGAGTGACTGTCCTCATTTGTTGAAGAAGAAAAGCATTAATGTGGTTCAATAGCAATACATTCAAGTGGCAATTACACAAGGGACAATCGATCACTGTGAGATGTCCTCATGTGTGACTATCCTTGTCACAAATGACTATCCTTGTAAAGACAACATCATAATGTACACATACAATGAGTGTACATTATCATGTTGTCTTTACAGTGGCTGCCCTCATGTTGTATATTCTTCTCTGTAGATGCTACTATGTGCTAGGGAACTTCTTAGAACTGTTGGTATATTCTTACAACTTGTTACACCTGGGATATTCTTCTCTGTAGATGCTATTGTGTGCCGTGGTCCAAACAGGCCCATAAATGTGGTTGAATAGCAATACATTCAAGTGGCAATTACACAAGGGACAGTCACTGTGAGATGTCCTCATGTGTGACTGTCCTTGTCACAAATGAGGACATCTCACAGTGACTGTCCCTTGTGTAATTGCCACTTGAAGGAAAAAAGCATTAATGTGGTTCAATAGCAATGTATTCAAGCGACAATTACACAAGGGATAATCACTCTGAGATTTCCTCATTTGTGACTATCCTTACAGTGAGTGTACATTATCATGTTGTCTTTACAGTGACTGTCCTCATTTGTTGAAGGAAAAAAGCATTAATGTGGTTCAATAGTGATGCAGAGTAGTCAGGGCTTTTAGAATATACAAATATACATCCTTAACTCTCATTCCACCAAGGAAGAAGGAATTCCAATGGTTGAAACGTGAGTTAAGGTCTTTACATCAGTCAAACCCTGAAAATGAGGGTTTGTAAACAATGCACAAAAAATTTGAAATAACTTAGATATAAAACAAAGAGAATCAATCAAACCAACTTCCAAAGCATCAGATGTCAATATTACAACTTCCAGGCAAATTTTATCATCCAACCACCATCCGTACAGCCGTACAGAGTTCATTTTTCACCAGAAATGCACTAAAACAGGGTTATTTTTATTTTTTATGAAAGCAAAATGATTACAATACTGGTTCTCTGTCTGTCTTCGACCATTTGAAGCCTAAAATAGGCTCTCCAAACGTTGGTTCAACCATCTAGGTGGTTAGAACAGTTTATCCAACAAATGTCAACTTTGCTAAGCAACTTTTAAAGTTGCATTACAACTTTGCAAACAACTTTGCCGAGAAGGTTAAAAATGTGTTGTGAAACTTTAGGAACCTTATTAAAGTTATTTTGGACCTTCAAACTTCTTAACAACATCTAAAAGACACCTAATAAACACTTACTATGCTCATTTCATCCAAGGACTCAAAAGATGCCCAAGGTTTATAAGTCACCAAGGGGTCTTGTGTCCAACAAGTGGATGTTTATAAGGAGATAAAATCAATCCTTAATATTTATTACAAACCAAGAAAACATCTAAAACTCCTATTCCAATTTATTGTCATTCAAAAAGACTCTGATTTGTCATTCAAAAAGACTCTGATTTGTCAATCAAAAGGACCTTTCACCAGTCAATCCTTCAAAGCTCCAAGGTGAAAATCTTATGTTCCAATTGATAGGATTTGACTCCTTGGCTTCATGGCAACTTCCTTCAATCATGGTGTCTTTGGCTTGCATTAGGGATGCCCCTGCATCAAATAGCAATGCATTCAAGTGGCAATTACACAAGGGACAGTACATGCCCATTAAAGTTGGTGTTTTGTTATCCAGCATGACAATGGAGACAACATACTCTGTGTCAATTTTACTGATCAAATTTCCCTCCGCCAGGCAAAGCAACAATCTGGGTATGATAAGGTGAAATTTTGTAGTCCTTTTGGGTATGATAACAGTTCCAGTTTCCAATAAGATGGTTCATTTTTATAATCTAGCTTCAATTTCTCTTGTGAAAATCTTTTTTTCATTTTATGGGTGGTAAAATATAATTATTATGCTAGAGGTGTGTACTTATGGATGATAATGAAACAAAATGATAAGATTTAAGACTCTTGTTTTTTTTTTAAATAGCAATTTAAGTTTCCTTCTATTATAAATTACTGTTTTTCTATTTTTTAATGTATCTTTCCAAATCTTTTATATCAATTTTATTTATGGAATATAAATATATTAATAATGTTTTAGTGTTTTTAGGATTAGTTTATATCAATTCTATGTATCATCATTCGTCATTCAATTGTCAGTATTATTAATTTAGACTGTGCAATTGTAGAACTACTCGAATATGGGTTGGATGGATACTCAAGCAGGGGAACCCTCCTCAAATATCTCAAGCAGTGAACTTGGAAAAATGTGTCCTGAAGGAACCCTTTCCATCAGAGAGATAAAAGTACAAACAAGTAAAAGAAGCAGGCTCTGCAAATATGTTTTTGAGAAGAAAAATGATAGATTATTCGAGTATGGTTCATGAGGTATATCTAAAAAGACATTTTTTTTCTTATTATAATAAAAGAGGAAGTTGTGAATGTCAAAGTTGAGTGAAACAAAAATTATTTTCATCAAATTTTATTAGGCTTGCTTTTGGGAATAGTTTCTTACAATATTGCTATTAAGATTTTTATTGTGTAGTTTTTAGATTAGGTTTATAAAATTATATTTCATGAGTAGTGATTCATATTAATCAATTAATGATACTTTTGGAAGGTATTTTCAATGTGTCAAATTTTGATATTTTTACAAGAATTAGATTGTGTAATTTTTTTAATTAAAGTCATTGACTCATATTTCATAAATAATAGTTCTCATGAATCCATCTCTTATAAGATTGAATAGTCTATTTAGGAAGTATTTCTGATAGTATGTCAAATTATGATATTACTATTACCATTAGATTGCATGGCTTTGAAGTCAACCTCGTTGACCCATATTCTTCTCTGTAGATGCTACTATGTGCTAGGGAACTTCTTAGAACTGTTGGTATATTCTTACA
The DNA here is from genome assembly GCA_027943335.1 of Chamaecyparis obtusa. NCBI lineage: Eukaryota > Viridiplantae > Streptophyta > Pinopsida > Cupressales > Cupressaceae > Chamaecyparis > Chamaecyparis obtusa. The sequence goes on along the minus strand of BSBK01003968.1, from coordinate 54,201 downwards.
ACTTGTTACACCTGGGATATTCTTCTCTGTAGATGCTACTATGTGCCGCGGTCCAAACGGGCCCATAAATGTGGTTGAATAGCAATACATTCAAGTGGAAATTACACAAGGGACAGTCACTGTGAGATGTCCTCATGTGTGACTGTCCTTGTCACAAATGAGGACATCTCACAGTGACTGTCCCTTGTGTAATTTCCACTTGAATGAGGACAGTCACTGTAAAGACAACATGATAATGTACACATACAATGAGTGTACATTATCATGTTGTCTTTACAGTGGCTGCCCTCATGTTGTATATTCTTCTCTGTAGATGCTACTATGTGCTAGGGAACTTCTTAGAACTGTTGGTATATTCTTACAACTTGTTACACCTGGGATATTCTTCTCTGTAGATGCTACTATGTGCTGGGGTCCAAACGGGCCCATAAATGTGGTTGAATAGCAATACATTCAAGTGGCAATTACACAAGGGACAGTCACTGTGAGATGTCCTCATGTGTGACTATCCTTGTCACAAATGAGGACATCTCACAGTGACTGTCCCTTGTGTAATTGCCACTTGAATGAGGATAGTCACTGTAAAGACAACATGATAATGTACACAAGTACCGTGAAGGTAGTTGCAAGTTACGGCTGTTTCATTGCATACCCAAAACAATGAAGATGTTACGGTCCACAAAATGTTTGTGCTTGAAAGATGAACAAATAAAATTAAACTTCTAAATAACCAAAGCTGCTAACAATAAATTCAACACAGATATGTCCTCATTTCTGGGTATTTTAGCTATGTAACAGCTGAATACTAGATTACATAATAATGACAAAAGAAAAATAAACCCAACGTACTCAGAAATTGTAGCTGTGATTTCGCGGAGGGAATCTCTCTCGGCACTGTTGAAAATACAAATGACAACGTTTCTCTACATTATCATGTTGCCTTTACAGTGACTGTCCCTTGTGTAATTGCCACTTGAAGGAGGACAGTCACTATAAAGACAACATGATAATGTACACTTACAGCCCATGTACATTATCATGTTGTCTTTAGAGTGACTATCCTCATTTGTTGAAGAAGAAAAGCATTAATGTGGCTGAATAGCAATACATTCAAGTGGCAATCACACAAGGGACAGTCACTGTGAGATGTCCTCATTTGTGACTGTCCTTACAGTGAGTGTACATTATCATGTTGTCTTTAGAGTGACTGTCCTCATTTTTTGAAGAAGAAAAGCATTAATGTGGTTCAATAGCAATACATTCAAGTGGCAATTACACAAGGGACAATCGATCACTGTGAGATGTCCTCATGTGTGACTATCCTTGTCACAAATGAGGACATCTCACAATGACTGTCCCTTGTGTAATTCAAGTGGCAATTACACAAGGGACAGTCACTATGAGATGTCCTCATTTGTGACTGTCCTTATAATGAGTGTACATTATCATGTTGTCTTTAGAGTGACTGTCCTCATTTGTTGAAGAAGAAAAGCATTCATGTGGTTCAATAGCAATACATTCAAGTGGAAATTACACAAGGGACAATCGATCACTGTGAGATGTCCTCATGTGTGACTATCCTTGTCACAAATGAGGACATCTCACAATGACTGTCCCTTCTGTAAATGCCACCTGAATGAGGACAGTCACTGTAAAGACAACATGATAATGTACACATACAATGAGTGTACATTATCATGTTGTCTTTACAGTGGCTGCCCTCATGTTGTATATTCTTCTCTGTAGATGCTACTATGTGCTAGGGAACTTCTTAGAACTGTTGGTATATTCTTACAACTTGTTACACCTGGGATATTCTTCTCTGTAGATGCTACTGTGTGCTGTGGTCCAAACGGGCCCATAAATGTGGTTGAATAGCAATACATTCAAGTGGCAATTACACAAGGGACAGTCACTGTGAGATGTCCTCATGTGTGACTGTCCTTGTCACAAATGAGGACATCTCACAGTGACTGTCCCTTGTGTAATTGCCACTTGAATGAGGACAGTCACTGTAAAGACAACATGATAATGTACACAAGTACTGTGAAGGTAGTTGCAAGTTACGGCTGTTTCATTGCATACTCGAAACAATGAAGATGTTATGGTCCACAAAACATTTGTGCTTGAAAGATGAACAAATAAAATTAAACTTCTAAATAACCAAAGCCGCTAACAATAAATTCAACACAGATATGTCCTCATTTCTGGGTATTTTAGCTCTGTAACAGCTGAATACCAGATTACATAATAATGACAAAAGAAAAATAAACCCAACGTACTCAGAAATTGTAGCTGTGATTTCGTTGAGGGAATCTCTCTCGGCACTGTTGAAAATACAAATGACAACGTTTCTCTACATTATCATGTTGCCTTTACAGTGACTGTCCCTTGTGTAATTGCCACTTGAAGGAGGACAGTCACTATAAAGACAACATGATAATGTACACTTACAACCCGTGTACATTATCATGTTGTCTTTAGAGTGACTATCCTCATTTGTTGAAGAAGAAAAGCATTAATGTGGCTGAATAGCAATACATTCAAGTGGCAATTACACAAGGGACAGTCACTGTGAGATGTCCTCATTTGTGACTATCCTTACAGTGAGTGTACATTATCATGTTGTCTTTAAAGTGATTGTCCTCATTTGTTGAAGGAAAAAAGCATTAATGTGGTTCATTAGCAATGTATTCCCAGCATCTGTACCTGCATCTCTCTTATATACTACAAGTTACTTGCCATCAGAAATTGCAGTTCCCTCACGTGACATTGATGGTGAAGTGTTCTTTTCAAAACCATCATCTGTGGTTACCAATGCTCCTGTTTTAGGCAATAAGTTTGTTGCATTCCATGAGCCATTGGTCAAGTTTCTTCTACGAGCTTCTGATGCCTCAAAATCTAAGCAGCGCCTACGCATGCCTCGTTGTGGTTGATTATCATTCTGTACATGAATTCTAATGAGTAATCAGTTTTGGGCCTTGGAATCTTGTATGTAACATGCACAGGCATTTCATGGCTAAATGAATCTATTTAAAAGCATCAACTTTTCTTACATGATGCTGGATACATAAGTAGAACAAGCGTATATCAAATTGGAAGCAATCAGAACTCCACAATGACATATTATTTAGAGTACTCTTCAGTTTAAGTAATAATGCATATATTGACACTGTAAAGACAACATGATAATGTACACTCACTGTAAAGACAACATGATAATGTACACTCACTGTAAGGACAGTCACAAATGAGGACATCTCACAGTGACTGTCCCTAGTGTAATTGCCACTTGAATGTATTGCTATTCAGCCACATTAATGCTTTTCTTCTTCAACAAATGAGGATAGTCACTGTAAAGACAACATGATAATGTACACTCACTGTGAGTGTACATTATCATGTTGTCTTTACAGTGACTATCCTCATTTGTTGAAGAAGAAAAGCATTAATGTGGCTGAATAGCAATACATTCAAGTGGCAATTACACTAGGGACAGTCACTGTGAGATGTCCTCATTTGTGACTGTCCTTACAGTGAGTGTACATTATCATGTTGTCTTTACAGTGGTTGTCCTCATTTGTTGAAAGAAAAAAGCATTAATGTGGTTCATTAGCAATGTATTAAATTAATTTTTTTTTTTAATCCACCCACGGGCGTCGCAATTGCGACGACAACCTGTCGCAATGCGATGCAGGCGCCCGTCGCAATTGCTTGGGAGGTCTGTCACGATTGCGACGGCCCTCCGAAGCCATGCGACGGGGGGGCGACGGCCATGCCGCTAACAAATCTTAGTCACATTGCGACGGGATATGTGTCGCAATTGCGACGGCTACCCATAGACGTCGCAATTTGCGACTAAAAAATAGCGACGTCTATGGGTGTTGCTATTGTGACACATAGCTGTCGCAATTGCGACACATAGCCATCGCAAAATGACCCCAAATGTATTAGTGCAAGCATCTGCTCGTAGTAGGGCAACCTACTAAATTGTCTAGAATAACTCTTTAGTCCCTTTGGAAGGTGCTCAGTAGTGTTGCCTTAATGAAATTCACGATCATCAATCACATAATTAGCAAACAAAACACAATAAAAATATACAAATTCCAAACATAAACCGTTAGGTAGAATGGTAGTACCTTGACGATTAATTCTATTATATTCCAACTTCCATAAGTGAGGTATCATTCTCCATGGCTTAGATGTAGTCTCTTGTTTCCCATTGAAAATATGTTTTTCGATAATTCGATAGTTATGATTTTTGTGGAGAAAGTACCTATACTCATCAAACACCTGCTTTCCTAAACTTTTTGAATAATGAGATTTCATTTTTGGACCACAAACTGGACATGCAAATTTTCCCTTTGTTTGAAGACCTACAAGGTAATGATACAATTGGATTAAATATGTTAATTTTTATTTTTAGAATTATCATGTGCAACTTGAATTCACCATAACATACCAGAAAAATGTGTTAGCCTTGGGGCATCATGTATTGTCCATACATGCATTGCATGGAATTGAAATTGTCTATCTCCTATTGGTCTAGAGATGTCATACATAGTGACACCTTTCCATAACTCCACCAACTCATTGATAAGAGGCTCAATATAAACATTCATATCTTTAACTTGGTATTTACCTAGTTGAATGAACAACATTAGATAATTATTGTGACCATTTTACTACAAGATTTATAATTACATGTAGATAATTATTAAATGATCAAATACCTGGAACAATCATTGCCAACATAATCTGCTCCCTATTTATTGACATCCATGGAGGAATGTTGTTGTTGATGACAAAAATAGGCCAAATAGTGCAAATAGATCTTAGCTCTCCAAATGGATTGACACCATCCACTGCCACTGAAAGCTTGAGATTTCAAGATTCTTCGATAAAGTGTGGCCACTTTTCCTCTGTCCTTAAATATAGAACCATCCGCAGGCATTCGAATAATGTCATCTTGACTCCTATTGCGTGCATGGTAATCCATAAATTATGCCAAGCTATTACACCTAAATAATCTTTGCAAACGTGGTATAATGGGGATGCAACAAAGAACCTTGTGAGACACCTTTTTTGTTATTTGATCTGTTCGATATCTACTCATATGACATTTAGGGCATTCTGTTGCAAATTCATGTTCTTTATGATAAATAATATGATCATTGGGACAAACATCTATTGCTTGATACTCTATTCCAATATCTTTCATAGTGGCACATAATTCTTGGTATGAGTGAGGGAGAATATTCGATGGTGGTAACAAGAACTCACCTATCAATCTGTAGAAAAAAATATATGTTGTTAATATTAACAATATTTATGGTACATGTTTCACCATTTAATTACTATAATGACATATATGACATACCGTAGCATACGTGACATTGTTGTGTTGGATAAACCATTCATAACCTTCAAGTTCAACAACAACAATACAACAGAGAGAAGAGTTGTTTGGGAGCCTTCGTAAAGGGGTGTGGCTGCCTTCTCAAGTAGAGGTATATGGATGACATCAACATCATCCTGATCACCATCATCAGTTGTGCCAATATCAAATGTGTCATGGATCAATGTATTAGTACCATCATCTGGCGCATCATTGTCATCTTCCATGGGATCATAATCTTCAGCTTCAATATTTGCACCTCCATGATCCTCCACTTCCAAAGCCATATTCTCAATATTCGTACCTCCATGGTCCATATCATGTACTCCCCTAGGGAGGTCAACCTATATTAAAATGAACACAAATAAACCATGATAATGAAATCATCATCAGGTGTATTTCATATATATATTAATTGTTAAATAAATATAATGAAAAACTTACCAATTCATGATAATCAAAGCCTCCTTCAATGTGACCATTATCCCTACAATGTCTCTTAGCTATTTTGATTAGCAATCTTCTAATGTTTAAGCCCTTACAATTATTGCAGGGACAATAATATTTTCCATCGCCTTTTCTTTTCAAGTTCGATCACAATCTATTGATTGCATCCCCATTACCTTCTTCACTTGGATTGTCTGACACGATGCTTCTTCACTTAGATTATCTATAACCTAATTATATATAGAAATTGAAAACTTAGTTATGAAATGATGTTGTAGTATAGTATACCAAATTGAAACACTTCTATTATTGTAGTCTTCCACCTCAAACTCTTTCCTATTGTGGCAAGAAAGAAATATATTCAAATAATATAGTAGTTTGTAAATCAAAATAAAATGGAGGCAACTTGTTGATTGAGGGTGCAAGGAACAACACCGGTCAGTACTTTTATCGAATTGTAAATTTCAATTTTGAACCATTCTATGAATATAGAATGTGGATGTAATCTCAGAAAATAACAAAATGTAGACACGATAGATTACTTATTTTGTTATTCTACATTACTTACTATTTGAGTGCACGTTCCACCTGCAACTTGATCAAGTCTTGTTTGATGCTTCAATTTTGTGTTAACTGTCCTGTAGAAGTACATAATTTTGTATTTTCCCAATATGTTATTCAAAAAAAAATAATAGAATAAAATACTTGTTGAGAAAGATCATCATAGGAGTATCAAAAACTCAAGATTTAAGGTAACACAACATTATAAGACTCTTACATTCAACCTTCAACTCATGCACCTAATAAATAGGAGAAAAAATACATGAAATTGATAAATTTAACTAATGAATTATGTTTTTCTTCTCATCTTAATCGGCCAAATTTATATGAGATTCTAAAGAAGGCCTCACTCTTAATTAGCCAAATCTTCCGATTGTCTAAATGCTTCTTTATTTGTCAACTAATTAATACATGCTACTATGTAAAGAAGACAATCAGAAGACAATGAAGATTTGTCTGACAAAAATGAATACACTAAACTGAACCAATGACATGTTTACAAAAATTATCATAACTCGCAAGCAAAACTGAAACAATGGCATGTTTATAACTCATTAAGAGTGAGGAATAACTTGTGCAAGGGTGAAAGTAGTTTTCATCATTTTGGTCATGACTGTTCCTCTACACAGTCAGGAAATGTAACTGTCTAATGATTATATGTAATGTTGAATGGATTAAATGCTTTATTCTTGGTAGAAGTGAATGGAAGGAATAGTGTTGGTGTTAGGTTTCATTTATTATTGAATTCAATAGTTTCCAAGATGTGTTGAGGAGTTTTCTCCTTGTTTAATGTTAATTGTTCCTGCACAATCCACTCATACAATAGTGAAATGCTATGTGGAAGGGATGATTGATTGTGTTCCTTTAGGGAAGGGGGATTTTGAAATACTTTTTATCATTGTATTGTGTATTTCCAATATGTTTGGATGCAGGGCAGACCGGGAGAATGAAGGATCAATCACTGATTGCATGATAACCTGATTTTGAAGGGTCACTGGTTGAGGGGATAGTCAAGGTCCCAAGGATTGGGCCATTGGAGGACCCTATTTCTTTATATTAATTGCTATTCAAATTGGATGCATGGATTTCTTCTGAATTATCAGCTGCTATGTATCTTGCAACTGCATCCGTAAATCTGCATATACTTCCCTACGATTATAAGCCACTTAGAGATCAAAATAGAGAAACTAAATCAAAATCATTCTTTGTCCTATTTCCTTTTAACAAAGTCTCAACTATCAATGATACAATATACATTTGATGCCCTAAGCTATCAAATATACAAATGGCACCTACCTAGAAGCTCACCAGGAGAATGAAGGATCACTCATTGATTGCATGATAACCTAGTTTTGAAGGGTCACTGGTTGAGGGGACAGTCAAGGTTCAGATGATTGGGCCATTGGAGGACCCTAGTTCTTTGTATTAATTGCTATTCAAATTAGATGCATGGATTTATTATGAATTATCGGCTGCTATGTATCTTGCAACTGCATCCGTAAATCTTCATATACTTCTCTAGGGTTGTAAGCCACTTAGGGATCAAAATAGAGAAACTAAATAAAAACCCAGTTTTGAAGGGTCACTCATTGATTGCATGATAACCACACCAAGCATTCTTTCCTTTAATTTTCCACAATATCTCAAAGTATGATCATTATTCTTTACTTTCTTCTATATGCTATTCTTTCTATGGTTTTGTTATCTCAGAAATATATCAAAAACATTGTAGATGTGCATATAAAAGTAAAATATTGTCCTTCAATTGTTCCACATTGAAGCATTTCCTCTTTGGAGTATTCTCTTCGTTTGTACAATATCTGTCAAAAATGGTTCCCATATTTCTTCAAGATCTATTTTAATCTTTATATTGCAATTTTGATTAGATTTGACCTATAGTTTATTTCATTAGTATTTTATAACATATACTCCTAATGTGAAATGTGGAGAGAAAGAAAGAGACACACTAGGTATGAATTACATGATATACCCATCATCACTTAGCACTTAAATAATAAATTATGGACAGGGAACAACCCCCTAACCTATGGATGTTTGTTTCATGTTGGCCTCTTATTATATGTAAAGGTAGGCCTGTCTTAATTAGGCTAACAACCACAGTGTAGGGGCCATAAATTATGGAACCCAAAATAGTGCACACTTGTATTAAATTAGGTTTAGTATACTACAAGGGAATGGAAACCATGCAATAGTGCCTCATGGGGATGGAGGAAACCCTTCACCAAGAAGATGGTTGTGTTTGCAATATTTACTAGAGGCAAAGAACATAATTTGGTTCCAACAATTACTCATAGAAGATAATGGCACCCACAAAACACTTGGAAAAGATAACACTCACTATATCTTTTATCAGTCTTTTAAAGCTGGGACAATAAATCTCAAAGATTGATCAACGAATTCTTGAACACAAAAAACCATTGATAGATATGATTCATGTGTACAATAGCCAACAACCAATTGTTCCAATCATGATGTCCAATAATTATGTTAGAAAAAGCATCTACAAATCCCTTACACAACCATAATAGATTCAAACCATGAACTATAAGAACCTAACAATGGGACTAACAAAGATACAGCCTAAACAAATCTTGATCATATTCCACCCTATTGTAAGGCCCAAGAAGTAACTCTATCTTAAAGCTACACATTTCTCTAGATGAAGCTCAAAGGTCAGGTAGCTGAAGCATATCAATACTTGAATGAATATAGGAATAATTTGATGTACAATCATTTGCCAGCTTTGTTTGTGGGTTTTCCACATAATATTTTCCCTTTAACCATATTTATAGTTTGTGAAAATCAGAAAAAATTGTTTCAGATTTATATTATCCTTTTGAACTAGCACACTACCATCAAAATGAATAATCATTGGTCATCTCAAGAAAATTCCTATTGATTAGTAGGATATCCTTATAAACATTTGATGCATGGATTTCTTGTGAATTATCGACTTCTATGTATCCTGTAACTATGGAAGGAATAGTGTTGGTGTTAGGTTTCATTTATTATTGAATTCAATGGTTTCCAAGATGTGTTGAGGAGTTTGCTCCTTGTTTAATGTTAACTGTTCCTGCACAATCTACTCATAAAATAGTGAAATGCTATGTGGAAGGGATGATTGATAGTGTTCCTTGAGGGAAGGGGGATTGTGAAAGACTTGTTATCATTGTATTGTGTATTTCCAATATGTTTGGATGCAGGGCAGACCAGGAGAATGAAGGATCACTCACTGATTGCATGATAACCCAGTTTTGAAAGGTCACTGGTTGAGGGGACAGTCAAGGTTTGGATGATTGCGCCATTAGAGGACCCTATTTCTTTGTAGTAATTGCTATTCAAATTGGATGCATGGATTTCTTGTGAATTATCCAATGCTATGTATCCTGCAACTGCATCCGTAAATCTCCATATACTTCTCTAGGGTTGGAAGCCACTTAGGGATCAAAATACAGAGACTAAATCAAAATCATTCTTTGTCCTATTTCCTTTTAACAAAGTCTCAACTATCAATGATACAATATACATTTGATGCCCTAAGCTATCAAATATACAAATGGCGCCTACCTAGAAGCTCACCAGGAGAATGAAGGATCACTCACTGATTGCATGATAACCCGGTTTTGAAGGGTCACTGGTTGAGGGGGCAGTCAAGGTCCAGATGATTGGGCCATTGGAGGACCCTAGTTCTTTGTATTAATTGCTATTCAAATTGGATGCATGGATTTATTGTGAATTATCAGCTACTATGTCTCTTGCAACTACATCCGTAAATCTACATATACTTCTCTAGGGTTGTAAGCCACTTAGGGATCAAAATAGAGAAACTAAATAAAAATCATTCTTTGTCCTTTTCCTTTTAACAAAGTATCAACTATCAATGATACAATACATTTGATGCCCTAAGCTATCAATACAAATGGTGCCTAGCTAGAAGCTCACGAGTTGTCCATTTCATAACCACAGTCAACATTTCAAAAAAATGGATATCCTTGAGCACAAGCACCAATAACATCAAATAATGGAGTTAAAGCACGGGCTAGGGCACAACACAACACTAGTAGAATGCGATCATTTGAGAGAGCATTCATGATCAAATAAAATGAAATGCATTCGAATATGATGCTAGAGGCTTGAAAGATGAAGAAATCACATACCTTCTCCCACGCTCAGCTTTCACTCCTTTTCTCCCGCTCCCTCTATCCAATCAAAATAAAAATGATGAGGCCGTTTCACTTTTTTTTTTTTATCTATACTCTGAATCTATCAAAATTCTGATGGTTAATTAAACACCCATCAGAATACCGACATCATCGGGGCCTATTACAAAAAAAAACACCCAATTCGTAATAAAAAGTTACCCGTCGGAAACTTCTATCGAAATTTGGCCCCAAATGTAGTAGTGACCCAATCTAAATATGCTCATGAGATATTAAAAAACTTTGGTATGGAAGATTCAAGGCCAGTAAGTACTCCCATGGCTACTGGACAAAAATTGTCTAAAAATGATGATGTTGCTGAAGTAAACCAGACTTTGTATAGGTCCATGATTGGAAAACTGCAGTATGTTGTTCACAGCTGACCAGATATTGCTCTAGCAGTTGGGATTGTGGCAAGATTCTCTGCCAATCCTAAGGAAACTCACATGATGGCTGTCAAAAGGATAATGAGATATTTGAAAGGGACTGCAGATTATAGATTTTACTACAAGAAGCATGAAAGATTTGAACTGGGAGTGTATACTGATGTTGATTGGGCAGAAAATGTGGATGATAGAAAGAGTACTAGTGGTGGAGCTTTCTTTCTTGGATAGAGATTAGTTTCCTAGACAAGCAAGAAACAAAATTGCATTTCCCAATCTACTGCCAAAGCCGAGTATGTGACTATAGCAGTAAACTGTTCAAACTTGGTATGGATAAAGCAATTGTTGGTAGGCATGAAAGAAGAGATCACTGAACCAGTTGTCATCTACTGTGACAATAGAAGTGCTATCAACATATCCAAGAACCCAATGATGCACACAAAGACCAAACACATCACCATCAAGTATCATTACTTGAGGGAATTGGTATAGGATAAGGAGGTCAGAATGGAATATGTGAATACAAAAGAACAACTAGCAGACATATTCACTAAAGCTTTACCTAAAGAAGCTCATGAATATCTGAAAGGACAATTAGGGGCTCTTCCCCTAACTGAGGCTTCCTAGTAAAGCTAGGAGCACTGCATTAAATGTGCTGCAAAGAGTATCTGAAAAATTAATGCAGAGAAAGGTCATACTTTAGGAGCAACCTAGAGTTGTGACAAGTATAGCAAAGCTAATAATCGGTCATAAGCAAAGATGACAGAGGGAGGAATATTGTTACTAAACTGACCAGATGACATCTACATCTGAAGGATGTATGTTTTAGTTGTTGCTTTGGCATTATTTTCAAAGAGGGAGATGAATAAGATGAAAATACATGGTGAGATTTCATGGAAGATCAAGTAAGAGGGAGAAATTCAGAGGAAAGGAACAAGTAGAGATCAAGTGGATGTTACTGTGTGGATGGTCATGTAAGCAAGGCTAATTGATTTTGAATCAGAATGAAGCTAAGGATATTATAAATATTTTTGATGGACAAATAAGTTTTGGATTGGTTGGTAATTCATGTGTTATTCATATGGTGTTGCCATCAATGTCAAAGAGGGATATTGTTGGAAACTGCAATTGAAATAATTATTGTATTGTCATTGATGTCAAACCTTAACTAGTTAGACTGTTGTTATCTAAGAAAGTACTATATCTATTTGATTGTTGAGAAGGATTAGGGCAAGGTTGATAACAATAGCACCTAAGGAAAGGTTGAGTTATCTTGATACTTCAATGAGTACTTGATTATGTGGCATAATGATAAGATAATGTATTGCTTATCTAAGTAAGAAGGAAGATTAAACAAGTAGGCTTAACTGAGAAAAAGTGAAGAAATATGGTTTAAGCCGAGTGATGTTAGTGTCGACTGAGCCAATATATGCCAAGTAAATTTAGTGTTGATTGAACATCAGTTAATTACCATGGAAGACAATATTGGCCAAGGAAACAATTGTAGTGGTGACTGGGCTACCTAGTGAAGACTGAGGAGTTGAACACAATATTGACCGAGCATCAGTAATTTACATTTGAGAAAGAATTTAGATTCCTAGCTGACATAGTTGAAATCTTGGATTATGTAAAACATGTTGACTTTATTTATTGATTGTATGGAAGCATTTAATGCACTGTAAACTATTTTATTGTGATTCCATAAAGAGATTTGAGATGTTTCTAGAAGGATGGATGAAGAACATAAAGTTGGAAGGATTCAATGAATCTAACCTAACCCTAAGATCTATGAAGGAGATTAAGCAAAAAAAGTTGGATTAACCTAAACGAAGAGGTATTAAGGAAACCTAAGTGTGAGGTTGAGTAGAGAGGATGCTGGAGTTTTTGTTATTGACTGTATAAGTAGAAAAGGCTGAAGGAGAAGGAGTTGTGATTGCTTGAACGGATTTTCGAGTAGATCAGTGATGGAGATGGAAATGGATCACAGTCAGTAAGCCAACATATGTGTACAGAATTGGATCTGATATTTGCAAAGTGAGTTGTATGTTTTTAGATCAAACACTATTGTTACTTTCTAACCATTGTATCAGTTTGAAATCCTTTAATCAAGGTTGACCTAACAGTCATATGTATAAATCCTTTGAACAAGGTTGCATTCTAATGGAATGTATGTAAGTCCTATAACAAGGCACACTTTTAATAGAGTAGTTGAAATCCTTTAACCGGGTCACACCTGACAGTGTGTTTGTAACCTTTGACAGGGTTGGCTTTTCATAGAGCTCACTTTAGAAGAGTGAAAATATCAGTAACATGTTACAAAGTGGTTTTTCCCAAATTGGGCTTCCACTATAAATCTTGGTGTTAATGCTTGTGTGAATGTTTTGGTTTGAACATTTCCATGTTTTTCAAGTTAAATACTATTAGATAGTGGACTGCACTGTTATATGTTTCTGTTATGTATTCAGTAATGACCGAGTTACTGTTGGTTGGTAGATTTGATTTGTTGGAGAGTTTGAAAGTTTATTTTATACATCTGGACCTGAGAACAACTAATTCATCCCCCCTCTCTGTTATTCTAAATCATATTAATAGATGATGATGATGATGATGATGATGATAGTGGTGATGATGATGATGATGATGATGATGACGATGATGACGATGATGATGAGATGGATGAAGAAGATGATCAATGACATGGTATGTGATTTAATTATTTATATATATTTATATTCATTAGTATATATATTTAATATTAATTTATTGATGTATTCAACTCTAATGGAATGGTATAATTAATTCATTGTGTTCAATTATAATGATTACAACATATGTGATTTATGATTACTAATGTATTTCTTATGATGCTTAATTAATTGTTGTTGATTACATGTATATATTTTGTTTAATTGTCACCCTTTTTGGAAATAGGCAATTGACTACACACATCGTCACCCCTTTTGTTGACGATCTTGCATTCCATATGTAAGGCAAAGGTAATTTGTTCATGTTTACAATCTTGCATATTGTTCATGTTGTATTCTATGTAATTTGTATGTATCATGTAATTTTTAGCTAGCTTAAGATAAATGATTTACATAGCAGGAAATTTAACCCATTTGACAAGGATGTTGCACAGTGACATGGATCAACAGGTATAAGTCAATACGCCCTATAGAAATAGTTTATTAATTACTTTCTTTCTCTTTACGCCCATCTTCATTGAGTGGTTTAATAATAAGGTATTAACTTTCTCATGATTTAACAGTACTACCCTCAACATCAATTTTATGGCCGACTTCATCAACATTACCCTCATTTAGAAAAATATCTCTCTCCTTACCAACTATATATCTCATTTGATGGATTGCAAGAACCACCAAATAGGTACTTGTCATATCTATCTTCCTTGAATGAGGAAAATGAGGGAATGGTAGATGAAAGTTCGACATGTAGTATGACTAAAATAGGGAGATCAACTAGAGGTCAAAAGATTAGAAAAAAATTTAATAAACGCATGAAATTTTCCCTTGCTGAAGGAGGGTCACGTTCTTATGATGATGAGACCAAAGATGACATCAAGGTGCCCTTTTGGTACACACATCTTGAGAAAGAATGGGTACCCAAGGAGCTACCTCCAATTAACACTGATTTTTGTGTTAATGAGAGGATATATTGCATAGCTCCATCCTCATTACATGGTTTGAGCCTATTTTCCATGGATGGGATAAAGGTATGTTACAAAAAAGTTGTTGAATTGATGGAGTATGTCGGACCTTGTTACAATTACAATGATTGGATGTAGATTATTCGATATAAATAAAGTATGCGTAGGTATGCACTGTCAACAAATTATATATAATGGAAAGAAAATAATCAAAGTAAAAGATTTTCTATGTACATTGAAGGGAGACCAAAAGCAATAGGGAATATTGTGGGTTTTATAAATAGTACGTGACTCGGGTCAACTAATAAGCAACCCAATTGCATATTTGAGGCACGAGAGGGGAATCATGTTTTTGTATGTGCAATAAAACCAATAAGTGCAGGGGAAGAATTGCTAATAGATTACCATTTAAATCGCATAGATACAAACAAAGTTACTATCATGGGGGTGGTAAGCACTATATACCATTTAGACTAACCTCAAGTTTATGACTCCAATATACCATTTTATTAATAAGTTTTTTTTGCTAAGTCTATTGCTTTCAGTTAGCTGAAGTTTTTATATTTAATCTTTGTCATAGGATGACATGGATCCCCCACATGATAGAGGTTGCAAGGATGCTCCTCCCACCCATTCTTTAGCAATGGTAAACCTTATTGTAATTGTACAAATTAGATAGTTGAAAAATGTTATATTATTATGTTCTTTTATTTAGGGTTTTGGAGTTATTCTAATAGTTTTACTGATATTCCTATCACGAAATTGATGTTTAGGATAGGGGAAAAGCACTTGCAACAATAGAGGCAATAGCTGTAGATATGGATGAGGATATCTCAAATATCCCTAACCCTGTAAATATGGTGAAGAAAAAATTAAAAAAAGTCAGTGCATAAATTATTAACATTTTGGATGATCCAAATCCAACCGAGGAGATGTTGAAGAGGAAAGATGAATTGATGTCACAAGCACGTTGTTATGAAGTAAGCAGTAATTAATCTTTAGTGATAACAAAATTTCAATAAAGGTTTATATTTTATACTCTTTTATGTCATGAACTAAAATATGCATGTGTTATTGTTACGAGATTTTTTGTTTGCTCATGTACCTAGTCATGGACATCACGGTGAGGTCGGTACTAGCAAAACTCCCACCTCAGGTAAAATAATCCTTAAGTTAACAAGTTACAAGGAACTTTTTCTTTGAAACATTCAAAAACTTCATTGGACCTATTGATTAGAAGTGTACATTTTTCATTGGACTTACTGATACCATAGATACAACTATAGGAAAAGGTACAGTTACAACTAATTCAAAATTTCTGAGAAAATATTTACTCAAACTTTATTGAAAGCTACTCTTACTTTTATTATTTTAGAATGTCTTTGCTAACAATGTATTGTTCAAGTCATCAAGTGCAAGCGAATCCTCCTAGAAGGACCGACCATCCGAGATTGCCAAGTGCAATGTCGGCAACAAGGAGCATGCAAACATCGACGCCTTCATGGTCTATGCCTGTTAAATCCTTATTTTTCTATATTTGGTTTTGTGTTAATTATGATTTGATAATTTGTACTTTAATCTTAGGTGCATCTCATAATGGATTAATTTTGTGCAGTAGGAGATACACTGGTGACTTCTACACTAGATATAGATCAGAGTACCTCTATTGGTGATAATTCACCATCATTTCCTGGATCTACCCGTGTTTCTAGCACGAGAGTTATGCAGATGTCATTGTTGATGGATGATAAAGAATTGATACCTTTAAAATGTCTTAAGCTTCCACGTACTTTAAAATTATTATTATTTATATTGTAATTGTAATTTACTTATTCATAACAAGTTTTGGATTGATGATCCCATGACATTTTTGCAGGAAATGACTATTTTTATAAAATGCTTTATGACTTGACATTAAAGATATTCGGGCCCACCATATGTACAAGGTGGAACATCATAAGTGAACTAACCCTTGTAATCACCCAAAAATGGTCATCTAGACTATTAGCCCCTTTCTAGCATTATTTGCTAAACCTATCAATTGCTTATTCTTGATCAAATCCTAATTCTATCGTTTATTCGATTATATTCTATGGATTAACCATTTTATCCTAAGTCTTTATTTAATTAACAAAAATTCCCTCCCCTTTTTATTAAATAAAAAACCTCACTTACCTCTTATCCTAAGGTGCACAAATAAAGCATTATTCCTATTTAATAAATAAGAAGAAAGGCTTTTTTGTCTCACACGGAGCACAAAAGTCAACACTTCTTTCTCATTGGAGGAGACTTGTGCACAAGGATTGCTCCCACTTTCAAACTCCACCCTTGATCAAATCTTTTGCCTCTTAATCTCCATGGTCCATTTATCTTTAAAAGGAGAGCTCTCTTCTCATTCTAGGATCCCACTTCTTGATACTAATGTTATGTTGCAGGTTTCCTTGGTGCTATTGGAGCTTTTGAAGAGCTTGTTGCATTTTAGTCCTTATATTTTCATTGTAGCTTAGCTCTCATGGTAGTCTTAGCTTAATTTCTTTTCATGCTTTAGCTTAGTTCACATAGTTTAATTAGTAATGACTTGTAACACTCTCATTTTCATAGTTTAGTTGCATTCTTGCATGTTTATTCTAGCATAGCTTGCATTGCATTTTCATTGTGATTCTTAAAGATATTGGCATTCTCACCCTTGTCTCTTTGAATCTCCCATTGCATGGTTTACTAGCAAGGTTGCATGCCTAATAGCTCTAGCTGAGAGCCCTCTAAACACCCTTGCACTCCATGCCTAGGGAGCTCTAGGTCACTTTTCAAGGTTTCCAATCCATGGATGCTCTTGGAATCAATGGGTTAGAGAAGTGCACATTTTGAGTGTATATTTTTGGCGCTCACCGTGGGGCGGAACAACTTTGTTTTGCCTTTCTTTTCTTGCATTTCTGCTATTTTTTTGTCACTTTTATCTTGTTGGTTTGACTATTTTTTTGTATTTTTTGACAGAGTATCGTACAACTTTTTTTAGTGTCGTATGATAGTTTCTTACATACCCATGCGATACTTTGCCAGTCAAAAGTATTGTATGCCCATACAGAACTCTATCACTCAGCTATACAACATTTTGTCACCTGGGGGTAGTGTGAAGTATCACTCAGAGCAGGAGTATCACACTCTTATGCTGAAAAGTATTGTGCGAACTTCTGCTAGCAGAAACTGTCACCCAGGCCTGAAAGTGACTATTTTTGGTTCTTTTTTTTGCAAGATTCAGGTTTTCTACTTTCTGGTTTTTGATTTGCTATGTTAGGACAGAGATTTATTTGTAGATTATACCTAGTTTTGATGTACTAACCCTTGTGGGCCTAACAAGTTGTGCTTGTAGGTGTGCCCTAATTGCTTGCATAGTTTGCTAAAAGAATGCATGTCAAAGCTTCAAATGCATAAGGGCTACTAATCTTTCTTGCAGGGCTGCCCAAAGCATAAAAACCAAAAAGTGCTTGTTCTTTCCTTTCATTTCTAAGTGTGGCATTATACTAGTTCATTTTTTTAGGCACTTAATATCTTGTCATTAGAGTCTTTTGGTGGTAGGAGAGTATGCTCTTCACCCTTGTGGTGAACTAGAAATCTTGACCCACCTCTAGATTTCAAAAGCAAGAGGGTTAATTGAACATTGCTTGGAGTGTTTGGGAAAGGCTTTTGAGATAGGAGAGTATGCTCTTCACCCTTGTGGTGAACCATAAATCCTGACTTTCAAAGGTTGATTCACTTCTTGTTTAGTCTAGAATCCTTTTAGAGGGCTTGCTCTTGAGCAATCAAGAGGAACGATCCAAGTGGGAACAAGCTAATACCCAACTATTCTGACCCACTATAAACTCAAGGCTATCAAGGACACACAACCTTGGTAGATGTAGTACTTGTGTTCACTTAGTGTGAGTACTTGTGGGATTGTGACCATGATAAAAATGCTAAGCAAGAATGCTTAAGGTACTCTTGTGGCCATGAGGTCCATTACTTGCCGCAAGGTAAGGAGTCCCTTTGGGGAGAAAGAGAGGTATTGTGAATAGAAGCCCTTATTACGAACCTTAGATAGAAGCTACCCAATTTTTCCACTCAACGTCTTGGTGCAAGGATCGATCCTAGTGGACTACCCGAATCACCCCAAGATTTTACACTCACCATCTGTGTTCCTTTGATTGTGTCATTGGCACTTCCATGATAAAGCCAATATCTATTGTGGGCAACCACTTTGTGTGAGGTAATGGGACATCAAGTGTGGGCTAAGTTTTTGAGTATTGAGCCTTTGTCTCTCTAAGTTAGCAAGTGCTTGAATTATCTTCGCTGTGATCTACTCGTCTAAACGTTCTTGAACATCAAACATCACGGTAGTGTTCATAGGATTTTTTGTTTTGATATCCCAAGTGCATGTCTTGGCAAGGTTTCTTTTGCCTTTGCTCAAGTGTTTTATGACACATTTGATCCCTCACTATTTGCAAACCTATCTATTTTCTATTGTTACTGCATTCCAAACTGAGAAATTGAACTTATCAAACTACAACTTTGATCAAATTACCTTCAAAACTAGGTTTTACACATTCACTGGTCAAACATCATGCGATACTGAACAATCATCGCACCACTTACTTGAGTATTATCATGTGATACTTTACTACTGAACTTGTATCACATGAAATTTATACCTCTATCACATCAACTGCCTGGTTACTATCGCACTGCTATGCATGAAATATCATTTGGCCAAATTGTATCGTCCTGCTATCCTAAGAACTATCACACAGAATTATTTTGTTGTCTTACTACTGTCTGCAATCCGAAACTGTCAAATTTGAATCTTAGTTTGTCGTAGAGTGTCCTTTCCTATCCTTACCTGAAGTTGGCCTATTATTTGCATGTTTAAGTTTGTTCTAGATTGAGAAAGATGAGTTAGAGCTATTGGGTTTGAGCCTTACAAATGCTACTTTCGATCACTTGTCACACTTTGGTTACCTCCCTAGCTATTTGCTAATCGAGCTTCTTGCTCATTTCTCGGCTTGAGTCAATTGACTGTTGTAAATTCTTGAGCACCTTTGACAAGCCATCTCTATTGTTCTATCTCGACAAGTGATCTTTATTGGCTTTTCTTATCTCAAAATCTAAGAAACTTTGCCTCGTTCTATTAGTTAGAAACCATTTCTTTTTCATGTTGGTTACAACTTGGTTTCAATTTGAGTAGGGGAGTCACCCTCCGTTCAACTATACACAGTTACTTATGAAGTCAAGGATGGTGGATCCAATGAAGGATAGTCCAAACCTTGCAGCCAAAAGAATTACACAGTAGATTACTCAACAATACAACACAAGGTAATTATTTAACACTAATTTTCATTAACATGCCCGACTATAAGGCCTTCCGAGTTAGGGCCAATTACAATCAAAAAACAATTTTGCAATATCCACAACTAGATCCAATACAAACTTAGCTAGTTCAGCTCTGAAGACAATCAGAAGTTGATGGAAACCCTAAGGAAGGTCTAAACTTGAGCTCGCAAGCCTCCAAGCAATCTCCTTGTTCCCAAGTATGCAAACCCCTAGCTCTGCTACAAATGACTATCAGATTACAATCTAATCTGCAAGAACATCAAGAAATTTTCCACAACTTCACCAACTCTAGCTTCGCATTTGAATTCCAGGTCTGCTAAGTTTTCCAAGTTTCGATCTCTCAAAAATCTATCCCTAAACATGTACCTAAGCCCTCCTTAAATAATAATCATCAGCCACAAGTCAGCTGGATGAAACCCTTAACTCCCCAAAATAATAATTAAATGCCATACAAGTCGGCTCACAAATGTATACAAACATTTAATTCTACATGTCGGCCCAAGACAATGGCTACCAATAATTAATTCACCAAGTTGGCTCAACAAATCACATAGAACTCCAGTCGGTAAGTCAGAATTACTGAGCGACAGTAAAATTACCGAGCATGCCAGGAATCACCGAGCACCACTATCGACCAAGCACCATAGGGATGACTGAGCAACACTTTTACTAAGTGCCAGGGACTACCGAGTTCCTTTAGTGACCGAGCTTCCTTCAATGACCGAGACCATTGGTCAAGGTTGCAACTGAGTAAAATAGGTCAAAACACAAACACCCCATGTAGTTTATCGAGGACACATAATGTCCCTGTCTTAACCTTGGATGCCCCTGCATCAGACACCCCAGCTTCCAAAAGATGTTCATATGTGAGAAGAACATCTTTTAGGATTCAACACATAAATCCTGAACTGGTTCTTCACATATAAGTCCTCCACCTTTTCTGCTTGCAAAGTCTTCCACTTCAATTTTCTTTGTCTCCTCAAGTCTTTTCTAGACAATGTACAGGTCAATTCTTCATACTGATCATTCATTTTCTTAGGATCTACAATCTCAACCTAGTTGCCAATACTCAAGCTTCTCCTACCGAGCATTGCATCCATCAAAGGCATCAGTGAAAACTTATTGTCATTCTTCTCAACAGTAAACACATTTCTTACATAATCATAAATAGCTCTGCAATCATACTGCCAAGGTCTACCGAGCAATATATCACAACTATTCATCTTCACAATGTCACAAAGCACAAGATCCTTGTACTAGCCAATCTGAACATCAATGAAACATTGTTCTCTAACTTCCAAAGCATGAACATCTTGCAACCAGCCAAACCTATAAGGACAAGGATGTTTCATTATATTCAAACCAAGTTTCTGAACCAGATCCTCAGCAACAAGGTTATCAGTACTACCACTATCAACAATCACATCACATAATTTACCTTCAGTCTTGCATCAGGTCCTAAACAAGTTACTCCTCTGACAAGGTTCATCCTTTGTACTGAGCAATGTTCACTGAAGCAACAAGTTCTCTGATTCAGGTTCATTCTGAATGTTCTCATTCATCACAATAGTTCTTCGGTCAACCTTCTTCTATGTACATTCAAAATAATGGTGTCCTTCCTCTCCATAGTTATAGCAAGTACCCTTAAAGATAACTCTACCTGTCTTCTTCTTTGGTTCCACATGTTTCTGTTCATCTTCTGCATCAGTTGGTTTCTCCTTCACTGAGTGATCAATCTTTTCTTTCCCTCAGGAGTTGCTAGGTGGTTTCCTCTTCAACTTATCTTCTACCTTTAGAGCATACTGATAAGCATCTTCCATAGAATCAATCTTTAGCATACCAAGCTCATCCTGAATATTGAATCTCAAACCATTCACATACCAAGCTACCTTTTCCTTACCAAGCTCTCAGTGTCTAGACCGAATAGTAAGTTTGTAGAATTCCTTGGTATAATCTTCAACAGACAAATCCTTCTGTTTCAGATTTTGCAACTTCTTAAACAAGTCAAGCTCATAATCAGCTAGTATGAACGTAGCTTACAACTTAGTCACCATCAATCTCCACTGATTGATCTTTGTTTCACCTTCATCTTCTCGGTCTCTATGTAGTTCCTTCCACCAAAGAGCAACATGTCCTTTCAACTTTGTATGTGCTAATGTCACCCAAAGAGGATCTTTAATTTCTTCCAACTCAAAGAAATCTTCAAGTTTACCAATCCAGTCAATCAGATTGTCGGGCTTCAAAGTACCAGAGAAAGTAGAAACTTCCATTCGATAATTACTAAACCGAGCAGCAGGTCTAGGCAACTGAGCAGTTCTATCTTCACCAGATCTGTCCCTCCAGTCATCACCACTAGATCCAGTAGTTTCAAATTCTTCAGTAGCTTCTTCATAGCCATCCTTAGTACCAACATTCTGAGGTATACCAGCAACAGTTCTCATGATCTCAGCGACCATATCATTCTTCATCAATTCTAACTCAGATCTGAAATCTGATTTCACCTTCTCTATGATCTGGGATTCAATAGTATCACAAAGATCTAAAATAACTCTAGGGTCCAATCTTCTTAGAGGCATCCTAAAAGATAAGAGAAAACCCTCTGCAACAAACCCTACCGACCACCTTGTGACAATTTCCAAGCTGCAACAAGTCATATCTCAACCTGCAATCTTGTAAACAACTAGGGCACAATTTAACAAGTTGAGTGCTTTGGGTCTATAATCAGATTGTGCACAATCTCTACTCTAACAAGATCAACTTTGCAAGATCAGCCTTGCTAGTTCAAGCTTCTGCTTCAACAAGATCAACTTTTGCTCCAACAGGAACAAAACTTCACTCTGATACCACCTTATGCAGTCAAGGATGGTGGATCTAATGAAGGACAATCCAAACCTTGCAGCCAAAAGAATTACATAGTGGATTACTCAACAATGCAACACAAGGTAATTATTTAACATTGATTTTCATTAACATGCTCAGCTGTAAGGCCTTCCAAGTTAGGGCCAATTATAATCAGAAAGCAATTATGCAAGATCCACAACTAGATCCAATACAAACTCAGCTAGTTCAGCTCTGAAGATAATTAGAAGCTGATGGAAACCCTAAGGTAGGTCTAAAATTGAGCTCGCAAGCCTCCAAGCAATCTCCTTATTCCCAAGTATGCAAACCCATAGCTCTGCTACAAATGACTATCAGATTACAATCTGATTTGTAAGAACATCAATAACTTTTCCACAACTTCACCAACTCTAGCTTCGCATCTGAATTCCAGGTTTGCTAAGTTTTCCAAGTTCTGATCTTCCAAAAATCTATCCCTAAACATCTACCCAAGCCCTCCTTAAATACTAATCATCAACCACAAGTCAGCTGGATGAAACCCTTAACTCCCCAAAACAATAATTAAATGCCATACAAGTTGGCTCACAAATGTATACAAACATTTAATTCTACATGTCGGCCCAAGACAATGGCTACCAAAAATTAATTCACCAAGTCAACTCAACAAATCACACAGAACTCTAGTCAGTAAGTTAGAACTATCAAGCGACAGTAAAATTACCGAGCATGCCAGGCATCGCCGAGCACCAGTATTGACTGAGCACCATAGGCATGACCGAGCAACACCTTTACCAAGTGCTAGGGACTACCGAGTTCCTTCAGTGACTGAGCTTCCTTCAATGACCAAGACCGTCAATCAAGGCTGCAACTGAGTAAAACTGATCAAAATACAAACACCCCATGCAGTTTATCGAGGACATAGAATGTCCCTGTCTTAACCTTGGATGCCCTTGCATTAGTTACCCTCTCCTACAAGATGCTCACGAGCGCTAGTTAGTGATGATAGTTCTAGCCTAGACAAATCTGAGGATTCCAAGGATCCCAAGGTCACCCCGTGGTATAAAGGAGGCTTCCTTTTTTCTGCATTCAAGGCCCCCAAAAGCACGGATAGTGTCTCACTCACCATGACTGAACAAGAGAAATATCGCCATTTGCAAGAACACTTTGAGCATAGAGGCAACCAAGCGTGCTTAGATAAAGAGCATAATAAAAACATAATGGATGCTGCTAGGTGCATGGCTTCAAGAGGAATGTCTCACGATCAACCTGAGACTAGCGGTTATGAACATAGACCTTTTTTTGGTACTAGTGGAAATTATGGTAACAAGATGCCACCAAGGTCCCCTCCAAGATGAATGTTTGCCACACCTTCTTCACCTCCTAGACCTCCTCCCTCTCATCATGAGGAAGAGGCCAATGATGACATTTCCAGTGAAGAAATTATGAGGTTTGAACAAGATGAGGCTTCCCAATGTTTGATGCATAAACTTTTAGACCGTAATGGAGACCAATACTTTCAATACATGACTTCTAGAGGATACAAGCTCCCTCTTGGTTATGATGTCCTCCAAATCATTCAAGAAAGAGTGCCAACTGAGTATGAAATCCTTAGAGAGGAATTACAAAGAATGAACCAGCGTCTTGCTCAACTTGCAATAGAAAAGGAACCTCCAAAGGTCTCTTTTGTAGAATCTATTTGTGCTCTTCCCTTTGATAGGAGTCTATACATGGCCCCATTTCCTAAGGATATTGAAGTTCCCAAATATTATAAGTATGATGGAAATGGTGATCCCCATGACCATGTACGTTATTTTTACACTCTTAGCATGGACTTCCTCCAAGAGGACACATTTCTACTATGGTTGTTCCCTAGGAGTTTAAGAGGAAAAGCTCTAGAATGGTTCACAAAATTGACACCTCCTCTCAAGACCTTTGATGAGTTGGCTAGGTGTTTCACTCAAAATTATTCATACAACATTCAACAACCTATTACCATGATAGATCTAAGTGCTCTCAAGAAAAATCAAGGTGAACCATTTGATACCTACTTGCAACATTGGAGGTTGTTATATTCTAGATATCCTCATCAACTACTCGAAAGGGAAAAGATCAACATCTTTGTCAACACTCTTGTACCTAAATTATATTACGATCTAAGGAAACAACTATTTTCCTCTTTCAATGACATGGTTGAAAGTGCATACTGTATTGAGGATGTTGCCATAAGGAAAGGGGATATTGTCATCAACAAAGATACTAGAAGTAATGGAAAGGACAAAAAGTGGGGTTGTAGATGTTCCTAAAGCTATAGAGTCTACTTTCCACCTCTCCAACGCTATCTACGTAGCTAAACAACAAGAGGTTGCCAACACTCAAAGTGCATCTAAACCTCAATATGCGGACAAACCCAAGAAGTCATATCAACGATGAGTATACACCAAGTTGGCTGAACCTTATGACATGATTCTTAAAACCTTGGTTGCCAATAAGTATCTTATGCTTCCTAATAATTCTCATCCCTTCAATCCACCAATTAAGCCTGATTTGTGGAGAGAGGATCATTTCTATGATTACCATAGAAATAAGGGACACAACATGGATAATTGTTTCAAGCTCAAAGATGCTATTCAAGATCTTATTGATGGAGGCATAGTTCTCACAGATGGATTGGTTAATAATTCTGATCATAAGGCCTTCAATACCCCTCTACCTGAGTATGAAAAGGGGGAGTCCTCTCAAGTGAACAAGAAAAATCATGATGCCAAGATCAATTATACATATACTAATGATGAGAGGGTGATCAACATGTTAGAGCCCGTTGAGAGTGTTTTCATGATGAGATCTCAAGGTAATAGGATGTCAATCATGATACACCTAAGTTGGTCTTGCAAACACTTGATGGTTTCTCTTCCCGAAGTGAGACACTAAATGTTGTTACTAGGGGGCAGGCCAAAATCATCCTTCAAACTACTCATGATCCCAAACAAGCATCATCTACTAAACAAGTGGCTCCTTCTCCCATATCTAGCTATGATCTTGTTCACCAATTGCAATGAAAACCAACTCAAATATCCATTTTCAAGTTGCTTGAGCTATCCCCCTTGCACAAAGAGATCCTTGGAAAGACTCTACACATAGTGAATATCCCTAGTAACATTGATCCAAATAGGTTCTAGGCTATAGTCAATCATATGACATCCCCTCATTATCTCTCATTTTCCACAGAGGATGACACATCCCTTAGTCACCCACATAATCTTGCTTTACATATTGAGGTCCAAGTCTACCATACTCGAGTCTGCCGAGTCCTGATAGACAATAGTGCAGGGTTGAATATTGTTTCCTTTCATGTTGTGAAATAGTTGGGATTGTCCAAATTTGCTATAGATCCTAGGCAGAAGATCACTATCAAAGCATATGATGAAGTGGAGAGGTCTTCAAAAGGTATTATTGTGCTACCTATCCGAGTAGGTCCAATTGCAAAAGATATTGTGTTTCAAGTATTAGACATCCCACTTGCATACAACATTCTTTTGGGTCATCCTTGGATCCATGACATGAAAGTTGTTCCTTCTACTTACCATCAATGTGTCAAATTCCCATACAATGGAGCTGAAATTGTGATTCTTGGGGACAATGATATTGCTATTAATACTCTCATTGCCACTGAAACATTTGTCTTGCACAATAAACCTTCTCATGATCCTAGTGCATCCCTTATTGCTGTTGAGCAAAAATTAAAAATGATGAGTATTGGTATTGGCGAATACACATTGGATTCTATTGCTGCTATGCCTACCTCTCCTAAGTCATATGGTAGACCTTCAGACAAGATGAAGCCTTCCGCTTCCACCATGACGGTCTTCTATACCTTTGTTCAAGCGTCCATACCATTAGAGATAGAAAAAGAAGAACAAGTTGTTAGAGATTGGATCTATAAAGAGGAAGAAGACAGTACGACAGTTGCTACTCCCATCTCCCCTAGATGCTATGGTAAAGGCTACACATTTTTGTAGCAAATGGGCTATCAAGGCCAAGGACCTTTAAGTAATAATCAACACTCTCTAGCTGAACCTTTGAGTCATACCGATGGTCGACACTCTAAGGATCCCGCAGGTCTAGGATATGGCGCCGAAGACGACCCCTTGAATGTTCCAGAAATGCTCCCATGATTAGTGACTTAGATAAAAATATGGATGAATCACCACTATACACTATGGTCCAAATGGGAGATGGTCTTCCTTCTACTTCACTCCTTTGGGGAGAAGAATGCATACCTAATGATGACAAAGCTGAAGCCTCTACGTCTAGAGATGATGTACCTAATGAATTTGACCCTAGAGATAGACAATGTAGAAATAGTATGTGATTACCAGAAAGAGGAGATCTCACACATAATGACATGGGTGCCTCTACTTCTAGGCATCCTAAACCTTCTTGGTGCAAACATCCCAGTAGAATTTCAATGACAAATTCAAATGAGTACGAATGGGACACTCTCAAAAGGATCTTCCATAGTGGATATGGAAGTTGATGTGATTCATACTTATAGTGCCCAACCTGATGTAGTTGATGAGTCTCATGTAGGGTCTAATGAGTTCAATCCACATATTGCTTTAGTGGACCATGTTGGTCCTTCTATGCCAAATCTAGATCTTGATACTCTTGGAGCCTACTCTATAGGCTCGACTTCTCTCATCACTAGAGACAATACCTATCGCATCAATAACCTTGAACCTATCACTTTGCTTCCTCTCATACACTTAGATCTCATAGATTGGTCTGCCCAGGATCAAAGACCTACATTGCCTTCCTTCCAAAATGACTATGAGATAGCTTGTTACCTCAATGTCGTTGAACCTGTCACCTCTTCCACTAGCGAACTAGAAACAAATATGATGGAATCATATATCAAGTACCTCAGTCATAAAATCAAAAGAAAAAAGAAATGGTCAGAAGGTGAAAACCACATTGTGGTGGTGTTTGAGCCTCAAAATAGTAAAAATAATGACGTATCTAAGGGTGAAAACCTCTTCGAGGCACCCGAGGATGAGGTACTTGGTAGTCTGCCCAGCTACTTCCAGGAAAGATCTTTAGTTCTGATAGAACCTACATAGCCAATCAACTTAGGGACAAAGGAGTCTCCTAAGATAATCCATGTAGCTCAATCCCTCTTGACAGAGGAGAAAGAACAATTTAACACATTTTTTTAGGAGAAAAATATCAACTTTGCATGGACATATTTAGACATGCCTGGTTTGGATACTGAGCTTATTATGCATCACCTCTCTATTGCTCCCGAGGTAAAACCTATCCAATAGAAACTCAAAAAGATGCATCCTCATGTGGCATTATTGGTTAAGGCTGAACTTGAGAAGCTTCTAAAAGCTAACTTCATAAGAGCTATTGATTATGCTAAATGGATTTCCAATATTGTTCCTATTTCCAAACATGACAAGTCCATTCACGTATGCACTGACTTCAGAGATCTAAACATAGCATGCCCTAAGGATGATTTTCCACTTCCAAACATCGATATGATAGTGGACATGACAACGGGCTATAAAATGTATTCCCTTATGGATGGCTTCTCTAGATATAATTAGATCAAAATCGCCCCTAAAGACCAAGAGAAGACAACTTTCACATGCGCATGGGGTACCTTCTATTGGAATGTCATGCCATTTGGTCTTAAGAATGTCGGTGCAACCTATCAAAGAGCTATGACTACCATATTCCATGATATGATGCATAAAAACATGGAAGACTATGTTGATGACACACTTGCTAAATCACAACTTAGAAACACTCATTTATTTGATTTGAGTTTGATATTGGACCGTATGGAATGATTTCAACTTAGATTGAATCCTAAGAAATGTGCTTTTGGTGTCACTTCTGGGAAACTACTAGGCTATATCATATCAGCAAAAGGAATAGAGGTAGACCCGAAAAAGGTGTAAGCTATCATGGAGATGCCACCTCCTCACAACATAAAATAATTAAGGGGTCTCCAAGGCCATCTCCAATCTATTAGGTTGTTCATTTCTCAATTAGCTGATAGGGATCAACCTTTTAATAAGAATTTGCATAAAGGGGCTACTTGCATATGGAATGAGTGTCAAAAGAACTTGGAGCAAATCAAGGATTACCTAGCAAAACCTCCTATTCTTATGCTGCCTATCCAAGGGAAACCTTTGATACTCTACATATCTGCTACAATGAATTCTTTAGGGGCTCTCCTTGCAAAGCAAGATGATATAGGTAAAGAATGAGCTATCTATTACATCAATCACACCTTCCTTGCTTATGAGGTAAATTATACCAGCATCGAAAAAGCTTGTCTAGTAGTAGTGTTTGCATCCCAAAAACTCAGGCATTACATGCTCGCACATAGTATGCAGCTGATCACCAAAATTGATCCTTTAAAGTACCTCTTGAGTAAAGCTACGCTTATCAGATGACTTTCCAAATGGATGCTAATTCTTTTAGAATTTGATATTCAGTATGTCGAAAGGAAAGCCATTAAAGTACAAGCAATCACAGATCAATTGGCCAAATTTCCCATGACTGATGATGCTCCTCTTCAAATAGACTTCCTAGATGCTTCGATCATGATTGTCACAGGGTGTACGTGGAAAATGTTCTTTGATGGTTCTCATACATAGAATGGGGTTGGCGCTAGAATCTTATTTGTTACACCTCATGGATACATGATTCCTAAATCCTATAAGCTTCTCTTTCCATGCACCAATAATATAGCTGAATATGAAGCCCTTCTCAATGGTATTAAGCTTGCCCTAGAATGGAGGATTACAGAATTACATATATTTGGAGATTCATAGCTTGTCATAAATCAAGTAAACAATGATTACCAGACAAAGGATGACAAGTTGATTCCTTACAAGAAGCTGATAGACTCGCTTAGGAATTATTTCATATCTATTACATTCCAACAAATTCCTAGAGTTGAGATCAAGGCTATTGATGCCATGGCTACTTTGGCATCCATTCTACAATTGGAAGATCATGAGTCATGCTTTGAGTTCTTGGTGGAAGAGTTACATCATCCCGCTTATGATTCCCTTGAGGACTGTGTCATTTACACTATGGTCAGTCATGATTCATCCTGCTATGATACTATATTTTCCTATCTCCGAGATCAGATTATTCCTAAAAATCTAATGCACAATGAGAAACACCAACTCATCCGCAATGCCTCACATTTTACCGTTGTCTTTGGTGACTTGTATAGGAAGGGTCTAGATGGAACTCTCCTTAGGTGTCTAGAAATAGAGGAGTCAGAAAAAGTGCTAGCTAAAGTACACGATGGCATATGTGGTCCACACTCTAATGGTCTTGTGTTAGCTCAAAAATTGCTTAGGGCTGGTTACTATTGGCCTACTATGCAAGCTGATGCTGTTCGATATGCCAAGTCCTGCAAGAAATGTCAACTACATGGGAATCTCATTTATGCTATTGGACATGATCTTATTCCCTCTGTTACATACTAGCCATTTCAGCAATGGGCCTTTGACTTGGTAGGCAAGATTCATCCTAGTTCTTCAAGTGGGCATAAGTTCATTATTACAGCTATTGAATATTTTACCAAATGGGTTGAAGCTGTCCCACTGTTTGCAGCTATGGGAAAACATGTTGCCTTGTTTATCTTGAATCACATCATTTACCACTATGGTATTCCTTCTTCCATAGTCATGGATAATGGCGGCCAATTCAAGAATAAAGACCTGAAGCAATTGTGCAAAAAATTCAAAATTAAACAATATTGGTCTTCTATTTACTACCCTCAAGGGAACGACCAAGCTGAGGCATCGAATAAAACATTGCTGAAAATCCTTCATCGAACAATGCAAAAATTAGGCAAGGATTGGCATCTACAGATCAATCTTGCACTATGGGCTTATAGAACTTCTATTCACACTCCTATAGGTGCCACACCTTTTTCCTTGGTCTATGGTTATGAGGTTTTCTGACCACTAGAGGTTGAAATATCATCACTGAGAGTCTCTCTACATGGTTTGATTATCAATAAAGACCATAGGGCCATGAGAGTCCATGAGCTTACTACTTTGGAGGAATGCCGCAAGGCCACCTTTGATCACATGCACACTTATCAAAAGACAATGTCTGCTGCCTATAATAAGAAGGTTCATCCTAGAGAGTTCCAAGTGGGTGCATTAGTCCTAAGAGAAAATCCTAAGAATTAGCAGAATAGAGAGCAGAAAGGCAAGTTTGAGCAGAATTGGTTAGGGCCTTACATCATCATGACAACATTTGGGTTCAGGGCCTATCAGTTATCTACACCTGAGGGAGAAGAGCTTGCCGAACCTATTAATGTTTTACATCTGAAGAAGTTCTATGCCTAAGGTTCTTGAGCTCTTTGTATATATCTTATCGATCCTCAAAAAATCCAAAAAAATCCATATATGATGCTGAAAAAATCCTAAAAAGCACATAAAGTCCTGCAAAAAGAGCATCCTAGTGAAAACCTAGCAATAGGCGCTTTGATGTCTCACCAAAAAAATTATATATTCCAAAAATTCAAAAAAATAGAAAAAGTGCCTTGGTGAAAACCTGGAAACAGGCACTACTTGGGACCCTTGCACCTATGTCTATTAGTCTTGCATGGCACTCTTTCACTCCACTTCTCGCTTTGTCTCTCCTAGCCTAGAATTGACTCTTGTCTTAGTCTAGGGGGCATACATTGTTTTATCTTATCTTGGGTCTCTTTGTGCGGTGAGGTTTCTTGGGCAACTTGGTTCAAACAGTGTTTCTCAACACTTCCCAACTATGTTTTTCAACACTTCCCTAGCGTCAAGTGTTTCTCAACACTTATTAGATATCCTACCTGCAGTCTCGAATGATACGATATTTCTCACCGACAGGTGCGATACTCAAAGTTTGATTCTATGGCCTACACACATGCACTTAAACACTTGACTCGCTGAGACTTGTTTGACTTTATTTCTTTGTGCGTTGTCCATGATGATTTATTTTGATGAGTATATCTTGTTGACCCAGCTGTCATGAGCATTTATGCTTGTTACACTTGACACTGAGGATATACAATGTATTATCCTTGACTATTTTCCGCAAGTGCATGCTTTTAGTCATCTTGAATTTCTTGTGTCTTGATGCGAGCATAATCTTGCTATACTAACCTTAGGGAACCTCACTACACTAGTCATCTTGACCTACATGTCTTTGATGCTTAGGTGGAATTCCCACAAACCTATCTGATACAGATCATATTCATATACCCATAGTTATACTAGTGCATATTGTATGATCATGCAACGCTACCAATAAAGCTCAATGATGATTATTAGAGTCTAACAACTTTGTAACCTTGCAAGTAAACCACTTTTCATAGTAGCTTGCACTCTTAGGTTCATGTTAGTTTTGCATCTTGCATATGGAGAGAGCTCTCCTTTCATCTTTCACAAACTTGTCAATCAACTGCACTCGCCTTTCGCTTCTTCTCGATCATGTCTTTTGCTTCTTGTCTTTCATATCACATCCTTTTCTATTCCTGTCATCACAAGGGGTTAATCTTATCATCATATATAAAAAAAGATCATTTTCAAAAACATGAGTCTATATCATAACATGAGAACTAAACATACATCCATGAGAGAAACTATACATGAGCATTTATAAGCATATATCATAAATTTGAGCAATATAACAAGACAATAATACTGAAACATCCATCATAATGAGACAAGTACACAAGATATATCATAATCTAGTCATCTCATATATATATATATATATATATATATATATATATATATATATATATATATATATATATATATATATATATATATATATATATATCATGATACAAATACAATGTGAGATCCAAAATCTAGATACAGTCTCAAGACATGTATGTACATCAAAACCCTAAACCTAGGATTGACTCTCCCCCTCATGTGGAGGAGGTGCTGGTGGAACTTGTGGTCCTATCCCATCAGCTGGCATGTCTGACCTCCCTGCCCTCTTAGAGTAGAGTGGCAATCGCTAACCCACGGGCATGAATGCTATGTATAAACCATGGTACTATGTCGCTCATGCTGCCTCCCTCTGAATCTCTGCAACATCATCTTGTGATACTCTCTCCTACCGCTCTATCTCGGCCTGCACATCCATGAGCTACTGATCATGAATAGAGATCATGGTCCTTGACTACTGCTCCTCAGCGTCTAAGGCCCAGATCTTAGCTTGGAGATCCTCTCCTCCTCTGGCTGTAGGTTGCTCCCATCCTACGTCAACCCGTCAATGAACTAGTCTTGCCTCCTCCTCCTCCTCCTCACTCTCCTCCGCCTATCAGCGTGACCATCTACAACCACCCAATTGGGACCCCTAGCATACTGCTACTCTCCCTCCACCTCCCCCTCCTCCATCATCTCCATCCTCACCTGGTGCCTATGGCTATGCATATGGGACTATAAACCTCAGGAATGGATGTCTCCAATGTTCTGCTATGTATGTCATGTCTGTCCCTGCATCTACCATGTCCAACAAGTAGTCCCATGGCTCCCATCACAACCCCTTTGTCTCCTATGTTACTTGCTAGTAATCCAGCATCGACAACCATCCCAGTGCCTCATCCTCCCATGCCCTAGCATATGTGGTGGTTTCTACTGCTACTCTCTGCTGCCTACCAAACTGCCTCCACACTCAGGTGATCACAAAATGCTCCACAATATTTGCATGCCTACCTAGTAATGGTCAGCTGCATAACATGTACCTGAGCTCCTGATCCCTATCACTCCACTGCTCATACGACCTGTATGGTCTCCACTCAAATGTTGTCAGCTCATCTAACAGCCACCTATAATATGTAATATCTCCACTATGTGGCTATGTGATGAATCTGGTATATCGGTATATATAGGGAGTCCTTCACTCCTGAGGCTGTACTTGTGGTCGCACAACAACTATGTGATCCCATGCCCATATCTACGCTAGGACGGCCCCACATGCCCATGATCAGCTATCCCTATATATGATCTCATGCAGCTCATGATACATATCTACAAGGATCACTGGTCCCCATGCCATCCATCTAGGTCGCACTACCAGGTCTACAACCAGTCTCGCCCAGCCCAGTGGGAACCCTCTCTGACTCCAGTCAGTGATCAGAGCCTGTGCTACTATGGAGCACACAATGCATGGCACTGGATAGTCCTGACTGTACTTCTCTATCAAAAGGTCCCAACTGAGATGTCTATCTATGATGGTAACATCCTGGAAGAGGTCCTAAATGGCCTGCCTCCCATTTATGGGAGTTTGATCATAGTATACCTGTGCCAACAAAAAATCATGTCAGTTTTTATCACATGGAAACATTACATTAATGGACATCTATAAACATGATTATGCTCACTGCATCTCCATGGCTTAGTACACGAAGGATCTAGTAGACATCCTCAAGTGTGATAGACACCTCTTTGGTTGGCAAGTGAAAGGTGTTATACTCACTATGCCACCTCTCTACTAGTGCTATTAGTAACCTATGGTTTGCTCGTATATGGGGCATCTCCAACAGGTAGCCAAAACCCATCCAAGTCAAAGCCACTCTACTTGGATCATCTAGATCCTAGACATAGTGCAACCCAACCACCCTCGGTGCTCTAATGATGATCACCAGCAGAACCTCCTGCAAACCATAAACTTGCAAACCTGATGTCAGAACATGTCATGATAGATGTCCAAATCAGTACAAGTAATCTCAAAAGAAAAAAATTGTCTCTACATATGTTATATTGCTCAAATTAAAGTCATGCGATACTTCTTATTATACTGGTGCGAAATTGTCTACTAATATTTTATTGTGCGATACTTTCTTGTATAGTGGTGCGATACTTTTGATTCATGTGATAGTTCACACTGTGTTGCACGACACTTCATCTAGGCTTGTGCGATACTTTCTTGGATGACCGTGCGACACTTTGTGGCCCCACGAAGTATCGCACAATACATTATACAATAGGTGTGCGATACTTTTAAAGTATCGTATGATGTTTCGCAAAAGCATAATTTATAATTGAAAAAAACATGTTTTAAATGCAATAAATGCCTCAAACGGCTATTTTTTATGAAAACTTATCGGGGCACCATACTAAGGAGGTCGGTTGTGCAACCGACCACACTTGAATCAATGTGTGTGAATGTGAATGCCTACCTGCTGAGCCATAGTCTCTCTCAGATCTCTCAAAGTTCTCCAAATTCACATAAGACAAATGAATTTGAAAATGACCTTTTTACCCCTTATATAGCATTTTGACCTAATAGGGCATTTTGACCTAATTTTCAAAACATCTTAGAATTTCATGAAAATTGCTCCCCTAGCTAATTTCAATGTCCTGGATCCATTTTCGGGATCCAAATCAAAATTTGAGTTCATCTTGATGGTCAAAATCACATTTCAAAATTTCTCCTTCTTCTGCATAGTTGGCTGACCATTTCAGGCCTGGTCCTTCAATCTTCACTGTGGCATCTTCATTTCTTCATCTCCATCTCTCTCACCCTTCTAGTCTTTCATTCATTTCCTTCACTTCATCTCTCTGAGATTTTGACTTTATCTTTATCCTATATCTTTCTCAATTAAACCTAGTCAAACTGGGGCATATTTTCACTGCTTGATGGTTATTCTATTATCTTTCATCTTCGATTATGATTTCTTGTGATTTGATCATGTTGCTCTCATCTTGCTTCTACATTCCCTCTACCTCATTTTGATTTTGATCCCGAGGGGGCAGACATATTCTATCAGCTATTTTCCAGAGCATATGCTTGACCATTCCATTTTCTCTGATTGATCTATTGTGCTTGACATGTTAGTTCTCATCTCGAGTTTTGATATTATCCATCTCTCTCCTAAGTGTTCAGTACTGTTGCTACCAAGCTGACCATGCAGGATTTGCTATCTCTTTGCACTTCATTCTTTGGAGTTAGATCTCTATCTATTGCCTTCTTGGATGATCTATTCTTTGACGTAATGTGTTCCTAGATCGATCACACATTAGTCAAAGAGGGGCAAATGTAATCACCCAAAAATGGTCATCTAGACTATTAGCCCTTTTCTAGCATTATTTGCTAAACCTATCAATTGCTTATTCTTGATCAAATCCTAATTCTATCGTTTATTCAATTATATTCTATGGATTAACCATTTTATCCTAAGTCTTTATTTAATTAAAAGGAATTCCCTCCCCTTTTTATTAAATAAAAAGCCCCACTTACTTTTATCCTAAGGTGCACAAATAAAGCATTATTCCTATTTAATAAATAAGAAGAAAGGCTTTTTTGTCTCACATGGGGTACAAAAGTCAACACTTCTTTCTCATTAGAGGAGACTTGTGCACAAGGATTTCTCCCACTTTCAAAATCCACCCTTGATCAAATCTTTTGCCTCTTAATCTCCATGGTCCATTTATCTTTAAAAGGAGAGCTCTCTTCTCATTCTAGGATCCCACTTCTTGATACCAATGTTATGCTGCAGGTTTCCTTGGTGCTATTGGAGCTTTTGAAGAGCTTGTTTCATTTTAGTCCTCATATTTGCATTGTAGCTTAGCTCTCATGGAATTCTTAGCTTAATTTATTTTCATGCTTTAGCTTAGTTCACATAGTTTAATTAGTAATGGCTTGTAACACTCTCATTTTCATAGTTTAGTTGCATTCTTGCATGTTCATTCTAGCATAGCTTGCATTATATTTTCATTGTGATTCTTAAAGATATTGGAATTCTCGCCCTTGTCTCTTTGAATCTCCCATTGCATGGTTTACTAACAAGGTTGCATGCTTAATAGCTCTAGCTGAGAGCCCTCTAAACACCCTTGCACTCCATGCCTAGGGAGCTTTAGGTCACTTTTCAAGGTTTCCAATCCATGGATGCTCTTGAAATCAATGGCTTAGAGAAGTGCACATTTTGAGTGTACAACCCTATCCCATTGTTTTTATTTGATATCATTAATTGGTACAATATTTTTCCTTTCATTCCATTTCTTTTACTATATTCAAGGTACGCAACTTTAGTTAATTTTTCTATCTAATAATTTTGTGTTTTTTCTTAAAAGGTGGAACTTACAAGAAAAAAATTTAAAAGAACAACTCATAAAAGATTTAGAGCATGAGTTTGGTAGTAACATTTTTTAGGAGAAGAAAAATTTAGAAAAAGCTGCCAAACATCTTAAGACTGTGAGGGACTCATATAGAAGGATTCTTGTCTAGAACCCAAAGTATGAGCGTCCTCCCTTTATTTCAGTGAGGCATTGGAATAAATTAATTTTGGATGCAAAGGAGTAAGGGGATACTCAAAGAGGAATTACACCACCAAATGAGAAAATAAGGTATGTGATAGTATTAACTAGTAGAATGTAATTATGCACTAATTAGTGATCTTTATATCTATATAATGTAACATATTTCAAACTTTTCATAGGTTGCAGGACACATCAAAGGCAACAAAGGCCAGACTTCAAAATATTGGGTAGCACAAACTTGGCTCTGGTGGTTATTCAAAAATTCAAGCACGAATTGTAAGTAGCGGTAAATGAAATTCTGGATCAAATTTTTTATAAATTACAAATAATTTTGTTTAATAAAAAAATGCAGGGCTCATAATTTAATTTAGAGGCCACGAATGAACACAAAAAAATTGCCTTCAAGGAAGGCTATCAAGCTGTGGCTGAACACCTATGCCAAGCTTCCACTAGCCCAACCCAAGAGTCTCCTGCATCGATTGAACATGTAAATATGCCAAATGAAAAATATTTGAAATTGAATACTTGAGAAACAATCTATTTGATGTTAATTTCGAACATAAATTGACTTTTTGTTTTTAAAAAGAAAATAATGATAACAATGCGCATGACATTGCAATGTAGCCTCATAATCCTAACATAGAACCTATGCCACATGACGAAGGCCCTGATGTGCATCACAATGTCGATGGAGGTGTTCATTTGCTATTGAAAATTAATTATGTAATTATTCATACAATTTAACATCTTAAATTGAAATTGGTGTAACCTTTTTTGTGTATATTTTAGAGCATACAGAACATCATGCTGAATGAGTGGAGGATGTTCAGAGTGATCACCATGTTGACTTTGGGGATGACAAAAATGTTATTGTAGATGATGTGGCATAGTTAGGTAAAGAAAATCTATGTTTTGTTCTTTTAAATTTCTTTTTTGATTTATAGTTCTTTTAATTAATGAAATACTTGTAACACATCTAATATAAAATGGTGTGAATTTAACCCATGTAGTTGTTATTGCAGTGGACCCCCCTTTGGCGCAACAACCTTATGTTCTTGTATACATGAGGAGGAGACATGTGTTGAGATCAGAAGCAGTAGAGGAGGGGAGTGATGAGGATATTGATGCTCTGCTTAACTGTTACCTTAAAAAACTGAGCAAGAAACAAAAAAAGAAATGATTGTAATTAACATTTTTTGCTAATGAAAGAACGTTGTCTTAATGAATGTAATTTTTTACTAGTAAATGTTGATGAATGATGTGTTAATGAATTATTCATGAATGTTGTGTGTTGATGAATTTTATGTGTTAATGTATGTTATGTGATTATAATGATTGAATGTTATATTTCAAAAATGGATGAATGAATGTTATTAGATGTTAATGGGGAATTTATAGTGATGTTAGGGGGGGGAGGGGCCAAATGAGCTTCCACCTTCACCTGGTTGGACTTTTTAAGTAAAGAATATTAAACTATTCTCAAAACCAAGTGAAGCTCAAACTAAACCAATGACGTAGATTCAATGGTAAAAAACACCTACTAGTCCTATTCCACATGGTTTGATACCCCTTTTGATGTAGAGGAATCCCTCAACCTCACTCTAATAAGTCAATATATTGTTGTACTAGTTCTTTTCCCAAGGTCTTCACTAAATTCCATTACCTTCAATGCAGATCCAATGGCCAGACACTCTCATAAGTCATATTCCTCAAGGACAAGTACCCCTCCCTAGGTACACTCAAGTCCTATTCTCTTTGCATACAATTATTATCATTCATTCAATAAGATAGTATCATTTTGATGCTAACTTGTCATCATTAACTAATGGGTTATTGTCGATTTCTCTTTGCTATCATTCTAGATCACTATTTTTTGGTCTCATAGTTTATTATATTTGAGAAGACTTATTGGGTGCTTTTTCTTAGTTCCTTTATCTTTGTTCTTGAATATCCTATGTCTTGTTTTGGGGCTGTTTGATTTTTGAAGTAGGATATTTTGTTTCATTGTAAGTTTATTTGAATTGTTGTTTAAATAGTATAATTTAAGTTTTGATTTTTTCGGGTGATTCATTATGAAGTATATTAATAGGTGGGTTCTATTAGAGAAGTCAATGTGATTTCAAAAGAGCCATTTAAACAACTAAAAGCTTTAAATGTGTTGTTTAAGCTTACTCGACATGTGATACTCTATTTTATCCGAGTTTGTTTAGGTGGTCCGCCCTGTTTCCCATCTTTTAATAATAGTTTGTAAATGTATAACAGTATTTTATTTCATAGTTTGTAAATGTATAACACTATTTTATTTCACTTTCAGATGAATCATCTAAATAAGTCAAAATTTCAATTGTACTATTTAAGCTTATTCCATGTGTGATATTCTTATTTTGTAAGATTGTCTCCATAATTCAATTTGTTTCACCATAATTTTCTAATAAAATATCAATGTGATAATGTATAGCACCAGTTCTTTATCTTTTTTAAATTCTTTAAGATAAAATTCTTATAGAAACACCATTATAATGATAACATCTTTCCATAATCTATAGAGGTGTAAGTAGCTATTTCTAGATTCTATTGTATTTGAGTTTTTTATCATGAATATTTATCATCACATCTTGATACTAGATTACATAATGTAATATGAAATATTGATAAAAAAAGTTCAAACATAATTTAATTCAAAAATAGCTCATCACAATAGCATTATAACTTAAGCTTTGATAGTGTTTAGTAATTATCTATCATAGATACATGTAGGGCACAGTTTTGGGGGCATAAGTTTGGCATATGCATTAGAATTTTTCCCAGAAAAGATAGCAGTGGCAGTGTATGTGACTGTTGCCATGATTCATAGTGGAGATCATCTTCAAGAGGAGTTCAAACTTGTAAGATCTCAGTCTCTATTTATTTGCTTTGTTTTGAAAGATATTAATCAACGTTTCTATCTTTTTCAAAGAGTCTAATGTTTCTATGCAGCTCCAAGAGGATGAAGAAATTTAAAAATGGCTTATATACAAGTTTGGAGATGGCCCTAAACAAATCCCTACCTCGCTATCCATTCCCACTACATTACAAAAGTATCTCTTCTATGGAACAAGCCCCCCAGCTGTAAGAACAAGCTCATGATTTTCTCAAATGTTTCAATATAGATTGGTACTCTTGTATTGAATAGTAAAAGAATTCATAGATGATATAAAATCTTTTATAGAATAATGATTTCTGCTATCAAATAGCAAAAGAAATTTTAGATGATATAAATTTTTTATAGAAAAATATTTTTCTTATATTGAATAGTAAAATGAATTCATAGATGATATAAAATCTTTCACGGACAAATGATTTCTTGTATCAAATAGTAAAATAAAATTGTAGATATAAATTTTTTTGCACAAAATTAATTCTTATATATAAGAGTAAATGACTCTCAACCCCATACCATGATTGCAATGAGTACTCAATTAGTCAGCAAGATAAATTCTCACATCAAACATCCTCATAAGGATTCACTATCTAGGCTTCTCCCAATGCACCTAGAGCCTCCAATGTGTCAAATCTTCAAAATAGTCTTCCACCCTTGTTCTAACACCTTAGAACACCTTAACATGGTCCATATGTCATGTTCCACTAGCCCTCCAAGTCTGGTCAAGTCATCTTCCACACAACTCACACCATTAGCCCTTTAGGCTTGTAGCCTTAACTAGTCACAAATCTGCCGTTTTCTCCCAATCTTCCCAAACAACTCAAGGAAATATTTACTATTTTAGATACTCTTTTGGGTTTTATAAATCCTACCCAAACCCTAGGATATGTTCCTTTGGACCATCTACCAGATCCAATATCCTAGTAGCAACCAACTAGGCCTAATTTACTCCATTAACAAAGAAAATCATAGAGGTATTCACTCCGCTACCTCCCAACCAAGGAAAAGTCCCTCCTAAGGTCTAAAAACATTAGATTTACAAGGTTCTAAGCCCTCACCACTTACCTATACTCCTAGACACCAAACCATTGCCTCTAGAGTCATTCAACTAGGGCCTGTTGAAAAGAACCCTTACAACCTCCTCCAGAACAAACTAGTTGATCCAATACATCCACTTGGGCCCCAACATAAAAAATCCATCATAAAAATCATCTACCATTAAGGCATACACTCCCCAAGTGACTAGTGTCAAAACATGGCACTCTCCAATCAACATCCTTCCACCTTTATGTGGCTCCACCAACCCATTTCTCCTTATGCCTACACAAAACACTAATATACAAGGATATATTAAAACATTGACTCCTCCCACCAATTACATTTTTCACAGGGGGTGGGAGAGTCAATCCATTAAGGAGACTACAATCCCACTCACTGTCTATAATCACAAACACAAGCACAGTCAGGGACACCAGTAAATTCCCTAGCCTTTTTACTGATTGAAACAATGAAATAAGTGTATGAACATGTAAGTAAAACACAAGGCAAATATTTTACATCATTTCCACTCAAAACCTAGAACTCATCATTACATTTATATATGAGGCTACCAAATATTAGGCTAAAATTTACTAGTGAGAGGTGATTCATTACAATATTTTGTATACTTTCAAGTAATGTGCCTCCCATACTTCTATTATGATCAATTTCTTAGTAAGATGTCCCATAAAACTTGTGTGATCACACCCTTACACGATCTTATTAATTAACTCATAAGTTTCTATCAAATTCCTTTAATTATTTGAATAGGTGTTTCCTGAAAAAATATTAAAATGTAAGCCTAAGACATCCATCACTCGAATGCAATGCACACAAAAGGAATGAGAGCCAATTAAGGATCATATATTTAAACTTCAATATTTTGATAGTAATAGAGTGTATCCATCATTGGATGATGAGATTCAACATAATATATGAATGGTTTACTTCCATTATTTGACACTAAAGTGTATTATATATCTCATTGATCATTTTCATATTTATGTTTTATGTATGTAAGTGGGATAATTCCTTATTAGAAGAACCCCTTTTATATTAATGTATTTATACCACATACTTCTATTTCAATGTGTTAACATCATTACCCAATTTAAAATATTAAGATACTAAGGATATACTTTATGTCATTCATGATGATCATGATATAATTTCTATATAAAAGAACTTAAGAAAATTACTATATTAAAGTTGATTGTATTTTTATGATATTAAAACAAATTTTAAAACATAGTCTCATAGTTCCCTAGTTGACCATTTGATATACTAAGGGTGAGGGGGGGGGGGGGGGGGGGGGGGTGGTGAATGAATATATCCTTAAAATTCCAAATGTCTTTAAACAACCATCCACATTATATAATTTAAGACTGTAAGTAGATAAAAGCATGAAGAATTAAATATAACACATGAAACCAATATTTTACGTAGAAACCCCAAAATGGGTAAAACCATAGAGAGGATTAACTCTCAATATATTATAATTGATTATAAAATATTAGAGAAGCTCACTACGCTTATAAGGCTTACTACCAAAAAGAACTCATTGTCTAGATACACAAAGTGAACTCATATAGTTGCATCTTACACATGAATGAAATACAGTTCAAATGAGGTTCAATATAGAGAGTTTGCACACTTCATATAATCTTCTTAGTTTCCATAGATTACAACATATTATCTTTTCTAAGATAATATATATTTTGTGTGTTTAAAATGGTGTGGAAGATGTTCATATATCCTGATCCCTGAATGTAGTATATCTTCCCTAAAAAGAATTGTTCCTAAAATGAGTCACCATCAACAAAAGTTTCCATATGTTATCATATAGTTCCACTACACATGTTTCCTTGACCAAGTCGGCCCAAAAAAGTACTTAACTCCACAAAATATGAAATCATATGATTTACCAAATCCTTATCCTTGACCCAAAATTGTAGATCCATGAACATCCCAAAGACAAAGTGTGGTTGCATAAACTGACTTGCCCTATTTTTGGATAACAAAATGTTTTCCAAAAGAAACATTCTAGAGCCATATCTTTACCGCCAAATAAGGATAGTATATATACTCTTGAGTGTACAAACTTCATATTCATATACTCCTATTTCCAAAACCTTATGATCATATTGATGCATGCAAAGAAGTACAGAGAAACACTTAGACCTATTTTCTATTAAACTATTAGAGGAAACCAATGAAATCAATGACAACATTCCAACAACCCTCCCTTTTCCTTTATGTATTTTAATCCTCTAGATATGAACTCTTGTATGTCCATACCTATTTTTTGGTGTACTCTTGTCACTTTATGTAATTCTATGTGCTCATTGTATATTATATGGATATATGGTGTTTGACCAAGTGGACCATGTTGTATTGTTGTCTTCACGGTGATTTGGATTACGCTATTGCATTAGCATGTAATTAGCTTTGATTTTAGATAGACTCAATGTATGGTTACTTTATGAATATTTTCAATTCATCCTCTTTTATTGGTATTGTTAGTGATTTCATGTGTACTATGATGTGGTATCTATGATTATATGTATTTTAGTATCATGAATTCAATGTGTCATGTTATGTTGTTTACATGTTGCAAGTAATTCATTTTTTAGATTTATTATATCTTTGTTAATTATGATTAGATGATGATGCTTAAAATCACAGTTCAGATGAGATAGTAATCATGATGTTAAATGTGGATATATGCTACTTAATGTTAATTTATGATATGCATTAACTATATAGATGATGATTTTAGGTGAGAAGGGGTGGTGCTGTATAATTCATAATATGATGTCATGGTAACAATATTGATGTCATGGTAATAATATGATGTCATATCATTGATAATATATTAATAGATTAATAATATATATTATTATTTAAAAAAAAAATTGAATATATCATTGATTTTTTGACCAAAAAGACTGTATAGTTCGATGTCCATGCTATACACTTGACGTATCTAGTAGTCGATGGTTCAACCAAAAAGCGTATCCAATTTGACACCTATGATATACACTCGATGTATTCACTAGTCGACAATTCAACCAATTGTGGTAAAAATGATCAAAGATATGTCAAATATTTGACCAATGGTAGTCGAAAATGATCAAAGATTTGTTGGTCATTCTTCAACACCCCTTTGGTTATTTCGACATTGGATTAGTCAAGATTTCAACCACTAGGTGAGTCAAATATTCAACAATAATTTAATGGGTTGAATAATCGACGAAGAAAGTTTGACAACAATAATGGTCGTTTGGTCAACCAATGTGCATCAAAAAATTGACTAATGCGTGTCGAAAATTAGGCTAAAATTTACTAGTGTTAAGGAAAGCCATAATGGTAATATCATGTAAAGTGATATTTAAAATTAATCATAATGGTTGATAATACATGTGGTAATATCTTCATCAAATATGGATGTATCCATTGTGACATGACCTAAAATGGATTCCTCCTTAGCTAAGAGAGAGTGTTGAAGATAGTGTCAGGAGGACGAACTGCAAGTTATCAAGAAGGATTCCTCCTTAGCTAAGAGGGAGTGTTGATGTTATTGTAGCTATGGTTGGATTCCTTTAGGCCGACACAGATAACATAAAGGTTGTGATAATATAATTATTGTAAAGATAATAATA
This sequence comes from Chamaecyparis obtusa, assembly GCA_027943335.1. Lineage (NCBI taxonomy): Eukaryota > Viridiplantae > Streptophyta > Pinopsida > Cupressales > Cupressaceae > Chamaecyparis > Chamaecyparis obtusa. The sequence goes on along the minus strand of BSBK01003968.1, from coordinate 9,409 downwards.
ATTATATTATATATTAAATTAAAAATATAATTATTATATTATAATATAATATAATAAATATATATTTATAAAAATTAAATCATTATATATTAACTTATATATATTATAAAAATTAAATTAAAAATCCATAATGGTGATATTTATGAAAAACTATAATGGTAATATCACCTGGCAGCCTCATCCCTGGTGAAGTTTGGAAAATCTTCACAAATTTTCTATCTAGACTCACCACCACATGCGTTGGTCAAAGAACCTCTTTTCGTGACACCCAAACCCCCACCACCCAACACTGGTTCCACAACCACCTTCCTTTTCTTAGTCTCCTAGAGAAGACTAACATCAACACCGACTGCAAAACCTTCACAAGCCACCCCACCAGCCACTAGGGGATGCCTAAATTTCCCTTCACTTAAGCCACACCCACCCGCTTTAGTTTGTCTATGCACTAAGGTCACACCATTTGGGCCAACTAGAGTCAAAGACTTGCAAGAGGTAGTCTTCTGCATCCAACTCCTTACACCCTCCGCCTCAGATTTCTCCATGTCAATCTTCTTCAGAAAACCTAGTAACTCCTGCCAACCTTGCCCCACCTGTGGAAAATGCGAGTCCATTGGGTGGTTCAACAACCATAGAACCAATGTTGCAACTCCCCATCACCACCTCCCACTAAACGCCATCGACCATCATCCATATGAATCTCGCTCCCAATTTCCGCTCTCTACACAATTGGAGCCAAACCTCCCACTCATTTCGGGACCAAGCACCTCCATAAAACTTGTAGCACCTCCTACATGGATTCACCCACCATCAACGCCAAACCACAAAAAAAGATGCGATGTCCAAGTTTATGCGTGACCTAAGCTCAAAATTTAGAAATTCGTCCCCAAACATTTTACAAACTGCACACCAAAACTCTAGATGATCAAACTTAAAAACATGCCTCATTCTTGTAATTGAGATACCTCCTCAAAATCCTAGGATTTTCCCAGGTGATGACAACGAGAAATTCACCTCCATAGTCAACCAAATGGCAACCTCTAGCTTTGCTTATGAAATTCGCAATGCACTCCACTCATCTAACATGATAAGACTCTTTAAAGCCATCACCAAGAGTTCTAGAGTTGAGAACAGGGTGCCATCATTAATACACACCTTTTCCCCACCTTATGCAAATATGTGTAAATCTACAGACATCAGTCCCTCCCTTAATAACCATTAATGATTATCCTCTACACGAGCCTTCATAAACTCCAACGCCCCCAAATACATAAAGTTTTCGTCACCCTACCATGTCATAATAATGCCAATTGGGAACTTTAAAACAAGTTTAAATCTTCCTTTCAAAGAATAATAAAGTCTTCAAACATTTCAAACTTGTGCTCCAAAGAACCTTTAACACCAACATTGGATAGCAAATCTGCCAAAGAATTGGCCTCTCTACACACGTGTGTAACCCTGAATTATTCAAATGATTCTAGCAATTCCCGTATCCTTCTGATATGTTTGTTTAGGTACCATGTGTCCATCTCACCTTTGATGACACTGTTAACCATTAACTGAGAGTCACCCTCTAAGTGAATCTTCTTGCATCCTAGTTTCCATCCCATCAATGTAGCATTAACAACTGCCAAGCATTCCACTGAGTTATTTGAGCCATCCTCCAATCTTTTTGCCCCTAATACAATTAAAATACCTTCATCGTCCCTCACAACAAACCCTACCCCTGAGCATCCAAGATTTCCTTTTGACACTCCATCAAAATTAATTTTGATCCAATCTTTTTTAGGGGGTTTCCAAATAAACAAAGGCCGCAAATCACCCAGAGGTTGAACCCTCTTAGGCCCATTAACATGCATTGATAATATAATAATAATTATAATATTAATAATGATTATATTATATAATCTAGTATAATAATTAAAATATTCTATTATATAATTATATAATTATACCATAATATGATTGTTATGGAAAAGTGGTGTCCCTTGGTGATGGGGCACCACCAACATATATGAAGGAAGAATGAGTCTTCCTCTAAGGTGATAGAATTGAATACTAACAATCATAAATAAAAACACTTGGAAGGGGGGTTGTAAGTCCCCTAAAAGAGTAGCAAAAGCAGACAAAGGTAATGCCTCTATGGTTATGAATAGGCAGGACTATGTCTCAAAAATGTTAGACTTACTTTCTGATTCCTCTAGCTATAGAGTCCTCTCTCACAACCCTTGCCCCAAAATCCTGAGGAAAGTTAAGTCCGTTCTGTCCAAATCCTCCTTTGATGATGCAAGAAGGAAAAAATTGTTGCCCTCCAAGGAAGTAACCCCTCGCATCTATGGGGTTCCAAAAATCCACAAAGTCGGTGTTCCACTGAGACCTATTGTGGACACCATTGGCTCTCCCACTTATTTCTTAGCTTCTCACTTGGCCAAGATTATCTCCCCCTTGCTAGGCCACTCTGCGTCTTTTGTTAAAGATTCCAACCATTTTGTCCAATTTATCAAGAACTCGAGCATAGAGCATGGTGATATCCTGGCCAGTTTTGATGTGGTCTCCCTCTTCACCAAGGTTCCCATTCCTGACTCTATCCAAATCGTCAAATGAAAGGTTAGCGATGAGATTGCTAATTTGGTAGAGTTATGCCTTAGATCCACTTTTTTCTCCTTCCAAAATGTCATCTACGAGCAAGTGGATGGGGTGGCGATGGGTTCCCCCCTCTCCCCTGTCATAGCTAACCTCTACATGGAGCATTTTGAAGAGATAACCCTCCACTCCTTTCCCCTCAAGCCAAAATGGTGGAAACATTATGTTGATGACACCAACATTTGTTGGCCACATGGTCTTGCCAAACTTGAGGAGTTTCACCAGCACCTCAATAGCTTGGCCCCTAGCATTTCCTTCACTAAGGAGCTTGAGGTTGACAACGAGATACCCTTCCTTGATGTGCTCCTCATCAAGAAGCCTGATGGGTCCTTTGGTCATCATGTGTTTTGCAAGGCTACCCACACTGACTTATACCTCCACTCCTCTTCCCACCACCATCCCAGCCAAAAAGTTGGTATCCTTAGGACCTTGGCCCTTAGAGCCCTTAGAATTTGTGATGATGACTATCTTAACCTAGAGCTTACCCATCTTCGCCAGGTCTTCATCTTGAATGGATACTCTGAAAAGCAAATCTCTAAGGCCCTTAACCAAGCCAAGGCCTTTTTTCTCGCTAACGCTTGTCCTCAACCTTCCCATTCCCCACCTCCCATGTATGCCACCCTCCCTTTTGTTAATGGCATCTCCCAAAAAATTGCAAAAATCCTTACTAGAAGGGGTCTTCGGGTCGCTTTTAAACCCCTATCTCAGTTAAGAGATCGTGTCCCCCCTCTCAAGGATTCCATAGACTCGTTTCTAGAATCTGGGGTTTATAAGATCTCGTGCTTTTGTGGAACCCCCTATATAGGTGAAACTGGCCACTCTTTCCACACTAGAATCCGTGAATACAGTGCGGACATTGAGCATGATAGGGTCCACAAATCAGCTTTAGCTGAGCACTCATTTTCCACCAAGCATCACATCTGTTTGGATAGTACCCAGATCCTTTCCAAGGAGGATAACTTTTTTAAGAGGAAGCTCAAAGAGGCCATTGAGATCCACTACCATCCAATCAACCTCAACCAAGATGATGGGTGGTTTGTTAGCCTTTCCTGGCAACCCTTGTTAGGTTTGCTTGGCGACCGCCATTACCATTAATCCTCTCCCCCTCCTTTCCTGGCCTTTCCTTGTTCTTCCTTGGCTTTCTGGCTTCTTCCCCTGTTCCTTCTGTTTTTCTCATGGGTGGTGGTCATCTCTTAGCTTCTTCTCCTCTGAGGCTTGATCTTTTCTTGTCTTGTTTAATGGGTCTCCTCTATTTTTCTGAGGTTTTTAGGTCTCTTCCCCCGTTCTTCCTGTTCTTTTCCCTAGGTGTTGGTCTTCTCTTGTAGTCTTCTCCTCCATGACTTGTTTTTTATCCTTTGTTCTATAGGTCTCGCTCTCTCTTTCTTTGCGATTCTTGTTCTTCCTTTGGTTCAGGTTTGCTTGTCTTTCGTTTATTTTCTGGGTCAGTGTCGTTCCAGCCATTTTAACCATCCCTCTTTGCTTTTTTATGTCTTTTTTTCCCCTTTTATTTAGTTGTTTTCGTTATATTTTCTCTGTTATATTCATTTATTTATTTTTTCATATATATATATTGCGTATTTTTTGTTTCATTAATCTAGGCATATATGAACTTTCATATATATATATATATATATATATGTATGTATGTATGTATACATACATACATACATACATACATATATATATATGTATGTATATATATATATGTGTATGTATATATATATATATGTAGATATATATATATGTAGATATATATATATATATATATATATATATATATATATATATATATATACATACATACATATATATGTAGATATATATATATATATATATATATATATATATATATATATATATATATATATATATATATATATATATATATATATATACATACATATATCTATGTATGTATGTATGTATGTATATATACATACATACATACATACATACATACATACATACATATATATATATATATATATGATGCAGGAGCATCCTGGGTGTAAGAGCAATCTTGCATCACCCAAAAACATTTCTATTTTTTTGAATTCAATAAGGGCTATCTTGTGCAGAGCTGCTATTTATGGAAAGTTACTATTTTTGGTAATTTTCGTATGTGCTCAGAATGATCTGATTTCTTTCTTGGAGGTTCATTTTGGTCATATAAGTCTGCCAGTAAAGTTTCGTTGCCAGATCAAGTGTATATTGGAAGATATTGAAGATTTTCGGTATTGGCAGCAGGGGACAAAAACTTTGAACTCAGTTTTGAAGGCTTTAGAGGCCCCGGATGAGGTCGAATTTTGGGCTGAATAAAGCTTGCTTAATTTAAGTGTTGTAGAGCTCCTCGCGCCCTTTCCGAAATGGGGTTACAATAGTCAATCGGGTCAACTAGTGATGACTTATGGTCTTCGGAAGTTGGGTCACCTGAAATGGCGGAAAATGATTTTTCTTCAAAATTTCTGTTCGGGTTTCAAAATTTATTTTGAGCCGACTATGATGTAATGAAATGTAAAATAAAAATAATTCTAAGTTTGGTCGGCCTTATTGGCTAAAATTCTGGAACCTTCCCAGGCGGTGAAAAATTGCCTATATAAGGAAGGCTGTATTATTGTCTTAGGCAGTTCAGAATAGTTCTAGGTAGTAGATCTGGGTATTGATTCGAGGCTTTGTCCTAAAGAATATTGTAAGGGAATGCCCATGTGGCTTGCATATTGTAATTCTAAAAGTTTGTAATTCCACATTTGTGGAGATAATAAGAAGCCAATTTTCTATTCTTGCATATTGTTGTGGTTTCTCCGTTTCTGTTATGTGTTTGTCGTATTAAGGGGAGCACCCTTCATCAAGTGGTATTAGAGCAGGTTTTCTTGAGTGTGTAAACAGATCGCCGACTGTGAGGCAGTTTGCACCAGGACCGTGGTTAGGGTTTCAGCGCGCATCGTGAAAATTGCCTCCACGAAGAGAACGTGGCGAAAGACCTGGTGCTGTGACACCTGAGGTTAGAGAGCTGCAGAGACAAGTGCGAGCATTGCAAGAGGAGATTCGCAGAGGAATGAATCTTAATGTCAGAGACGAAAGCGAGGATGAAGCCGAAGAAGAATATCAAGAAGGAGAAATTGAAATTGTGAACCAGGAGGAAGAAAGACTTTTTCGGGTGATTTCCAAGATTGGGAAAAGACCTAAGATTGAGGTTCCTACATTTTCTGGAAATCTTAACCCAGAGGAATTGATCGACTGGATCAATGAATGTGAAGAATATTTTGAGTATGAAGATTTTGAGGATCCTGATAGGGTCAAATTTGCGAAGGCTAGACTGAAAGGTCATGCGAAGATATGGTGGCAAGAGATTCAGTTGGAGCGAAATAGAAGGGGAAAGGAGAAAATCACGAGATGGGATCGGATGGTGGATAAATTGAAAGCGACAGTTCATTCCTGTTGATTATGAGCTTGACCTACTGAAGAAAATGCAGAGTTTGAAGCAAGCAAGAAGATCTGTTCAGGAGTATACAGAGGAGTTCTATCGACTTCTCATCAGAACAGGCCATGCAGAAGCTGATAAGGAGAAAGTTGCCCCGATACCTTAATGGGTTAAGGCCAAGCATTCAGGAGGAGCTGAATCTAGTTCGAATGAATAGTATTGAAGAGGCATACCAGTTTGCCCTAAAAGTAGAGGAAAAGCTGAACAAGAAATTTGAGAGCAGACAAAACGGAAGAGGTCGCGGTGGATGATCTGGTGGACAGTCATATGGTGGCCGAAATGAAGATCCGAAAAAGAAGGATGAGGCCAGTAGCAGTCAGAATCAGCGAGGAAATAATTTCAATCGCTTCCAGGATCAGAATAATAGAGATCAAAGAGGGAGAGGAAGAGGACAAGGATCTGGAAGAGGTGGCTTCCGTGGAACATGTTTTCACTGTGGAGAAGAAGGTCACAGGGCATTTGAATGTCCTCAGCGCCAAGGCAGAACAGATAGGAGAAATGAAGGCCAGGCCAGAGTTGCACATGTCGATGAAGATGCTAGATCATCAAATTCTGAAGATGCTGAAAGAGGAGAAACGCTAATTAATAGAAGAGTCTTGCTGAGTGGTGAGAATGAACCTGAACAAAGGAGGAGCCTGTTTTGCACTAGATGCAAGTGTGAGGGTAAATGCTGTGATGTGATTATCGATAGTGGAAGCACTGACAATTTGGTGTCAGAAGAGATGGTGACAAAGTTGAAGCTCAAGAGATAGAAACACCCACATCCATATCGGATTGCCTGGGTGCAGGATGACCACAAGGTCATGGTCAGTGAATAGTGCCCGGTAAAGTTCAAGATCGGCGGATACCAAGATGAGGTATTGTGTGATATCATATCTATGGATGCATGTCATATGTTGTTGGGTAGACCATGGCAGTTTGACAGATGTGCTGTACATGATGGTCGTGCGAATACCTATTCCCTGACAAAGGATGGAGTGCGACATAAGCTAAAAACCATTGAAGGAGACTGAAGAAAAGGTATGTGGTACTGCAAGGATAACTTTTGTTGATGGAAGAAATTTCCTAGATGGTATGAGGCATGAGCATGTATGTTTTGCTTTAATTCCAAAAGCTGGTAAAGAGCAAGTAGAAGATGTTCCCTGTAGAAGTTGCAGATTTGTTGAATGAGTTTCAAGATATTGTATCCGATAACGTGCCTGCTGGATTACCACCAGTCAGGAAGATCAGTCATCAGATGGACTTGATCCCAGGAGTGAGTTTTCCGAACAAGGCAGCACACAGAATGACACCTGCAGAAAGTGAGGAGTTGAACAGACAAGTACATGAGTTGTTACAGAAAGGATTGATCTGTGAGAGTCTGAGTCCCTGTGCTGTACCAGCGGTATTAGCACCAAAGAAGAATGGAGAATGGAGGATGTGTACAGATTCTAGGGCAATAAACAAGATCACAATCAAGTACAGGTTTCCATTGCCACGAATGGATGATATTATGGACTGTTTGAGTGGAGCTGTGTATTTTTCAAAGATAGATCTAAAAAGTGGATATCATCAGATTCGGATCAGAGAAGGAGATGAATGGAAGGACTGCCTTCAAGACAAAGGAAGGACTGTATGAGTGGTTAGTCATGCCTTTTGGGCTAACTAATGCACCGAGCACTTTTATGCGGCTCATGAACGAGGTTCTGAAAGAATTTCTAGGTAAGTTTGTCATTGTTTATCTAGATGATATTTTGATCTTTAGTAAGACATTGGAGGAGCATATGATGCATATTCGTATGGTATTTGAGAAGCTGAGAGAAGAGAAATTGTTGATTAATTTGAAGAAGTGCAGTTTTGTGAAGAAAGAGTTAGTGTATTTGGGATTTGTAGTTTCAGCAGAAGGTCTAAAAATGGACCCAGAGAAGGTACAGACTATCCTTGAATGGCCTACTCTAAGGAGTGCTACTGAGGTAAGATCTTTTCATGGTTTGGCTAGCTTTTACAGAAAGTTTATCCAAAAATTTTAGCAGTATTTGTGGACCCTTGACTGAAACAATGAGAGGGGATAGAAAAGAGTTTAAGTGGACTAATGGGGCAGAAAAGAGTTTTCAATTATTGAAACAAAAAGTTACAGAACAACCTGTTTTAGCACTTCCAGATTTTAATAAGGTGTTTCAAGTAGATTGTGATGCTAGTGGTACTGCAATAGGAGCTGTTATGAGCCAAGAAGGTAAACCTGTTGCTTATTTCAGTGAGAAGTTAAATGATGCCAAGAGGAAATATTCTGTTTATGATCAAGAATTTTATGCTATAGTTCAGGCATTAAAGAAGTGGAGACATTATCTGCTTCCTAAGGAGTTTGTTTTGTATACTGATCATCAAGCTTTGCAATATTTGAATAGTCAAGGAAAGTTGAATCAGAGGCATTTGAAATGGGTTGAGTTTTTGCAGAGTTATACATTTGTTTTGAAACACAGGAGTGGAAAGTCTAATAGGGTTGCAGATGCTCTTAGCAGAAGGCAACTATTGCTGACAGAAATGCAGATTGAAGTGGTTGGGTTCAAAGAACTCGAATTTGTATCCAGAGGATCCTGATTTTGGTGAAGCTTGGAAAGCTTGTACAGAACCTGTTACTCTAGACAGGATGAAATGGTTGGATTTCATCATCCAGGATGATATGCTATTCAGAGGGAGTCAGTTGTGCATTCCACGAAGTTCTATGAGGGAGAATCTCATCAAGGAGAAGCATAGTGGAGGATTGGCTGGACACTTTGGTCGTGATAAAACCCTTGCTTTGTTGGTGAGAATTATTATTGGCCACAATTGCAGCAAGATGTGAAGAAGTTTGTACAGAGTTGCAGAGTATGTCAGATGGCGAAAGGAGTGAAGCAGAATACAGGGTTGTATCAGCCATTACCTGTACCAGAGAAGCCTTGGGAGGATATTAGCATGGACCTTTGTTCTTGGTTTACTGCGGACACAGCGGGGACATGATTCAATTTTTGTGGTGGTTGACAGATTTTCAAAGATGGCACATTTTATTCCTTGCAAGAAGACTAATGATGCTGTTCATGTAGCAGAATTGTTTTTCAGAGAAGTAGTGAGACTTCATGGTTTGCCAAAGACCATAGTTTCAGATCGGGGACACTAAGTTTGTTGGATATTTCTGGCGTACATTGTGGAAGAAGTTGAAGACAGATTTGAAGTTCAGTTCATCACATCATCCACAGACTGATGGACAGACAGAGGTAGTGAATAGAAGTTTGGGAAATTTGCTGAGATGTTTGGTTGGAGATAAGCCAACGG